>OU342745.1:311867082-312467082 GCA_910589775.1 Avena eriantha | reverse complement strand
ACGGCAGAGCTTATCGAAGATGTCTTAGGATCCTGTCCTCGGACATCTTTGAGGAGCTCGCCATAGAGGCACTCCCTTATATGTGAAATTTGTTAGCTCCTAAGCGTATTGATCTATCTAGAGAAGTTATAAACTGTAAGATGGTGCGAGAGGGACACCACTACGGTGGAGCTTCTCGAATATGTCCCAGGGTCCCGTCCTCAGACATCTTCGTGGAGCTCACCACAGAGGCACTCCCATATATTGATCTCGAGGAGCTTCTCGAAGATATATTGAGCTAGTGTATCTTCTTATGAAGCTTTTTTGAATTAATCATATTTTTGTTACAATTTTGTGATTATTATTGTTTACTATGGTACATATATATGTGTATACATAATGATGATGTTATTTTGTTTATATCCATCCAGAATTTGAAGATGTAGCGGTTACAAATCTCTCTATTTTGAGAGCATAAAATGAGCTAAACTAGCAATTACAGATGAAAGGATGGAGTTGCTAACCTTTTAGAACACTTCGATAGATGGGCCTCCGCCAAATCTTGACAAATCCTGTGAAAAAAAGGGGATGAACTCAAGCTTGGGAAGGAGTGTGGCAAAATCTGTATTATATAATTAAGTATATCAAAAACCATTACACAACATCATAAATACAGAAGGAACCAAATTAATACAAGTTCATCACATTGAAACCAAAGTAAAATAGTGACCAAATGTTATTATTGTAAAAATTACTCCCAAACTAAACCCACAAATCCCTCTACTTTTAGAGCATGAAATGAGATAAAGTAGCAATGAAAGATGAAAGGATGAAGTTGCTTACCTTTTAGAACCCTTGGATAGATGGGGCGCCGCCAAATCTTGACAACTCTTGTGAAAAAATGGGGATGAACTCGAGCTCAATGGGAAACAGAGGAGAAGCAGCTTGAAAATGGAGTGTGGCTCAGATAGGGAGGAAGATGATATAGGAATAACATTAGTCCCGGTTGGTTTCTCCAACCAGGACTAAAGCTCCATCTTTTGTCCCGGTTGGAGAAACCAACTAGGACTAAAGGTGCTGGTGCGGGCCCTAGCCAGCCCCAGCCTACCAGAAACCCTTTAGTCCCGATTAGAGCCTCCAACCGGGACTAAAGGTCCCGTTCGAATCGATACTAGATGTCATCGGGCCATGCGGCGGTTTCTAGCCGCTGGGACCGGAGCATTAGTCCCAGTTCCAAACACAGCGGGACTAATGCTTCGAACCAAATGCATGTTTTCCATTGGGAATCAAAAAAAATATTGTGTTTCTAAATTTAAGTTTTCAATTTTTTTTAATTTTAGACTTATTTAAAAGATTTAACTGAAATAAATATATATATTAAAAAGATTTTTATTTGATAATTATTTTAAATTATATGACTCTTTTAGATCTAGGATTAAGAGTTAAATGAGTGGGAGAGAGATTTTCATAGATTTATAGCTATTATACTATGTGCATGCAAAGATTCTTTTTGCCAATCTCAAAGCAAATGGAGCGGATGGACGTCTCCCGCATGCATGCTAGATCCAGTGCACGCTAGAGTTACATTTCCCGACTACCTAGGTAATATGATGCTAGCCAACCACTAGTGTCATGTTTTATGGACGCCTTGTGTCATGTTTGAATCTTGTTTTTGTATGTTCATGTTGGGCTTGACATGGACCTATTGTTTGAAATGAGTTGTCAAATTGTTTTCTATTTTGCTTGTGAAGACACTAGTGTTGCACTACCATGTGCCCAAACGATACAACTAATGAACACATTAAGAAACCAAGCATAGAAAAGATTGTAAGATGTATGAAACAAATCTCATGAATCATAAAAGAAATGTAATCCTTGTTGATATTTCCTTTACTAATACAAATCAATTAGTTAGTTAAACCTTAATGGTTATCTAGATTTCATTGTAAGCCAGAGGGTAACAAGTTAAAGCAAATAATGATTTCACAGAATAGATATCTCATAACGACAAATTTCTAGCAAGCAAGCAAGTGGTCATGGACGTAAGACTTAGCAGGCAACTCGAGCAAGGAACTCGAAAAGAGAAGATTCTGAATACGTATTGAGAGGAAAAAGTAAATTGCAATGTTTCCATCATGCTTGTGTAAAAAACATGTACCAACACCCTCGGCCCATGCACAGCCACACAAAAATCGTGGAGATTGTAGTTGTCCATAACTTTTCTCCATGACAAGTTAACCTTGTTTACACAAAAAAACATTTAAATAAACATGCCATAGGACTTAAAGGAGCACATAGTGCACCATATGCAGTTATACATCAATAACCCATGGATCTATGACTGCAAACATATGCTCCTTTAAGTCCTTCGAGCTTTGATCTTGCCTATAAATTTCTAAAGAGAGATCAAACTTTTGATTTTGGTAAACTCTTAACAATTCTTTAACATTATCATCGATTGGACTAATAGCATACATAGTTTCATTATTTTTATAACATACGGAGTTATAACTAGCAAACATAACATATGTACTCTAGACTAGAAAAATTACAAGATTCCTTCACTGGGTTTTATTTCCTCTTTTGTAACAACTCATATTACAATAATGTTTATATTAAATAATATCATTGTAGGAATCACCAAGATTACTACGGAATTTTGATGCATGAGTTATTTAGGTTGATATATACAGAACGATACAAAGTTCCTACATACTTATTGAATAAGTTTCATGAATCCCTGATAATCCAATATATAGTGGAATTGGAAGGTACAAACACTAACCATGAAGAAATAATCTAGTGTACCAACATTCCATACGTAAATTTATTACTTGGTCATATTTCCTTGTTGTTGTAGTAACATGAAGTGACAACACCAAAGGATGAAGGTTTGAAGTTTGAACGTTAGTGGAGCATGGTTGGAGGATTCAACATAAATAAAGCATACGTAGTGCCACCATTCTCCTTCAAACCAGGATTAGAGAAGATAATGCAAGAGAGAAGAAATTATAAACATCATATTTATGGCCTGCAAGAGAATAGGTTCGTTAGAGCATGTTTTCATGTAAGTATTAATTTCAGTTTTTATATCGATTCCAATAAGGATCTTAGGGAAGTGTACTAGGCATTTCTGTCGCACCCAAGGTGTCACGTTGTCTTGAGTGAATTGACTGCAAATGCAGTGTGGATGTGGATGAGTGAATTATGTGGGAATTTTAAGTGAAGAAAGAAGCTAAAAGTAAATACCATAATAAGTAAAGAGCTAGAATAGTGTTTGAGATTCCTACAGATGAGAATTTAGGCGCAGAGAGAAACGGTTCAAGGTAATAGTGAACGTTCCAAATGAATAAAATGAGATAAGTGATTGTGATACTTATTGTTCATGTAAACAACCCATATAGTGACTAGGAGTCCTCTTGGTAGATTCTTCCAAATCCCAATGATCCATCTATCTGTTACCACAACAATGGTCAGCGCATTACTTAGGGTCTTTCGACCAGATCAAGGCTAGGCTTGGTGATTCCTTGTTATCCTTGAGTAGTACTAGCTCCTCTTTGATATCGGTTGTGTCACTCGGGAGTCACTGATTCGCTAGTAAACAAGTTCATACCTATGAGATCTCAGGATCATGTTATCCGGGCCCTTAAATTAGACAACAAGCATTAGGCAAACATAGATATTCATTCTCACATTATAACAACCACGACAACAATCACAAATGGATTGAAATAAAGGAGGCACAACACATCTTACCAGTCCCCTACATGTCCCACGCCTATGGGGATTTACTCAAACAAGAGAGAAAGATAGATCAAAGGCATAATAAAATTGCAAATAGAAATCATCTCAACTTTACCGTAGCAAGCCACAATATCAGTTGAAGATCAAATCAAATACAAACCCATGTTGATCAAAGGTTCAAACCCTAATCTTACAAGTGTTAATCTCTCTCTCGGTACAAATGGGGATGATGGTGGAGTGGATGATTGAGAGGTTGGGGATCGTCGAAGGATGAGATAGTGTTCTTATCCTTCTTTAGATCTGATCTCTTCTCTTTTGGAATTGTTTGCGGCAGCTGTGTTCATCTTCTCATTTACCTTCTTTCACAAAAGTTGATTGTATTGATATAACAAAGGCAAAGGAAGGTGGTACCGACGACCTTTAACCATAGCAGTGGTCGTTATGGCCTTTGGGCGCCTCTAATGAGAGGTGCTTCAGTTGGAGATTTTCTCAATCAGATGTAATAAGCTCATAAATGCTCTCAGATCTTCCAAGTATGTTCAATACCTGAAAACCAACATAAGAAACCAAGGTTTTGCTAATTTTCGATGTTATCATAGTAGAAAGATCAAAACCAACGAAACCTAGTGAAAACTATCGGAAAATCATCAATAAAAAGTGTCAATATTGTAGTAGAGGTTGGTCCAGAGTCTCCGGTACCTATCTCAGGCCGGAGTCTCCGGTGTAGAGGCAGCGGAGTCTCCGGTCCACTTGGCTCCCAAGTGGGCTGGGTCATTCTGTCAAGGGGTCCGGAGGCTGGTCCGGAGGTTGACCGGAGTCTCCGGTGTAGGCCGGAGTCTCCGGTGTGGTGACCGGAGTCTGCGGTCTACTTCTTCTCCAACGGTCAGAAAAACGGTTCACTGACGGAAGGGCTATAAATAGGGGACCTTATCCCCTTGTTCTAGCTACTCGTCCACCTCAAGAACACCATGTCCATTTGAGCCACCAAATCAATAAGATCTCTTCATCCAACCATCCAACGTCTTTGATATTTGGAGAATCGAAGGAGGAGGCCTTGATCTACAGCTTCACCAAGAGAGATCTTCATGTCCCCCTCATTCACTTGAGGGCCCCCATGCTCTAGTGTTTCATTGGAAACCCTAGGTTTTGATTTGGTTCTTATAAGCTTGTCTTTGATTGTTTGACAGCTTGCTTGTATTTGGGAGCCTCCAATTAAGTTGTGGATGTGTGCCCCGAACTCGTTGTAAAGGTGTCGGCTTCCACCTCGAAGGTTGCCGTATAGTGGGAGAGGTGAATCGAACCCGTTGGGGTGAGGTTTATCGGAGAACAAGGGAGGACTCTCATGGCGTTGGTGGTTTGAAACCACCCCCTCTCCAAACGTAGACGTACTTCCCCTCAAAAGGAAGGAACTACGGGAAACAAATCCTTGTGTCTCCATGTGCTCCACTTTGGTTACTTCTATCCTTTACCGCACTTTACTTATCTAGTTACTGTTTAGTTTGTGCTTGTTTGTCATATAGGTAAATTCACCTTAGTTGCATAATCTAGAGAATTTACCTTTCTTTTCAAACCCTAATTTGAAAAAGAGTAAAATTTGAAGTAGCACCTATTCACCCCCCTCTAGGTGCCCATACGATCCTTTCAATTGGTATCAGAGCCTCGGCTCTTTATTCAAGCTTAACCGCCTAAGAGATTATGGGCAACCCAGGGGAGGGGGAAAGTGAGGCTAGCCATTCGGTGACCATGGTAGATCTCAAGAATTTGGAAACAAGCTCGAGCTCTACCTTGGGCAACGAAATCCTACAGTTGCGTCAACTCGTTGAGCAACTTGTTAAGGATAAGAAAACCTCACCTCCTCCCTCTCTAGTGGAAACACCACCAAACCTAAAGGCTAATGCTCCGGCAAAGCCTTTGGAGGAAGTGGTAGGGGATGAACATAATTCCACTAACTCCGCCACCAAAAATAGGTGATGGGAAGGAAGAGTTCCATACGGTTCCCGGATGGTACTCTCCTGACCCTCCTATCCCTCATCCACATATAAACAATAGAGGAGACCCACCTAAGTTAGCTGCACATACTTTTTCTCAATGGCAAGTGTTAATGAAATCTCATGTGCGCAGCTCTTGCATTGATTTGTGGAATATTATTGAAGAAGGACTCAAAATTGAGGTTCCAACCAACTTGACGGGAAGAGAAGTGGTCAATAGCCAACTCAATGCGACTGCCTTGCACATGATCCAACTTGGGGTGGGGCCAAAGGATTTTCCCCACATTGAGCACTACAACACCACCAAGGAAGCTTGGGATGCTCTCATTGACTTGTTTGTTGGCAATGAGAGTATGAGGAGAAATAGATATGATGCCTTAAGCAATGAGGCCGAAGGTTTCTTCATGAAGGATGGTGAGGATCATGAAGACATGTATTGAAAACTCAAATCCACGGCCACCGCTTTCAGGAATGTTGGCGCCTCTCACATTGATGACGCTTGGATCAAAAGGAAGTATGTGAGTGCTCTCATGCCCTTCGAGCCTACTGACTTAAAGAGTCTCAAGGAAGACACAACTACCATCTCATGACCTCCAATGAAGTGATGCAAGAGATGGCAGCCTTCAAGGTTGCTGCCAAGAATGCCAAAGACGCCCGTGCTCGTGCCATTGGAATGAGTAGTGGTGCCAATCTTGCCTTGAAGGCCAAGGTTGTGGAGTATGATGAAGATGAAGGAAGTGATGAGGGACCTTCAATGAGCCACCCTGACGATGTCAAGACTGCTCATGGTGAATACATGGCCTTCTATGCAAGAAACTTTTGGAAAGATCCCGCCAAGGCCAATATGGAAATGCAATGAAGAAGCAACCCCAATGGGAGAAGAGACAATGGGTCCAAGTTGAGAACTTGTTTCAATTGTGGTGACCGCTATCACTTCGTTGTAGCTTGTCCCTATGAGAAAAGAGAAGATCATGGGGGTAAACTTGTGTTGAAGAAGACCTCCAAAGCTCCCTACAAGAAACCCTTCATCAAAAGAAACCCAACCAACAAGAAGCCGGGAGAAATTGTCTTGATCACACATGAAGAGTACTCCTCCGATGATGATGATGAAGAGGAAGAAGAGGATACACCAAGTGGTGTGGCGGCTCTTGCCATTACCTCTACTCCTTCATTCTCACTCTTCGACTCTCCAAATGAGAATATCTCCAACAAGAACGTCACTTGCCTTATGGCAAGAGGAATGGAGGTATTATCATCATCACACTCCGCTTCCTTAATCAATGATGATTTTGATGATGAGTTATCTCTTGAGGTCAAAAAGGAACTAGTTGCTTTTGATGTGTTTATGAATAACTTGCAAGGGGAACAGAATAAACATGTTGTGGACCTCCTAAATCAACTTTCACACACACAAGAACTTCTAGATGAGAGATGCCAGTTAGGAAGAGAGCACATGATTGAGGTAGAAGCTCTTAATAATGCTCTAGAAGAAGAACAAGAAACTATAATATCTCTTGAAACTAAACTAGAGGGCCTTGATGAAGCTAATGACCTCATTATTAATAAACTCATCAAGGAACGTGATCATGCTATTGCTAAATACAAAAAGGCTAAAAAGGATAAGGTTGAGTTTGATGTTGTTAATGAAAAACTTGCCAAGGACTTTAGGACACTTTACAAAGCTCAAAAGGCCTTGGAAAGTGAACTCTTGTCCCTCACAAAGTCTCGTGAAAAGCTTCAAACTCAATTGGTCAATACTCCCTCACCTAGTACATGCATTCCTTCTAGTTGTACAAATACTCTTGAAGAACATGCTAGGTTGAAGGGGGAGCAAGCTAAGACTTCCTTTCCCAAAGGAAACAAGTCTATTGATGACCTCTTAAACAAGCAAAGGTCAAATGGTGAAAAAATGGGCTTAGGCTTTGTCTCTAAAGCCAAGAAGAAAGAGAATAACAAGAAGAAGAAGGCCAAGCCCGCTCAAGAAAAGAACAAGGTCATTGTGGGAAGTAAGACCACAAGTGGCAAAACTATGTCTCGTGATGATTTTTCGGGTAGTGCTAACCCTCACTATGTCTTAATGCATGATTATTATGGTGATGTGTATGCACAATATGTTGGCCCATTTGATGGTTATATTGCATGGTCGATTTGGGTTCCCAAGACCCTTGTTGCTAACAAAAGAGGACCCATTGAGAAATGGGTACCTAAAAACTAGTTTGATCTTTTGTAGACCTATGCTTCCGGAGGGTCAAAATGGGTGCTCGATAGTGGATGCACAAGTCATATGACCAGAAGCGCTTCTAGTGTCAAGGAGTTGAGACCAAATGTTGATCAAATATCTGTGACATATGCCGACAAATCAAAGTCTAAGGTAATGGGTTTAGGCAAAGTTGTGGTGGCACACGATATCACTCTCGTGGACGTCATGCTTGTTGATACCCTTGGCTATAATTTACTTTCAGTCCGTGCTCTAGGAAAGATGGGTTTTGCTGTCTTCATTGATGTTGATATTGTGATCCTCTTGTGGAGAAAGACTCTAAAGGTTGCTTTTGTTGGGTACGTCGAGGATGACTTGTATGTGGTGGACTTCTCGGGGAAAACCACTACAAGTCCGATGTGCCTATTCGGAAAGGCCGATGTGGGTTGGCTATGGCACCGCCGTCTAGCCCATGTCAACATGAGAACTTTGCAAAGCCTCCACAAGGATGGTCATATTGTTGGACTAAAAGAAAATGTTTGCTTCGCCAAAGATCGTGTTTGCAGGGCATGTGTTGAAGGAAAGATGCATGATTCTCCCCACAAGCCAAAGAACTACATCAAGTCCAAGAGGATCTTGGAGCTTCTTCATGTGGATCTCTTTGGTCCTCTGTCTCATGCAAGTCTTGGTGGGAAGAAATATTGTTTGGTGATTGTTGATGACTACTCAAGATACACTTGGGTATATTTCTTCAAGTTAAAAAGTGAGACCCAAGAGAACTTCATTGACTTCATCAACATGGCTCAACATCAACACAATGTCCCAGTATTAACAATAAGAAGTGACAATGGTACCGAGTTCAAGAACTACACATTAAATGGATTTCTTAGTGATGAGGGAATAAAACATCAATATTCCGCTGCATATACCCCTCAACAAAATGGTGTAGCTGAGAGGAAGAACCGGACTCTCATTGACATGGCTAGGACTATGTTGGAGGAATTCAAATCTCCATACAATTTTTGGGCCGAAGCTATCTCCACCACATACCATGCATCAAACCGTCTCTACCTCCGCAAAGAATTGATCAATACTCCATATGAGATCCTTACCGGTAACAAGCCTAATGTTTCTTACTTCCGAGTATTCGGTTGTAAGTGCTTCTATCGCATTAAGGGCATTCGTTTATCCAAGTTTGATTCCAAAGCATTAGAGGGTATTTTTGTTGGTTATGGTCTCGAATCCCACACTTATAGAATCTATGACAAGCTCTTAGGAATTGTCATAGAATCTTGTAGTGTGGTGTTTGAAGAATATGATGGTCCCCAAGCGGGGCGTCTTGATGTTTGTGATGTAGATGAGGAAATGCCTCAAGATGCCATAGGAAGAATGGGTGCGGGTTTCATCCGCCCTGTTGAGGAACCCCTTATGGTGGATCGAGAAGAACTATGCTCTACTCACGTGGAGCCCTCATCTTCACAACTTCAACAAGCTACTGTCGAGGTGGACAACGACCCATGCCAAAGACAAGTTGTGGACCCTCAACCTACTGATCAAGAAGATGCCTCCAGCCAAGAGGTGTTTGAGTCTCCGTTTGCCAGGATGTCCAGTGGTGCTAAGGCCATTACACAAGCAAGATCTATACAAACTGCCATAAGTACAGCTGAATACCTGGCCAGTTGTGGGACTGATCAAGACTAAGGTTAATCCTCTCCTCCTATAGAAGAGAATATTTCCAATGATGATCAAGGTCAAATTAATGGTCAAGACGAGGACCAAAATGATGAAGTGATCCCACCAAGAAACAACAAGGAGATCGAAACTCATCACCAAGCTAGAATGGATAGACAATTGGAGTTAAGAGACCACACTCTTGAGAATGTGGTTGGAGATCTAAGAAGAGGGATATCTACTCGAGCTCAACTGAAGAACTTTGGTGAGCACCAAGCACACATTTCCATGGTGGAACCAAAGAAAGTATGGGAAGCTCTAGAAGATTCGGATTGGTTGAATGCAATGCACAAAGAGCTCAACAACTTTGAGAGAAACAAAGTATGGAAGTTAGTGGAAAAGCCAAAAGATTGCCGCAATGTTATAGGCACCAAGTGGATTTTCAAGAACAAGCAAGATGAGCATGGAATTGTGATAAGGAACAAGGCAATATTGGTTGCACAAGGGTTCTCTCAAATTGAAGGCATTGATTATGGAGAGACTTATGCTCCCGTGGCTCGCCTTGAGTCAATCCGTATCCTTCTTGCTTATGCGGCACATCATAAATTTAAACTACAACAAATGGATGTAGAAAGTGCATTTCTCAATGGTCCATTGCATGAGTTGGTATATGTGAAACAACCCCCGAGATTTGAGGATCCCAACTTTCCAAACCATGTCTACAAACTCGATAAGGCACTCTATGGGCTCAAGCAAGCCCCACGCACATGGTATGAGCACCTTAGAGAGTTGTTGTTAGATCGTGGGATTGAGGTTGGGAAAATCAATCCCACTCTTTTTACCAAGAGGGTCAATGGGGAACTGTTTGTATGCCAAATTTATGTAGATGCCATTATATTTGGCTCTTCTAACAAAGCTTTTAATGATGAATTCTCTAAGCTAATGACTGACAGGTTCAGGATGTCTATGATGGGAGAATTGAGAGTATTTCTTGGTTTTGAGATCAAGAAAGTGAGAGGTGGTACATTCTTCAACCAAGCCAAGTATACTCAAGATATGCTCAAAAGATTTAACATGAAAGATCTCAATGGAGCTCCCACTCCCATGGAAACAAAGACTCATCTTGAACTAAACCCAAATGGTAAAGATGTGGATCAAAAGGTATACCGCTCCATGATTGGCTCTTTGCTTTACCTTTGTGCGTATAGACCCGATATTGTGTGGAGTGTAGGAGCGTGTGCAAGATATCAAGCGGCTCCTAAAGAAAGCCATTTGATGGCAGTCAAGAGAATCTTTCAATATTTGGTTCATACCCCAAACTATTCGGATTGGGCTGGTGACAAGGATGATAGAAAATCAACCTCCGGGGCTTGCCAATTCCTTGGAAGGTCCTTGGTGTGTTGGTCTTCCCAGAAGCAAAATTGTCTATCTCTTTCCACCGCCGAAGCCGAGTATGTGGAAGCTGCTAGTGCTTGTACACAATTGCTATGGATGAGGCAAACTTTAAAGGAATATGGTGTCCATTGTGACAAAGTGCCTCTTCTATGTGACAATGAAAGTGCTATCAAGATTGCATATAACCCAATGGACCATAAAAGAACAAAGCATATTGAGATTCGTCATCACTTCATTAGAGATCATGTTGCCCAAGGTGATATTGAGCTTTCATATGTGTCAACCAAAGACCAACTTGCCGATATTTTCACGAAGCCACTTGATGAAGAAAGGTTTTGTTATTTGAGGAATGAACTAAATATCGTGGATTCTAGGAGCTTGACTTGATTACCTTGCATACTCACCTTTGTCTTGACCCATATTTGGTGTAGGTGTAGGCATGGAGATAGGGGGAGTGCAGTCCTAATTCATTGGACTATCCCTCCCCCCATAATGCCAACATTAAGAAATTCAATTCTCTTAGTATCATTTAGTGATATGTGAGCATCATTGATGAGTAGTGGCTATGAACCCAAGGATAATTCTTCGCGGTTTCATGCCACAAACTCCTACATGGTGGCTTCGGCCACCACCCTCTCCTCATTCGAAGAGTTGGTTCTTAGCTCGGATTTATTTGGCGCTTTGATGAACATTTGAAGAGATTTCCGTGGTTTTCTTGATTTTTCACAGTATGTCATCTTAACCCAAGCCCTCTCTCAGTCTTGAAAACTCTCTCTATCTAATATATGTCCCCATACACACACCTTGGAAGTGTTTGTTTGAGGAGGACCGGAGTCTCCGGTGTGTTCACACCGGAGTCTCCGGTGTGGACCGGAGTCTCCGGTCTAGGCGGTTTCTGTCCACTTAAAGGGAGGATGGGGTGAACTGAAACATCAGTTTCATTCATCCACCCCCGTCCTCCCCTCTCTGCCCCCGTCGCCTCCTCTCCCAAATCTTCTCCCCGGAGGTCAAGAAGCCCCCGGGATCCGCCGTGCCGCCTGCCAATCATCTCCTTTCCACCATTGGGTGATTCCCTCTGGTAGAATCCCTTCCATGGACGGATTTGGTCCCTCTCCTCCTCTTCTTCATCTAGGGTTCTTCCCTTACCATGTTTTTTTGAGGATTGGTACTAGTTTTGACCACATGAATTCCTTCTTTGCGTGCACCTGAGTACTTTATCATTGTTACACTGCCCGATCTATTGGATTCAACCCCATTTGAGCCTCCATGATCTTCCCCTGAGTCTGCTGACCGGAGACTCCGACCCGTTGGCCAGAGACTCCAGTCAAGACCGGAGACTCCGGTCCCTTGGACCGGAGACTCCGGTCTAAGCCAGAGACTCCGGTGCGGACCACGGAGACTCCGGTGTGGTTTTTATCTAACATATTGTGCAAGGTGTCAAGGATCCTGTGCTGCCTCCATGGGACATATATACTTACCTCCATGCTATCTCCCTCGCTGCTTTTCACAGGCTCTGGATCTCGTCGTCCTCCTCGCACCAAGGCCAAGATGAAGAGAGGGGATCCTCGTGATGATGAGTCTGAGGGTCAGTACATTGTGCCCCCATCCAACCGCAGACAGCAAGCCCGTGATGCAGCCTATATGCGGCGGGAGCAAGAAAGGGCCGAGGAAGAGAAACGTGCCAAGAGGGAAAAATATGATAACATTCAGTCTTTGGCTCACATGTCTAAGCAGGAGTACCGTGAACTGTGCAAGACCAATTTCTATGAATTGCCTCGCACTAGTGATGACCCCTGTTATTGGAGGAAGGAGCAAGTTGTCTTCATGAAAGACATTTACAGTGTGCTCAAGAGATCTCATGTATGCCCCCAGAAGTACTTGAGTGTTGAGCAGATGAGGAAGACGCCCTACTTCTCTGATGCTCTGTGGATTAGTGAGAAGTTGGGGCTGATCAACTTGATGGAGATCCGTGAAGACTACAACATACCCTTGTGCAGCAGTTCTACGCCACAGTTGTGTTTGGGACTAACCAAGCCAGGACTATGACTTGGATGACTAGCAACCACCACTGTTCTGCCACTTTCTATGACTTTGCTGAGGCCATCTTTGAGACTTTTCAGGGGGTATCTACTCATGTTGGAGTTCGCATGCACTCAGCAACTCTTGGGGTGAACAAGAACAAGCATGCCCCTTTATATGGTAGTGAGGGTGTTGTGGGGGGGGGGGTCCAAGGGACTCAAGCCTCTCTACAATCTGATGTTGAGGATCTTCCGCCAGACCATTTCCCCTAGTGCTGGGAATGATGATGCCATCAGATGTGGTTTGGTCAACTTGCTATATCACACCCACAAGACTTACATGGCTGGCCCCGATGCTGACGCTGATCCTATTGATGTGATGGATTACATATTTGAGGAGATGTATCATGCCATCTTATACAAGAAGGCCCCTCCATATGCACCCATGGTCATGAGACTCATCAACACTCAGCAACATGGTTCGCTGCTTGTTATGCCTCCCAACCTTACCGAGCACACTCTTGTATCTCTGTAGCAGAAAGGGGCTATGAGGGCTCCTCCTAGACGCTCCCATGCACGTGAGGAGGAGGAGATTTCAGAGACTGACAGGGCCCCCTCTCCTCCCAAGGCTCGAGGAAGAATGCTTCCAATGCACCTCTTCCACCCATGACACGTGACTACGTCCATGAGAAGGTCAAGAAGGCCTCATTCTAGGAGAGGACCCTGTGTTGCATGAATGTGGACATCTGCAAGCAACAACATGATTCCTACAAGAGCAACCGCCGCATCGAGAAACTACTCCAGGAGATCAAGGCTCAGGGTGAAGCGTATGATGAGGAAGGTGAGGATGAGTACACTGATGAGCATGGCGCTCAGCCATCCACCGAGTCAGATCACACTCTTTCGTTTGGGGCATGGAATGCCCATCAGGACAACTTGGTGGATTGGAAGGCCTTTTTTGATGTCACGTCTGGGTTTGGGTACCAAGGTACATCCTCTTCGCGCCCTCACGGCAAAGGGCCTACAGCTCCAGAGGATGATGAGGACTATGATGATGATGAGGATTAGGATATGGATGAGGAGGACGAGGAGGATGATGACAAGGACTACTAATCCATTGGGACGGTAGCTTAGGTCTTTTCCCTTTTTCGGTGTTTCAATGCCAAAGGGGGAGAAGACATTGTCATCGGGATTTGCATGGGCTTGGGCTACTTGATTCTTATTTGCTATCTCGTCTTTCATATCTTTTTGCCTTAACTATTTGCCTTATGTTATTGCGAGACACTCGAGACACTCTTTGCTATTTGTGTGTAACTCTATGGGTGCTCCTAAATTATTGTAACTCATGTGAGAACTATGTGTTTTATCCATGTTCTACCTACCATGCCTGCTTTACATGTTTATCTTTGTGCACATAGGTAGGGGGAGCATGTCTATACTCTGTCATAAGTAATTGCGAACTTTTGTTCATGCAAATTCACTAGTTGTCATCGAACACCAAAAAGGGGGAGATTGAAAGGACATTTACTGTCATAATCACTTTTGGTGTTCGTTAACTACTAGTAGACCCTTTTATAGTTTGCTAGTGTCTACAGGTTGATATTCTACAAAGGGAAAAGGACCATTGGCCTGCAAAACATTCCCTGCATTTCTTCTTGTATCTTGGGGATTCCAGACTAGAGTCTCCGGTCTACACAGACCGGAGTCTCTGGTGTGGTCCGGAGTTTCCCCAGGAGTCTCCGGAGGGGCCTATGTTTTCTTGCCTGGGTCAGCCAGAGAGGTGGTCCGGAGGTTGGTCCGGAGTCTCCGGTCCCTATCTCAGACCGGAGTCTCCGGTGTAGAGGGACCGGAGTCTCCGGTCCACTTGGTTCCCAAGTGGGCTGGGTCATTCTGTCAAGGGGTCCGGAGGCTGGTCCGGAGGTTGACTGGAGTCTCCGGTGTAGGCCGGAGTCTCCGGTGTGGTGACCGGAGTCTGCGGTCTACTTCTTCTCCAACGGTCAGAAAAACGGTTCACTGACGGAAGGGCTATAAATAGGGGACCTTATCCCCTTGTTCTAGCTACTCGTCCACCTCAAGAACACCATGTCCATTTGAGCCACCAAATCAATAAGATCTCTTCATCCAACCATCCAACGTCTTTGATATTTGGAGAATCGAAGGAGGAGGCCTTGATCTACAGCTTCACCAAGAGAGATCTTCATGTCCCCCTCATTCACTTGAGGGCCCCCATGCTCTAGTGTTTCATTGGAAACCCTAGGTTTTGATTTGGTTCTTATAAGCTTGTCTTTGATTGTTTGACAGCTTGCTTGTATTTGGGAGCCTCCAATTAAGTTGTGGATGTGTGCCCCGAACTCGTTGTAAAGGTGTCGGCTTCCACCTCGAAGGTTGCCGTATAGTGGGAGAGGTGAATCGAACCCGTTGGGGTGAGGTTTATCAGAGAACAAGGGAGGCCTCTCATGGCATTGGTGGTTTGAAACCACCCCCTCTCCAAACGTAGACGTACTTCCCCTCAAAAGGAAGGAACTACGGGAAACAAATCCTTGTGTCTCCATGTGCTCCACTTTGGTTACTTCTATCCTTTACCGCACTTTACTTATCTAGTTACTGTTTAGTTTGTGCTTGTTTGTCATATAGGTAAATTCACCTTAGTTGCATAATCTAGAGAATTTACCTTTCTTTTCAAACCCTAATTTGAAAAAGAGTAAAATTTGAAGTAGCACCTATTCACCCCCCTCTAGGTGCCCATACGATCCTTTCAATTGGTATCAGAGCCTCGGCTCTTTATTCAAGCTTAACCGCCTAAGAGATTATGGGCAACCCAGGGGAGGGGGAAAGTGAGGCTAGCCATTCGGTGACCATGGTAGATCTCAAGAACACCATGTCCATTTGAGCCACCAAATCAATAAGATCTCTTCATCCAACCATCCAATGTCTTTGATATTTGGAGAATCGAAGGAGGAGGCCTTGATCTACAGCTTCACCAAGATAGATCTTCATTTCCCCTTCATTCACTTGAGGGCCCCCATGCTCTAGTGTTTCATTGGAAACCCTAGGTTTTGATTTGGTTCTTACAAGCTTGTCTTTGATTGTTTGATAGCTTGCTTGTATTTGGGAGCCTCCAATTAAGTTGTGGATGTGTGCCCCGAACTCGTTGTAAAGGTTCCGGCTTCCACCTCGAAGGTTGATGTATAGTGGAAGAGGTGAATCGAACCTGTTGGGGTGAGGTTCATCGGAGAACAAGGGAGGCCTCTCGTGGCGTTGGTGGTTTGAAACAACCCCCTCTCCAAACGTAGACATACTTCCCCTCAAAAGGAAGGAACTACGGGAAACAAATCCTTGTGTCTCCGTGTGCTCCACTTTGGTTACTTATTTCCTTGACCGCACTTTACTTATCTAGTTACTATTTGGTTTGTGCGTGTTTGTCATATAGGTAAATTCACCTTAGTTGCATAATATAGAGAATTTACCTTTCTTGTCAAACCCTAATTTGAAAAACAGTAAAATTTGAAGTAGCACCTATTCACCCCCCCCCCCTCTAGGTGCCCATACGATCCTTTCACTTGGGTTCATGGAATTGAAAATTTGCACACCGTAGCAATACTACAAATGTCTACCCAAGAACTCAAGATCGTACGTAGGCCATAGGAGTTGTTAGTTCCATGAAGTTTGGGTACTATCATAAATATTTTCAAATAAGTAACTACTTTCAACTAAGCAAGGAAAGTTTGACATCTCCCTCAATCACCGCAACATATTCATTCCTTCAAACAATTCTTTTTCACAAGGTGTTATCAAGTCAAACCATTAAGATGCGGCGTTGAGTGCTACTAAGATTAAACCCTTAAGACAAAAACATGGCACCAAAGTTGTCAATAAGACACTTTCTCTTGTTCTAGAAGATTGGTATTTAATCCAAGAAGGTTGTTTTTTAACCGAGAATAATTGTCATAAGTCAAAACCAAAGTAGTGACATTAGCCTTGAGATTAAGTCCTAAAAGATAACGAGCTAAGCGTGGAGTGAAACTCAAGTGCAATCGAACAAACATAGTACGTTCATGAATAAACTTACATAAGGAGGGAAAATAGGAATGGGGTACCTCCTCTTGCTCTCTCATTTCTCACTTGAGTTGACTCCTCGCGTTCTTCTCCATAGCTAAGTCACTTGAAGTGAATAACCTGTAAAAACATCAAAAAGGAGAGCCAAGAGAACTTTGCACAAAACAAGGTAAAAGTTGATCTAATTTTTGTGTGTGTTTTCTGTTATAAATGCAAACTGAAAGTAAACATGCAGCTAGAAAAAAACAAATAAATCAAAAGAAGGAAACAAAAATATGAATGCAAAAGGTGGGGAGGAGTTTAACCTCCCCAAGCTTGGGCTTTTGGCCTATCTTGGATCAATTATTGTCATCATCATTGGGCGGCGGCTGCTGGTATAGGTGGTACGGGTAGTGATTGGGAAACTTGGTCATGAAGGTGGTGAAGTCCTAGGTTAGAGTGATGATGTTGGTGTTCACATCATGTAACGTGTTTTCCACATTGTCGATGCGATGCACCACTTGGTCAAAGTTACTTCTCGGGACATAGTTGAATCTCGGCTGAGGTTGAGGCATACCCTGTTGCTGGTGGAATTGGGGAAAAGGTTATTGATGGTGATGTTGCTGACTGTAGTCATCCTAGCCCATGGTGTTCTAGTTTTTCTCATCATCATCTTGTTGTTGGCTGCCTCCTACACTCTCCTAGCTGGGGTTCTCTCCCAGGGGTACAATCCTCCCCGAGGAAATCATTGCTTGTCGGAACTCCTCCTCATCGAGGGCCCAACTCTGTCTTCCTGGCAAACCAAAAGCATGGACAAATGGAAGAAAAACTTGGTGGATGTCACTGTTAGGCTCAAAATAAAATTGATAAGAACGAAGGGAGCGTTGTGGCCTATAGACTCCCATGAATTTGGTGCTTAGCATATGGTTGTCATCCAAGAGCTTACTACCAGCCACAACTCTCTCATGGGGCATGACAAAATCTCTTGCGTAGGCGATCTGAGTGATCAAGCCTCCACAGCGTATGTCACCCGAGTGAGCCGACCTTTGGCAGTGAAAGTGCTGGATGAGCAAAGCACCCAAGTTTACCTTGTGTTGCCTATCTGAGTGGAGAGCCATATAAATTACACTTATCTTGGGGCTTGCCATTGCCCCAGTATCTCCCTTCCCAAAGATAGAATTCGCCAAGAAGATGGCGAAGTAGAGGATGGTTGGATACTAGATTGTGGCGCTCTTCTTCCACAAATAATCAGTGTTCCTATGGACATAAATCTGCTTTGAAGCATGCATTGCCTCAAAGAGGACTTCCTCAGTGGTATAAAGCTCTCCATCATGGGAGAACCCAAAGCAATCACAAAATGGATAGAAAGAGAGGTTGTGAGGTTTCTCGTTAAGCACGAAACTTACAGTACAATCATGCTCTTGGGAGCTCTAGGTCATCGTGGAAGGATGATAGGAACTCATGTGTGATGAGCTCGTAGGTATCGGTGGATAGCAGGGAAAAGGGAACCATGCCAGCGCTCTCGGCCATCGACTCTAAGTCCTCCCTCACGACCTAGTGGGAGAGGAACTCACAGCACACCCACTTGGTGGGTAGCACCTTGCATTCACTCACCCTCTTGTAGTCCTCGTTTATCGCTGACTTCAAGGAGTCCCCTTATGAACGTCTCTTCTTTGCTCCCGTTGGCTTGGTGGTTCCCGAGGTCCCTGACATTCCCGAGCCCTTGCTAGTGCAAAAAATCTTCCCAATATTCATTATGCTGAATTTTTTTGAAGGAAAACTATGTGCATCAGGTTTCTATCATACAAACAAACGATTGCAGGCAGAAATTACCAATCCTAACGTGATGAATCAATAATAATCTCAAAATTTTATGAACTCATCTAAATAGCCAATGTGAGGAATACACCCATGGATTTCAGAAAATAAAGTGTGGATTGGGTGAGAAGCTTAACGATGTGAAGATTCCCCCACTCAAACGAAAGATATCGGTGAAGAATCAATGGTTCTAGGGGATTAGGGTTTGAGTTTGAGAGAGAGAAAGAGAGAGAGAGAAAATGAGAGAGGAAGAACAAGAAGGAGGCTCGCTGGAAGCCAGCCACCGTCGTCTTTACCTAGCGATGCAGTTGGTACGTGTGCATCCCACCTGTATTGATGGTCGTCATCGTTGGATCACAATCTAGGGTTTTGAGATCAAACCTACTGATTCAGTACGGGCGGACCCAGCCATACCAGTGGTCTCTAACTCTGTAGTACCTTTGGAGCAAACATGGTTATTTTCTTCAAAGCTTGGTACAGGCGGACGGTACGGGGACCTCGGTCGTACCAGTGCTTGTTATGAGCAGTGGCTCAAAGAGAAAACTTCTGGTGTTTTGCGCCATCGATACGGTGAAAGAACATTTCATGATCTCTAGTGTTTTGTGTGTTAGATAACAATACCATGAATTATCTCATGTGTGCTAAGTGATGCAGATGGCTATTCATATGAAAAGTAGCCAAATTCTGTTGTTGGGGGCGGATTATCCGCCCCTGCCAAGGGTCGGATAATCCGGCCTAACCCAATCGACAAAGGTGGACAAGGCGTGTCACCCTGTATAGGGGCGTATTATTATTCGTATTGTCCGACCAGGGCTAGAGGTTTTGGTCGGGCCAGATAATCTGCCCCTACAGGGGGTGGATAATCTTCCCCCTTGAGGAATTTTGCAAATGGTGCCGAGGTGCGTCATGTTGTATAGGGGCGGATTTCCCCCGGAAAATCCATATTTGGGGCGGTGATTTCCCCCCAACCAGATAATTCGGCCATCACTTGGGTCGGATAATCCGGCCCCCAACTTCACCAACGGCTAAGTTTGGACAGGGGTATAAAAGCCATAATCACCCCTCCTGTCAGATCTCTTGATTCATTCAAAAAATTACTAGTCTATTCAAAAATCTCTCAATCAAGATCTCCCACTTCAACCACCCGAAGGCTCCGATCTTTGGGGAATCGAAGGAGGAGACTTCATTCATCGACATCACGAATAAAGCGCATCACTTCCCCTCCACTCACTTGGATATTTCTCGATCTAGTATTACTTGTTAATATATAGATCTTGTGTTTTGGTTTTTATAATATTTGTTCTTGTGGTAGCTTGTTGTCATTATGGGAGCCTCCAATTCGGTTGTGGAGTTGTGCCCCACTAGTTGTGTAAAGGCATTGGTTCCCACCTTGAAGGGTACCAATAGTGGAAAGGTGGATCAGGTCTTTGGTGGTGAGATCCATCGGAGAATAGGGTGAGGCCTATTGTGGTGTGGTGGTATTAGTACCGCCCACCCCTCTAACGCAGATGTACTTCCCTTAACAAGGAAGGAACTGCGGTAAAACAAATCATGTGTCTCCGTGTGCTCCACTATGGTTTCCTCGCTCCTCACTCTTACTCGCCTTTACTCGCTAGTAGTTAGGTTTACATATAGGGAAATTCTTCGTAGTTGCATATCTAGAGAATTTACCTTTGTATCAAGCATAAAATTGAAAAAGTATTAAAATTTGGAGTAGCACATATTCACCCCCCTCTAGGTGCCCATACAATCCATTTCAATTGGTATTGGAGCCTCGGCTCTTTATTCGGGCTTAACAGCCTAAGAGAAGTATGGGTACTAAGGGTGATGGGAGTGAGGTTGTGGACAAGGTCACAATGGATGACCTCAAGACGTTGGAAACAACCTTGTTGAAGTCCTTTGAGACCAAAATGGAAGAGATGCAGCAAATGATTTCTCGTCTCACTTCATCTATAGCCCCATCTCCTACCTTTGAGGCCTCCACTCCACTATCTAAGGAGAAATCTCATGCTGACTCTGAGGAAGATGAGTTGGTGGGTGAGAAAAATAATGGCTCCTCCTCCAAGAAGGGAAGTGGTAAGGAGGACTATAGTGAGGTCTCTCACCTATATTCTCCTGACCCACCTATCCCTCACCCTCATATAAACAATAGGGGCGATCCACCCAAGCTTACTGCATCTTCATTTAATCAATGGCAATTCTTAATGAAATCTCATGTGTGTAATTCGTCGATTGAGCTTTGGAGGATCATTGAAGATGACCTTCATATTGGAGACTCCTCCAACTTGACAAGGAGAGAAGTAGTGGACAGTCAACAAAATGCAACGGCTCTCCACATGATTCAGCTTGGTGTGGGTCCCAAGGACATGTCACATATTGAACACCTCAACACCGCTAAAGAAGCTTGAGATGCTCTCACCGACTTGTTCATCGGCAATGAAAGCATGAGAAGAAATAGGTATGATGCTCTAAGCAATGAAGCTGAAGGATTTTACATGCTGGATGGTGAAGACCACAAAGACATGTATAGAAGGCCCAAGAGCATTGCAACAAAATTTAGAAAGCATGGGGCCACACATATTGACGATGCTTGGATTAAAACAAAGTATGTTAGTGCTCTCATGCCGTTTGAGCCCACAGATTTGAAGAGTTTGCAAGGTAGACACAACTACCACCAAATGACTTCCAATAAAGTCATGCAAGAAATGGCGGCTTTCAAAGTGCCGGCTAAGAACGCCGAAGATGCTCGTGCTCGGGCAATTGGGATGCAAAAAGGCGTAAATGTTGCATTAAAGGCCAATGTTGTTTAACAAGATGAAGATGATAGAGGGTCTGATAGTGTGTCCATGAGCTATCCCGAGGAGGTAAAGCGTGCTCATGGTGAGTACATGGCCTTCTACGCAAGGAACTTTTGGAAGGACCTAGCTAAGGCTAAATCTGAACTTGAGCGCAAGAATGTGTCAAGTGGGCGAAAGGAAAACGGCCCAAAACTGAGAACTTTCTATAATTGTGGAGACCGTTTGCACTTTGTGGCTGAGTATCCCTATCAAAGTAGAGAAGATAATGGGGGCAGGCTCATTCTTAAGGAAAAGTCCAAGGCACCTCGAAAGAAGCCATTTGTCAAGAAAAATGGTCCCTACAAGAAGGAACCTAAGATTGTTTTGGTGGGACAAGAAGAGTATTCATCCGGAAGTGAAGAAGAAGAGGATGAAGATAACACTCGAGAGGTGGCTGCAATAGCCACCACATCTACTCCCACATCGCTCTTCGACTCTCCTAATGAGAACGTCATCAATAAGAATGTCACTTGTCTTATGGCAAGAGGTTCCGAGGGCTATGCTTCCGGTGGGTCCAAATGGGTGCTCGATAGCGGGTGCACGAGTCATATGACCAGAAGCAAGGATATCATCTCGGAGATGCGGCCAAACCATGATCATATAATCGTCTCCTATGGTGATGTCAAAATCTAAGATATTGGGTCTTGGCAAGGTTGTGGTTGCCCATGATATTTCTCCCGTGGTCGTCATGCTTGTTAAGACCCTCGGTTACAATTTACTTTATGTTAGTGCCCTTGGTAAGATGGGCTTTGCAATTTTTATTGATGGTGATTTAGTGGTACTCTTGTGGATCAAGTCTCTAAAGGTCGTTTTTGTTGGACATGTCGAAAATGACCTGTATGTGGTGGACTTTTCGGGGAAAACCACTATAGGCCCGATGTGTCTTTTCGGAAAGGTAGACGCGGGTTGGCTATGGCATCGCCGTCTAGCCCACGTTAATATGAGAACTTTGCAAAGCCTTCACAAGGGTGGCCACATTCTTGGACTAAAAGAAAATGTTTCCGTTGCCAAAGATCGTGTTTGCAGGGCTTGCATTGAAGGGAAAATGCATGACTCTCTCCATCAAAGGAAGACAATTATTTCATCAAAGAGGATTTTGGATCTCCTTCATGTGGACCTCTTTGGTCCTTCGTCTCACGCGAGCCTTGGTGGGAAGAAATATTGCCTTGTAATCGCCGACGATTATTCAAGATATACATGGGTCTATTTCTTCAAGTTGAAGAGCGAGACTCAATAAACGGTCATCAATTTTGCCAATGAGGTTCAACATCAAAAAAATGTCCCTATATTGGCAAATAGAAGCGGTAACGGCTCCGAGTTCAAGAACTACACTCTGAATGAATTCCTAAGTGAAGAGGGGATAAGACACCAATATTCTGTTGCGTACACCCCTCAACAAAATGGTGTAGCCGAGAGGAAGAACCGGACTTTAATGGATATGTCAAGGTCTATGTTGGCCGAATTCAAGTCACCATATAACTTCTGGGCTAAAGCCATTTCCACCGCATGTCACTCATCCAACCGGCTCTACCTCCACAAAATCTTGGACAGGACACCTTATGAAATTATTACCGGTAACAAGCCCAACATCTCATACTTGTGAGTATTTGGTTGTAAGTGTTTCTTTCTTATCAAAGGAGTTTGTTTATCTAAATTTGAGTCTAAGGCTTTAGAAGGAATATTTGCTGGTTATGGTGCTGAATCCCACACTTATAGAGTTTACAATAAGCTCTCCGGAACTGTTGTAGAATCTTGTAGTGTCCTATTTGAAGAAAATGATGGCTCCCGTGTGGGGCAAGTTGATGTTTGTGATGCAGATGTTGAAATACCCCAAGATGCCATAAGAAGAATGGGTGTGGGATTTTTCCGCCCCATTGAGGAACCCCTTGTGGCGGATTGGGAAGGACAATGCTCTACTCAAGTAAAGCCCTTGTCGACACAAGCTCAACATGCTCCACTCGCTAGAGAAACCACTACACCATCACCTCCACCTGCTGAAGATCATCCATCATCTGCTCTAGGAAGCTCCAGGTTGGATTATCCGGTGGACACCGGATTATCCGGTCATACTACCTCAAATGCAAGGACCGAACAGATCGACCAAGAAATTGATGCATCTCCTAGGCTGGATTTTTAGGGGGACCCCGGATTATCCGGCCCTTCCCTAACTCGGGCTAGAAGCATCCAAGACAGCCAAGAAGGACCAAGTACTCCTAGGCCGGATTATCCGTCCACTCCCTCGGCCGGATTATCCGGCCCTAAAGTCTCAAAACTACAGCAACCTCCTGTTATGGCTGCTGATCAACATCAAGAGCAAGGTTCTTCATCTCCCATTCTCGCTGATCAAGTTGTAGCTCAACGTCAAGCTAGTGGTCCCAACGAAGACTCAAATGATGAAGAAATTCCTCCAATAAACAACAAGTTGATTGAACTTCACCGCAAAGCTTGTGCAGAAAGGAATCTTGAATTGAGAGGTCACACTCTTGATAAAGTTGTAGGTGATCTCAGATGGAGGGTGTCCACAAGAAGGGAGCTAGCAAGCTTCAGTGAGCATCAAGCTCACATATTCACGGTGGAACCCAAGAAAGTGTTTGAAGCTCTTGAAGATCCATACTGGGTTGCAGCTATGCATGAAGAGTTAAATAATTTCGAGCGCAACAAGGTCTAGAAATTAGTAGAGAAGCCCAAAGATTGTCGCAATGTTATCGGCACAAAGTGGATAGTCAAGAATAAGCAAGATGAGAATGGCATTGTTGTAAGGAACAAGGCAAGACACGTGGCACGAGGCTATTCCCAAGTTTAAGGCGTCGACTTCGACGAGACTTATGCTCCAGTGACTCGTCTTGAGTCCATCCGTATCCTTCTTGATTATGCAGCTCATAATAATTTTAAATTACATCAAATGGATGTTAAGAGTGCTTTTCTTAATGGTCCTCTACATGAGTTGGTATATGTAAAGCAACCCCCGGGTTTTGAGGATCCCAACTTCCTGAACCATGTCTACAAACTCAATAAGGCACTCTATGGACTTAAACAAAACCCATGTGTGTGGTATGAGCACCTTAAAGAGCTTTTGCTAGACCGTGGTTTCGAGGTTGGGAAAATTGATCCCACTCTTTTTACTAAGAAGGTTAAGGGGGAACTCTTCGTATGTTAACTATATGTAGACGACATTATATTTGGCTCTACTAATAAAGCTTTTAATGATGAATTTTCAAAGCTTATGACTGACAAGTCTGAGATGTCTATGATGGGGGAATTATAGTTCTTTCTCGGATTTGAGATCAAACAACTTAGAGAAGGAACCTTCATAAATCAAGCAAAATACATCCAAGACATGCTCAAGATGTTCAAGATGACGGATCTTAATGGTGTCGCCACACCGATGCAAACTAAATGACATCTTGAACTCCATCCCAATGGTAAAGATGTGGACCAAAAGGTATACCGGTCCATGATCAGCTCTCTTCTTTACCTTTGCACATCTAGACCCGATATTGTGTTGAGTGTAGGTGTGTGTGCAAGGTATCAAGCAGCTCCTAAAGAAAGCCACTTAGTGGCAGTCAAGAGAACCTTCTGATATCTGGTTCATTCCCCTAATTTTGGTTTATGGTATCCCAAGGGCTCCAATTTCTCTCTATGTGGTTATACTGATTCAGATTGGGCTGGTGACAAGGATGATAGGAAATCAACTTCCGGAGCTTGTCAATTTTTGGGAAGATCTTTGGTATGTTGGTCTTCAAAGCAACATAATTGTATATCTCTCCTCCACTAAAGCTGAATATGTGGCTGCTGCAAGTGCATGTACTCAATTATTATGGATGAGGCAAACTTTCAAGGAATACGATGTCAATTGTGACAAAGTGCCTCTTTTATGTGATAATGAGTGCAATCAAAATTGCGTACAATCCGGTGCAGCATACAAGGACAAAGCATATTGAGATTCGGAACCATTTTATTTAGGATCATGTTGCTCGTGGTGATATTGATCTATCCTTTGTGAGCACGAAGAACCAACTTGCTGATATTTTCATGAAGCCACTTGATGAAGCAAGGTTTTGTTACTTGAGGAATGAGCTAAATATCGTTGATTCAAGGAGTCTATCTTGATTACTCATGCACATTCACTTATATCTCATCCTTATTTGGTTTAGATGTGGGCATCCATATAGGGGAGTGTGGTCCTAATTTATTGGGCTAACCCTCCCCCCATAATATCGAAAGCAAGTAAAATCATTTCTCTTAATATCATTTTGTGATATGTGAGCTTATTGATGAGTATTGGTCATGAACCCAAGATATATCTTTGCGGTTTCATACCATGCACTCCAACATGGTGGCCTTGGCCACCACCCTCTTCCATAAGAAGAGTTGGTTCTATGAGGATCCTTTTGGTTTTTCTTGCTTATCTTGTGTTCTTATGGAAAACACACCCAATTTTGGCTTTTATTTGATTTGGTTCTTGCAATATTGGGGGTGTAGTACCATCTCAGTTTGGTTTTCTAAACCCAAGCCTTCCTCCATCCTTCAACCATCTATTCTTGCACACAAGTCCATTGTTTTCCTTTTGGGGGTGCACGGGCCTGAATCTGTGTATAGTAGAATATCAGAAAAAGAGCCGGATTATCCGCCCCAAGTGGAGGCCGGATAATCCGCCCCTGGTGGTTTTTGTCTACTAAGGACAGGTCGACGGGGGAAAGAGCTCAAACGGAGAAGTTCTTTCCCTCGACCCCATCTCTCTCCCCAAGCTGTCGCCTACCGCTCCCGCCCTCCCTAGAGTCGTTCCGGCCACCGGATTCTCCGGGCCTCCCCCAGATCTTCTTCCCCACGCATCCAGGTACCTTCTCCTCCGTGTTCTCCCTTCAATGAGTGAGGGTAACTCCCTCTCCACCGTCTTTTGTATATATGTGTTGATTGTTGGTGGAACTTGGTCTAGAAGTTGCCTTGTGGTTTTAAATTTGTTTAGAAATCATAGTCTCACAATTTGTGTGCCCGAACTACTTTGTTTCATGAGATCTGGGTGATTCTGAAATTTTCACAAGGGGTGGATTATCCGTCCTGGAAGATTCAACTCTGGTTCAGAATTTCTCAGATTTTGTGTATCATGTATTTTGAGTTGTGGATTGTTTGTCTACTGTTCTACATCCCTCCTGGACTTGTGTGTGCACTTACCCCCTTGCTATCCATCTCATTCATTTCATGGGTGGTTCTAGTGCTACCAAGACCTACAAGCGCCGTCCTCATGCTCGTTATTTCAGGCTTAACAGTTAAGGTGGGTTGATTGACGAGGTTGAACTGCACGGGCAAAAGAGAGAGGCTGATAGGATGGCTGAAAAGCAAGGAAAGAAAAGGGCAGAAGGGGTGTCGTCAAGAGGAAGGGTAAGGCACCAAGGGTAGCTATAAGACAATGAATCCCGTTACTTTCTCCTCTATTCGTCACCGTGATCTATATGAGGAAAGTGAGAGGGATGATCAACTTGGGGATTCTTCTTTTTGGTGTGCTGACCAGAGGTTCATCTATGAGGATGTCTATTCATCTCTAAAGATTTGTCCTATGCGTCCCATGGTTATTGCCGAGGCTATGGAGATGCCTCAACTTGCTGATGCTATGGTCATGACTGAGCGGATGGGGCTGCACACTCTAATGGCTCTTTAGTGCTCGTATGACTCAGAGGTTGTGAAGCAATTTTCCTCCACTTTGGTGATTTGTTGTGATGAGAACACACTATGAAGTGGATGACCCGTGACACTATGATGAAATCTTACTTTTGTACCTTCACCGGGGTGCTTGGCTATCCGTTTTATGGTCGGGACCGTGCTTGTGGTCATCGTATCATCACTCAGCTCAAGCCCAACAAGGATGCTGCTCTCTCTCTCTCTCTCTCCGTGCACTGCTCCCGATGGTATTGTGGGTACACTTGCTGGCCTCTCTCCCCTTTATGCTCGGTTGGTTGGTATTTTTCGTGACTCCATCACGCCTAGTGGGGGCAACAATGATAGTATTCGTGGCCACTTAGTTCAGCTGCTCAGTTTTTCTTATGAGGTAGCCACGTATGAGGATGACTCTGTGGACTACAAGTTGGATGTGATGGAGTTCATCTATCATGAGTTGACTGATGCCATGTTTAATAGGCTTTCCATTCCGTGTGCCCCGTACATTATGATGCTCATCAAGTACTTGCTTCCTACTGGAGAGTTTCACTATGATGTTGAGCATAAGGTGAAGAAGATCTACAACAAGGTTAGGAAGACCGCTCACCCATCTTCTGCTCCTGAGGGTCTTATGAGGGATGCTCGTGCTAGTGCTCGTAGGCCTCCAGTGCCTCCTTTTGCTCGTGAGTTGAAGCGGCTAAATTGGTTTCAGCGGAACATATTGTGCATGGGGTGGATACTCACAAGGGTAGTACGAGGCATACAAGCAGCGCAACGAGATGGCTCATACCGAGCAGCTCATTCTCCACCATGTGTCTGGGGCATCAGACACTCCTCCAGCTCCTACCGCTCCGACTCCATATGTTCAATGGAACACTTCTGGTCTAAACTATGGAGAGCTCGAGCGTCACTTGTTCCCTGCCCCGGCGAGAGAGCCCACTCCACCAGCTGATGAGGACGAGGAAGAGGAGGAGGAGTATGATGATGATGACGAGGACGAGGAATATGATGAGGACTACGAGTGATCTCTTCGGGCGCTAACATCGCTCTTCTTCCTTTTTGGCGTTTTGATGCCAAATGGGAGAAGTATTTCTGTTAGATCATCATGGATTTGCATGGGTCGGGCGCAAGCTTTCTCACTTTATCATTTCATTCTTTTTTCTCTCGCTTGTGCCCATTTAGAATTGAACTTTTATTCATGATTTGTGTTGTATAACACTATGTTGGTGTGTGGCACTGGATTATCTTATGGGTTACTCTCTCGGTGATTATGGATCCATCTATCTTATTGGCTACATCCTTTATCACTGGCTATCTCTAAATGGTTATCATATTGGAAGGCCTCAATAATGGTTATCATGCTAACTATCTTTATATTATATTGAGGAATTTTATCTCTCGGTGGTATGTTCTTATCTAAAGTGTCATGTGTATGTGTATTTATTTCCAATGAAATAGCCTCGTACCTATTTGTGTGCATTTGTAATCAAATGCAAACATTCTAATTATGCACACATTCAGGGGAGTTTATTTCATCCTTGACTTAATGTTGTTAGGAGAACTATATTGCAAATCCTAGTATTGTCATCTAACACCAAAAAGGGGAGATTGAAAGAACATTTCATGATCTCTAGTGTTTTGTGTGTTAGATAACAATACCATGGATTATCTCATTTGTGCTAAGTGCTGCAGATGGCTATTCATATGAAAATCAGCCGAATTATGTTGTTGGGGGGCGGATTATCCGCCCCTGCCAAGGGCCGAATAATCTGGCCTAACCCAATTGACAAAGGTGGACAAGGAGCGTCACCCTGTATGGGGCGGATTATTATTCGGATTGTCAGACCATGGCCGGATAATCCGCCCCTACAGGGGGCGCATAATCCCCTCCCCCCCCCCCCCCCCCCCCCCGAGGAATTTTGTAAAGGGTACCAAGGCGCGTCATGTTGTATAGGGGCGGATTTCACCCCGGAAAATCTGGATCTGGGTGGTGATTTTCCCTAGCCGGATAATCTATCCATCACTTGGGCCTATTAATCTGGCCCCCAACTTCACCAACAGCCAAGTCTTGATAGGGGTATAAAAGCCCCAATCACCCCTCCTGTCAGATCTCTTGATTCATTCAAAAAAAGTACTGGTCTGTTCAAAAAGCTCTCAATCAAGATCTCCCACTTCAACCACCCGAAGGCTCCGATCTTTGGGGAATCGAAGGAGGAGACTTCATTCATCGACATCACGAATCAAGCGCATCACTTACCCTCCATTGACTTGGAGATTTCTCGATGTAGTATTACTTGTTAATATCTAGATCTTGTGTTTCGGTTTTGATAATATTTGTTCTTGTGGCAGCTTGTTGTCATTACGGGAGCCTCCAATTCGGTTGTGGAGTTGTGCCCCGCTAGTTGTGTAAAGGAATCGGTCCCCGCCTCGAAGGGTACCAGTAGTGGAAAGCCTTTGGTGGCAAGATCCATCGCAGAACAGGGTGAGGCCTATTGTGGCGTGGTGGTCTTAGTACCGCCGACCCCTCCAACACAAATGTAGTTCCCTTAACAAGGAAGGAACTACGATAAAACAAATCTTGTGTCTCCGTGTGCTCCACTACGGTTTCCTCGCTCCTCACTCTTACTCGTCTTTACTCGCTAGTAGTTAGGTTTACATGTAGGGAAATTCTTCGTAGTTGCATATCTAGAGAATTTACCTTTATGTCAAGCCTAAAATTGAAAAAGTATTAAAATTTGGAGTAACACCTATTAAACCCCTCTCTAGGTGCCCATACGATCCATTTCATACAGGAGGACGGTATGGGGTCTCCGGTCATACCGGTGCTTGTTGTGAGCCATGTACCCCTCTTTCTTCTTTATTCTCAAAACTTTCTTCTTAGCTCAACATTTTGACTTCACGGTAGCTAATTTTCTCTGTATTTTTATGACTAAATGAAATTTATTAGAACACCTAAGAACAATTATTAAACTATATTATTAAAATTGGGTTGATTCCCATTAAGCATTTTATTCAGGAGGGTTAGTCTTAGCTAACCAGCCTCCGAGTTTTTAGCACATACCTCGGGATGCCCTTCATCAAGGGCACTTACCACTTGAACATGCTTAAGCAGTGGTATGTATTTCCCACATTGCCCGTGTTTCTTAGAAAAATAACGGGCAATCTGATCATCATATATATTGAAAACAATTTTCCCGCTAGAGCAATCCATGTTAGCTCCTGTAGTGATAAGAAAAGGTCTTCCAAGAATGATTGAAAGTTTGTAATCTTCATGAACATCAAGTATAATAAAATCAGTGGGTATAACATGTTGATCAATTCTAAGACATCTTCGATCATACCGACAGGTTATTTAGTAGTCTTATTAGCCATTTGCAAAGTAACTGAAGTAGGAGAATAATCTCCTAAATTTAACTTCTTAAATAGTGAATAATGCATGATATTAACACCTGCACCTAAATCACAAAGAGCATTAAGGATAGTTATTTTCCAATTGCGCAAGAGATAGTTGCTATACCTAGGTCCCCAAGCTTAGCAGGCAACTTATCACCAAAGCTTGTCATTGTTGGGCCACGTATAGATAAACAAAACTTTTTCCTATGAAGTGATCCCAAGATCTAGATGAGGTAGTAGGCCACGAGAATTACCACTAGACGCGTAGTTGCGGAATTTATGAAGCATGTAGCTTGATGTAGTGCGGTCCTCATGATCCGATCATCGAAGTGCTGAACGTACAACACCTCCACCAGTATCCACATATACGAGGAGGAGCTCCGGCGGTGGACTGCTAGGTCTGGTACGGCGGCTGGATGAACTGGACTGAGGCTAGGGTTTCCAACACTTGGAATGACCTAATCGGCACCCACTCCTAGGTATCTGTGCCCCAGTATATATAGGGAGTGAAAGTGGGCTCCACTCACTTGTGGCCCATTCACTAAAGCCCATATTCATCACTGTGAGTCTGAATCACTAACTCAGCCTGTATCCGGTTTGGGTCCAACCAAACAACTTGCTCCTGCTCTGAAGTGTGTGACCCGACAGGCTCATGGTGACTCAGGCACATTCTGAGTCTCACTCATAATCGATTAGTCGGTAGCGGATCCTAGTAGAACGTGCTAACTCCCAAGTACCAAAGAGTCATGACAACATACCTTCCAATGCAACCTACGTCCAAGTCCCTTTTGCCTCACGATATACCTTGTCGAACTATAGGCGAATACTCATCATCCCTTAAATAGTTCGACTCTCTTCTCGATCCAAGATAAGTGATTCATCCAACTAACTCTTAGTCAACCCCTCGGTTAACACTTAACCGAGTCATGCATGGCAATGCTTTCTGACATGGGTATACCCTATAGGTACTCGAGCTTGGTATATATGGCCTAGATACAGCGGAAGCCCACGATGTCGCCAAGGCCCAAATAGAGAACTCAAGTAACCTACTGACTCTCGATTGCTTGAGGACCAAGAAGAAGCTAAATATAGAAAGTTCAAAGGGGAAAACCCTAACCTGTAACCGACTCGACCTGCTACCCGAGACCTAGCCTATCTATATAAAGGCTAGGAGGGGGCGGCGAGAAGGACACATGCAACCCTAGTTTCCACAACCCTCGCCAGATTGCATCTGCGCACCATTGTAATCCTCGATTCCTTTGATAATTCCACAAGCAGACAAGCAGGAGTAGGGACCTCTACGAGGCCTGAACCTGGGTAAATCTTCGAGTCCCCTGTGTGCTTGTTTGCTAGCCGATAGATGCTTCCAGCGCTCCCTCCTTCTCCAAAACTCAAGTCCATAACAATGGGCATTGACGAGTTAAATCCTCGTCAATTGGTGCCGTCTGTGGGAATTGGGAGTGTTGATGTTGCGGCTTCTTCAGCCCCATCAACTGTGATCTACAACTCCGCAACAGCGGAGATTCGCCAGCTTTTCAGCGCGTTCGATTTCACCGTCCACACGCCTGGCTTTTGAGTCCGTGGGTGATGGAATCAGCCTAGCGATCGGGAGCTTCCGCTTCCAAGTTGGTCAGATGGGCACGCTTCGCATGCCTGACCAGCCGACGACACCATCGATTGCTCCAGCATCGTGGTTCCCTCCGCCAACGGCACCCTCAGTGAGCTCAATGCCTCGACAATAGTTGAGAATACGGTTAGCGACAGCAGTCGCGAATCTGATCTGGGCGATCTGGCAACTGAAGATGGAGCCTACGGCTCCGGATCTGAAAGTTGTGGGAGCAGCAGCTTCCCCAACCACTTCATGTGTGCCGTCATCAACACGGGTGACTCCTCCACCAATCGCGACAACACGGGCAATGGTGGCCATGAAGCCGACCCGCCAAATGGCGGCATACCCAATGGCGGACCACCCAACGGTGGCCCTACCAACGGCGCCCCCGTCAATAACGAAGGGGCAGACGAACCCCCCACCATGGTGAACGAGCACACCGGCGAGCGTGTTGTGATCAGGCTCAACGATCTCGAGTGGGCCCGTTGCCGAGAAGCTCTGCGAGGCAATCCCCTACCTCCAGGCACGTCGCAAGAGATGCTAATGGGCTACCATTGGCTACTAAAGGAAGAATACAGACGCCAGCTGCAAACAATCGCGCAACTCGAAGTGCGTAAAAAGGCGGCAGATGAGTCGAGCCTTCGACGGGCTGGACTCTCCTCCCACGAAGGATCCTCTTCCAAGGGCAACGAGTACGTGGCTAACAAGAGACGATCTCGAGTGGCCCATCTCACCGAGCAGGAACGCATAGAAGCTGCAAAAGTCCTCGACTTCAGCTCTATGACAGTCGACACCCGGGGCAACGTGGTCCCAAAGACGCCGCAGGCAGTGGTGACAGCGGCCACCATGTACCTGCTCAACAACCAGCCGCAAGCTGGAGATCCCCGAGCTGCCATGCACCGATCTATGATCGCAGGCTTAGGATTAGTATCTCGACAAAGAACCAGCGTCGGAGCCGAAGAAAGGCAAGGCCCTGGCGAAACGCTACTCCTCACCCTCATCCAGCGACGACAGTCATGACCTGTCTCGATGTCGCCGCTCATGGCGACACGACCACGACTACGACTAACGTGATGACATCACACAACGCAAAATCGAAAAATCAAGGGCGCGACGTGCCCGGTCGACTGACTCGGAAGACAAAGATGTGGAGCTCTGTGGCGCTAGATGCTTCAGCAGGGCCATCAGGCAAAAGCGAATGCCCAAGGGGTTTAAGCTCCCATCAGCAAACCCGAAGTTCGACGGTCTACAAGACCCGAAAATCTGGCTAGAGGACCATATCTCCTCCGTTAGGCTCCACGGCGGGAGTCGAAGCACGGCTATGCAATGCCTGCAGCTACAGCTGCAGGGCGCCGCCCGAGCATGGCTCAACAACCTCCCACGCGGATCCATTCGCAGTTGGGAAGAGCTGGTCTACAGCTTTCTGCGCAACTTCAAGGGCACCTATAAGAGGCCCGCATCAAACGCAGAACTGAGATGCTGCCAACAAAGATCGGGCGAGTCACTACGCTCATACATCCAGAGGTGGTCCATCATCAAGAACTCCACAGAAAATATCTCGGAGGATCGCGCGATTGATGCATTCAACGGCGGTGTACGCCGCATAGAGCTCAGGGAGGAATTGGGCCGCTCGAAGCCCAAAACCATCGACCACCTGATGGAAATCGTGAATCGATGGGCTGATGGAGAAGATTCGGTGAAGAATCGCGTTCATTCCAACGATGAAGCAGAACTCGAACGCAGACGTGACCGCCAAAGTAAACATCGCATGTGCATCTATGATGACCGTGATGACGTCAACATGGTCGCAGCCAGCTACGCCGACAGACGCGACGACAACCGCAACAGCGGCTACCGCAGCAGTGGATACCGTGACTCCGGGAAAACCACGCAAGTATGGCAGCGCCGCACTCGCGATGAGGCACCCGCAACATCCATCAAAGACAAGTTGTCCGGGCCATGCACTGTGCACTTTTACATCGACAAGCACGACGGCAAAAAGAAGTCCAGCCACCTCCTCAAGGACTGTCGCGAGTTCCTCAAGCTTCACGAGGGTCTAGCTCGGATGAATCGCAATGCTGTAAACAGGGGCTACGGAGCCGCCCCAGGAGCTGTGGCACATGGAGCTCCACCACCACCACCTGGACCACCCCCAAATGCAGCTGTGCCGGACCAGCACCACGGAGGCGAACCATACCCACGGGCCATGGGTACCATGATGATCCAAAAGGGACGCCCCTCGAATTGGGTGCAGAAGGCCATCACTCGCCAAGTCAACTTGGTGACAAACTCACCACCATCCACCACTGAGTACCTCAGTGGAAGCGACTCTTGCATTACCTTTGACAAGCGCGACCACCCGCGCCAAGTACCTCGTCCAGGCCATTGTCCCCTTGTCCTCGAGGCACAAATTGGAGGCTTCGACATGAGTCGCGTCTTCATGGACGACGGAAGCGGCATCAACCTTATGTTCGCGAGTACCTTGCGAGCAATGAGGATCCCTCTAACCTGCCTAGAGGCCTCAGACACAACATTCCATGGCATCATCCCAGGCAAGGGCATATATCCCCTTGGCAAGATCAACCTCGACGTCATCTTTGGCACACCGAAAAACTTTCGGCGCGAGCGCATCGACTTCGAAGTCGTCGATTGGCCCTCACTGTACCACTGCATCCTCGGACGTGTCGCGTTCGCTAGGTTCATGGCAGTGACACACTACGCCTATCTGCAGATGAAAATGCCAGGACCTAATGGCATCATCACAATCAATGGGAGCTTCGAGAGGTCCGACAGTTGCGACAGGGAATTCAACAGAATCTCCCAGTCCTTCAGAATGCAGGAGGAACTCGCGAGATTGAAGGAATCAACAGACAACAGTTTGCCTCCCCTAAGCCGGCCAAGCTCACCCGACCTATCCTTCGACTCATCGGTCCACACGAAGAAAGTCCAGATCCACCGATCGGATCCTGCCAAGATGGCCCTCATCGCCAACAACTTGAGTCCCGCATAGGAACTCGTGCTCGTCGAATCCCTCCGTGAGCACTGGGAAATCTTCGCCTAGTGTCTAGCAGACATGCCAGGAGTTCCCAAGGAATTCGCCGAGCACGCACTCAATGTCAACCTAGACGCAAGGCCAATCAAACAAACAATTCCGCGACTGTCTGAACCAAGAGCAAAGGCAGTCGGAATGGAGATCAAAAGACTCCACGATGCCAAATTCATATGCGAGATCAAGGAAAGTACTTGGCTCGCCAACACAGTGCTAGTACCAAAAAAGGACACGGATATCCTGCGGATGTGCGTGGACTTCACCTCTCTGAACAAGCACTGCCCGAAGGACCACTTTCCACTACCGCGAATCGACCAGATCATCGACTCCACCGCGGGATGTGAGCGCCTCTTCTTCCTCGACGCCTACTCAGGCTACAACCAAATTCGAATGAAGGGGAAGATCAAGAAAAAACGGCGTTTACAACGCCTTTTGGCGTGTTCTGCTACAACACAATGCCCTTCGGGCTAAAAAATGCAGGAGCCACTTACCAGCGGTGCATGTAGGCTTGCCTCAAGAACCAACTTGGTCGCAATATCCAAGTCTATGTTGACGACATAGTAATTAAGACCAAAGAGTAAGCCTCACTAATCGACGATTTACGTGAAACCTTCGCCAACCTCGACCGCTACCGGATCAAGCTCAATCCGGACAAGTGCGCCTTTGGCGTACCATCTGGGCAACTACTCGGGAATCTTATCTCCGCAAGAGGAATTGAGGCGAACCCAAAGAAAATAAAAGCCATACTAGCCATGGAGAAGCCGAAGAACATAAGAGGTGTCCAGCAGCTGGCTGGGCGAATCGCGGCGCTCAGTCGATTCATCAGCCGAATGGGCGAAAAAGCACTGCCCTTCTACCAACTCCTCTGCAAGGCTGACAAATTCGAGTGGCCCAACGAGGCACAGGAAGCATTCGAAGACCTCAAGCGCCTACTATCCACCTCGCCAGTACTGGTGACCCCACGCGAAAGGGAACCACTGTTGCTATACATCCCTGCCACCAACCAGGTGGTCAGCACGGTGCTCGTGGTAGAACGAGCCGAGGAAAGCAAGGTCCACGGGGTACAACGCCCAGTCTACTACCTCAGCGAGGTACTTACACCAACAAAACAGCGGTACCCACACTACCAGAAACTGGCGTACGGCGTCTTCATGACAGCCCGGCGACTACGCCACTACTTCCAGGAACACCCAATCGTGGTAGTCAACGACGCCCCGCTTGGGCATATCCTCAACAATCCCGATGCCACTAGACGAGTCGCGCTTTGGGGAATCGAATTGTCTCCATGAGACATTACATATGAAAAACGTGACGCAATCAAGTCGCAAGTCCTCCCCGACTTCCTCGTGCACTGGATGGAGAACCAGCTCCCCGAAAAAATAGATATGTCCTACCTTTGGACAATGCACTTCGACGGTTCAAAGCGAAAGGATGGGGCAGGCGCAAGTGTCATACTGACATCGCCCCAGGGAGACAAGCTGAAATATATCCCGCGAATGCAGTTCACCGCCTCCAACAATGAAGCTAAATACGAGGCCCTACTGCACGGGATAAGGATGGCAAAAGCCTGTGGCGCCAAGAGGCTCATAATATACGGTGACTCCAAGCTGGTCGTCAACCAGAAAATGCATGAGTGCGACGCACTGAACGACAACATGATCACCTACCGCGACCTCTACGACACACTTGAAGGAGACTTTGACGGATGCGAGCTGCGGCACATAGGTCACGACAGAAATGAAGAGGCGGACGCACTCACCAACATAGGCTCTAACTGCGCCCCCATACCACCTGGGGTATTTCTCGAGCGCATCTGCGAATGCTCCATCAAGCCAAAGGCCGTAGAGCAGAAAACAAGTGCAGCAACGGACTCGGGGGCTACGCCGCCCAATGAGCCAATGGCACTCGACGGCTTGGAGCTGGACATAGGACTCGAAGGACCAATGAGCGTCATGATGATCGATCCATCCTAGACTCAACCGTACATCTCGTACCTTCTCAGCAAAAGACTACCGGACGATCTGACTGACGCACGGCACATCGCGCGGCGATCCAAGGCATTTGCTGTTATCAATGGCGAACTATAAAAGCGCAGCATCACAGGAGTAATCCAACGATGCATCTCCACGGTCGACGAAGAGCTATTCTCCTTGACATCCATGAGGGGACTTGCGGGCACCACGCCGGCAGTCGCACCCTCGTCACCAAAGCTCTACGAGCTGGATTCTACTGGCCTACGGCCATGCGTGACGCTAAGGACATCGTCCAAAAATGCAACGCTTGCCAGCGATTCGCAGACAAGCCACACGCACCTGGCGCGGAACTTCGGCCAATTCCATTGGCCTGGCCCTTCGCGCAATAGGGACTTGACATGGTTAGTAAGCTCCCATAGTCCTCACGAGGAGGCTACGTCTACCTCCTGGTCATAGTCGACAAATTCACCAAGTGGACAGAGGCCATGCTAGTGACTAATCAGTCAGGATACAATGCAGGCAAGTTCTTTGAGTCCATCGTCTACTTCGGAGTACCACATAGCATCATTATGGACAATGGGACAAACTTCACATCCAAGGAATTCCAAGAATTCTGCGAGAATCTGGGAATCAATGTCAGCTATGCCTCCGTAGCACATCCACAAACCAACGGGCAGGTCGAAAAAGCCAATGGGCTCGTCAGCGGCGGCATCAAGAAGTGACTCCTCAGGCCACTCGAACAGGCCGCGGGCTGCTGGCCAGACGAACTACAATCGGTACTCGGGAGCCTACGCACAACCCCAAACAGTGCCACGGGGTACACCCCGTTCTTCATGGTGCACGGTGCTGAAGCGGTGCTACCCGTCGAGGTATGATACAAAGCACCGTGAGTGGTAGCCTACAGCGAGCAGGAGTCAACTCTCGCACTCGAAGACTCCATCGACCTCCTTGACGAGGCATGGGAAATCGCCGTGGAAAGATCAATGATCTACCAGTAGAACCTGCGCAACTACCACAGCAGAAGGCTATGCCCCAGGTCCTTCGTCGAAGGAGACCTGGTCCTGCGACTGAAACAGCAAGGGCACCTCAAGCTCGAGTCCCCCTGGGAGGGACCATACGTGATTACAGAAGTAATACCAGGTGGCGCCTATCGCCTCAAAGATTTCGAAACAGGAGTCGCATACTCCAACCCCTGGAACGTCGCGCAGCTGCGACGCTTCTATCCTTAGTCGTCTTTTCTTTTCTACATTGAAAATAAGGCTACTCATCCAAGGCTACTTAGCCACACATTGTGCCCCATACTATCCTGCGAATGAATAAAGCTAAGTGCCCCAAAACTTTGTGTCCCTTTTTACTTTTGCAAAAATATCCACTCGGGGGCTGCGCCACCCTATACACACATGTTCTACGAACTAACGTGATATCCTGAGTAGCTGGCACACCAATAGAAACCTGTGACAAACACCAACCCAGTTGCAACGCACCTGACAGGTTGGTAAGGGGATGAGATAAACACAAGTCAAGCTAACGAAAATGAATCGCATAGTGCAACGCACTCGCAAAACATACACGCTAAACAAGCTCTTTATATATACATCAATGTTAATCAATTATGCACAACATATATATGAACTTTTACAACACTGGTATAACTATGTGCAGGATACAAACTAAACTACTCTTGAAGCAATGGAACGTTGGTCTGCTCCTCGAAGAAGTCGACGATTTCCTCCGCTGGATGATCCACCGCCTGGTAGTGAGGAACCATGTTCCAAGTCGAACCTGCTGGCAGCGCTGGCGGGCCGGCCGAAATTGCTACAACGTCCACATCAGGCATGTGCAGTCGCACCAACAACAGAGCATCCTTGGCGCTAGCCACTAGCTGTTGCCGTACACACTCGTGGACCGCATTCAAGTCTTGGAATTTTGCAAGAAGGGCTAGCAGCCTCGATGGAACAATGTCCAGCGGGAAAATCGTCTGATAAATATTCTTCAAGCACGATTGCGACTTCTTCAGGAAGTGAAGTACTCGTGACGCACGATCCTGCAGGGTCGCCAATGCGATTGCGTGATCATGATCCACCCCGAAGTATCCACTCGTCTGAAGCTGCTCTTGGGTTAGATCATTCATGTGAATGGCAATCCTATCCTTCTCATCCTGCGGATGGCACGCACTGACAACTATACCAAGGCAGAAGTATGAAGACAATGAACTACTGCGAGTGACTACAAGGACAAGATAAGGAAGAAGAAAGCTAACATTTGAATTGGTCGCCCAGCTGCGTCACCTCCCCTAGCAGATATTGTTCTCGGGCGGCGGCCTTCTCCACCCTCGATTTCCATACATCCGCGTTACCAGGAGCACGGGCAATTCACGCTCCAACTGCTTCACGCGGTCTCGGAGTCGTGAGAGGAGAGATAGCTCATCCACCCTTGAGCGCGGCGGCGCTAAGGTGTCATCAGGGGGTGGCGTATCCCGAGGTTCCCTCAAAGGATCACTCAATGTGCCCTATCATAAGCCAAGCAAGAGACAATAAGAGGACTAAGGCGAGGCATAGACAAAAGACTCGAATGCATTCAAGCATAATAAAAGTATGAGCAGATACACTCGCCAAAAGGCATGGTCTAGACAAAAGAAATAGGCTATCTAACTATTACAGACGCAACTACTGAGGAGCAACTGTTTTCTTTGACTTGGACTTCGGTTTTGGGGGCCTCATCGAGTCCGTGGCGGTATCAAACGCCACAGACTTTCCGCCGGCCCCTGACATCGTAGCCTTCGCCGCTTTCTTGGCTCGCTGCAGCTCCTCGGAGTACTTCACAACTATGTTGATCAATTGCAGCCCGTACTCGCCACAAGCAGCTGCGAAAGGAGCAAAGACTACCTGCTGGCCATCCGCGCTGATAGACATCGCATTGGAGATCGCTGCAGGATCAACTTCGACTCCATGGGCTTGAACCATTGCGAGTGACATTGAAGCGCCAGCCGCACAGAGTGAGTTCTTGAATCTCGAAGGAATGCCTCCGACAAGAGACTCCACCAGCTCATCCATATTCTCGATCAACTCAGCCTTGGGCGCTAGCTCTTCCCGGAGGTGACTGAGCACGCCCTTGGCCTTGGTGAGCATCCCCTGAACGGCAGCGCTGTGATCTCGACTGTCGAAATGGCACCCGCCAGGGCATCATCACGACGGAGTGCCTAGGGATCGAAGCTCAGACCGCTGGCATCTACACAAAACCCAAGCATGGGTACTAAAGTTAGTACCAACAACAAATTCGAAAGAAGAGAAAACAGTGCAAATTCAGACAAAGGAATACCTGAGAGAGCCTTGGCAATCGAAAAAAGTTGTTCCTCGAAAAACTTCTCCCTAGCCACGATGGAGGCGCGCAGATCCTCCTCGCGTTTCCGTGACTCGGCACATGCTGTGACTGCCTCATCATGACTCTTTACCGCTGCGGCGAGCGTTTTCTCGAGGGAAGCAGTGCTACGGAGAAGTGCATTGTGCTCAGTTGTGACACAAACGAAGATAAACCGTCAGTCGAATATATCACAAGGATGCAGAGGAAAAGTAAAGAACACTCACTTTCAACCGCACGATGGCGCTTGTCCAGCATTCCATGCTGACGACCTATTGCAAGCACCTGCTCCGCAAGGCGAGCGGCTTCCTTCACAATGAGCTGTGACAAAAGACATAGTAAAGAGTCAACAGATGGCATAAATTAAAATTCGACTACAAAATCAAAAGAAGAGATACTACACTTACAAGATCCTCCAATGACTCCCAAGTCGATGGATTCGCAGACGTCCAGATAACCATCTGGTGCTCCACATTGTGTGGACAACTTGACGAATTATGCCCGGAGTGGGCCGCCAATGGAGGAGAAGGGGCGCGCTCAGCCATTTTCTTGGCTTTCGAGGTCGCGACTCCAGATTCTTTCAAAAATTGTACGTCGCCAGAAGATGACGACGCTTGCTGACTGCAAAACAAAACCAACATCAAGAAAAGGCAACTTCAAAGAACAACCAGAAGGAAGACTCGCACACTTACCAATCAAACTTGTCAAAATTGAAGGTTTGATCCCCCGACTCTGACGACGACTCCTTCGGTAGTCGCATCTTCTTGTGAGAAGATGGCACCATGGCACTCACATGAATGGCAGGTATCGGCGACTCTGCACCAACAGCTGCACCTTCCGGAGTCGAAGGAGACGATGCATCTGAATCCTCGCTGCGCGAACGCTTATGAGTGTCTGGACCACTCGACTCGGGGGATTCCTCCTCTACATCAGATGGGACGGTCGACTCCGACTCGTCCTCTTTCAGGGCTTCACGAGGGATAACCCCCTCGGGAAGAGGGGGCATACAGGGCGACACCCCCAATCTTGCATACAATAAACAATTCAGCGCAAAGTCAAGAAAAAACAGCATAGAAGCAGTCGATAAACAAAGCTACTACGTAGCACAATTGTACCTTAGGAGGAGGGTTCGCAGAATCGAATAGAGGTATGTCTGGATCATTGGGGAGCACATCCTTGGTGGTGTACTTGGTGACCAGTCGCACCCTTTTATCTACCTCACTCGCGGAAATGCCATCGGCAGATACACGAGTGACATCGTCCGCGCCAGCCCACTAGAACATAGGGTGGACTCTGGCCCGCAGGGGCTGGACGCGACGACGCAGCCATGTGCGAATTAGGGCGCAGCCTCCCTCCTCTTTACCCATGTGATTCTCGAGGTCACAGATGCGCTCAAATAGCACATCTGTCTCCGCGGACTCGCCGGGCATCACTACGTTCTTCCAGGAGCGCCTCCTCTTGCATGGCGTCGCGGGATCGAAGGGTGCGAGTCCGAAGTGGTCTCTGTCGGCTTTCAGGTCGCGGATGTAGAACCACTTGTCCCTCCACCCTTGGACGGACAACGTGAGTTTGATGTCGAAGTATGTGGCTGAGGAGTCGACGTGGATACCGCAGCCGCCTACATCGTAGACTATGGAGCCAGACGCCGATTGGTGCTTCAGCTTGAAGAGACGCTTGAAGAGACCGAAGTGTGGCTCGATTGCGAGCCAGCACTCGTAAAGAGTAATGTAGCAAGCTACATGGAGGATGGAGTTGGGGGACAGCTGATGCAGCTTGAGCCCATAAAAACAGAGAAGGCCCCTGAAGAAAGGATGGAGGGGCAACGAGAGACCGCGGATGATGAACGCTAGGAACATCACCCGAAAACCGGCAGGAGGAGAAGGGATTACCTCGCTGCCGGGGACACGCACGTCAGTGACTGCGGAAGATAGAACTCCATCCTAGCGTAGGAGACGGAGTTCAGAAGACTTGATTACAGATGCGCGCCACGCGCCATTGGTGACGCGAGTGCCCGTACCCTTCTTTTTCCCGGTGGCGGCGGTGCTGGTACCCGCAGCGGCGGAGCCGCCTTTCTTCTTGGCAGCAACAGTGGCAGCGGCGGAGTCAGCCGTGGAACCTCCTTTCTTCTTTCCCATCTTACGGTGACGGTGGGACCGAAGAAAGTAACTGGGGAATACACGGAGCTGGTCCAGTGCCGCGAGAAAGAGGAACACAAAGAAGCAGAAGAGCAGCAGCAATGGTGATGGAGGCAAAGGCAGAGAAAAGAAGCAGATGGGAAAAATTACCGTCGCAGCATTGCTACTTACCCCCCTAGAAGATGCAATCTAACGGACAGGAAAAACCCTATCAGACGCGTGGCGTTCATCGTGATCAACACGTGGAGGAGCCGAAGCGTGAAACCGTCCCCCACTACCCCCATTATGCGCGGAAATCGAGGAGGCACAGTTAAAACAAAGATTTATGCACGCCCGGTCAAGTTAGAGTCAGAAAATGGGACCCACCGCTCGTCACATCCCGTCAAACCTGCTCACACGGGCAATTGAGCTCATCACATTGTTAGCACTGATGTCATCAAAAATTGAGGAGCAGAAGACTCCGACTACTTTAGTCCTGGCTCGAGTCTTTGACTCCACCAAGCACTCGGGGGCTACTCCCATAGGGAGTGCTGATCACGCACCCTACGATTTTTTCTTTTCTTTTCTGCAGGAACATGGACAATCAAAACAAACCCAACCACTCGAATCCGCGATTCTACTATGGACATGGGTTAATCCCATAGGGAGCGTTGGAAATAAATTCGACTGAAACAAGCAAACAAAAGACGACAGCAGTCATAAAAGTTCTTTAGTCCCTGCCTGAGTACTCGACTCAACCAGGCACTCGGGGGCTACTCCCATAGGGAGCGCTGGTCGCGCACCCTATGATTATTTTACATCGTACGGTGTGCCGATAGCATCCACACTCGAAGCTTATGGCGACACCACCTCATGATGTTTCCCTACAAGAAGACTGTGTCTCCTGGGTCACCCGAATCATCTCTGTGATGACAAAATTCGGATGTCGCGCTTGCAGCGTGAAGATAAGACCTGAATAAGGCCTGGCAATGCATTTTCTGCGCACTACCAAAAATATATCCGTGCCAACAGGTATGACGAACATGCCTCGATGGACGCGTCGAGTGCTCACACCCATATACTGGAATTGGACTCCTATAAGACCTCCACGGCTTGAGTCGAATTACACCAACACTTTTCCGAATTCGAGTCCGGGGACTCGAGTTCGAGTAGATTGTGTTGTTTTACCCTAAGGTAGTTAACTGATACCGATACATCGGTTAAATCAGGCACACACATCAACAATCCCTATGACACAAATAGAGCAGTCAAAAAACATATTCAGTCATGCACTCGAAAGGATTCATAAAGTCCCCAATCGAATCTACGATTCCACTAGACACTCGGGGGCTACTGACATGGGTATACCCTACAGGTACTCGAGCTTGGTATATACGGCCTGAATACAGCAGAATCCCATGGTGTCACCAAGGCCCAAATAGAGAACTCGAGTAACCTACGGACTCTCGCTTGCTTCAGGAACAAGAAGAAGCTAAAGATAGAAAGTTCAAAGGGGAAAACCCTAACCTATAACCGACTCGACCTGCTACCCGAGACCTAGACTATCTATATAAAGGCTAGGAGGGGCGGCGAGAAGGACGCACGCAACCCTAGTTTCCACAACCCTCGCCAGATTGCATCTGCGCACCATTGTAATCCTCGATTCCTTTGATAATTCCATGAGTAGACAAGTAGGACTAGGGACCTCTACGAGGCCTGAACCTGGGTAAATCTTCGAGTCCCCTGTGTGCTTGTTTGCTAGCCGATAGATGCTTCCAGCGCTCCCTCCTTCTCCAAAACCCAAGTCCATAACAATGGGCATTTACGAGTTAAACCCTCGTCACTTTCTGAATCATATCTTCCGAGAGGGCCCAAAGAATATCTCTCCAGTCGGAGGGGCAAAATCCCATCTTGGTCATCCACATCACAGAGCTTGATTCTCAGTCGACCCGAACTCTGCCTTTATACCTGTCTAGTGATGGAACATCATTTAACAGAACCTAAGTCACTGATCATCAACTCGGATTGTGCAATAACCTCAGGTCTAAGGATTACATTGATTGAGACATACAAATGACGACTTGTTCGTTGCATCGCAATATGGGTCAGTCCAACTCGCTAAACTCTTTAGTCGAATCCGTGTAAGTCAGAATAGCATCACCATGCCCATGACAAGTGGAAACCGAGTCATCATCCTACTTTCACATTAGTCTAAATTGTGTGTCAAGCACAACTTCAACGACCAAGGACATCTAGTATGAATAACATGAATATATAGTTCCAATATCGAATCACATATTCGATGATACATATCAGTAGTTCATATAAGGACATTAAATTTATGAATACATTGGGAATAACATCATACATGATTTCCTCTAGGGAATATTCCCAACAATCTCCCACTTGCACTAGATTCAATCATCCGACGTCACATGTCTAGGCAACTAATGCCCATAGCTCTTAGGTGCGCCTCATGCTTTGGTTGTGGTAGCGACTTTGTCAACGAATCTGCAATATTTGCATCCATGTGTACCTTGCATAACTTGATATCACCTTGATCCACGAACTAGCAAATCAGGTGGTATTGCATGAGTATATGTTTGTTCTTATGGTGTTGTCTAGGTTCCTTGGCTTGTGCAATAGCACCATTATTGTCACAATACACGTCTAACGGATTGGATGAGCCCTAAACCACACCAAGATCCATGAGGAAATTCCTCATCCAAACAACTTCCTTTGCCGCCTTTGAGGCGGCAATATACTCAACCTCTGTTGTAGGCGCAGACATAGTCTCTTGCTTGGACTCTTCCAGCTCACAGCCCCTCCATTTATTACAAACACGTATCTATATTGTGAACGAGAATCATCTGAGTCAGTAAGATAACTCGATCCGTGTAACCCTTTACACTGAGTTCAACCTCCCTGATACATTGCAAATGTATCTATAATTTTTGATGTTCCATGCTTGGTTTTATCTACTTTCTTATGTTTTGTCCACACTTTGGAGTACTTTTCATATGATTTCTTGGACTAACCTATTAACAAGAGCCACAGTGCCAGCTGCCTGTTTTTTGCTGTTTTTGGTTCTAGGAAAGTCAGAAAATGAATATTCTCGGAATTGGACGGGAAAAAGCCAAAGTTATTATTTTACCGGGGGACACCTCGAAGTGGGGCTGGGCCCAGGCCACACCACCTGGCCGCGCGGGCTAGGCCTGGCCGCGCCAGGGGGTGGTCTGCCCGCCCTAGACACCCCCTCGGTCTCCCTCTTCGCCTATAAGTTGCCTTCTGACCTAAAAACTCAGGGGGTTCGATGTTTTTCTAGAAGGAGTTCCGCTCCGCCGCCACCACTAGATTCCACGAAACAGCACCAAAAACTCCGTTCTAGCACCCTGCTAGGACGGGGAATTGGAGGATATCATCGCCATCATCATCACTGTCGCTTCTCCATCGACCATCCATGTTTCCCTCATCTATGAGTGAGTAATCCCCCGATGTAGGCTATGGGGATGGTAGGGATTGGATAAGATCCTTCATGTAATGGCATCGGATTGTTATGGCATGGTGCCTAGTATCTTCTATTAGTGCTTTATGACTTTGTTGCGACTTGTTATGCTTAATGCTTGTCACTAGGGCCTGAGTGCCATGATTTCAGATCTGAACATGTTATTGATTCATTATGATAGTATTGTTTATGGTCTTACCTGCAAGTTGTATACACACGTTGTTGTCCGGAACCAATGGCCCCGAAGTGACAGAAATCGGGATAACCGGAGGGAATGGCTTTGATGTGAGGATCACATGTGTTCATGGAGTGTTAATGCTTTGCTCCGGTGCTCTATTAAAAGGAGCACCTTAATTGCCAGTAGTTCCCTTGAGGCCCCGCCGCAAACGGGCTGGCAGGACAAAAGATGTTGTGCAAGTTCTCATTGCGAGCACGTATGACTATATATGAAACACATGCCTAGGATTATCTAGTACTTGGATGCTTTATCTTATTTATCTGCAATTGCCCTATGTTCTGATTGCTATGTGAATTGTCTTGTCCATGCAACACCCGTCCATCCATCCCTATGCCTACCGCACTCGAATCCTACTGTTTACTGCTATTGTTACTGATGTCTTTACTTTACTACTGTTGTTACTTTACTATTCCTACTACAAAACTATTGCTACTGATAAACTGGTGTGAGCAAGATTGTTTCCAGGTGCAGCTGAATTGACAACTCAGTTGTTAAGGCTTATAAATATTCTTTGGCTCCCCTTGTGTTGAATAAATAAATTGGGTTTCACTTCCCTTGAAAATACTGCGATGCACCCCCTATACTTGTGGGTCATCAAGACTATTTTCTAGCGCCGTTGCCGAGGAGCATAGCTTTATTTATCAAGTCCACTTGGAATCACTATTGTTCAAGCTTAGTTTATTTCTGCCTTGTTTGCTTGTTTCTTTATCAAAAATACAAAAAATAGTTCTTACTCTAGTTGTTATTTTTGTTGGTCTGTTATTATCTTGCTTTATCATGCTTTCTATCAATCGTTGGTTTTTTTGAAACTGGATCTTATTGGCAAGGTGGGTTCACGGAAGAACAAAAATGTTATTATAAGGAACACTGCTTGCCACAAAAAGGGAAACACTTATGGGAACAAATTGATAAATTGTATACCATTGCTATAAACATGTGCTCTACTTATAATGTTACTTATTTCTTTGATAAATCTTGTTGTTGTAGGAGGTACAAACACCTCCCTTTTCAATGTGAATATAATGATGATGTTACCATATCTTCTTATGTTAAGGGAAATTATGACTTTTATGATGTGGAACAAATTGAGGAATTTATTGCTTGGAAGGGTGCATGTGAACTTGCTAGTTTGCTTGAAAATATTGATGATTCACCTTATAAATATGAGGTTTATGATATACTTAAATTTTGCTTTGATAATTACAAGGAAGAAAATGGCTATATTCTTGAATATATTAATAGATGCTTTCCACAAATGGAAGAGACTAATGCCTTGCAGGATCTTATGGAAGAAGAAATTGATGAACCTGAAAGCTCATTAGATGAAAAAGAGGAGGAGAGTGATGAACAAAAGGAGGAAGAATGGATTAGCTACCCATGCCCACCTTCTAATGAGATTAACTCTTTATCCCTTACATTATTTGATTTTCCCCCATGCTTATCAAAAGAGGATGAATGTTATGCTCATGTTATCTATGATAATCCTTTATTTGTGCCTAACTTCGAGATGCATGGTACTAAAGAGTTTTGCTTAGTAATTTTTTATGATAAAGCTCTAGATGATGGTCCTATATTGAATGATTAGTCATCTTGTTATATAATTGTTAAAAGTGGGTTTGAAGGTTCTAGTCCCACTATTTTTGAGCTTGATAAAAATTATGTTTTTGTAGAACATGAAAAGCATGCTTTATGTGATAGTTATATTGTTGAGTTTATTCATGAGGCTACTGAAAATTATTATGAGAGAGGAAAATATGGTTGTAGAAGTTTTCATGGTGTTGAAACACCTCTTTATGTGATGAAAGTTTTGAAGTTACTCTTGTTTTATCTTCATATGCCTGTCACTTTGTTCTTTGCGAATTTATTTGCATACAAGATTCCTATGCATAGGAAGTGGGTTAGACTTAAATGTGTTTGAATTTGCTTCTTGATGCTCTCTTTTACTTCAATTCATATTTCTTATGTGAGCATCCTCTCAAACTATCATGCCTAACTTAAAGGCGTTAAAGAAAAGTACTTATTGGGAGATAACACAAAAGTTTTAGATAAGTATTGGAAGTTATTACTTCAATAATAACCGCTCCTTATCCTTTTTATTTGCTTTTTTGTGCCAAGAGTAACCTCTAAAATGAGAGAAGTAATGGTTGGGAAAGTTGATGTCCCAAAACTGATTTCTGTGCTTCACTGTAAATATTCGTGTAAAATATCTGTTTGTCCTTTTGAGGCGTAAATTTTTGTGCTTCTTACCCAGGTTGTTATCTAACTTTTGTTAGTTCAACACATTTCGATTGGAGGAATAGAAGGTCTTTGAAAAAATTCGTCTTTACCTGCTGGTCTGTTTTAACAGATTTCTGCCAGTATTTGCATTTGCTTCTTGTTGGTTCCTTTTTGAGTTCTTTTGGGGAATTGAGCTTTTTGAGGGAAGTGCTACAGTAGCTTGTGTTTTAATGGAAGTTTTATTGGTGTTGGAACTGAACCTAAAGACCCATTATCTTGAGTGCACTAATGTTGCTAATAAAGATTGTGTGAAGTTTTGTATGAAGGAAAAAATTCAGGTGTATGGAAGGAATGAGTAATGAGATGAAGGATGGACTAAAGCTCAATCTTGGGGATGCCACGCATTTAACCCCAAGAAATATCCAAGAAGTAAAAGCGTCAAAGCTTGGGGATGCCCAAGGCATCCCCTTCTTCATCAATAAAAATTCCAGGTTTCTTCCAGACACTTCATTTTTATTGTTTCATGCACAGTTGTGTTGTTCTTGGAGCGTCTTCTTTTTCATTTTCGTTTTGGTTTTTTGTTTGCTTTGTTTTCTTAGTTTGCTGAATAAATTGTTTGGACCCCCTATTTCATGCATTGGTTTTCAAATAGTTTGGTTTGGATTGGAAAAGAGTAGGAAAGCTCATGCTAAGTGGTAAAGGGAGCTTGTTTTTGACTGTGGCCTATGCTTTGTCATGCCATGCTTGATATTTTTTGGCTTTATGATTAGTATTCTTTGCTGTAGCATGACTTGTTATAAATAATTGAGATTTCTTAATGTGCCTTGGAAGGATCATGTGTTGTTTTAGCATATTAAAGCATAGTATTGTGGTATTCTCCTTTGATGCTTTATTTGGGTTGACTTGGCGCATGCTCACACCATGTTATGACTATCCCAAGTCACCATAGCCTTTATGATCCTTTAGTTTTCAACTTGTAGTATCACTTTATGCTTTGATTAATGATGTTTTGTCGCTCTGCATGATTATAGCCATTATTGCTCTCTTAGTTGGTCGCTCCCAGTCTTTTGCTAGCCTCCGCAACCAAAGTATGAGTTCCACTCATGCATCCAACTCCTAAAACCAAGTTATTCCAAAGAGTCCACCATACCTACCTACTAGCATATGCTATTCCGAGTATATTCATGTTTTTATCTACCTTCCGAATTATACTTGTTATGAGAAAACTAGTGATTAAAGCTCTCACGAACTTGATGGCACACTTTACTTTTCTTGCCCTTAATAAACTTGAACCATTGTGTCGTCTATGTTGTATATGCTTGCACTTATTTGTTGGGGATTAGCAGAACCATGCTGTCATGGGGAACGCTTTCAACTTGCACTTGTAGGTTGTACTTAGTTGATATCATGCTCTTTTGTCTATGGATGTCATCGGTGTGAAATGAAAGGGGAGCTTGTAAGTCGATGGAGTTATGTATATGTGTTAGAGAAACGCCTGGGCCACTGGTCTAATCCATGCTATCATGGTGGAAGCCTACAGCATAACCATAATGAGCTATCTATGAAGCATTCTTCTTATAAAAAAAGAGTCAGATATTAAGAAAAAAAAGAGATACACAAAAAGAGGAAAGAGAGAAAAAAGCACCATATTCCCATGGTAAATAAGAAGATTGATGAGATGCTCATTGTCTGCTTGCCTTGTCATTTTGATATGGGGATTCTTCTGTATCATCGGGCAAGGGGTACCATGTTGGCGGTTCTCTATGATACACATGTACTTACGATGACAAGAACTTACCGGTGACTAAACTTGAGTAGCATGAGGAGCGGCCCTCATATTCAAGGGACATGAGATTTCCAACTTATACATTGTCAAGCATATACTTCCTAGTTTGTTCACTTTAACCTTAATCACCTTCAAGATGCTTATGATAGGGGCGATGAGAGCTGAAAGCTAATAAGTACCATAATTTTTGGAAGCTCTTTATGAAACTTGAGTCTCTACTTCCTTCTTTGAAGGCCTTTCTTTTACTTTTATGTTGAGTCTCCACCTTCTATCTTTATGCACCTACTTTGAGAGCATAGTGGCCATTCTTAGTTCTATGTGCATTGTCCCAAGACTTGTTGATTAATGCATAGCTTTGATATTGCTTGTTTTAAACTATTTGTATCTAGTCACTCTTATGAACTTTGAAGGTGTCCTATGCATTTATGTTTGCTACTCTACGAGGGACAAGATGAATACTATTATGCTATGTTTTCTTTATGTGAAACAAACAAACGTCTTGTAAAGCATTGTTATTCATGAATCTTTTGTTTGTGCCTTTTCATGTTGCAACATAGTTTCTTTGTCTTATTGCTAGAACTTTGTCTTTCATGTTATGATTGAAGTACTTTGATCCCAGCTTTGAATTTTTACAAATACTTTGATCAAGTTTATGATGGTGCATGTCACCTCAAAAATTATTCTTTGCTTTTATCACTTACCTACTTGAGGAAGAGCAGGAGTTAAGCTTGGGGATGTTGATACATTGCAAATGTATCTACAATTTTAGATGTTCCATGCTTGGTTTTATCTACTTTCTTATGTTTTGTCCACACTTTGGAGTACTTTTCATATGATTTCTTGGACTAACCTATTAAAAAGAGCCACAGTGCCAGCTGCATGTTTTCTGCTGTTTTTGGTTCCACGAAAGTCGGAAAATAAATATTCTCGGAATTGGACGGGACAAAAGCCAAATTTATTATTTTACCGGGGGACACCGGGAGCCAGAATATGAGACAGAGTGGGGCTGGGCCCAGGCCACACCACCTGGCCGCGCCAGGGGGTGGTCTGGCCGCCCCAGACACCCCCTCGGTCTCCCTCTTTGCCTATAAGTTTCCTTCTGACCTAAAAACTCAGGGGGTTCGACGTTTTTCCAGAAGGAGCTCCGCTCCGCCGCCACCACCAGATTCCACGAAACAGTACCAGAAACTCCGTTCTGGCACCTGATGACCCACAAGTATATGGGGTGTATCGCAGTATTTTCGATAAGTAAGAGTGTCGAACCCAACGAGGAGCAGAAGGTGCTGGCTAGTGGTATGGATCAGGAATTCTCTACAAATACTTAGCAAACGGATATTTAGGGGTTTTCGATAAAGCAAGTAAACAAAGTAGAGTAAATAAAAGACAGTGGGAATAAATGCTGCAAGTGGCCCAATCCTTTATGCAGCAAAGGACAAGCCGGTTGTATTTCTATAGGTGACCAAACATTCTCGAGGACACATGGGAAGACTGTCAAGTGCTTTCGCTCCATATAGTCGATTAATCTTCTCTAGCTTGCTAAGTGCTGTGTGGGTGAACCTGTGCTAATGTACCATCCCATCCAAGACTTAATACGTACTTGTGATTAAACCCCCTTGCAAACATCCGTAAGTACAAGAAATTAATTAAGGTAGAAACCTAACCACAGCTTTAAACTCTAAGACCCTTACGTCCCTTGTGCAATGGTTTCCTAACGGGGGTTCAGGTTTCTGTCACTCCGGCAACCCCTACGATTAGTAGCCAAATACACAATGCATTCCCCTAGGCCCATATAGGTGAAGTGTCATGTAGTCGACGTTCACATGACACCACTAGAAGAAGTACACCACAACTTAAATAACAATCTATTGAATCTTTCTCAACGCAACTCCACTACTAACAACAAGAATTCTCCCATGTCCACAAGAACAAAACAAACTACTCACAAGACATCATATGGATCATGATCAGAGATGGAATAATGATGTATAACAATCTGAACATAAACAATAATTCAATGGTTCACTCAATAACATCAACTACAAAGAGTAATCAACACCGGGAAAGTTTCCCCTATGGACTATAGCAAGATTCAACGCAATTGTTATAGCAATATGGAGATGGTGATGAGGGTACTGATGGTGATGATGGTGGTGGTGATGATGATGATGATCCCGATGAAGTCCAGCTTGATGGTGGTGTTGATGGCGACGATCTCCCCTCTCCGGGAAGGAATTCCCCTGGCAGAAATCAATCTGCCGGAGAGATCTTTCTTTCTCGGTGTTTTCTGCCCCGCAGAGGCGGCGGAATCTTTCTCTAGTCACTCCCCGAGTCTTAGGGTTTCGGGAGGAAGATATACGCCAGAGGGGGGAGGCTAGAGTGGGCCAGGGTGGCCACACCACTCCCTGGCGCGGCCTAGGCCTGCCCGCGCCATGGGGTGGTGTGGGCCCCCTATGGCCCATCTCCACTCCATCTTCTGGCATCCTTAATCTTCTGGAAAAATAGGATTTTCTGTATATTTTCCCGGATTTTTCTTCGCGAATTTTGCCTCAAAATAGCACCTTTCCCATCAGAATCCTAACTGCAGCGGTCCATGCTCCAAAATTCATCAACCATGCAAAAACAGATGAAATAACATAAGTATCACCTCTCAATACGAAATATATCAATGAATAATAGTGAATTAAGACATAGAATAGTGATGCAAAATGGACGTATCAACTCCCCCTAAGCTTAGACTTTGCTTGTCCCCAAGCGAAACTGAGCTCAATAAACATGACCTCAAGTTTATGGAGTGAAGAGTCGATAAAAGAATACGGACAAGAAGCATCACATTCATCAAATACATAGATCATAATAGAAGACAACTCACTATTATACAACTCAACTTGCAATGAGTAAAGGAAGCACAGTAAAGATACATAAAGTGAATCATAATTGGTAATGGCAAACTTAGCTCTTGGTCGAAGAATAGTTGATAATTTGCTAGAGTTCACAAATAGCTGGTTTTTCAACGAAAGCTTTCAAGATAGTAAACATCAAGATAAGAGCAATGTGCAAAACAAGGAACATAAGAAACATGAATGCATAAATCATCGTATGAATGAATGAAACACATCAACTCAAAATACTTGCCGAGATAGAAGGGAATAGGTCTACTGACTCAACTACAAAGTAAAAGAAAGTGCCCTTCAAAGAGGGAAGCAGGGATTACAAGTCTCATAAAGAGCTCCCAAAAATTATGATACTTACTAGCTTTCAGCTCTCATTGCCCCTATCATAGGCATCTTTAGGTGATTAAGGTTAAAGTGACACAACTAAGAGGATATGCTTGACAAGTTATAAGTTGAAATATCATGCCCCTTACTTATGAGTACCGATCCTCATGCTACTTAACTTCAGTCACGAGCAAGCTCTTGTCATTGTAAATACATGCGTATCATCGAGAACCGCCAACGGGGTACCCCTTGCACATGACACAGGAGCTATCCCATAATCAAAATGATAAGGCAAGCAGACAGTGAGCATCTCAGCGATCTTTTTATTTGCTATTTGCATAGGTTTTTATTGAGGATGCTTCATAGAATGCTCACTATAGTTATGCTGCAAGTTTCCACCATGATTAGGCATGGCTTAGGCTAGCGGCCTAGGCGTTTCTCTAACACACATATAAACTCCATGATCTTACAAGTTCCACTTTTATTTCACACCGCCGGGATCCATAACCAAAAGAACATGATATCAACTAGGTACAAGTACCAATGAAGTGTTGAAAGAAGTCCCCATGATACATGGTTCGGCTAACTTCAACTCATAAAGCGCAAGCATATACGCAACAAATAAGGACCCAATGGTTCAAGTTTATTAAATGCAAGAAATTAAAGTGTGCCATCAAGTTCGTGAGAGCTTTAATCACTAAATTTCACATGACAAGTTTAATTTGGGAGGTAGATAAAACAAGAATTTACTTGGAACAGCAATAATGCTACTAGGTAGGTATGGTGGACACAAATGGCGAAGGTTTTGGTTTAAAGGAAGTGGATGCACGAGAAGAATTTCCTCTCAGTACAGGTTTTTGGCTAGCAAGGCTGGGTAGCAAGTATAAGAGTTGAAGGAAACAAACAAACATACAAATGGTAAAGACAAACATGCAATCTTCCTTGGAAGCACAAACGATCTTAACTAGAGAAAACTAGACTTATGAGCAAATCAAGAAAGAAAGATGATGAAATTATTTTCCTCTAGAGTACTTCTATCTTTTTATTTTCAACTCTCAAAAAGGGTGTTGCTACTGACCGAGCCAGGTTTGCCAAAACCAACTGAATTAACTCAATGATCCCAAAGTGCTACCAATACTAACAACAAGATCAATCATATAACCACGAATTGAAAACTATCATAAGCTATGCAAAAGAGTGAATGATAGAACTTCTCATTAGTACTCCATAATGGAAACTCACACCAAGGGATACAAATCTAACGAGAGAGGGGACACTTCCATAATGCAAACCATACTACAAAATAACTCCTCTATTCATGATATGACTCTACTAACAAGGTAAAAAGATAGAAGAGAGTGATATGATACCGCGGCACTCCCCCAAGCTTGGAACAAACCAAGGGGATGCCAAACCTGATGACGAATTACTCCTTAGGTGGTGGTGGTATATTCTCATCTTCGTCCGTCTTCCAGGGTAAAGGCTTCCCATCAACAAAGGACATCGTGGTTTCCAACATCCTAAAACTTGCAGCAGCACTTATGCGTTTAAATCTAGCCTCATACTCACAGTTTTGATTTTGAACGTCATAGAACTGTGCTTGCAGTTCGTTGGTTGCTTGGCGGAGTGAAAAGACTTCATCTTTGAGTTCAGAAGTCTCCTTTTGGTGCTCGGCGATGAGTTCGGAACAAATCTTGTGGATGATGTCCACTTCGCGCTCCGCCATCTTCCTGTACCTAAAGACTTCTTGCTCCAATGCTTCCATCATGTCCTCCAGATTTCCTTCACCTTTAGGGCCTTGAACCTCCTTAATCTAGACCTCCCCACCTTCGAGCAACAACTCCTTGGGATGAATCTTCAATTCTCTCATATATGGGTTGATGATATCTTCTAAGGGATCTCCCTTGGATGTTCCAGGGGAAGACATTGTGGCTCCAAATCTGAGATTACACCTGGCAGAAATAGATCTAAACAAAAACACAACGAAAACATGATATACGAACCTCAGAAGATCCGGGGGGTTATATATTACGAAGTTTCATATCAAAAGGAAGGTACTGGGAGAAAACGGGTTGGAGACGGAGTCCTAGGTGGCCTCACCACCTAGTGGCGCAGCCAGGGGTGGGCCTGCGCCATGGGGTGGTGTGGGCCACCCTGGCTCCGGTTCCGTCCCTTTTTCGCTTCATAGCTTTCCTTATTAACTGAAAACTGCAAAATATAGTTGGATTGTATTTTCGCGGAACTTTTCTTACCAGAACTGTTACCTAGTTGGAAACGGACTCTGCAGGTCTCTGAATTTGGTATTGAGTGGATCCTTCCGGAGTCATCACTTGAATATCATCGATATCTTCATCTTCATATACTTATTACTCGAGTCATAAAACCTTTCTCTTCCTTGTTACACCATTATCTCCACTTCCTGAAAATTTCTTTCACACAAAACTTCACACAGTTCTTATTAGCAACATTAGTATAAGTGAAGTGATAAAACCTTTTGAGTCCAACTTCGATTGAAAACCATCAAAACAAAAGTTACTGTATCAACTCCTTTCTAAAACCCAAAAATAATTCAAAAAGGAAATCGAATAAAGAAGCAAATGCAAGATTGGCAAAATTTGTCAAAACAGACCAGCAGGTAAAGATCATTTTTTTAGAAAATCTTATGTTGCTCAAATCAAAAAGTGCAAAACTAACGAAAGTTAAATAACAACCTGGGGCAGAAGCACAAAAAATTACAGCTCAATCCGATATACAGAGATCTCTCATGATTTTTTACGGTGAAGCACAAAAATCTGTTTCGGGACAGCAACTTCCCCAAATCTTACTTCTCTCTCGTTAGAGGTTGATCTTGACACAAAAACCAAACAAAACGGATAAGGAGTGGTTATTACCGAAGTAATAACTTTCAAGACTCAAAGAAACAAAAACAAACTGAAAGCAAAAACAAATTGGGTTGTCTCCCATAAAGCTTTTTCTTTATAGCCATTAAGATGGGCATGATAATTTTGAAGAAGCCCTCATAGAGATATGATTTGAAGTGAAAGAGTGCATTAAGAAGCAAAAACACACGCACATTTAAGTCTAACCCACTTCCTATGCAAGGGAATTTTGTAAGCAAACAAGTTATTGGAACCAAAGGCAACTTGCATAAGAAGGCAAAAGAAGTGCAACATAAAAACTTTCAGCATAAAACGAGGAAACTTGATATTATTGAGATGCACAAGAACACTTTTCCCTCTCTCATAATAGCTTTCAGTATCATGCATAAACTTAACAATATAGCTATCACAAGGACTATCATAGCAATGATCACTTATTCTAACAGAAAACACAGGAATACTAGCTCTCATAACACTACTATGCGAAACAATATTAGAAGTATCCTTACAAAGGATAGTGTGTCCCTCTTTTTCATATTTAGCAACAAAGTCTTTCACATTTGCTACAATAGGTTCATCAATCATTTGTTTATCAGGTTTAGCAGCCCTACTCATACTTTCATTAACCATACTAGCTATCATAGAATGCTCCTTTACCTTAACTGGGAAAGGCATTTTCTCAATATAAGGTTTAGGTAAAACATGACTAGCAGTATAAACTTCAGTATTTCTTGCAGGAACACTCTTAGCAATATCTTTATAAGGTTCATGATACTTATTCCACTTATTTTTAGGCACTTCAATATAAGAAGCAAAATCCTTAAAATAAGAAGCAATAGCTTGAGAGTCTAGACCATAAGCATTTTTAATATTTTGAAAGTCATCAGTTCCCATAAAAGATTCAATGCATTCATAATCATATTTTATACCTGACTTTCTACCTTTCTCGTTCTGCCAAGCTTCAGCATTGTCTTGAATACGGTCCAAAAGGTCCCATTTAACTTCTTCTTCCATGCGAGTGAATGATCCAGCACAAGAAGCATCCAATAAATCCTTGTCATGTAGAGGGAGCCTTGCATAAAAGTTATTGATAATAATATTGTTTGGGAGCTCATGAATGGGACATTTGAGCATTAGTAACTTCAATCTCCCCCAAGCTTGAGCAGTACTCTCTCCATCAAGAGGCCAAAAGTTGTATATTTGATTCCGATCTTTATGAATTTCACTAGGAGGATAAAACTTTGAATAAAAGAGAGGCACTATTTCCTCCCATTCCAAAGCTTGACCATTCTTCGGCAGCTTATACCATTCCTCAGCTCTTCCTTTCAGTGATAATGAGAATAAATTCTTCTTAACTTGATCTGTAGTAATACATGCACACTTGAACAACCCGCATAATTCGTGTATAAAGAGTAAATGATCACCGGGATGGACAGTTCCATCCCCAACATAGTAGTTATCCATAACACGATCAATAATTCTTGTAGGTATTTTGAAAACATCTTTCTCAGGAGGTGGTGGATTATCTACTACCTTAGCAGTGGTAGTAGCATTACCAAATAAGAAACTCAGCGAATTATCCATAACGAAAATAAAGCAACTAGCAGAAGTAAACAATACTCACAGTAGAAGTTTCCTTTACCAGTTCCACTCTCCAAAAGCGCTTCACTCCCCGGCAACGGCGCCAGAAAATAGTCTTGATGACCCACAAGTATAGGGGGTGTATCGCAGTATTTTCGATAAGTAAGAGTGTCGAACCCAACGAGGAGCAGAAGGTGCTGGCTAGTGGTATGGATCAGGAATTCTCTGCAAATACTTAGCAAATGGATTTTCAGGGGTTTTCGATAAAGCAAGTAAACAAAGTACGAGTAAATAAAAGACAGTAGGAATAAATGCAACAAGTGGCCCAATCCTTTATGCAGCAAAGGACAAGCGGTTGTATTTCTATAGGTGACCAAACGTTCTCGAGGACACATGGGAAGACTGTCAAGTGTTTTTGCTTCATATAGTCGATTAATCTTCTCTAGCTTGCTAAGTGTTGTGTGGGTGAACCTGTGCTAATGTATCGTCCCATCCAAGACTTAATACATACTTGTGATTAAACCCCCTTGCAAACATCCGTAAGTACAAGAAAGTAATTAAGGTAGAAACCTAACCACAGCTTTAAACTCTAAGACCCTTACGTCCCTTGTGCAATGGTTTCCTAACGGGGGTTCAGGTTTCTGTCACTCCGGCAACCCCTAGGATTAGTAGCCAAATACACAATGCATTCCCCTAGGCCCATATAGGTGAAGTGTCATGTAGTCGACGTTCACATGACAACACTAGAAGAAGTACACCACAACTTAAATAACAATCTATTGAATCTTTCTCAACGCAACTCCACTACTAACAACAAGACTTCTCCCATGTCCTCAAGAACAAAACGAACTACTCACAAGACATCATATGGATCATGATCAGAGATGGAATAATGATGTATAACAATCTGAACATAAACAATAATTCAATGGTTCACTCAATAGCATCAACTACAAAGAGTAATCAACACCGAGAAAGTTTCCCCTATGAACTATAGCAAGATTCAACACAATTGTTACAGCAATATGGAGATGGTGATGAGGGTGCTGATGGTGATGATGGTGGTGGTGATGATGATGATGATCCCGATGAATTCCAGCTTGATGGTGGTGTTAATGGCGACGATCTCCCCTCCCCGGGAAGGAATTCCCCCGGCAGAAATCTGTCTGCCAGAGAGATCTTTCTTTCTCGGTGTTTTCCGCCCCGTAGAGGCGGCAGAATCTTTCTCTGGTCGCTCCCTGGGTCTTAGGGTTTCGCGAGGAAGATATACACTAGAGGGGAGAGGCTGGAGTGGGCCAGGGTGGCCACACCACTCCCTGGCGCGGCCTAGGCCTGCCCGCGCCATGGGGTGGTGTGGGCCCCCTGTGGCCCATCTCCACTCCATCTTCTGGCATCCTTAATCTTTTGGAAAAATAGGATTTTCCGTATATTTTCCCGGATTTTCTGATCTTCGCGAATTTTGCCTCAAAACGGCACCTTTTCCATCAGAATCCTGACTGCAGTGGTCCATGCTCCAAAAGTCATCAACCATGCAAAAACAGATGAAATAACATAAGTATCACCTCTCAATACGATATATATCAACGAATAATAGTGAATTAAGACATAGAATAGTGAAGCAAAATGGACGTATCGGCACCCTGTCGGGAAGGGGAATTGGAGGAGATCATTGCCATCATCATCACCATCGCTTCTCCATCAACCATCCATGTTTCCCCCATCTATGAGTGAGTAATCCCCCGCTATAGGCTATGGGGATGGTACGGATTGGATTAGATCGTTCATGTAATGGCATCGAATTGTTAGGGCATGGTGCCTAGTATCTTCTATTAGTGCTTTATGACTTTGTTGCGACTTGTTATGCTTAATGCTTGTCACTAGGGACCGAGTGCCATGATTTGAGATCTGAACATGTTATTGATTCATTATGATAGTATTGTTTATGGTCTTACCTACAAGTTGTATACACACGTTGTTGTCTGGAACCAATGGCCCCGAAGTGACAGAAATCGGGATAACCGGAGGGAATGGCTTTGATGTGAGGATCACATGTGTTCGCGGAGTGTTAATGCTTTGCTCCAGTGCTCTATTAAAAGGAGCACCTTAATTGCCAGTAGTTCCCTTGAGGCCCCGCTGCAAATGGGCTGGCAGGACAAAAGATGTTGTGCAAGTTCTCATTGCGAGCACGTATGACTATATATGGAACACATGCCTAGGATTATCTAGTACTTGGATGCTTTATCTTATTTATCTGGAATTGCCCTATGTTCTGATTGCTATGTGAATTGTCTTGTCCATGCAACGCCCGTCCATCCATCCCTATGCCTAACGCACTCGAATCCTACTATTTACTGCTATTGTTACTGCTGTCTTTACTTTACTACTGTTGTTACTTTACTATTCCTACTACAAAACTGTTGCTACTGATAAACTGCTATGAGCAAGATTGTTTCCAGGTGCAGCTGAATTGACAACTCAGTTGTTAAGGCTTATAAATATTGTTTGGCTCCCCTTGTCTCAAATCAATAAATTGGGTTTCACTTCCCTCGAAAATATTGCGATACACCCCCTATACTTGTGGGTCATCACTCACCTCCATAAACTAGGAACGCATCCTTAGTCCTTCTCAAGTACATAAGGATGTTCTTAACCGCTGCCTAGTGGATCTCTCTAGGGTCAGCCTAGTATTTGCTCACAACACTCTCGCCTAGTATCCAACATGATGGATCTGACTACTGAAGCATACAAAATGACACTCATCTGACTTCGCTCATCAATTGTCGAAGGACACTAAGTCTTGCTAAGTTTTACACCATGGGACATCGGTAAGAACCCCTTCTTAGACGATTCCATGTTGAACTTCTTCAACACTTTGTCCAAATATGTACTCTGACTCAATCTAATGAGTTGTATTGATCTTTCTCTATAGATCCGGATTCGTAGTATGTAAGTTGCCTCACCCAAGTATTTCATCGAAAAACACTTTTCCAATGATTCCTTGATTTTTGAAACATCTGGACATCATTTCCAATCAGTAATATGTCATCCACATATAAGATCAGAAATTTTATATTGCTCCCACTAAACTTCTTGTATAAACAAGAATCATGATCACTCTTGATAAAGCCAAACGATTTTACTACCTCATAAAAGCGAATGTTCCAACTCCGAGATGCTTGCTTCAACCCATAAATGGATTTATGAAGCTTGCATACCTTGTCAGCATAAGCCGGATCAACAAAACCCTCAGGCCGTATCATATACACGTCCTCGGTTAAATTTCCATTAAGGAAATCCGTCCTGACATCCATCTGCCATATCTCATAGTCTAAATAGGCTGTTATAGCTAACATGATCAGAACTAACTTAAGCATCACTATGGGTGAGAAAGTCTCATCGTAGTCAACTACTTGAACCTGTCAGAACCCCTTCGTGACAAGCCGTGCTTTATAGACAGGAACAATTCCCTCCATATCAGTTTTCTTCTTAAAGACCCATTTGCACTCGACGGGTCTTGCACGGTCTGGCAGATCAACCAAGTTCCAAACTTGATTTTCATCCATGGACTTTAACTCGAATCCCATGGCTCCAAGCCATGATTCAGAATTAGATCCCACCATTGCTTATGAATAAGTTGTCGGTTCATCAATGTATAACAATAACACATCACGAATACTTCGCAATCTAGCTGATCTTCATAGTGTCGGTGCAGTTGCCGGCTCAGTTACCACGACTAGCTCAACCTCTAAGGCTTTTTCCGACTCGCTACTGGCTGGTTCCTCTCAAATTTCTTTGAGATGCACCATACTCCCACTAACTCCTCAATTGAGAAACTCTTTCTCAAGGCAGACACCGTTCTAAGCGACAAACACTTTGCCCTTTTCTCGGTTGTAGGTTGTAACCCAAGGTTTCCCTCGGATAGCCCATGAAAATGCACTTAACCGACTTGGCCGTGAGCTTGTCCAACTGAAGTCGCTTGACAAATGCTTCACAACCCTAGATCTTAAGAAAAGACAGACTCAGCTTCTTGCCAGTCCACATCTCATGCGGTGTCTTCTCTACCGACTATGATGGTACTCTATTTAGTGTGAACGCTGCAATTTCTAGATAATAACCCCAAAATGATAAAGGAAGATCTGTCTGACTCATCATTGATCGTACCATGTCCAACAAGGTCCGATTCCTCCTTTCTGACACAGCGTTCCTGGAGGAGTGAGCTAGGGAACTATTCCACAACTCTTCAGATGGTCATCAAACTCATGGCTCATTTACTCACCTCCTCGGTCCGACCGAAGAAACTTTATTTTCTTGCCGAGTTGACTATGTACCTCATTATAGAACTCCATGAACTTTTCAAAGGCTTCCGACTTATGTTTCATCAAGTAGAAATATCCATACCTACTCAAATCATTAGTGAAGGTAATTAAGTACTCATAACCACCTCTGACTGACGTGCTCGTCGGGCCACATACATCACTATGTACTAGTCCCAATAAGCCGGACGCCCTCTCATAGCTCTTTGCAAAAGGTGTCTTGGTCATTTTGCCGAGTAGGCAAGATTCACATGTCTCGAACGACTCCAAGTCAAACAAAGTTAGGAGTCCATCATCGTGGAGCTTCTTCATGTGTTTCCAACTTATATGACCAAGCCAACGGTGCCAAAAGTAAGTCATATTCAGATCTTTGGTTTCAACCTTTTCACATTTATATCATAGACAGATTCACCATCAAGATTCAAAATAAATAACCCATCCCGGACGGGTGCAAAGCCGTGAAACATATCATTCAAATACAAAGAATAACCATTATTCTTAATATTCGACTCATAGCCTTGTATCATCAAATATAAGGCAGAAATAATTTTTTCGAATAAGCACAAGAACATAATAACAATTATTCATATCCATTAAGAATCCAGAAGCTAAATGAAGTTGCATCGTGCCAACTTCCAACGCAGTGACTCTCGCTTTGTTGCCGACTCGAATGTTAACCTCGCCTCTCACCACGCTCCTAGTTCTTACCAGTCCCTGCAACGAGTTGCAGATGTGAATAACTGATCCGGTATCATATACCCAAGAACAATTAGGTGCATTAGCAAGATAAATGTCTATAACATTGCAAACAAGCGTACCTGAGCCAAAAGTCAAACCTCCACTCTTAGCTTTCTTTGCCAGATACTTGTTGCAATTCCTCTTCTAGTGGCCATTCGCCTTGCAGTAGAAGCAAGTGGATACGGCTGAAGGAGATGGCTTAGTCCCTTAGGAATCCCTTTGTACTGGGTCCCCAGCCTTGTCTCCCGACTTTGCCTTCTTCTTCTTAGTCCAATAACTCTTCTTGAACTTAGCCTTATTTTGCACCTTCAACACTTGACTGGCGCCTTTCTTGAGATCCGCCTCAGCCGGCTTGAGCATCCCATGTAATCCAGTGAGCTTATTATCCATACCATGCATGTGGTAGTTCGATATGAACTGACCATACACACTAGGAAGAGAGTTTAGAATTATGTCCGTAGCGAACTCTTCGCTAATGGGATAGCCGAGCCTTTCTAGAGACTGCATGTAACCAACCATCTTGATCACATGCGGACTCAGTGGATCACCATCCTTAAGCTTGCAAATCAACAAATATTGAGAGACTTGATACCTCTTAGTCTTTGCCTGAGCCTGTAACCATAAAAGAGCAAGCATAATAAACACTTTAATACTTATGCTCCTACTAGAACCAACACCCCTCCGATGGTTACTGATACATGTAAAATGCATACATGAACTTTGTAGTTTGTTAACATCTTTTCCCACATATTTCCATCATATATAATGTTATATCCATGTTTTATATTGCTTTTGGGGATTTACCAATGATCCCCTTTATTTTGGCTATAACCCGGTAGGGCAGAAAAACCCTGTTTTCAATGTTTTTGATGTTTCTGGACCTATACAAAGTCAAATGGACCTGAACTTTTGGGAATGCCAATATTTACCAACGAGAAGCTTCTGGAGCACGAGAACCTCACCTGGAGAGCCAGGAGGCCCAAAAGATACTGGGTGGCGCGCCTAGCCTAGGTGTGCGCACCACCTATGCTCGTTTCCTCCTCGGCCGTTTGAATGCCTTGATTCTTTCGCCCACAGAGTTCTCTTGACCTAAAAAACCCTATATAAGGATCCCCGGGGAGTCCTCGACAAAGAAGCCACTAGAGATGAAAACACCACCAAACAGAGTCTGATCCAGCGAAGATTGGAGGGGGGAACTCCGTTGGAGCCATCTCCGGGGGGATCTCCACCCTCTAGAACATCTCTAGCATCATCACCATGATGAAGAGGGAGTAGTCCACCTCCGGTTTGTGGGTTTGTGGTAGTAGCTTGATCTATTTCTCTCATGTTCTTCATAGATCTAGTACCATATGAGTTGCACTACATGATTATGGTCATATTTGTAATTCCTATGCGGTGGATCTTTTATTCTATGATTTGATATTTGAGATTGGAATCTATTTTGTGTAAGATGTGTTGATAGATGCATATCATGTACCCCGTTCTTAATTGCTTGTTTCGATCCAACTTGTACGCAAGAATTTGTATGGGAGAAGTGTGTATTTGATGGAGTAGCATGGTGGTATAGATTCAATTGTGACAAACAATATTCAAGATCTACTTTGGGTTTTACCTTTCCTTTGCTGCCTCACTAGGGATAAGTTGAAATCATGTGCTATAGTTATCATGTGACAGTGTGATAATCTTGTTAGATCAAGGTAGCATATTTGTATTTCAAACATCATGTTATATTACTTAAATATATACTTCGATTTGTTCTCAACTCAAGATTGCATGGAGTTTCCCTTTCTTGAGGAGTACAAGAGAGATGTATTTCATCTCTATTTTAGAACATGGTGCCCATATTGATTTCTTATCAAACACATATAGAATTTCCATGAAAATTTACCATTGATGAATTGTTTTGTGCTCACTGTAACTTAAAAAGAGAGTAAACAAGTGAACCCATGAACCCTGGTTCGATTTTAATCATAAGAAACACCTTTCCATTGCATCTACTATCTTTTATATTTTCTGCAATTTATTATTTCAAAAATACAAAAAAATACTTTCACTAGTTGCAATCACTCATAAAAACCCAAAAACAACTCTACTATCTTCTATATCATCTAGTTTGCATTACTTTACTTTATTTACTATTTTATTTCAATTTATTTTATATTATATTTCATACTAATAATACGAAACCTTGTGCTTGACAACCACTTGGTGGAGTTGGGGACACAAGACAAATTATTTTACTTTACAGGTTGCTTGAAGAGGAGAAGACAAAAAACCCGTCCATAAACAATTCCCCGAGAGTTCGATATAAACCCTCGAGTCACCCTTGTGGGGAAAATAAGCTTTCTACAACACTCTGCACTTGTAGTCCCAACGAAAAGTGGCCACGATTGTTGCCATCAATTACTCAGTGATTGAGGATCCTAACTAAGCAAGCCGACTGGTTAGCTTTAGCATCACCGCTAGTCGTCAAGTGATCTAGGTAGACAACTCCTTGTCAATCGCATCTCATACGACTCCTATTGGTCCGGTGGCATCACATGCCCCGGCTCCCATCCGAATTTTCCTCGAGTCCCAAAACCATTATGATAGACCCGTCTAGATTACCAAGTGCTTCTGCTGTAAGAGTCTGACTTGAACCAACCTAGTCAGAAAGAATTGATAGCACCTCAATTTTATGAGCCCACTACCAAAAATGTCCGACTTGTGATGGTGCAGCACTGGTGGGGAAACCGACTAGACCTTCTTTGAGGGATTACTTTCTACCAACTATCTAATAAAGGTAAAATAGAGACATAAACATAACACAAATAAAGCAATTATAATGTGAAATGGTATGGCTCACTGCATGGTGATCTCCATCTCCACGAAGCTTGTAATTCGACTCGTGCCAACTCTTGTCATGCGCCGCCTTAAACCATGTAGCCGACTTGTACATTGACTTCCATGCCATTCGGGTTCTCCAAATAGCTACACTAGCTAGTAAAGTAAATTACATAGAGAATCCGACACGCATGTCGTAATACAATAAAATGACAGCACCTAGGCTCCAGCCGGCTGACAAAAACCGTGATACGCAAATCACATATGGATTACAAACATCATATGCACATAAGCCATACCATTCATGACATCATCCTGCAAAAACAAGTTAATCATAGATACGATACTATCGGCATTGTGAAACTCGCAACGACATCTAAGGCACTACGATGGTGTGAAGACGGTGGTCCTGCTAGCCAGATAGCGGGCGGGGATCGAAGGGGCAGCGCCCCTCGCGGGTGCGGGCAGCGCCCGATGATTTTTCCGAAAATGCTGATCTCATCTGCATTCCGAACATGGATTTCTCCATCGGATAAAACACTTTTACCCAAATCAGATTCGTACTTCGACTCGATCAAACTCTTTGATCTTCGATCACCACATCCGGTTTTTTGTGTCACAGTCTACCCCGAGGGCGGAAGCCGATAGGTAGGGGTATGTCATTTCACGACCTCAGCAATATGATCACGGAAACTAGATCATCCAATACCTTGAGTACAATTGATCCAATAACCTCGTACAAAATCAATCTATCTCATAGATCGACCAACAAACAGTAATTAGATCCAATCTAACACCAACTGCATATCACATATGCATGATCTCGAGCCTAAAACCAGAAGTTGTCGCTCTGATACCACTGGTGTACCACGTAGAGATAAACAAAAAATCCCTACGCGGTGATCCCAAGATCTAGCCGAGGTAGTAGGCCAGGAGAATTACCACTAGACACACAGTTGTGAAATCGATGAAGCGCGTCGCTTGATGCAGTGTAGTCCTCACGATCCAATCGTCAAAGTGCTTAATGTACATCACCTCCGCTACTATCCACACGTACGAGGAGGAGCTCTGGCGGTGGACTGTTAGGTCTGGTATGGCGGTTGGATGAACTAGACTGAGGCTAGGGTTTCCAACACTTGGAATGACCTAATAGCCACCCACTCTTAGGTATTTGTGCCCTAGTATACATAGGGAGTGAAAGTGGGCTCCACTCACTTGTGGCCCATTAACTAAAGCCCATATTCGTCACTGTTAGTCCGACTCACTGGCTTAGTCCTTATCCGGTTTGGGTCCAACCCAAAGAACTTGCTCCCGCTCTTAAGTGTGTGACCTGACAGGATCATGGTGACTCGGAAACAATCCGAGTCTCACTCGTAATTGATCCGTCGGTAACGTCACCTAGCAGAACGTGCCAACTCCCAAGTACCAAAGAGTCATGATGACATACCTTCCAATGTGACTTACGTCCAAGTCCCTTTTGCCTCATGATATACCTTGTCGAACTGGAGGTGAATAATCATCATCCCTTAAATAATTTGAATCTCTTCTCGATCCGAGATAAGTGATTCATCCGACTAACTCTTAGTCGACCGCCTTGGTTAATGATACCTTCGATCCGGATTATGGATGTAGTATAGCTTCTTTTTCCCTAGTAGACCTAGGTTATCGAATCCTCGGGAAGCGAATGCATACTGAAGTTACTTTAACGGACCCGTGGGAGTTTTAGAATTCCTTTTGTGTTTTTACCAGACTAATAGCTTGCATCTTTTTGTTGTTGTCGATGATGGAGAGAGAGGGCCTAGGGCATTCGGTTTCACCTGTAGCTGTGCAAAACATCTGATGGGAATAAAAGATACAAATAAAGTATGCATGTACTTGTTAGAGCAAGATAAATTATATGTGGGCAGTGCATCCATAATTGCTATTGCCTCCGCAACCGCTTATAGCAATAACCTACTAGTCTCATCCATAGAAGAAAGAGAACTAATGATATGCATAGTGATGTCACCGTTGATCCCAAGCAAATCCCTCACATACAGTCGTACTACCCCTTCTGTCACTGGGGTTCCCAACCTGCAGATCAGTCATCACTCATACTCCCTATACCTGGCTCAACCCTCGGGGTCTTGGGTACCTGACAAGTCCTTGGATTGAGGCAAGAGAGGATACAATAATCATCATGTCATACAAACTAATACACGATCCCATCCATGATAAATAACATGCACAATTGCTACATGGTTAGGCCGAAGCCCTTAGCCCAAGGAGAATTACTCACACATAGAGATAAGATCAACAATCACAAACATTGTAATGAAAATCATAAGATTGATAGCAATAGTCTTACAATGTCGCCAATCGGAGAAGAGGTCTACTATTACAAGTGGTGGAATATGGCTATGGAGATGGAGAAGGGTTTAGAGATCTGGAGGCGGCTGGTGATATGTGGCAGAGACTTTTTGGCGAGGTCTGGCTTGTTTTCTCGTCGCTCAAGGCTTCTTTATATAGGGGTCCCTTCACGAAAATTGTTCTATTTGACCTAACGGTGGCGGTGCCAACTATAGGACTAGAGCTATACGGCCGGAATTTCTGCTCCGGTCGTATAGTTGGTCGTTAAAGCGCCTGCCTCCGTTGTACGGCTCCTGGTTTCTTCTAGTTGTTGGAAATCTCGTATCTTTGACTTTAATGTACTGATTCCCTCCTTTAAACAACATTATCCGCACAGGAAAAATATAAAAGAAAGGATTGCATACCCCTCTGAATATTAGCATTAGTAGCATGGTTTAGAGAGATATTTCATCAAGAATATGAGTAATATCCAGTTTAAATGTGGATGTAGATGGCAATATTTCAGAGCCATCAACCTCCCCAAGCTTAAACTTGATCGTCCCCGGGCAAGAAAACCAAAATCAAAAAAGGAACTCAGCATTTAAACTAAAATAACGAGATGGCGATCTTACTCATGATTAGTAGTCTCATGTTTCCTCCACTTCATAAATCTGAAAAACTTCCGCATAGATTCGAGTAATGGCAAGCATATCATACGGGTTTCATGCATACTTATAGTGCAACAAAATTATTGTAAACATGGATGATTCAAATGAGTAAACTTTATTCCATGTCAAGTAATCAACTCATAGGCTTGCCTTTGAACAATAAAGTATAATTATTTAAATTAAGGGTGTGAGAGTTGTCATGAAAAGCATATACACTAGAGTATCTCAATTCTCCCACATCAACGAATCAAGACTTCGCAAGCACTACTTTTATATTCATTGTCCTTCAAGAATTTCAGTTTGTAAGTAATCGAGAGCATGCCAAAAAAATATTAGTTTATCGGGTTGTGATGGACACTCGTGGCATCACTAAGGTTTTGTTCCTTTTGCATAATGATTTCTCATAACAACCAGAGGAGTGATTCCATCATGATTACAGCTACCCGGGAGTGCCAAGAATCTTACCCACTATAGCATTGCTGCTACAAGTGTTTAATCAACTCATAGTCGAAATCTAGGAGTTTCCTCCATGAAGATCGTTCGTAGGCCTGCGGAGTTGTTGGCATCCCATGAAGTTTGACACAGATAAAGCTATATCATTCTTATGATTAACATGTCAAACTTTGACATGCTCACAAAAACCGCTAAACATTAATTTAATTGAACAAATCCTTTCAAAGAGAGCTATTAAGTCAATCAACATTTTTAGTGGTGTTGAGTGTTTCTAGAAATAAGCCTTCAAGACTAAGCACTACAACACCCAAGCCTTCAATTGTGAGAATTTTTCTTATTACAAGTGTTTAGCAATTTTTAGGCAAGACTTGGTTAATTACAAGAGCTGAAACAAAATGTACCCAATTAAATACCCATGCAAATGAAAATCTTACTACAATACAAAGAGTCACTCCATCAATATAATATCTCAACATTTACTACTAAGTAGCATGGGTTTCTCAAACTTCAAAAGTGGGGAGTCATAAGGCATACCTCTCATGTTTGGTTCCACTTCTCTCTTCCTTTTTTATTTGTTTCTTGAAAACTCGAAGTCGATCACTCTCCTGCAAATATATGAAGACCTCGAGGCGGAAAGAAAAGAAAGAGGGAAAATAAGGGAAAATGGAGAAATCTTTTTGTGGTTTTTAAGAGAGGGACTTTAAAGCATAGAAAATTGGCGGCAAAGCTCGGCTAGAAAATTTTGAAAGCAAATAAGAAGAACTAAAAATAATGTGTTGGGTAAACCAACATGAGTGCTTATAAACTCAAATAAAAACACAACCTCTAAATAAATAAAAGCAAATAAACGCCAAATAAAGATATATGAGGAAACTTCCCCAAGCTTAGGCTTTTGAAAGCCCTTCAAATCATTATGGTGGCGGGGAAAAGTCGTTACTCTAGTTCACAAATTGAGTTGAAAGGTTACTTGTTGATTCTCGAAGGTTCAAAGAGAGGCTATGCATCCTCTCCACAGTCCCTCCAAGTCCTTGGAAATCTTGGTATGTGGCGAACCGGGTTTGTGGTTGCTCCTCTTGATAAGGAACTTCTTGATCCTCCTCCGGAATATCTTCCTCGGGTTGTTGTTGTTCAACCTACAAATCATATAGCAAACGTCCTTACTCGATAGAGAAAAGACCATTAGGCATAGGAGCAGGGTAGAGACGCCCGGCTCCAGCAATATGCAGGTAATAAACACCACCTCTCCTAGTAAGAATTCTACAGGCTCTCAAAGTGGAGAAACCAACACGTGTCTCACCTAGTATGGGTTGCAACTCACCTAGGTTGAGGCCTAGGGCAGTGGCAAGCACGGTGATGACGCGTCCCCCTGTGATTGGCCCTTGCTTTGGGAGGCTTGGTGGTCCAAGTAGCATATAAGGATGGCACCCAAATTGAGTGACAAGCCATAGTTGATGTAAGAAGCCTTTGCGAGGACTAGGATGTCCTCCCCGTTGAGTCTCGTGAACTCATTACGTGCCTGCAAGGTGTTAGCAATAACATAGAACAAATAGTGAATTGCGGGATGTTGAATATTCTTCCCCTTATTCACTCTACTAGTGAAACTTATTCCATTATAGTATTGTTCAGGGGTAGGTTCTAAGCTAGTAAAGGATGCGCGTAAAATATCATTGTTTGGCAAACTAAAACATGTGCACCATTGATACGTCCATTTTGCATCACTATTCTATATCATAATTCACTATTATTCATTGATATATTTCATATTAAGAGATGGTACTTATGTTATTTCATCTATTTTTGCATGATTGATGATTTTTGGAGAATGAACCACCGGAGTCAGGATTCTGATGGAACAAAGCACCGTTTGGATGCAAAATTCACGAAGATCAGAAAATCCCGGAAAATATACGGAAAATCCTATTTTTCTAGAAGACGAAGGAAGCCAGAAGGAGGAGCGGAGATGGGCCACAGGGGGCCCACACCCCCTGGTGGCGTGGGTCCCCCTTGGCCGTGCCACCAGGTGGTGTGGCCACCCTGGCCCACTCCCAGCATCGCCCTTTGGTGTATATAATCCCCTCGAAACTCTAAGACTCTGGGAGCGACCATAGAAAGATTTCACCACCTCTGCGGGGCGAAAAACTGCAGAGAGAGAAGGATCTCTCCGGCAGGCAGAAATCTGTCGGGGAAATTCCTTCCCGGAGAGGGGAGATCGTCGCCATCAACACCATCATCAAGCTGGACTGCATCGGGATCATCATCATCATCTTCACCATCATCTCCACTAGCACCATCATCACCACTCCATACCGCTATAACAATTGGGTTGAATCTTGCATAGTTCTTAGGGGAAACTTTCCTAGTGTTGATTACTTGTTGTAGTTGATGCTATTGAGTGGAACCATTGAATTATTGTTATGTTCAGATTGTTACTTATCATTATTTCATCTCTGATCTTGATCCATATGATGTCTCGTGAGTAGTTTGTTTAGTTCTTGAGGACATGGGAGAAGTCATGTTGTTAGTAGTGGAATTGTGCTGAGATAGATTCAATGGTTTGATAATTAAGTTGTGGTGCTATTCTTCTAGTGGTGTCATGTGAATGTCGACTACAAGATACTTCAACTTTATGGGCCGAGGGAAATGCATTGTGTATTTGGCTACTAATCGTAGGGGTTGCCGGAGTGACAGAAACCTAAACCCCCGTTAGGAAACCTTCGCATAAGGGAGTGTAGGATCTTAGAGTTTAAGGTTGTGGTTAGGTTTTTATCTTAATTACTTTCTTGTAGTTGCGGATGCTTGCAAGGGGTATAATCACATGTATGTATTAGTCCTAGGAAGGTCAGTACATTAGCATAGGTTCACCCACACAACACTTATCCAACCAGAGAAGATTAATCAACTATATGAAGTGAAAGCACTTGACAATATTCCCATGTGTCCTCGAGAACGTTTGGTTATCTTAAGTAATACAACCGGCTTGTCATTTGCTAAATAAACGATTAGGTCACTTCCTGCAATTATTATCATTGTCTTTTGTTTACTCACACTTTATTTATCTGCATTATCAAAAACCCCTAAAAATCCGTTTGCTAAGTATTTACAGAGAATTCCTGATCCAAGGGACTCGTCAACACCTTCTGCTCCTCATTGGGTTCGACACTCTTACTTATCGAAAATACTGCGATACATCCCCTATACTTGTGGGTCATCAAGACTATTTTCTGGCGCCGTTGCCAGGGAGTGAAGCGCTATTGGAGAGTGAAACTAGTAAAGGAAACTTCTACTGTGAGTATTGTTTATTTCTGCTTGTTATTTTATTCTCAATATGGATAATTCACTTAGTCTCTTATTTGGGAATGCTACTACAACTGCTAAGGTAGTAGATGAACCACCACCTGCTAAAATTGATCCTTTTAAAATACCTACAAAAATTGTTGATCGTGTTATGGATAACTACTATTTTGGAGATGGAAATGTCCATCCTAGTGATCATTTGCTTTTTATACATGAATTATGCGGATTGTTCAAGTGTGCAGGTATTACAACATATCAAGTTAAGAAAAAAGTTATTCTTTGTATCACTGAAAGGAAGAGCTGCGGAATGGTATAAGCTGCTAAGAATGGAAATCTCTTGAATGGGAGGAAATTGTACCTCTCTTTTATTCCAAACTTTATCCTCCTAGTGAGATTCATAAAGATCTGAATCAAATATACAAATTTTGGCCTCGTGACGGAGAGAGTATAGCTCAAGCTTGGGGAGATTAAAGTCACTAATGGTCAAATGTCCTACTCATGAGCTCCCTAATAACATTATTATCGATAACTTGTATGCAAGGCTTTCTTTTCATGATAAGGATCTATTGGATGCTTCTTGCTCTGGATCATTTACACGTATGGAAGCAGGGGAGAATGATAAAGGAAGAAAGTCAGGTATGAATTATGATTATGAATGCATTAAATATTTTATGGGAACTGATGACTTTCATAATATTAGTAATGCTTATGGTCTTGATTCTCAAAGTATTGCAAATTATTTTAAGGCTTTTGCCTCTTATATTGAAATTCCTAAAAAGAAATGGAACAAGTATCACGAGCCATATAAAGATATTGTTAATTGTGTTCCTTGTAGAAATACTGAAGTTTATACTATTGATCATATTTTACCTGAACCTTAAATCAAGCAAATACCTTTCCCGGTTAAGGTAAAGGAACATTCTATGACAGCTAGTATGGTTAACGAAAGTACAAAGAAAGTTGTAGAACCTAATGAACAAATAGATGTTGAACTTGCAGTAGCAAATATGAAAGACTTTGTAGCTAAAAATGTAGAAAATGGGCACATTATCCTTTCTAAGGATACTTCTAATATTGTTTCACATCCTAATGGAACTAGGAAAGCTAGTGTCCCTGTGTTTTCTGTCAGAATAAGTGATCATTGCTAGAATGGTTCATGTGATAGTTATATCATTAAATTTATGCCTGATACTGAAAGTTATTATAAGAGAGGGAAAATTGTTCTTATGCATCTCAATAATATTAAGGTTGCTCGCTTTATGCTGAAAGTCTTTATGTTGCACTTGTTTTGCCTTCCTATGCTATTAGCCTCTGGTTTCAACAATTTATTTTCTTACAAAATTCCCTTGCATAGGAAGTGGGTTAGACTTAAATATGTGTATATTTGCTTCTTGATGCTCTCTTTTACTTTAATTCATACTCTTATGTGAGCCTCTGAAATTTATCATGCATATCTTAATGGCTATAAAGAAAGAGCTTTTTGGGAGACAACCCAATATATTTTCGCTTTCAGTTTATTTGGTCTTTTTGAGTCCTAGAAGTTATTGCTTCTGTAATAACCTATCCTTATCCTTTTTGTTTGGGTTTTTATGTCAAGATCAACCTCTAATGAAAGAGAAGTAGGATTTGGGGAAGTTGCTGTCCCAAAACACATTTTTGTGCTTCACCGTAACAAATCGTGAAAAATCCCAGAACGTCGTACTAATCTGTAATTTTTTTGTGTGCATGCCCCAGGTTATTTTTTAGCCTTTGCTAGCTTTGCACTTTTTGATTTGAGCAACAGAAGATTTTTGAAAAAAATTGATCTTTACCCACTGGTCTGTTTTGACATATTTCTACCATTTTTGCATTTGCCTCTTAAATCGATTTCCTTTTTGAATTGTTTTTGGGCTTTCGAAATGAGTTGTTTCAGTAGCTTATGTTCTAATGGATTTCAGTTGAAATTAAACCTAAAGGTTTATTATCTTGCATACACTAATGTTGCTAATGAAGATTGTGTAAAGTTTTGTATGAAAGAAATTTTCAAGTGGTAGGAGAAAATGATGTAATGAGATGAAGAATGGTCAAACGACTCAAGAACTAAATTTTTGAAGATTCTTACAATGAAGATATTGATATAATTCAAGTGGTGACCCTGGAAGAATTTATTAAAGGCCAAATTCAGAGACCTGCAGAGTCTATTCTCGAATAGGTAATAGTTCTGGTAAGAAAATGTCCCTGAAACACTTCTCAAGTTATATTTTTGTAGTTCTTATCTAACATAGAAAATAATGAGTTGAAAAAGGGACGGAAACGGATCCCGGGTGGCTCACACCACCTCGTGGTGCGGGCCCACCTGGCCGCGGCACCAGGGGGTGTAGCCACCACGGAGCCCGTCTCCGACCCGTTTTCTCCCAGTACTTTCCTTTTGTTGTTAAACTTTGTAATATATAATCCCCCGGATCCCCCGAGGTCCATATATCATGTTCTTGTCGTGTTTTCGTTTCAATCTGTTTCTGTTAGGAACTATTCTCAAGTTTAGAAGCACGATGGTCTCCTCCAACGATAAGGGCAAGGAGCCTACGGAAGATGACCTCCAAGACCCTGAGCATGAGGAGGATATCGGGAGTGAAGTTGAAGAGGAAGAAAGGAAGACCAGCATCCGCACACCACCACCACCATCGCAAGCATTGGAGTGGTGGCAAATCCTACCAAGTTTAAAAGGACTGCACGGATGTCCACCGGAGGGATAGTTCTACGCCATTGCTTGGCTTCACGGTCACCTCCTCCAATCACCAAGAATCCCTTCCATACCCTTATTCATGAGCAACAATTCCAAAATATGCCTAAGGAAAAATTACCCTCCAATTGGGACATGCCTCATTCTAACCATGCAGGAAAAGAATACTTTAAGGAGGAAGAGTGGGGAAAGAATCGCAAAGGCTGGGATTCACAACCCGACATGATCATGAACCGCATTGAGCACAATTCGGAGTTGATTCGTACTCTCACCTTCGAGATTGAGAATTTGAAGGAGTTGATCGGAAAGCTTATCAAGAGGACACCACCACCACCGAATGAGTAATGCGTCATCAGGTTCTGGCATCCCCTTACTTTGTTCCAAGCTTGGGGGAGTGTCGCGGTATCATATCATTATCTTTCATCTTTTTACCTTTTTAGTAGAGTCATATCATGAATAAGAGAAGTTATCATATAGGATGGTTTGCATTATGGAAGTATCTCCCCTCTAGTTAGATATCTATGTATCCCTTGGTGTGAGTTACCGTTATGGAATATTAATAAGAAGCTCTATCATTTACTTTTTGCACATCTTATTTTAGTTTGCAATTTCTGTTATATGATTGATCTTTTTATTAGTATTGGTATCACTTTGTGATCATTAAGTAAATTTAGTTGGTATTGGCAAATTTAGCTCTAGTCAGTATTAACATTATTTAAGGACTGAATGGAAAAGAGAAAGTACTTTTGAATATAATTTCAACATCTTTCTTTCTTGATTGGCTCATAAGCTTAGTATTCTCTAGTTTAGATCTTTTGTGCTTCCAAGGAAGATTGCATGATTATTATCACTTGTATGTCTGTTTGTTTCCTTCAACTCTTATTGCTTGCTACCCAGCCTTGCTAGCCAAAAACCTGTACTTAGAGAGAATGCTTCTCGTGCATCCAATCCTTGAACCAAAACCTATGCCATTTGTGTCCACCATATCTTCCTATTAGCATTTTAGCTACTTCTAGTAAATTCTCAAGTTTTATCTATCTTCCAAATTAAACTTGTTATGTGAAAACTAGTGATTAAAGCTCTCACAAACTTGATGGCACACTTTATTTTCTTGTACTTAATAAATTTGAACCATTGTGACTATCTTATGAAGCTTGTATGGTTGCATTTTATAAGTTGGGAGTTAGCAAAACCATGTTGTCATGGGGTCCACTTTCGACATTGCACTTATTATTTAGTTGATATCATGTTCTTTTGTTTATGGATGTCGGTGTGAAATAAGATGGGAGCTTGTAAGCTCATGGAGTTTGTATATGTGTTAGAGAAACGCCTGGGCAGCTAGCCTAAGCCATGCCTAATCATGGTGGAAACTTGCAGCATAACCATAGTGGCATTCTATGAAGCATCTTCAATAAAAACCTATGCAAATAGCAAATAAAAAGATCGCTGAGATGCTCACTGTCTGTTGCCTTGTCATTTTGATATGGGATAGCTCCTGTGTCATGGGGCAAGGGGTACCCTGTTGACGGTTCTCTATGATACACATACACTTACAATGACAAGAACTTACCGGAAACCAAAGTTGAGTAGCATGAGGTCTGGTACTCATACTCAAGGGGCATGAGACTTCTAACTTATAATTTGTCAAGCATATAACTCCTATTTTCCTCACATTAACCTTAATCACCTCAAGATGCTTATGATAGGGGCAATGAGAGCTAAAAGCTAGTAAGTACCATAATTTTTGGAAGCTCTTTATGAGACTTGAAATCCCTGCTTCCCTCTGCAAAGGGCCTTTCTTTTACTTTTTAGTTGAGTCAGTAAACCTATTCCTTTCTATCTTAAGCAAGCATTTGAGTTGTCGTGATTCAATCACCCATATGATGATATATTCAATCATGTTTCTTATGTTCCTTGTTTTGCACACTGCTCTTATCTAAGTGAATATTACTTTGAAAGCTATCATTGAAAACCCATTATGTTTGACCCCTGCAATTTGTTAACCGTTCTATGACCAAGAACAAAGTTTACCATTACCAATTATGATTTACTTTATGCATCTTTATTATGTTTCCCTTACTCATTGCAAGTTAAGTTATATAATAGTGAGTTGTTTTCTATTATGATTTGTGTATTGATGAATGTGATGCTTCTTGTCCGTATTATCTTTATCGACACTTCACTCCATAAACATGTGGGCATGTTTATTGAGCTTAGTTCCCGCTTGGGGACAAGCGAAGTCTAAGCTTGGGGGGAGTTGATACGTCCATTTTGCATCACTATTCTATATCATAATTCACTATTATTCATTGATATATTTCATATTAAGAGATGGTACTTATGTTATTTCATCTATTTTTGCATGATTAATGATTTTTGGAGGATGAACCACCGGAGTCAGGATTCTAACGGAAAAAAGCACTGTTTGGATGCAAAATTCACGAAGATTGGAAAATCCTGGAAAATATACGGAAAATCCTATTTTTCTAGAAGACGAAGGAAGCCAGAAGGAGGAGCGAAGATGGGTCGTAGGGGCCTACACCCCCTGGTGGCGCGGGTCCCCCTTGGCCGCGCCACCAGGTGGTGTGGCCACCCTGGCCTACTCCCAGCATCGCCCTTTGGCGTATATAATCCCCTCGAAACCCTAAGGCTCGGGGAGCGACCATCGAAAGATTCCGCCGCCTCTGCGGGGCGGAAAACTACAGAGAGAGAAAGAGCTCTCCGGCAGGCAGAAATCTGTCGGGGAAATTCCTTCCTGGAGAGGGGAGATCGTCGCCATCAACACCATCATCAAGCTGGACTTCATCGGGATCATCATCAACATCATCTCCACCATCATCTCCACCAGCACAATCATCACCACTCCATACCGCTGTAACAATTGGGTTGAATCTTGCATAGTTCTTAGGGGGAAATATTCCCGATGTTGATTACTTGTTGTAGTTGATGCTATTGAGTGGAACCATTGAATTATTGTTATGTTTAAATTGTTACTTATCATTATTTCATCTCTGATCTTGATCCATATGATGTCTCATGAGTAGTTTGTTTAGTTCTTGAGGACATGGGAGAAGTCATGTTGTTAGTAGTGGAATTGTGTTGAGAAATATTCAATGGTTTGATAATTAAGTTGTGGTGTTATTCTTCTAGTGGTGTCATGTGAACGTCGACTACATGATACTTCACCTTTATGGGCCTAGGGGAATGCATTGTGTATTTGGCTACTAATCGTAGTGGTTGCCAGAGTGACAGAAACCTAAACCCCCGTTAGGAAACCTTTGCATAAGGGAGTGTAGGATCTCAAAGTTTAAGGTTGTGGTTAGGTTTTTATCTTAATTCCTTTTTTGGAGTTGCGGATGCTTGCAAGGGGTATAATCACAAGTATGTATTAGTCCTAGGAAGGTCAGTACATTAGCACAAGTTCACCCACAACACTTATCCAACTAGAGAAGATTAATCAATTATATGAAGCGAAAGCACTTGACAATATTCCCATGTGTCCTCGAAAACATTTGGTTATCTTAAGTAATACAATTGGCTTGTCCTTTGCTAAAGAAAGGATTGGCTCACTTGCTGCAATTATTATCATTGTATTTTATTTACTTGCCCTTTATTTATCTACATTATCAAAAACCCTTAAAAATCTATTTGCTAAGTATTTACAGAGAATTCCTGATCCAAGCCACTCGTCAACACCTTCTGCTCCTCGTTGGGTTCGACACTCTTACTTATCGAAAATACTGCGATACACCCCCTATACTTGTGGGTCATCAACCATTCATTTAATGTTAAGGTGTAGTTTTTGTTCATTATACGGAAAGAAATAGTGTCCTCTCCTTGCCATTGCTTAACGGTGCTTTGCAACGAGCTTAAAATTCAATGGTTAAGCGGCGATAAGTAGGTACATCATTGTACACAAAGTTTTGCAAGCCAGCTCTATTGCAAAGTAAATCGAAGTCATCAGATATACCGAGTTGGTTCAATATAATGTAGCAATCCCACTTGGTGGCCTTCACTTCGTGGTTCTTGATCCTGTTGAAGCGATCATGATTGGCCTCATCCCTAAACCGTATCCCCATGTGTTCCTGAGCGGCAACCCGGGAAGCGCTAGCGGTGGCACGAGCACAAGCTTTGGCTCCTTGTGTTCATCATCTAAAACATTGAAGAAAGGCAAAAATAAAACTTTTTGATCCAACAAAAGTAAGTGCATCATATTCCTCATCATGGCACACTAAGGTATTCTCCTCAAAGTAGTAATCTAGGCAAGAAAATCATGGCAATTGGTTCATAGTATGTCTCACCCTAGATTGATAATGACAATAGATTGAAGATGAATTTGCAAAAAGTAATTGGAGGATCGGAGGAGAAACATATCATAGATCACTCGTGTGCGAGGAAATCGAATGAAATTGAGTATAGATGAAGATCTCTTGAGGTTTTGAGAGAGTTTGGAGCTAGAAGAAAGAAAAAAAGGATTGAAGTTTTGGAGTTGGCAGTACCTTCCTGTGCGGTTTTGTGGTCGGACGCAACTATACGGGCGGAACTATACGGTCGGAACAAGGTGTTCCGGCCGTATAGTTGGCCTATTGTCAAAATATTAGGGTTTCCTCCTGGCGGCGCAGCTACATGGATGCCACTATACAATTGGAACAAAATGTTCCCACCGTATAGTTGGTCATTAAACTATCTGTCCCTGCGAAAGAAAATATACAAAGGCATCGATATCTATACGACCAGAATTTTTATTCCTGCCGTATAGTTGGTCGTTAAACTCTCAGTACATTAGAAAAGAAATTGTACGGAGGCACTGATATCTATACGACCGGAACTATACGGCCGGAATTTTTATTCCATCTGTATAGTTGGTCGTTAAACTCTCAGTACATATGAAAAGAAATTTGTTGATGGCAAACATATCTATACGGTCGGAACTATATGGCCAGAATTTTTATTCCCGCCGTATAGTTGGTCGTTAAACTCTCTGTGTGCATCAAAAAAATTTATGTTTCTTCGAAAACTATTTCTTTTCCTATAACTTAGTGATATACCTTGTTTTTGACAGAAAATTGTCAGTAAATATTGTCGACCAACAATAGCATGAATAAAGCAGAATTTTAAGTACTACCGAACTTCTTCTCCTCAAATGGAGTTTTCTAGCACTCTTTATTAAACATAAACTAAAACTAAAACTAAAAACTTTACTCAAACCTTTATTTCACATGGGTTGCCTCCCATGAAACACTCTTTTATGGTCAATAACTTGACCTTGAAGATACTCACTTGGGCCAGATGAGTGGAACACCCACTCCAAAGTAATTGACCTTCAAAGTGATGGCCTCCTTTTCATCATGCTTGGTTTCTTCTTCTTCCTAGGAAATTAATAACAAAAGGATCCCGCAAAGGCAATTGTAGCTTCACATTCCCTTCATGCAGATTAATCAAAGTCTTAATAGTTCTTAAGAAAGGACGGCCTAATATAATAGGAACAGTAGCATCTTCAGGCATGTCAACGATAACAAAATCAATGAGAGCAGGACAACCTCTAATGTATACTAAAGTGTTCTCCTTAATTCCTATAGCTTGTTTGTAGGTAGAATCTGCTAGATGCAATTTTAACTCAGTAATTTCAAAGGAGCCAAGATTTAACTTGTTAAAAGACTCTTTGGAATTGTTGATACGCTTGCACCTAGATCACAAAGTGCAGCTATCTCATTGGTTCCAATTTTAATCATAATAGTGGGCTCAAATATGTCATCTAGTTTAACAGGTAATTTTTTAGCAATTTTCTTATATTCTTCCTCAAGCTCACGTACCTTTATTGCTACTTGGTTGACAAAGTTTTGGTACATAGCTTCCTCACTACCTTCACTTACCGGAATCTTGACGTTGATCCTTTTTACGAGATCTTCAACGGTGTAGCTTGGTGAAGGGGCATTACTATAGTCAAGTTCTTCAGGCACCTCCCTCTGGATCCTCATCATTTTGAGTTCTTCAATAGGGTTGGGCTCAAGTTTACCTGCAAATTTAGCTAGAATGAGAGTTTGGCTCTCTGTTATCTTACCAAGTTGTGCCTCAACGATCCTCATTCTTTCTTGGAGGGCCTGCAAATCATTTCTCAAACTAATAGCTTGGTTAGATAATTTACCAAGCATGGCATCATGGTTCTTTGTTATTATAACAAGAATATTATTTTGTTCATTTTGTGAGTCTATGAAAGACTTAAGTGTTTCTTGGAGACTACCATTACTAGTTCCCATATTATTAGAGTTACCTGTAGGACTAGCATAATGTTTTTGAAAGTTGGGATTGTAACTCTTCTTCCAAGCAGGGTTATAATCATTACGAGCTACGAAGTCTATTTCTTCAATATTTGTTTTAGGGGTGGCTCTTACCTGGGTTTCCTTACCTTTTACGGCTAGTATGAGCTCATCCAACTTAGCATTAAGTTCTTCGTTTTCTTGTGGTGAAATAGAGTTCACCTTATTCGTGTTTGATCTTTCCACGTGCCATTGGGCATGGTTGTCTTGCATATTGTCTAGAAGCTGCTTCGCTTCGGTAATATGTTTACCCATAAATATTCATCCAGCTGCAGTATCAAGCATAGACTTAGACACATGATTCAGAGCATTATAAAATAAATGGAGGATTAACCAATCTTCCATCCCATGACTAGGATAGTTTCTTAAGCATTCTTTCATCCTCTCCCACGCAAGCGCTAGTGGCTCACGCTCTTCCTGTCTAAAGCTAGTAATATTAGATCTGAGTTGCATATTCTTTGTAGGTGGGAAAATTTTAGTCATAAATAAACAAGTACATCCCACCCATGATGTAATAGTATTTCTAGTCAAAGATAGCAACCATTCTTTTGCTCTCCCTCCTAGAGAGAAAGGAAATAAATGCAATTTGACCGCATCAGGGTCAAGGTCTTTTATACGCATTATATCACATATTTCGGTGAAAGTATTTAAGTGCATACCCGCGTCTTCCACAACAGAGCCTCCAAATTGATTCAGTTAAACCAAACTTAAGTAATGGGGCTTAATTTCATAGTCATCAGATGTGATTGCTGGCTGAGTAATAGGAGTATGCAAATAATCATTATTGGGAGTAACAAACTCTCCAAGCTTCTTTTCAGCCATATTTCCTATGTTTTTTGGGTTTTCTTAAACAAAGAATTATAATAGTAAAAGCAAGAATTTAAAGGCTAACTAATTTTTTGGTTTCTCAAATAAAGACTGAAAGCAAACTAACAAAATTAAAAATAAGAATTAAAACTAGCAAGGTTCCTAATAACCTCACCAGTGTAGCTATTGCATCCCTGGCAACGATGCCAGAAAAAGGGTTGATACCTTCGATCCGGATTACAGATGTAGTATAGCTTCTTTTTCCCTAGTAGACCTATGTTATCGAATCCTCGGGAAGCGGATGCATAGTGAATTTACTTTAATGGACCTTCAGGAGTTTTAGAATTCTTTTTGTGTTTTTACCGGACCAATAGCTTGTGTCTTTTTGTTGTTGTCAATGCTGGAGAGAGAGGGCCTAGGACATTCGGTTTCACCTGTAGCTGTGCAAAACATCTGATGGTAATAAAATATAGAAATAAAGTATGCATGTACTTGTTAGAGCAAGATAAATTATATGTGGGCAGTGCATCCATAATTGCTATTGCCTCCGCAACCGCTTATAGCAATAACCTACTAGTCTCATCCATAGAAGAAAGAGAACTAATGATATGCATAGTGATGTCGCCGTTGATCCCAAGCAAATCCCTCACAATAGCACTGTGCTACCCCTTCTGTCACTGGGGTTCCCAACCTGCAGATCAGCCATCACTCATACTCCCTATAGCTGGCTCAACCCTCGAGGTCTTGCGTACCTGGCAAGTCCTTGGATTGAGGCAAGAGAGGAAACAATAATCATCATGTCATACAAATTACTCCCTCTTTCCCAAAATATAAGGCGCCTAAGCTTTAGCCAAAAGTCAATATCTTCTAAGTTTGACCAAGTTTACACGAAAAAATATGAATATCTACAATATCAAATGGACATTTTGAAAAACTATACTTTCTGGTGAATCTATTGATATTGATTTGGTATTGTGAATGTTTATATTTTTATGTATAAATTTGGTCAAACTTAAAATATGTTGACTTTTGACTAAAGCTTAGGCACCTTATATTTTGGGACGGAGGGAGTAATACACGATCCCATCCATGATAAATAACATGCACAATTGCTACATGGCTAGGCCGAAGCCCTTAGCCCAAGGAGAATTACTCACACATAGATATGAGATCAACAATCACAAACATTGTAGTGAAAATCATAAGATTGATAACAATAGTCTTACAATGTCGCCAATCGGAGAAGGGATCTACTTTATAAGTGGTGGAATATGGCTATGGAGATGGAGAAGGGTTTGGAGATCTAGAGGCGGCTGGTGATCTGTGGCAGAGACTTTTTGGTGAGGTCTGGCTTGTTTTATCGTCGCCCGAGGCTTCTTTATATAAATGTGCCTTCACAAAAGTTGTTTTGTTTGACCTAACGGTGGCGGCGCGATCGGAGTTATACGACCGGAATTTATGCTCCGGTCGTATAGTTGGTCGTTAAAGTGTCTGCCTCTGTTGTATGGCTCCTAGTTTCTTCTGGTTGTTGGAAATCTCATATCTTTGACTTTAATATAGTGATTATCTACTTTAAACGACATTATCTGCGCAGGAAAAATATAAAAGAAAGGATTGCATACCCCTCTGAATATTAGCATTAGTGGCAGGGTTTAGAGAGATATTTCATCAATAATATGAGTAATATCTAGTTTAAATGTGTACGTAGATGGCTATATTTCAGAGCCATCAGTTAACACTTAACCGAATCATATCTTCCGAGAGGGCCCAGAGAATATATCTCTAGTCAGAGGGGGAAAATCCCATCTTGGTCATCCACATCACACAACTTGATTCTCAATCGACCCAACTCTGCCTTTATAACTGTCCAGTGACAGAACAACATTTGACATAACCTAAGTCGGTGATCCTCGACTCGGATTGTGCAATAACCTTAGGTCTAAGGATTACATTGATTGAGACATGCAAATGACAACTTGTTCGTTGCATCTCAATATGGGTCAGTCCGACTCGCTAAACTCTTTAGTCGAATTCGTATAAGTCGGAATAGGATCACCATGCCCATGACAAGTGGAACCGAGTCATCAACCGACTTTCACATTAGTCTAAGTTGTGTGTCCAACACAACTTCAACGACCAAGGACATCTAGTATGGACAACATGGATATATAGTTCCACAATTGAATCGCATATTCAATGATCCATATCAGTAGTTCATACAAGGACATTTAATTTATGAATACATTGGGAATAACATCATACATGATTGCCTCTAAGGTATATTCCCAACAATCATTATTGCTATAGTCTTAGTTAACTTCTTCTTTCTATTAAGAATATCTCGCATGAATTTCTTATAAGTAGGAACTTGAATTGCATCAGCCAAAGGAAGTTCTAAACCAAGATTACCCAATGCTTCAGCAAAAGAGTCATAAATGGCCTTATCTGGTTCATACTGAACATAGTTAGGATAAGGGACTTTCTTCCTCATGGGTGTTACCTTCTATTTTACCTTAGCAACTGGTTTAGCATCTTTTTAGTCTTCTTTTTTGTTTTAGGATTTTTCTTGTCAGCTTGTTCCACTTGGAGTGATAACTTGCTCTTCTTGTTCCTTTCTGAGCTCAGTTTCTTCTCTCGGATCAACCGTCTCAGCATCTGAATCATATTTTTTATCTTTATCTCCTACATCTTCCTCTTCTTTATCTTTATTAGAAGCTTCTTGTTCTCTCTTTTGAGCTTCATAGTCAATATCATCTTGTGGATCAACAAGGTCCTCTTCTTCTTGACTCATTTATTGAGTTTCTCTTGCTTTCCGGTCCTATTCTTCTTGATACCAAGATGGCCCTTGAGGTTCCTATGTCTCTATACCACGTCTAGTGACAATGTTAGTAGAAACAGTTTTGCGATTATAGTTATTTTGCCCCAAGATCAAAGCTTGAGTTTCAGCTATTTGACCTCATTAGGTTTTAACCATACTTAAATATTTATCTAGGTGCCTGGTAGCATGTCCTAGATCATCGAAAACTTCGGTTAACTCTTTTGTATTTCTCTCTTGGATCATTATGCATTTATAATATTTCTCATGGAACTGGCTCTGTTGATGTTTACATTTTTGCATTACAAGATTCATCTCATCTTCTACAAAAAAAGTTTGGAGAACATCCACTTTATTTTCTTTAACAAGCTCCTCAAATATTCCTTTTTATTCCATGGACTTTTTGAAGGAGTTATGCCCTAGAGGTAAATAATAAAGTGTATTGTTTGATATGTCTCCTATATGTTCATAATATGTTTCATGTTGTGCTATAACTGTGTTAATACGAAACGTTATACACGTGTGGTACGTAAACAAACCGAGTCTCTAGTTACCTCTAGCAAACTGGTTCATTGGTCATGAGGATGATCTGGGTTTCAAAATCATGGGCATTTATGCCAATTGACAATGAGCTCACGTCATTGGTTGAATGACGTGATAGACAAACATCCAATAGTTGTATCTCAATGAGATCTAATTACAAAGTTCACCATTGATGATAAACGCATTAAACCTTGCAACCTGATCCTTAGACTATGAGATAATGCAAATCACCGTTCTAGAGGGAGCTTAGATGGTTATCAAGTATCATACCGTGACATGTGATCAAAAATGTGCCACTCAGGTTTCTTGAAGGAGCGCGTAGAGGACTACATATCAAGACTAGGATTTTCCAGTCCATGTAACGGATAGATACATATATGTGGCCATCTCGGTGATGTTGCATTATTGAAGCTTGCAAGCGTGTTACTGGTTACGAATGCAATGACATGGGAACGAGTAAACAAGTTCATCAGTAATGAGATCGAACTAAGGTATGGAGATACCAAAGATCAAGTCTCGGATGAACTAGGTGTCAAGTGGCAAAGGGAACGGGAAATGACTATTCACGGTTCGAGCGATAAGATTCATGGAATGCATGGGGGTCATCATGGGCATCCAGGTCCCGCTAATGATCATTGATATGAGAGGATTCTCAATCATGTCCTGAGTGTTTCCGAACCGAAGGATGTCATGCTTAAGGGTGGGGGCGCTTAGGGATAGATGAGGTACCATAGGAGAAATAGAGAGAGAAAAACCAGAATAGTTCCGGGTAACATCCAATGGTGATCGGAAGGGGTTCGGAAGGAGTTCCGGAGTAAAGGAATATGATAATATATGTATTTAAATGTTAATTGGAGAATTAATATTAAATATATATTTTATTTTATTTTATTATTAAAGGCTTCCTAATGCTAATGGGCCTCACCCGAAGGGAGGCCCAATAGGGCAAGGCGCCTAGAGAGAGTGGGGCAGCCAACCTTGGCTTGGTGGGCCACCCAAGTGGGGGCCACCTAGGGCCGGCGGTAGCCCCTAGGTGGCCGGTGGGTGTGGGGTTTAGTCCCACACCGCCTAGCCCCTGGGTGGTGTGCCCCCTCCTACGATATTAAGGGGTCTCCCCACCCCTTTGGAGGCATCCAATTCTCTCATTCTCTCTCTATTTTCCTTTGAGGGCTTCTCCGTAATAGTGGGGATGACCTCGAGGGATTTGAGTTCTCCACCTTCACACTACCGTTCTGTGATCTTCGGTCTGGCATATTCTTCTTCCGCTGCTCGGCTGGATCGGAGCCCGAGAGATGTCGTCTACACCGGACATGTGTAGTACTTCGGAGGCACCACACTTGGGGTGCTTGGATTTGCTCGTCTTCATCAATATACGACTTCCTGCGTAAGGCATGCCTCGGTCTTCCAAGGTATGAATATTGTCTTTCTCTTCCGTTACTTATCTATACATAGTATAGATCCTGGTATTAGTGTTCGAGTAGATAATTTTTTTGTTTTCTGCTACGGAACCCATCAGTGGTACCAGACCGGGTCTATGGGTAGACATGTCGTACTTATAGAACACATAGAAATATGTGGGAATTGATTCTCTAGTTGCTACCCTCTTTTATGTTCTTGTTCATATCGCGGCACTGTTTGATGAAGCGGCCCCCAACCGACCTCACGTGGTGATTCACGAGACTGGTCCACATATCAAAGTGGATTAAGGGGGGGGGGGGGTTTGTCTCTCTACGGTAGTTGATATGGTATCGACATTGGAGGGCCCTGAAAAGGGAATAAAAACGGCAATCATTGAATCCACGTTGTGGCTCTACGTTCGTAGGTGGGAAGGGGTTCTACCGCGAAAGCCCTAAAGCCGCGTAAAACATGCAATAGATAATATAGAGGAGTTTATCTTTGATTTGCATAAGGGCTTGCGTTGTGACATGGCAATGACAAGTTTATGAAACTTCCATTGGAGCTATTGATGATGATCAAGATGCTATAACCACGTCATAACACTTTACTTTATGAAGTATTACTTATTGTGCTGGTATAATTATATATTCGATGGTAGCATAATAGGATAATCCCTCACAAAATTCCAGTATTTGTATTCCCCTTGTGTGTGCACCACCAAGAAAGTTCTCCGTTATGAGGCAGGCCGTGACGATCGGGTGTCAGACATATCTGCGTTTGCATATGGTGGGTGTAAGCCATGTTTCACTGCGGATACACACAAGTTAGAACTGGTGAGCCTAGCATGTGTAGACATGGCCTCGGAATGCAAGAGACCGAAAGGTCGAGCATGAATCACATGGTTGATGTGATCGACATTGGGGAACGTCCACCATTGAAACTGCACTGATGGCCGTGACGATCAGGGGAGGTGCAACGGATTGGGTTCATGTGATCACTGAAATGAATAGAGGGGTGTTCATTTGAGTGGGAGTTCTTTTGTTTTAGTTTAGGAACATGAATTAAAACTTGAACTCATTATTATGAACATGGTCTAAACACTTTGAAAATCCATTGTAGATGTCTCGCCCACCCACCTTCAACCTTAGCACTTTCCTCGAGAAGGACAAGCTGAAAACTGATGGAACCAACTTCACCGCATGGTTCCGCAATCTTAGGATCCTCCTAGTCCCCTACAAGTTGACTTATGTCATCGAGGCTGAGCTTACGGCTAAGCCTGCAGATTCCGCCTCGCAAGACGAAAAGAATGTCTAGCAGTCCAAGGCGGACGATTTCTCTCTCATCCAGAGTGGAATGCTCTATGCCATGGAGCCGAAGCTTCAAAAGCGTTTTGAGAAGATGAATGCTTTTGAGATCATTGAGGATCTTAAGGCTGTCTTTGCTCCACAGGCTTGTGCAGAGAGGTACGATGCTTACAAGCTCTTCTTCTCTGCTAAAATGGAAGAGCACAACAGTATCAGTGATCATGGAGTCAAAATGTCTGGCTACGTTAAGCATTTGGACGCCCTGGATTGCAAAATCCCAGAAGATCTTGCGATTGATAGGGTGTTGCACTCGCTGCCCCCTAGCTACAAGAGCTTTGTGATGAACTACAACATGCAAGGGATGACTAAGACCCTTGTTGAAGTGTTCACCATGCTCAAAACTGCTGAGGTAGAAATCCAGAAAGAGCACACGGTGTTGATGGTCAATAAGACCACTAACTTTAAAAGGTCGGGGCAAAAGGGCAAGGGCAACAAGCCAAAGAAGCATGGTAAAACAGTTGCCAACACCTCTAAGGCTACTAGGCCCGACCCTAGGTCCGGAACCACGTGTTATTACTGCAAAGGGGACGGGCACTGGAAACGCAATTGCCCCAAGTACATTGAGGACAAGAAAGCCGGCAAGATAGCCGCTAAAGACAAAGGTATATGTGATATACATGTTATAGATGTGTTCCTTACCAACTCTAGGAGCAACACCTGGGTATTTGATACCGGTTTTGTTGCTCACATATGTAACTCTCAGCAGGAGCTGCGGAGTAAGAGGCGGCTGGGGAAGGACGAGGTGACGATGCGCGTCGGTAATGGCATGAAAGTCGATGTGGTGGTCGTCGTCACGTTATCTCTACATCTGCCGTCAGGATTAATTCTAGTTTTGAATAAATGCTACTATGTACCCACATTGAGTATGAATATTGTAAGTGGATCTTGCTTGTTGCAAGATCGTTATTCGTTTAAATCAGGAACAAGTGGTTATTCTATTTATATGGATAACATTTTCTATGTTCATGCGCCTATGAGTAATGGTTTATTCTTACTAGATCTAGATTGCAATACTCACATCCATAATATTGATGCTAAACGTTGTAAGCATAATGATGATAATTCCATGTTTATGTGGCATTGCCGTCTTGGTCACATTGGCGTAAAGCGCATGAAGAAGACTCATTCAGAAGGACTTCTTGGATCATTAGATTTCGAATCTCTTGATACATGTGAGCCATGCCTTATGGGCAAGATGACTAGGACACCCTTCTCCGGCACGATGGAGAGAGCTGCAGACCTACTGGGAATCATAAATACGGATGTATGTGGACCAATGAGTGTCTCAACACGCAATGGTTATCATTATTTTGTTACCTTTACTAACGATTTGAGTAGATATGGATATATCTACTTAATGAAACACAAGTCTAAAACCTTTGAAAAGTTTAAGGAATTTCAGAAGGAAGTAGAGAATCAACTTAACAAGAGAATCAAGCATCTTCGATCGGATCGAGGAGGCGAGTATTTGAGTTACGAGTTTAACATGCACTTAAAGGACTGTGGGATAATCCCATAGCTTACGCCAGCCGGAACACCACAGTGTAATGGTGTGTTGGAATGACGTAACCATACTCTACTAGATAGTGTGTGGTCCATGATGTCTTTGACTGATTTGTCTATATCATTTGGGGATATGCGTTAGAAACCGCTGTTTTTATTTTGAACTGAGCACCGTCCAAATCCATGGAGACAACCCCATATGAGATATGGTATGGCAAGAAGCCAACATTGTCATTTCTGAAAGTTTGGGGATGTGAGGCTTACGTCAAGAAACTACAGCCTAACAAACTCGAACCCAAATCGGAAAAATGCATCTTTGTGGGGTACCCAAGGGAAACAGTTGGGTATACTTTCTACAACCAGGCTGAAGGCAAAACATTTGTCGCAAAAGCCGGCACCTTTCTCGAGAAAGATTTTCTCGCTAAAGGAGTTAATGGAAGGAAAATTGAGTTAGATGAAGTTGCTAAACCTTCTCTCCAAATTCTGAGTAGCGCAATAGAAGTTGTTCCAAAACCTCTCTCCAACATGGAGGAAGAGCCCAATGATGATGATCAAAACAACAACATCGAGACTCCTGAGGTTCGCAAGTCTACAAGAGTTCGTGCCACTGCTGATTGGTATAGTAGCCTTGTGATGTCTATCATCCTAGATGAATAGGAAGAACCTGCAAACTACAAAGAATCTATGGATAGTGCTGACTCCGAGAAATGGCTAGAAGCCATGAAATCCGAAATAGGATCCATGTATGAGAACCAAGTTTGTACCTTGGTAGATCTTCCAGAAGGCCGTAAGGCCGTGGAAAATAAATGGATCTTTAAGAAAAATACAGATGCGAATGGTAATGTGACCATTCACAAAGCTCGACTTGTCGCAAAGGGGTTTCGACAAATACAAGGAGTCAACTACGATGATACTTACTCTCCCGTAGTGATGCTTAAGGCTGTCCGTATTTTACTAGCAATTGCTGCTCATTTCAACTATGAAATTTGGCAGATGGATGTCAAGACCGCATTTCTCAATGGTCACATTGATGAAGAGTTGTATATGATGCAACCGAAAGGTTTTATTGATCCTAAGGATGCTGGAAAGGTATGCAAACTTCAGCAATCCATTTATGGATTGAAGCAAGTATCTCGAAGCTAGAACCAACGTTTTGATCAAGTGATCAAGAGTTTTGGATTTGTCCAAAATCAACAAGAGTTCTGTGTTTACAAGAAAGCGAGTGGGTGTTTACAAGAAAGCGAGTGGGAGCTCAGTTGTATTCCTAGTAGTATATGTGGATGACATATTACTCATGGGAAACGACGTGGATCTTATGAGAAGCGTGAAAGCATATTTGAGTAGTCAATTTTCCATGAAGGATCTAGGTGAAGCTGCATACATATTAGGCATCAAATCTATAGAGATAGATCAAGATGCCTGATTGCATTAAGTCAAAGTACTTACCTTGAGAAGATTTTGAAGAGGTTCAAAATGGAGGATGCCAAAAGAGGTTTGGCACCTATAACAAAATGTAGAATACTAAGTTTATCTCAATGTCCGGTAACGGATGCTGATAGAGAAAGGATGTCTTACATCCCCTATGCCTCAACCATAGGTTATATCATGTATGCAATGCTAAGTACTCGACCTGATGTGGCATTGGCTCTCAGTTTAGCAAGCCGATACCAAAGTAATCGAGGAATGGATCACTGGACAACTGTGAAAAAATCCTAAGGTATCTCAGGAAAACAAAGGATATGGTCCTAGTCTATGGAGGTAATGATGAAGCTCTAAACGTAACTGGTTACATGGATGTGAGCTAGCACTCAGATCCTGATGACTCGAAGTCTCAGGCGGGATTTGTGTTTCTGGTGAATGGTGGGGCGGTAAGCTGGAAGAGCAAGAAGCAATCGGTAATTGCACAATCTACAATGGAGTCGGCATACATCGTTGTTGCTGATGCGGCGAATGAGGCTGTTTGGCTAAGGAATTTCGTCATTGAACTGGGAGTTGTTCCAAGTGCGCAAGACCCTGTGACAATCTATTGTGACAACACAGGCGCTATTGCAGACGCAAAGGAACCAAGAACTCATTCCGTGGCTAAACACATCAAGCTGCGATTTCACGTCATCCGGTAGAACGTTGATGAAGGTGAAATCAAGATTTGCAAAGTGCACACGGATCTAAATGTGGCAGATTCATTGACTAAAGCTCTCATACAAGCCAAGCACAAACAACACCGGGATGGCATTGGTGTTAGGTTCCTGCCTATTGTAAACTAGATTAATTTGTACTCTAGTGCAAGTGGGACACTGAAGGAGTTATGCCCTAGAGGCAAATAATAAAGTGTATTGTTTGATATATCTTCTATATGTTCATAATACGTTTCATACTGTGCTATAACTGTGTTAATACGAAACGTTAATACCCGTGTGGTATGTAAACAAACCGTGTCTCTAGTTACCTCTAGCGAACTGGTTCATTGGTCATGAGGATGATCTGGGTTTCAAGATCATGGGCATTTATGCCAATTGACAATGAGGTCACGCCATTGGTTGAATGACATGATAGACAAACATCCGATAGTTGTATCTCAATGAGATCTAGTTACAAAGTTCACCACTGATGATAAACGCATGAAACCTCGCAACCTGATCCTTAGACCGTGAGATAATGCAAATCACCGTTCTGAAGGGAGCTTAAATGGTTATCAAGTATCATGGTGATCGAAAAGGTGCCACTCAGGTTTCCCAAAGGAGCGTGTAGATGAGTACATATCAGGACCAGGATTTGCCAGTCCATGTAACGGATAGATACATATATGTGGCCATCTCGGTGACATTGCATTAATAAAGCTTGCAAGCATGTGACTAGGTCACGGAATGCAACAACATGGGAACGAGTAAACAAGTTCATCGGTAACGAGATCGAACTAAGGTATGGAGATACCAAAGATCAAGTCTCAGATGAACTAGGTATCAAGTGGCAAAGTGAACGGGAAACGACTATTTACGGTTCGAGCGATAAGATTCGTGGAATGCACGGGGGTCATCATGGGCATCCAGGTCCCGCTGAGGATCATTGATATGGGAGGATTCTCAATCATGTCCGGAGTGTTCCCAAACTGAAGGATTTCACGCTTAAGGGTGGGGGCGCTTATGGATAGATGAGGTACCGTAGGAGAAATAGAGAGAGAGAAAACGAAAAAGTTTCGGGTAACATCCGACGATGATCGGAAGGAGTTCGGAAGGAGTTCCGGAGTAAAGGAATATGATAATATATGTATTTAAATGTTAACTAGAGAATTAATATTATTATTTTTTTATTTTTTTATTAAAGGCTTCCTAATGCTAACGGGCCTCACCTGAAGGGAGGCCCAATAGGGCAAGGCGCCTAGGGAGAGGGGGCCGGCCAGCCTTGGCTTGGTGGGCCACCCAAGTGGGGCCCACCTTGGGCCGGTGGCAGCCCCTAGGTGGCCGGCGGGTGTGGGGTTTAGTCCCACACCGCCTAGCCCCTGGGTGGTGTGCCCCCTCCTACTATATATAGGGGTCTCCCCCACCCCTTTGGAGGCATCCAATTCTCTCATTCTCTCTCTCATTTTCTTGGAGGACTTCTCCGTAATAGTGGGGAGGACCTCAAGGGATTTGAGTTCTCCACCTTCACACTACCGTTGTGTGATCTTCGGTCTGACATCTTCTTCTTCCGCTGCTCGGCTGGATCGGAGCCCGAGAGACGCCGTCTACACCGGACATGTGTAGTACTTCGGAGGCACCACACTTGGGGTGCTTGGAGCTGCTCGTCTTCATCAATATACGCCTTCCCGCGTAAGGCGTGCCTCGGTCTTCAAAGGTATGAATGTCGTCTTTCTCTTTCGTTACTTATGTCTACATAGTATAGATCCTGGTATTAGTGTTCGAGTAGATAGAATTTTTTTGTTTTCTGCTATGGAACCATCACTTTTTAACTTCAGGCATAAATTCCTGGGGTATACGAAACATACCATTTTGTGGGTTAACAACCTCAAAGAGCTTTATGCACTCAGGCAATGTTAGGCTAATAATAGCTCCTCCTACAGTTAAATCAATCATATGTTTTGAATCATCATTAAGCCCATTATAAAAGTATTGAATAACTAAATGCTCCTTAAAGCCATGATTTTGGACCTTCATTATCATCCCATAAAATCTATTCCATGCTTGATAAAAGTTTTCTTCAACCTTATGAAAGAAATTTGTAATATTGTGTTTTATCTGCATTATTTTAGAAAAGGAGCAATATTTATGCATAAACACTCAGATGCAATCTTTCTAGCTTTTTATAGTGTGATTGGGCAAAGATTGTAACCAAATAAAAGTTTTATCTTTTAAAAACCAGCGGAAAAGTTTAAGGATGACAAACCCCTTTGGTAACCCAGCTGGTTTAAGAGTAGCGCAACGGTCGTGGACCTTTGTCAAATGATCACTTGGATATTCATCTTCTCTTCCTGTAAAGGCATTTTCTTTCATCATATAGATTAGTTCAGGATATATTTTGAATTCCCGGCTTTCTAGATCAGGATGGAGAATAGGCATTTTTCTTAGGTGCCTAGATGGACTCCCATATTCTCCCAATGATTGCTCAGGCTGTTCGGCCTCCTGGGTGATGGTCAAATCTGCCATCATAGAAATCAAAATGTTCATGTCTACAAAATGTGAATTAGTAAATCTTTCAATAAATTTTAGGCGTCTTTCAGTTGGAATACAATCAATATATGGAGGTAGATAAGTTTTATTTGAACGCGTAGTACCTCTGTCTTCAATAGAGATCATGGATGGTGTCTACACTTACAAATGTCAAGAAACAAACACTTAACGCTTAGCTCCCCGGCAACAGCACCAGAAAATAGCTTGATGGTCTGCAAGAGAATAGGTTTATCACAACATGTTTTTGTGAAAGTATTAATTCTAGTTTTTATATCGATCCCAACAAGGAGTTTAGGGAAGTGTCTTTATGAGGCATTTCTGTCGTACCCAAGGTGTCACATTGTCTTGAATGAATAGACTGCAAATGCAAAGAGTGGATGTGGATGAGTGGATTATGTGGGAATTTTAAGTGAAGAAAGATGCTAGAAGTAAATAACATAAAAAGTAATGAGCGAGAAAAGTGTTTGGGATTCCTGTAGATGAGAAGTTAGGGCGGAGATAACGGTTCATGGTAATAGTGAATGTGCCAAATGAATAAAATGAGATAAGTGATTGTAATACTTCTTATTCATACGTGAGTAGGCAAGCAACCCATATACTAACTAGGAGTCCTCTTGGTAGATTCTTCCAAATCCCAGTGATCCATCTGCCTATTACCATAGCAATTGTCAGCGCATTACTTAGGGTCTTTGACCAGATCAAGGCTTTAGGCTTTGTGGTTCCCTGTTATCCTCGAGTAGTACTAGATCCTATTCGATATCGACCGTGTCACTCGGTGGTCGTCGATTCGCTAGTAAACAAGTCCATACCTATGAAATTTCAGGATCATGTTATATGTGCCCTTAAATTAGACAACAAGAATTAGGGAAACATAGATATCCATTCTCACATTATAATAATCACGACAACAATCACAAATGGATGAAAATAAAGGAGGCATGACACATCTTACCAATCCCCTACATCTCCCACACCTATGGAGATTTACTCAAACATGAGAGAAAGACATATCAAAGGCATAATAAAATTACAAATAGAAATCATCTCAACTTTACCGTAGCAAGCCACAATATCGGTTGAAGATCAAATTAAATACAAACCAAGATTGATCAAAGGTTTAAACCCTAATCTTACAAGTGTAAATCTCTCTCTCTCTCTCTCGGTACAAATGGGGATGATAGTGGGGTGGATTATTGAGAGGTTGGGGATCGTCCAAGGACGAGACAATGTTCTTCTCCTTCTTTAGATCTTATCTCCTCTCTTCTAGAATTGTTTGCGACAGTTGTGTGCGTCTTCCTGTTTCCCTTCCTTCACGAAAGTTGCTTATATTGTTATAATGAAGGCAAAAGAAGGTGGTACGTGCGGGCCGTACGGGCGGCCTCCAACCATACCAGTGGTCATTACGGCATCTAGACGCCTCTAATAAGAGAGGCTTCAATTGGGTATTTTCTCAATCAGTAATTAGTTCATAAATGATCTAAGATCTTTCAAAAGTGTTCAATACCTGAAAACCAACATAGGAAATCAAGCTTTTGCTAATTTGCGATGTTATCATTGGTAGAAATATCAAAACCAACGAAACATGGTGAAAACTATCGAAAAATCATCGATAAAAAGTGTTAATATTTGGAGCTATCACATATCAACACCAAAGCAGAATCAAGGAGGAGAAGGAGAAAACTTTGCACGACCCGCACCAATCATCATTATTAGTTTCACTTGTTCGCGCACCCTGTCCACAAATATTAACTAATAAAAAGTAAGAAAGTAAAGAGAATATATTTATAAATCGGATTATGGAGTAGATTAATAGCCCAAAAAATTTAATCATCCTTTGATGGAAGGATCAAAATTGACAAAGAGAATTAAATACGTCAATTAATTGGAGAGGACCAATGGGAATATAGTGAATGAAAAGAAGAAACGTAGTTACCACCATAGGGCATAGAGAGAAGTGCGGTTTTGGTCAAATCTTGACGCCGTTAATAACCGCCCTCGTTGCCCGCTTGTCGCGAGTCATGATGAATTAAAGCGCTAGGTCAGAAGCTAGAGGCTGAAGCGACTAGGCCATGAAGAAGGGCAGAAGTGCGGTGGTATGGTGGTCCGTGAAGACCCGATGAAGGAGGAAGAGTTTGTGTGACTTGATGGAGCAACAACCCATCCATATCGAGCACAACCACATAGTAGACAAGGGACAATGCTCAATACCGACCTGCCCGGCTGCCGTTGAGGTCGGTGAAGGACGCAACATGAGAATATGAAGAAGCAAGAGCTTTCCTCTTTCGCTCCCTCACCAAAATAACACGTAGTTGACCCCCACACTCAACCTTACGCGTCCTTGACTCCTTGTGAATCATTGGAGGGACAAGAACAAAGAGACCATGCACCCACCGTCTTACTCTACGCAACATGTGGCACCTTTTTTTAGTATTCTCATGCATGCAAAACGCTAAGTAGACGTGTAACACAATCTGTGATCATGACATTTTTCTCCAACTGACAGTGGGACCCACAAGTTGTGAGGAGCAGGGACACACAAAGGGGAGTCTTAGTGTTTAGAAGAGTTGTGAGTGAGAACTCTAGGAGACGGGAGAAGATAAGAAAGGTTACATGACACCTTGGATCCTCAGTGAGTGTATTAAGCAATTGACTCTACAATTTTAAGAAAGTAAAGCTTTTCTGTTGTCATTTTTGCATATAAGACTAAAGAAATTTAAATGTAATTTTTTGGCACTACCATCGGTGGTTCCATCAATTTCAATGTTCCATCCACTTTGCACCAAAGTTCACGCGAGCTAGGTTGCGAATTTTCCTACTACTCTAGCACCTCGTTTGCATTTGGACTATGCTAAGACGTCTACACAAGACATTTCCTTTCTTCATTTTTTGTATGTCAGCTAAATTAAAGGTGCTCGTTGACTGATCCATGAATGAGAACATCATTTATGAATAAAATAATTATAGATCAACATCACAATCACAAACAATAATAAAACATGGCTAACATCTCCAATGATTTTGTACGAGCTTCCGAAACCATCTTCAAACCTCCACCGAGAGAGGAGCGAGCTCTTCCACTCAAATCATGTGCCCAAATCTTGCCATGGGTTTTGTGCAAATGATGGATCTGCCCTGTTTTTTGACAGCGGATCATTTTGCAGTGCTGTTTTGTAGAGTATAGAGTAGTGAGACCAAACGCAACACGAAGTCAACCAATGGAAGAACTGTCAACAAAAGAAAGTCACCTACCAAAAAAAGCAGCCAAGCAACTACCGAAATACGTCATCTCGAGAGGTCCATTCTGGAAAATACACACGAAAAAGCCCTCCTGGTCCTGGACGGGGAAGACGACTTGCTGCTCGTGCTGCCCCCGAGATCCAACCAAAACCCGCGTCCCATCCATTCCCTCCTCCTCACCGTCCGGCGATCCCCCGAACCCACCGGATCGCCCGCTACGACCGGTAGGCGGCGGCGCACCGTGGACCCGCGCGCCAGTTAAGGGTGGTGGTCCCAGGCGCTCGGGTGGCGAGCGGGCGACGAGGAGACGATGCCGGTGGCGGCGTCGGCCATCTACTTCCTCAACCTTCGCGGGGACGTCCTCATCAACCGCCTCTACCGCGACGATGTCGGGTGCGTAGTGCCGTCCCCCCTCTCCGCCTGTGGTGCCCTGGTTATGGAGCGCTAGATCTGAGGCCCTGAGATCGAATAAGTCCCGTCATAGCTTGTAGTCATGTAGATCGCGAGAAGGGTGGTTGGTAGCTTGTGAGGTTAGGTTACCTTTTTCGAGTGACAAGTGAAATTCTGCGTCCAGGAGTTCAATTTGACAGCCAATCTTCGGCGATTGACTCATTGCGAACTGAAATTGGCCTTTTGCCTCGGTTGCGCCGTTCCCAATTTGAATTTGGAATTTTTGTTCCATTCTCTGCTTGTGGCGACTGCATGATTCTAGCATCGAGTAAAGAGATTGCTCACTGAATAGGATAGGTCGTCTAGTTTGTAGATCGTCCCCAGTTTTTTCTTTCACATTTCGAACTTGCAGTCGTGGTGAGTAACTCTTGGTCAGGAGAAATTGCTGCATAGTTCATTTGATCTGTTCCAGTGGGTTTTGAGTTTTGACAGTAGTCCTTCTGTACTCGGTCTTACTCCAGGTGCAGAATCCACGGCAATGGTGGAACAAACATCATTAAATTTACACCCATGTTCCACGTCTATCAAACAAAGCTTGAAAAACTATGTGCTTACACTAATCAACAGAAGATGTAGTAGTTTACTTTTTTAATGTCCTTAATAAAGTAACATCTATTATATTGAAGATATATCTTACAGATGGAATGGCACTTGCAATACTACTTAATCAATATTAAACCAGTATATAAAACCTATATGAGATGGAGCCAGACCATGCAGGACAGCAGGAGTACAGTGTATGACTGCAGGTTTATTGAATGGTCTTGTTTCTACTACCAACATGCATGTAGGAAAATATTATTTCTATTTATGATTGCTAAGGGTACCTGGACCATACACAAAATTGCATTTTCATGGAAAACAATTGATGTTTAGTGACTTCCATTCCACAGTTCTTTTTCAACGCCTCTTGGCAATCTATGATCTAAAAGTTAATGTTTGTAGTTCAGTTCAGTCCCATCGCTACTATTTTGAAGTGATCTGGCTTATCCTTATTTCTCGCCGTCATGCATTTACCCATTGACACCTGCACAACTGTCTCATCATTTCAAAGGAATCACAATAAACTACTTGGATCGTTTCCTCATAGCTTTCTCATTATGACCTCAATCTGCAAACGAAAAAAACTGCCTTATTTTCAAAGGAGGAGTTCTAAAGATTCTATCAAATGCAAGTATATTCAATAAGAAACAATCATGCATATATATTTTTATTTTTCTCATCTCCTGGTTACCGGGTTGCACTTACATTTGGTGACTAAATCCAATCGTGTTCATGTGTGGCTATGCAGGGGGAATATGGTTGATGCATTCAGGATGCACATTATGCAAACAAAAGAACTTGGTACATGCCCTGTTCGACAAATAGGAGGCTGTTCCTTCCTTTACATGAGGATCAGTAATGTTTATATTGTGATCGTCGTTAGCAGCAATGCTAATGTTTCTTGTGCTTTCAAGTTTGTTGTGGAGGTATGCAGTTTCTGTTGTCTTATAAACATTCCTGAATAAATTTTATATAACAGACACAGGCATTATGATCTTTATAATTATAATGTTAATCTGAACAAGTCAGTGGATGTTTTTCTTTTTCACTAGAAATGACTGTTTATGATGTTGTTTGTGTATTATTTTTTTCAGAGCCAAAAATGTATTATTTACTTAATGAACCAGATGTTTTTGAAGTTACCTGTTCAATTATTGTTTTGTTAAATTGTAAGATAATAAACCACCTCAATCCGAGAATCTTAGATGATCATGTCATCTAGCGATGGTTGGCTTTGTTTGATGACTAGAGTTCTGTATTGCAAAAGGTTAGCTGATGACGATACATCAGGAATTTCCAAACTCGAATAAGTACAAGCAGGCACTCGTAGGTGGTACTGAAAAGTAGATTTTTTCAATGTCTAGATTGCTTGAAGTTCCATGTTAGTCACTGCTGGGAATAGTTTGATAGGGCTAAATGAATAACAGAACCCTTTGTGCTCTATATGATTTCCTGAGGGCCTGTTTGGAAGAGGGGGATTGGGCTAAGAATTACTTTAATTTGTACGTCGGGCCAAGATGATTCAGTGATGAAACTTCAGTTGCTAAGGCAATGCAGAGATCCTACTGGATGTGCACATCAGCCTCTAGTTCTCTTGTGAACAGTTTGCTACCTCTCCCATTCGCCATTATTTGTGCTGATGATTATTTCAAATTATCAGGCAGTGGCCCTTTTCAAGTCCTACTTTGGTGGGACTTTTGACGAAGATGCTATCAGAAATAACTTTGTGTTAATCTATGAACTTCTTGATGGTAAGGAGATATCTTATTTCTGGACTTTGCTTGCTGCTTCAGTTTCCACTATGTACTGGTCATTTGAAATAGACTCTTTGCTAACTGTGCAGAGATTATGGACTTCGGTTATCCTCAGAATCTCTCCCCTGAAATTTTAAAGTTATATATAACTCAAGAAGGAGTGCGGTCGCCATTTTCCTCCAAGGTCAGAAATATATAAAAAGGATGTCAGCTGTATTGGGTATAAAAACCATAATTATGTGTATTCCTGTTTTTATCTGAATCATGTTTTCTTTTCTCTTTACTGATAGCCTTCTGATAAGCCTGTTCCAAATGCCACCTTGCAAGTCACCGGCGCTGTGGGTTGGAGAAGAGAGGGTCTTGTGTACAAGAAGAATGAGGTACTTGAATTAAATATGTAGGGAAGCTTCATCTGCATTTGGAAAGAAGGCAGGACACTAAAGGCATGTTTGGTCGGTATACTGGAGTTGCCACACTTTGCCGCAACCAGAAATTAGTCAAGTTAGTCGCCTGTTTGGTGGCAGCCACAGTTGTGGCAAGACAATTCATGCAACCCGGGACCAACGTCGCTCACTCAGAAAAGTGTGGCAAGCTTTCCTCAAGTGTGGCAAAGTGTGGTGCTCATTTTGATCGCAGAATCTTAGAAATGAATGGCGAAAAAGTATGGCAAATATTGTCGACTTTACTGTAGAAACCAAACATGCCCTAAAATTTATAATGGTCCTAGCAGAGCATGGGGTACTAGCAATGCCATTGTCATGCATATATTTCAAAATGCATCTCAGTTGTAATATGTACTGTACATTTAGCAATATTCCTGTTAGAACAATGGCCCATACCCCCCTCTGTTTTATTCTATTGGTTGCCCTTAATATCATCCCATTCTTTACTTCCGTTTAGTACCTGAAGTAACAGTAATGGAGTTTTTCTCTCATGTTAGGTTTTCTTGGACATTGTTGAGAGCGTAAACCTTCTTATGTCTTCTAAAGGTATTTTATGGACCATCAAATTTCAGTTATCTGCTCAGTTTTCCGGTGTCTTTCCTGTTGGGCCATTTGATCTCCATTGTCTACATCGCCTTAACATTTCTGCAGGGAGTGTTCTACGATGTGACGTGACAGGGAAGATTCTTATGAAGTGCTTCCTTTCTGGAATGCCTGATCTTAAGTTGGGATTAAATGACAAGATTGGACTTGAAAAGGAAGCCCAACTGAAGTCTAGGCCTTCAAAGAGGTATCGCTTCATTGAGAATTGAACACATGATGAAAAATTGTGCTCATATAAATTTATTGTTTTCCTGGTTAACATTGTTTACTGGCTACCTGACTTTTATTCCTTTTCCTGAATTTTCTCCTAATTGATTGTGTCCTGTGATCCTGTCCCTCTACAGTGGGAAGACCATAGAACTCGATGATGTCACGTTCCACCAGTGTGTCAACCTAACAAGATTTAACTCAGAAAAGACAGTCAGCTTTGTGCCACCAGATGGTGAATTTGAACTGATGAAGTAATCTTCAGATCCCTATTTATGCATGCCATTTTCAGTAATTATTTCACAAACGATAGTTCCATTCTTTGGCTTGATTTTGACAGACATATTTTGTTCTAGATATCGAATCACGGAAGGCGTAAATCTTCCATTCCGGGTTCTGCCCACAATTAAGGAGTTGGGCCGAACACGCATGGAGATTAATGTGAAAGTAAGCAAAGTATCTACATGGCGATGCCATAAACTTGTAATTGTATTTCCTGACACGATGAACCTTTTGTTACACAGGTTAAGAGTGTTTTTGGTGCTAAGATGTTTGCACTTGGTGTTGTCGTCAAAGTCCCAGTTCCAAAGCAAACAGCAAAGACAAGTTTCCAAACTACATCTGGCAAAGCAAAATATAATGCTTCAATTGATTCCCTGGTGTGGAAGTAAGTGCAGTTCCTCTGTCTAATATTTTCACTGTACCGAAGCCAATATGTGGTTGTATTTTAACGGTTTTCATTGTGTGAATTGTTCAGAATGTTGTAAGCAAAAATGTACTAAAATATGCCCTCCCGAGCTATTTGCAATGTTAAATTATGTCATGTTGGTGCATTCTTGGGAGTTTTTACTCGTGTTGAGCTACCTTCTTGCCAATTATTGCACACTGGCCAACATGAACTCATAATACATATCTCAACCATAGGATCAGGAAATTCCCTGGACAGACCGAGGCAACGATGAGCGCAGAAATTGAGCTGATCTCTACAATGGGGGAAAAGAAGCTGGCGAACAGGCCACCGATTCAGATGGAATTCCAGGTTACACTTTACCTCGTTAAGAATCTTATTGTTTCCTTAGCCAAGATGGCTATGAACTTTCCTCTACTAGACTGTATTTATCTGCTCTGTAATTTGTGACTGTAAAAGGCAATCTTAGCGAACAAGCCCAGTATCTCATTGTTTATGAACAAAACTCGTGCATGCACAAGATAGATTATACTTGAATAATTTGTTGACCTTGGAGTATGTTTCTTTGAGGAGGCTTGTGTTCTTATAAAAACATCTATTCATCCATCGTTATGCTGATACAATGTGATAAATGCCCTATGCTCTCTATCCTTTAATGTACTATCTGATATCTCTTCTATGTAGGTTCCGATGTTCACTGCTTCTGGTTTACGTGTTCGGTTCCTCAAGGTATGTGCATCGAATGCTAATATGAATATTGAATTATGTCTGATCCTAAAAAACATCTTCTGATGCATTTTTCAGGTGTGGGAGAAGAGTGGTTACAACACCGTTGAGTGGGTCCGCTACATCACGAGGGCTGGATCGTACGAGATAAGATGTTAGTGACCAACAAACTGTCCTGGGCTCCTTATTTCATGGATTCGTGGAGATCTTTTCGTATGGCATCATGCATGATAGAAAACACGCAATTACAGATGACCCAGCAAAGGGGGCAGATCAGAGCAGACGGTTTTCCCATGTTCTTTATTTTCATCTTAGCATGGGATATGTATTCTTCCCCCCATGTCCTGTTTGTGTGGTAGGGCCTATTTTTATTGTATATTTGGTGGTAGCATTCATTCTCCTTGATCAATACACCCCACTGTCAGTTCGCGCTGTTTTCTTTGTAGATGGATGCCGAATCGCTTGTAAAACGGTGTATAAGAATATGCTGTTAATGTTGGCGTGCTGTGCCCGTGTTTGATGTAAATTGGCTATGCAGTTCCATCGTTGAGATGTTTTTGCGAGGTTTATGTGAATGCTGATCCTTGTCCAAGCATCATACAGAATCCTCACTTGGAGATGCTTCCTGTAGTTAAGAATACATGGACATAGCTTTAGCTGGACGTTTATACCTTTGACTACAAATATCAAATGGTGTTTTACATAGTATTATATGGCAAACTTTAAAATCATATCTCTAGATTTGGCTCGAAAAGTTAATACGTACTGAAGTGTCACTTATTTTTGAACTCGAGAGGCATGAGTTAAATGTTCCTCTTGGGCAAAAACTTTCTATACACCAGCTACCGTGACCTGAAATCGTGCTAGACACTTTCAGAAACACTTCTAGAAGTATTTGAGTTTAGGTGAGAACTTGCACCTTGAAATCCTGAGCTTACCAATACCATTCGACCGTTTTACATAATGTGGCTGCAGCTGCCTCCATGTTGATATTCCAACAACATGCACACAATCACTGCTAATGATGTTGTATAACTTTTTTTTCATTAATTACCACCATGCAGTTTCTGCCCTTGATGTTGCAAATGGATCGGAATACACTTTGTGAACCATGACAAAGAGTAAAAGAGTTTTTAGCATAAAACCACCACTTTTCTGCCAATGCTAAAAAATCCACCACCATTCGCCAATTTCGCATAATGTGATCACTTTTCTGCAGCTTTTTTGCAATTCACACTAACCCTGATTTTAAACCGAATTGACACAAAAACTGATAGTGGGACCTACATGTCAGGCCGGCGTGGCGACGTAGGACGGTGCGCTATCTGCTCTTTTACATGCAGGGTCCTCAAGTTTTGAAAGCATATTATTCAAGGGTCCCTGCCACCTCGCAATTTTTCAAAAAACCTATTTATTTTCAAACGTTCATAACTTATAAATACGAATTCAAATGGAAAACTTTTATATTAAAAGTGCTCAGAATTGTTTGAATATTTTGAATATAAACTTGTTTCACTATTTCAGATAATTAAAATATATAAATAATTAAATTTTTCTTTACTAATGTAAACTTTGGAAATTCATAACTTTTTATTTATATATCTCCAAATAATATAAATAATATGTCTAAATTTATTAGAAAAATCCAAGAAATCTATTTCTAGGATCCATCATGCATTAGTCACATCCGATCCTCTAGGATATTTTGATCCATTTATATTGGTATATATGTACGTACAAACCAATCTATCTTAGAGCCTCATATATGTATACAGGAATCAAACCCCGAACCTCAAGTATGTATACGCACGGTCATACCACTGTACCATGTAAACTTTCTGTTCATGTTAGAAGGCTGCACCGTATTGGTCTATATATCGCCGTTTAAATTCAAAATTTTCAAGAAAAATCAGGAATTTTTCCTCGGTAACAAGGTTTACCGAGGTCTGATTCATGCATTACAGATGTTAGAAATGGATTCTTTGGATTTTTTAAATAAATTTGGACATATTATTTATATTATTTGGAGATATATAAATGAAGTTATGAATTTCCAAAGTTTGCATTAGTAATAGAAGAAAATATTAATTATTTATATACTTTAGTTATTTGAAATAGTGAACCAAGTTTATTTTCGCAATATTCAAACATTTCTGAGAACTTTTGGTATTAAAAGTTTTTCCAGTTGAATTTGTATTCAAAAGTTATGAGCGTTTGAAAATAAACATGTAGTTTCTGAAAATTTGTGGAGTGCCAGGACCCCAAGGATGATTTGATAACAAACCGGAGGAACTGGGTGCGAACCGGCATCCAGAGCGCCTTCTCTCACCGCCACGTTAGCCTGACGGGTGGGTCCAAGTGTCAGAAATTGTGTCATAAAATCCGGTTTAGTGCGAATTGCAAGAAATATAGAAAACCGTCACATTTTTCAAAATTGGCAAATGGTGGTGAATTCTCCAACATTTGGCACAAAAGTCATGGTTTTATGCTAATAACTCAGAGTAAAAGCACTTCTGTATGTTAGTGCTTTCTCGACCCACCTCTCTAGGTATAAAATCGGAGACGAAGGACCGATGCCCAACTTCATGTCATAAACCTAAGGTAATGCTTTGTGCTTGATATTTAAACTACATCTTTGTGCGTTTAGGGGTTATGTTAGCTTCATACTTGCACGGATTGTGTTAACACCCGGATTTTTAATCCCAGATGTCTGTTATGCTATACATCACAATCCCAGGATTACCATTTTTGCGAGACATAACAGATTGGATATCACAGTACATCATCCATTACAAACCATAATAAGGTCTTACACAAATAAAGGATCTCATGATCCAATCTTAATACAAACAAGCAGCGAAATAATAAGCGTAGCGGTGGGCTCCATCTTCAGTATCACAGGCAATGCTGACGATGGAAGATGATCCTAGTTGTCGTAGCCGTCCTGTTGTCCTTCTTCCAAATAGTCCTCCTCATAGTCTGGCCACGGGAATAGCCAGGAACAAAGCTATGAGTACTCTTTAAGTACTCGCAAACTATCACTAACAAGTAAGATAGTTCTAGTAGGAGTGCTAAGTTCTAAGTTTATTTGCAAAGCTAAATTTGAAACCTAAGCTGAGTTCAGAAACAAAGAAAGATAAAATAAGATTCTAAATCACCTAAGTGGGAACTTAGTTTTCATAGTCACAACCCTGTTGTGGTCAAGTCATGTCACAATTAATTTCACAAGTCATTTTGAAAACATCTGACGATGGAATAGTATGGCCACTCCAACTGTCTATGAACACAGACGCGGCTATTCGAATAGTTTGACACTCTGCAGAGGTGGTACACTTTCACCACAAAATTCGATACATCCGTCAGGGATAACCCTGAATCATCATACTTAGTATGCGGATAATCAATCATAATCTTCCCTTTACACACTCTAGTATAAGCACCTCTCCTATGAGCTTGGCCTCCCAGCCATGGCTATCTGCCATCCTGGGCACTGCATAGGTGGACAACATCAAGAGGTAACCTCAGCTCAAACCTCTTCCGTGAGGGTACCCATACTAATGCATATAAACTTCCGGCTAAGCCTTACCCAATTTAGGTATTGTGGTTGTACGGTAAAATTCGGATGGTATCGCATCCGAACCCAACCATCAGTTTTTATAAAGGGCTAAGGCTCATGCCTCAAGATTTTCACCATCATAAACCATTTGTGTTTCTCAACAAATGTCAAAACATCTCAATAGAATGACTCATCATTCCAAGGTTTTCATAAGCATTTTCACCAAGTATTCCCATCTAGAGTGATCAAGTTTTTGGTTTAGCACTAACCACTAAGTTAAGAGTGTTTACTAAGGTGGGATGCTAATCCAATCTCATGCCATAGAATGACATCTAGTATAGGCCAAGTTTTATACTCTTTATGCTATCTATACTACTTTCTAAAAATCTCACAAAGCCTTACTAGAAGTAAAGAGACTTTGGTAAAGTAAAGAGTAAAGATTGCAAGTAAAACTTGAGATGGGTATAAATCAAAAGGTATAACCAAAGCATGCCTAATGCATCTTGCTTAGGTTAACTTGCATCTAGTGATGGCTTGCAAGTATTAGCTTGCCAATACTAGCTTGCCTTGATTGGTGCAGTGGTTGAAATTCTCCTCATCTTCTTCGGGGTAGAACTCCTTCTCCTCGTAGACTTGGTCGATACTATCGTCGATAAATACATACGGGATACACAATCACCAAACAATACTTAAGTAGTCTATTTAGCACACTAAGGCACACACTTGATGATCTAGTATCATCACAAGATTTAAAGAACTAGTTTCATTTATTTTATTTGAGAAAAATAATTTCTACTCATTGAAAAGAATTAAGATTTAATATTCTCCAATTAAAATATGGGATCATGTGGACACATGTCATAACCACATATTCTAATACATGGGAATGTGATTTAAATGTTTGATCATATTTCAATAAGTTTAAGTTTATCATTTAAATGATTTAAAGTGACTAGAAATGCCTATATAGCATTATTTTGGTACTAGTCCAAAGTCACTGCATGCAAACCTAAATATTATTACATATTCAGATATATATTATTAAATGTGATTTTTGAGAGTTGGAAACAACTCAAAAGCTATTATGGTTGATTTTTGAAAAAGTTTGAAAGTCTCTGTCTTGTTATTTTTGCTATATGTGATTTCTAACTCCAATTGATTTAAATCCAACGGGCCTGGATAGATATTTTAATTATCTTTCTAGCAAATTTTGAATCATGCATTTTGGTTAAGTGGATCTCTTTGAACTGATTTTTAAACAAGTGGACATAATCTAGTTTAAATCTAAATAGAAAAACATCTATTTGAATTTGTGGACTAGCGCGGGAACACTAACAGGCCGACCCAGTGGCGCTCCGTGGCGCGGAGGGCGACTGACAGGCTGGTCCTAACCGAATCGGTATGGGGTAATATCAGCCGTGCGATTAGAACAGAAATCGAGGCCGTGGTTCATCATTTTCCAGTAAACAGCTCCGGCGAGATCAAACCCTAACGCTGCACGGTGGGGGTCTACGGGGGCATACCAGGGCTCCAGCTAGACGTGGCGATGGGGGCGATTGAACTGGTTGACGATGATGGTTCTAGGCATGGTCGCGGTGGCTCCTAGGGCAGTCGAAATCAGCAGCGCCTCTTCTCCTCTGTTGCGGCCAGCTCCGGTGGAATTCCGGCGATTGAGGGATCGATTGGCTCTGGGGAGAAGTGGGGAAGGCTTAGTGGTGAGAGAGGAGTTGAGTGGTGTGAGAAAAGAGGCTGGGGGAGGCCTCCTTTTATAGGCTCGATGGCGAGACTGAGTGGCGTGGGCGCAGCTCGTCGGGGGGAATGGTATAGACAGCTATTGTCGGGGCAGAGGTAGGCGGACGGTACACGGTCTGCTAGAAGTCATATATAGTGTAAAGGCACGGCTAGGGGTGGTGGCATTTGGTCGGGCGCGGCTCGTGCTCTGCGCGGAAGAAGCGGCGTTCGACGCGGCTCATGGTGGCTGTGGGTCAAGTGGCGGCGAACGGGCATGTCCGGGTGGTTCCTGGGGTCATGGCGATGCGGCGCGCGTGGGCTGTGGTCGAGGCGCGCGTGTGCATGTCTGTTGGGCGTGGCGCTCTGGCGTGTGCTCTGCATGTCGCATACACGGTGGGCGCGGTGTCGCTAGGGGTGGTCCACGGCCTGGCTGTCGTCGAGGGGTGGACAGGGAGAGGCGGTAGGGTGCGGTGATCATCCTAGACATGGCGGGAGAGAGAGGGGAGCTCCGGGATGAACGGTCCCTGGTCGACCGACGGTGACCATCTTTGGGCGGTGCTCTACTAGCGCAGCAGCGAAGGGGGAGTGGTGTCTGGGGCTGGGTTAGGTGCTAGGGAGACAGAGGAGAGATGAGGGGGTCAATTGGGGGAGAGGCATTGATCAACAACAGTATTAGTTAGGCAGTTTATTCTGTGATCACCAAGTGTTCGACACAATGGCCGCAAGAAACGTAACTTTGAATTTTGGAAAGATTTTTGGTGGGTGTTTTTTTCATAAGATTGATCATCTGTGGTTGCTTGGGTTTGGCAAGGGGAGTTCATTTGAGTCGTTTTTGAAAAAGTGGGATCTATGCATATGTAATGGATTCAATTTTCAAATGTTATTTAAATTGTCTTGCTGAAGGTTTCTGTAAGATTGTAAAGTGGGTCTTGGTAGATCTTTACTTGTACTATCAAGGGGTGAAAAGAGTTGAGAATGTTTCTGTTTGAAAATGACTTCTAGGAACACCTAAAGTGGCCTAGTGGATTAAAATGGCCAAAATGACCATTTGCATTATTTAATCTTATTTGATTTCTTTTTCTTTGGATTTTGTTTGTAAATGATCTAGATGATGTGGCATTCACCTTTAAACCATTTCATAACATTTAGAACAAACAAACATGGCATTTACACACAATTCTATACTAATGCAATATACACATGCATTCATAATTATTTTAAGAATAAAAAGTTTTTGTTAACCCTAAATTGGGTGATTTGGATCTTGATAACCTTGATTAAAGTTTTGGGATGTTACAAACCTTCCCCCCTTTAAACAAAATCTCGTCCCGAGATTTAAAAAAAACTAGGAACTAAAGAGATCTGGAAACTCGGTCCTAATGTAATCTTCTCGCTCCCAAGTGGCTTCTTCTTTGGTATGGTTGCTCCATTAGATCTTGAGAAATTTGATGCTCCGGGTCCTGGTAGTTCTGAAGGCTCCTTCCAAGATACGAATGGGCACTTCACGATACATTAGATCCTTGTTGATATCGATGGCTCGGTGATCGATCTTCTTGAAAACTTCGGTCTTCTCCGGCACTTCTAAGCACTTGCGAAATAACGAGATGTGGAACACATTATGGATGGCTGACATCTCCTCTGGAAGTTCCAGTTGATACGATACTTCTCCTCGACGATTCAGGATCTTGAAGGGTCCGGTATATCTCGGGCCTAACTTTCCTTTCAGACTAAAACGTTGCATTCCCTTCAACAGCGAAACTTTGAGATACACAAAATCTCCGACGTTGAAAGTCAGGTCTCTACGTCTCTTGTCAGCATAACTCTTCTATCTGGATTGGGAGGTCTTGAGGTGCTCACGGACTTTGTGAACCTTCTCTTCGGCTTCGCGTAGGATGCCGGGTCCGAAAATCTGACTCTCTCCTACTTGCGACCAATTCAAAGGGGTACGACACTTTCTTCCATATAAGAACTCAAATGGGGCTATTTGCAAACTGGCTTGATAACTGTTGTTGTATGAGAATTCTACGAATGGCAGGCAATCTTCCCATTTTGATCCATACTCTAACACACAATCTCTCAACATATCTTCTAAGATTTGGTTGACTCTTTCAGTCTGTCCATCGGTCTATGGGTGATAAGCTGTGCTGAAATTCAACTTGGTTCCTAATCCTTCTTGGACTTTCTGCCAAAATCTCGAGGTAAATTGGGTTCCTCGATCTGACACTATGGTCTTGGGGGTTCCATGCAAACTGACAATTCTAGCAATGTACACCTCTGCTAGCTTCGAACTTTGGTAGGTTGTCTTAACAGGTATAAAATGGGCTACCTTGGACAGTCTATCAACGATGACCTAGATTGAGTCATTTCCCCTACTAGAAGTAGGCAAACCGGCGATAAAGTCCATTTCGACGGAATCCCGTTTCCATTCCGGAATCTACAATGGTTGCAACAGTCATGCAGGTCTCTTATGTTCTGCTTTGACTCTCTGACAGATATCATAGTTGGTGATGTAGCTTCCGATTTCCCGCTTCATCTTGTGCCACCAAATTGTTCCTTCAAATCCTGATACATCTTTGTTCCTCCGGGGTGGATAGAATAAAGAGTATCATGAGCTTCTTGCATGATAACTTGCTTTAGCTCCGAATCTGCTCGCCACAGCTACGTCCTTTGTACCACATAACTCCTTCGTCTTCGGTGAATACAGGTACCTTTCCTGTACCAATACGACACTTGATTCCGTCGATACTTGTATTTCCCTTCTTGCTTGTAGATAAAACTTGGAGTAGGTATAAGTCAAAAGGTATAACCAAAGCATGCCTAATGCATCTTGCTTAGGTTACCTAGCTTAATTCTAGCTTGCTAACAATAGCTTGCAAGTTTTAGCTTGCATTGTTAATGATGGCTTGCAAGTAATCACTTGCATGGTTAACTTGTATAATGCTAGCTTGCCTTGGTTGGTGCAGTGGTTGAAATTCTCCTCTTCTTCTCCGCGGTAGAACTCCTCCTCCTCATAGACGTGGTCGGTACTATCGTCTATAAATACATACAGAATACACAATCACCAAACAATACTTAACTAGTCTATTTAGCACACTAAGGCACACATTTGATGATCTAGTATCATCACATTCATCACAAGGTTTAATGAACTATTTTCATTTATTTTATTTGAGAAAAGTAATTTCTACTCATTGAAATTAACTAAGATTTAATATTCTCCAATTAAAATATGGGATCATATGGACACATGTCATCACCACATATTCTAATACATGGGAATGTGATTTAAATGTGCGACCACATTTTAATGAGTTTAAGTTTAATATTTAATGATATAAAGTGACTAGAAATGCCTATATAGCATTATTTTGTTACTAGTCCAAAGTCACTTCATGCAAACCTTAATATTATTACATATTCAGATAGGTATAGTCAAATGTGATTTTTGAGAGTTGGAATCAACTCAAAAGTTATTATGGTTGATTTTATAAAAATGTTTGAATGTGAAAAAGCTTATGTCTTGTTCTTTTTTCTAGGAGAGATCTCTAACTCTAATTGATTTAAATCCAACGGGATTGGATAGAGATTTAAATTATCTTCCAACAAAATTGGAATCATTCAATTTGGATTTGAAATCTCCCTGAATTGATTTTTAAACTAAGGGATAGAAACTAGTTTACTTTTAAAAAGAAAAAGATTTATTTGAATCTACTGGGTTGCGCGGGAACACTAATGGGCTGGCCCGGTTTCACTCCGCGGCGCTGAGAACAGCTGACAGGGGGTCCCACATGTCAGTGGATCTTATAATGTGAAGCGGTACAGGGCAACGTGGACGACACGATTAGAACTAGGATATACGGCTCACGTTCATCATCGACGACGGACCTGTCGCCCGACGAGGTGGAACCCTAGCGGCTCAGTGGGGGTGCAGTGGGGGCATACCAGGGCTCCAGCGAGTGCGGCGGTGGGGGCGATCGAATGAGACAACGACGGTGGACTCAGGTGAGGTCGCGGAAGCTCCAGGGGTGGACGAAATCGACGGGAGCGTCTCCTCCTCTGATGCGGCTAACTCCGGCTCAATTCTGGCTACTGGCTGCTCGAGCGTCTTTGGCGAGAGAGGGAAAATGATCAGTGGTTTTTGAAAAAGTGGGATCTAGACATATGAAATGGATTCCATTTTCAATTGCCATTTAAATTTAGGGTTTAAATGTTTTTGTAAGATCACAAGGTGGGCCTTGGTAGAGCTTTACTTGTACTATCAAGGGGTGCAAACATCCATAATTGTTTCTGTTTGAATTTGAGTGCTAGGAACACCTAAAGTGACCTAGTTGATTAAAATGGCAAAAGTGACCATTTCCATTTATTAATTCTATTTGAATTCTTTTTCTTTGGATTTTTCTTGGGGATGATCTAGATGATGTGGCATTCATCTTAGAATCATTTTACAACCATTAGAACAAATAATCATGGCAATTCAAAACAATTCTTATTTAATGCAACACACATATGCATGCTTAATTATTTAAATGAGAAAAAGGTTTTGTTAACCCTAAATTGGGTGATTAGGATCTTAATATATTGGATTAAAGTTTTGGGATGTTACAAACCTTCCCCCCTTAAACAAAATCTCGTCCCGAGATTTAAGAAAGAAAACTAGGAACTAAAGAGATCTGGGAACTCAGTCCTAATGTAATCTTCTCGCTCCCAAGTGGCTTATTCTTCGGTATGGTTGCTCCATTGGATCTTGAGAAACTTGATACTCCGGGTCCTGGTGGTTCTGTAAGCTTCCTCCAAGATACGGATGAGCACTTCACGATACGTTAGATCCTTGTTGATATCAACAGCTCGGTGATCGATGTTCTTGAAAACTTTGGTCTTCTCCGGAAATTCTAGGCATTTGCGAAGTAACAAGATATGGAACACATCATGGATGGATGACATCTCCTCTAGCAGTTCTAGTTGATACGATACTTCTCCTCGACGATTCAGAATCTTGAAGGGTCTGATATATCTGGGGGCTAACTTTTCTTTCAGACTAAAACTTTGTGTTCCCTTCAATGGCGAAACTTTGAGATACACAAAATCTCCGACATTGAAAGTTAGGTCTCTCCTTCTCTTGTCAGCACAACTCTTCTGTCTGGATTGGGCGGTCTTGAGGTGCTCACGAAATTTGTGAACCTTCTCTTCAGCTTCTCGTAGGATGTCGGGTCCGAAAATCTGACTCTCTCCTACTTGTGACCAATTCAAAGGGGTACGACACTTTCTTCCATATAAGAACTCAAATGGGGCCATTTGCAAACTAGCTTGATAACTGTTGTTATAGGAGAATTCTGCGAAAGGCAGACAATCTTCCCATTTTGATCCATACTCTAACACACAAGCTCTCAACATATCCTCTAGGATTTTATTGACTCTTTCAGTCTGTCCATCGGTCTGCCGGTGATAAGCTATGCTGAAATTAACCTTGGTTCCTAATCCTTCTTGAACTTTCTGCCAAAATCTCGAGGTAAATTGGGTTCCTCGATCCGATACTATGGTCTTGGGGGTTCCATGCAAACTGACGATTCTAGCAATGTACAACTCTGCTAGCTTCGAACTTTGGTAGGTGACAGGTATAAAATGGGCTACCTTGGACAGTCTATCAACAATGACCCAGATTGAGTCATTTCCCCTACTAGGAGTAGGTAGACTGGTGATAAAGTCCAAACCAACGGAATCCCATTTCCATTCCAAAATCTGCAATGGTTGCAACAGTCCTGCGGGTCTCTGATGTTCCACTTTGACTCTCTGACAGATATCACACTTGGCGATGTAGCTTCCGATTTCTCTCTTCATCTTGTGCCACCAAAATTGCTCCTTCAAATCCTGATACATCTTTGTTCCTCCGAGGTGGATAGAATAAAGAGTATCATGAGCTTCTTGCATGATAACTTGCTTCATCTCTGAATCTGCTGGCACACAGATACGTCCTTTGTACCACAGAATCCTTCTTCGTCTTCGGTGAATCCAGGTACCTTTCCTGTACCAATACGATGTTTGATTCCGTCGATACTTGCATTTCCCTTCTGGGCTTCCTTGATTTGGCTAATTAAAGTAGGTTGAAGTTCAATGCTAGCTAAAAATCCTTTGCTAACTAGCTCAGTTCTGAACTGCTCGAACTCCTCATGCAAACTTGGTTGCTTCTCCTTGATCATGGTGTTTAATCTACACGGTAGTTTGCTAAGAGCATTGATGACCCACAAGTATAGGGGGTGTATCGCAGTATTTTCGATAAGTAAGAGTGTCGAACCCAACGAGGAGCAGAAGGTGCTGGCTAGTGGTATGGATCAAGAATTCTCTGCAAATACTTAGCAAATGGATTTTTAGGGGTTTTTGATAATGCAAGCAAAATAAAGTATGAGTAAATAAAAGACAAAGAGAATGAATGCAGCAAGTGGCCCAATCCTTTATTCAGCAAAGGACAAGCCGGTTGTATTACTTAAGATGACCAAACGTTCTCGAGGACACATGGGAAGACTGTCAAGTGCTTTTGCTTCATATAGTTGATTAATCTTCTTTAGTTTGCTAAGTGTTGTGTGGGTGAACCTGTGCTAATGTACCGACCTTCCTAGGGCTAATACATACTTGTGATTATACCCCTTGCAAACATCCATAAGTACAAGAAAGTAATTAAGGTAAAAACCTAACCAGGGCTTTAAACTCTAAGACCCTTACATCCCTTGTGCAATGGTTTCCTACCGGGGGTTCAGGTTTCTGTCACTCCGGCAACCCCTACGATTAGTAGCCAAATACACAATGCATTCCCCTAGGCCCATATAGGTGAAGTGTCATGTAGTCGACGGTCACATGACACCACTAGAAGAAGTACACCACAACTTAAATATCAAACTATTGAATCTTTCTCAACAGAATTCCACTACTAACAACATGACTTCTCCCATGTCCTCAAGAACTAAATGAACTACTCACAAGACATCATATGGATCATGATCGGAGATGGAATAATGATGTATAAAAATCTGAACATAAACAATAATTCAATGGTTCAACTCAATAGCATCAACTACAAAGAGTAATCAACACCGGGAAAGTTTCCCCTAAGAACTATGCAAGATTCAACCCAATTGTTACAGCAATATGGAGATGGTGATGAGGGTGCTGATGGTGATGATGATGATGATCCCGATGAAGTCTAGATTGATGGTGGTGTTGATGGCGACGATCTCCCCTCTCCGGGAAAGAATTCCCCCAGCAGAATTCTATCTGCCGGAGATATCCTTCTCTCTCGGTGTTTTCTGCCCCGCAGAGGCGGCGGAATCTTTCAGTGGTCGCTCCCCGAGTATTAGGGTTTCGGGAGGATTATATATGCTAGAGGGGAGAGCCAGGGGTGGACCAGGGTGGCCACACCACCTGGTGGCGCGACCTAGGCTGGTCCGCGCCAGGGGGTGGTGTGGGCCCCCTGTGGACCATCTCTGCCTCCTCTTCTGGCTTCCTTTGTCTTCTAGAAAAATAGGATTTTCCATATATTTCCCCGATTTTCTGATCTTCGCGAATTTTGCCTCCAAATAACACCTTTTCCATCAGAATCCTGACTGTAGTGGTCCATGCTCCAAAAGTCATCAACCATGCAAAAACAGATGAAAATACATAAGTATCACCTCTTAATATGAAATATATCAATGAATATCAGTAAATTATGATATAGAATAGTGATGCAAAATAGACGTATCAACTCCCCCAAGCTTAGACTTCGCTTGTCCCCAAGCGAAACTAAGCTCAATAAACATGGCCTTAGGTTTATGGAGTGAAGAGTTGATAAAAGAATACGAACAAGAAGCATCACATTCATCAATACGTAGATCATAATAGAATATAACTTAACTTGCAATAAGTAAAGGAAACACAATAAAGATACATAAAGTGAATCATAATTGGTAATGGCAAACTTAGCTCTTGGTCGAAGGATAGTTGATAATTTGCTGGAGTTCACAAATAACTGGTTTTCAATGATAGCTTTCAAAGTAGTAATCACCAAGATAAGAGCAATGTGCAAAATAAGGAACATAAGAAACATGATTGAATAAATCATCATATGAATGAAACACAACAACTCAAAATACTTGCTGAGATAGAAGAATCATTATATACATTCAGGAATCTCTCCTTCTTCTTGGCCTCCGTGTTGATTTCATCAGGTGCATACCTGGCGAGGGACAAGAATCTGTCACGGTACTCCACTACAGTCATTCTGCCTTGCTTTAGCTCTCTGAATTCATCTCTCATTCTGGTGACTAAACCCTGCGGCACATGAATGCGGCTGAACTTGACTTTGAAGGCTTCCCATGTCATCACTTGACCATGGTTCATCGTACGGGTGCTGCTCCACCATGCTCTTGCATCTCCGGCCAGATAGTGGGTGGCAAACAGAACTTTCTCGTTTGCATCCACTCATGCGACTTCTAAGTTGTTCGCCATGGTCTGTAACCAATCATCAGCATCCAGCGGGACTTCAAACTTGCTAAAGATTGGGGGATTGGTATTCTAGAAGTTTTTGAGTTTGGATCCGTGATGATCCTGATTTCCATGGTTCTGATTGTTGTGAGCCATCTGGGCGATCTACTATAGGGTGGCTAGATTTGCTTGGTGCTCTGCCCTACTAGCTTACCGGTCTGTAATGAGCGTCTGCAGAATCTGCAGCATTGGGTCCTGAGATGAGCTGCTCCCTCCTTGGTTTCCACGAGTCATCTGAAGATTGAGATAGATAATGGGGTAAGAGGGAAAGTGAAAGAACATTTCATGTTTTCCTTTGTTTTGCGTGTTAGATAACAGTACTATGGAGGCTTTTCATGTGTGCTAAGTGTGCATGAAGGTTTGAGGGGGGCCGGATAATCCGCCCCTCCAAGGGCCAGATAATCCGGCCTACCTCATCTCTCAAGGAAGCCAAGGCGCGTCACTCTGTGTCCAGTCGGATTTTCTCCCGAAAAATCCGAACTGGGGCGGTTTTTCCTTCCCAGGCCGGATAATCCGGGTTTCGCAAGGGCCGGATAATCCGGCCCCCAGTTGTCGAGCAGAAGGAGCCAAGGCGCGTCGCTCGGTATCCGGTTGGATTTTCTCCCGGAAAATCCAAACTGGGGCGGTTTTTCTTCCCCAGGCCGGATTATCCGGCCTTCGCATAGGACCGGATAATCCGGCCCCCAGAAGTTGATCAAGGGCAAGCTCGGCGCGTCTCACTATGAGGGGGCGGATTTTCTGCCGGAGATTCCGAGTCTAGGGCGGAGTTTCCCCAGACCGGATAATCTGGCCCCCACTTGGGCCGGATAATCCGCCCCCAAAGTGTGCAACGGCTGGTTTTTGGAAGGGGGTATAAGTACCCCTTCTTCCCCAACGTCCAGTCCTCTTGATTCACTCGAATTTGACCAGACCTTGTGCAAGAGCTCTAAATCTCGATCTCCCACTTCAATCACCCGAAGGTCTTGATCTTTGGTGGAATTGAAGGAGGAGAAGGTCATCATCAACATCAAGAATCAAGCGCTTCAACTCCTCTCCATTTAGTTGGAGAAATCCCTGATCTAGTATTCTTGTTAATACCTATATCTTGTTATTGTATTTGACAACTTTGTTCTTGTGGCAGCTTGTTGTCATTTTGGGAGCCTCCAAGTTGTTGTGGAGTTGTTGCCTCGCTAGTTGTGTAAAGGCGCCGGTGCCCGCCTCGAAGGGTACCTATAGTGGAAGGTGGATCAGGCCTGTTGTGGCGAGATCCATCGGAGAACAGGGTGAGGCCTTTTGTGGCGTGGTGGTCTTAGTACCACCCACCCCTCCAACGCAGACGTACTTCCCTTAACAAGGAAGGAACTGCGGTCAAACAAATCTTGTGTCTCCGTGTGCTTCACTTCGGTTCAATCGCTCCTCTTCCACTCGCTCTCTACTCGCTAGTAGATAGGTTTGCATATAGGGAAATTCCACACATTAGTTCATCTAGAGAATTTACCTTTGTGCTAAGCCTAAAATTGAAAAAGAATTAAAAATTGGTGTAGCACCTATTCACCCCCCCTCTAGGTGCCCATACGATCCATTTCAATTGGTATCAGAGCACCGGCTCTTAATTCGGGCTTAACCGCCTAAGAGTAGTATGGGTACCAGGGATGATGGAAATGAGGTTCTGGATAAGGTCACAATGGATGATCTCAAGTCGTTGGAAACAACCTTGTTGAAATCCTTTGAGGCCAAGATGGAGGAGATGAATCAAATGATTGCTCACCTTACATCATCCATAGCCCCATCTCCATCCTCCTCTGAGGCTCCCACACCATCATCTAAGGAAAAGGGTAACACCGGATCCAAGGATGATGATGTGGAAGGTGAAAAACTAAATGGATCCACCTCCAAAAAGGGAAATGGTAAGGAGGAATATAGTGAGGTTCGCCACGTATATTCCCCCGACCCACCTATCCCTCATCCTCATATAAACAATAGGAGTGATCCACCCAAGCTCACTGCATCTTCTTTTAACCAATGGCAATTTCTAATGAAATCTCATGTTTGCAGCTCCTCTATTGAATTGTGGAGGATTATTGAAGAAGGTGTTCATATTGGAGATCAAACCAATCTACTAAGAAGAAAGAAGTTGTGGATAGCCAGTTGAATACCACTGCTCTCCACATGATACAACTGGGTGTGGATCCCAAGGACATGCCACACATTGAACATCTCAACACAGCTAAAGAGGCGTGGATGCTCTTACGGACCTTTTTGTTGGAAATGAAAGCATGAGAAGAAACCGGTATGATGCCCTTAGTAACGAAGCTGAGGGATTCTACATGTTGGATGGTGAAAACCATGAGGACATGTATAGAAGACTCAAGGGCATCGCAACAACATTTCGGAAGCATGGGGCCACTCACATTGATGATGCATGGATAAAAAGAAAGTATGTGAGTGCCTTAATGCCGTTCGAACCAACTGATTTGAAGAGCTTGCAAGGTAGACACAACTATCATCAAATGACATCCAATGAAGTCATGCAAGAAATGGCGTCATTCAAAGTGGCTGCAAAGAATGCTGAAGATGCCCGTGCTCGGGCCATTGGAATGCAAAAGGGTGTCAATGTGGCTCTCAAAGCCAATGTTTTTGAGAAAGAGGACGATGAAGGAGTTTTTGAGAGGGTATCCATGGACTGCCCCGATGAGGTCAAACGTGCTCATGACGAGTACATGGCATTCTATGCAAGGAACTTTTGGAAGGACCCTGCCAAAGCCAAGTCTGAACTTGAACGTAAGAATGGATCAAATGGAAGAAGAGAAAGTGGCCCAAGATTGAGAACTTGCTTCAACTGTGGAGATAGACTGCACTTTGTTGCCGAGTGTCCTTATCAAAGTAGAGAAGATAATGGTGGCAGGCTCATTCTCAAAGAGAAATCCAAAGCTCCGAAGAAGAAGCCATTTGCTAAGAAGAATGGCCCTTTCAAGAAGCAACCCAAGATGGTCCTTGTAGCTCAAGAGGAATACTCCTCCGCAAGTGAAGATGAAGAGGATGATGATAGTTCCCGCGAAGTGGCTGCTATAGCCACCACATCGACTCCCTCCTCTCTCTTTGACTCGTCGAACGAGAACGCCATCAACAACAACGCCACTTGTCTAATGGCAAGAGGATCCGAGGTATCAACTTCTAACTCCTCATTTCCTAAGACTAACATAACTTTGGATATGGATGATCATGATAGTCTTGAAATGAAAGAAGAAGTTATTGCCTTGGACACTTTTTTCACTAACCTACAAGGTGAGCACAAACTCCATTTTGATGTTCTTATGAGTCAACTTGCTCAAGCCGAAGATCTCCTTGAAGAAAATGGCAGAATTGAAAGAGAGGATGCCTTGGAGATAGCCTCTTTGAAGAATGCCTTGGAAGAGGAAGAGGAAACTCGAGTTTCTTTGGAAGAAAGACTCGAATCCCTAGAGGAGTCACAAGAAGAAGCTGTAGCTCAGCTCATTAAAGAACGTGACCATGCTCTTGCCAAGTTAAAGAAACTAAAGAAAGAAAAGATTGATTTTGGGGCTGTTCATGCTAGACTTTTGGAGAAGTTTGATGATCTTGAAAGTGCTCACAAGGCATTGAAGAGTGATCATTCTACTCTAAATGAGTCTCATGACCAGCTCCAAACTCAATTGAAATGGTATGATGTGCCAAGTACCTCCTCTTCATCCTTTGGAAAAGAAGATATTGCAAGGAGTTCTCAACACAAAGGTAAAGGGGTTGTTGATGAGATACTGAGCAGGCAAAGGACAAACAATAGTAAAGAAGGTCTTGGTTACATACCCAAGATAAAGAGCAATAAAAACAACAACAAGAAGAAGAAGAACAAGACTGCTCAATCGAAGACTAGCAACATTACCAATGACAAGATTAACTATGATGGTTTTGCAGGGATCAACAATCCTAACTTCGAACTATATTGTGATTCTTATGGTGATGTTTATGCTAGTTATGTAGGGCCTTATGATTGTTACATTCCTTGGTCTATTTGGGTTCCCAAGACCCTTGTTACTAACATGAGAGGACCCATTGAAAAATGGGTACCTAAAACCAAGAAGTAATTTTCTTGTAGGGATATGCTTCCGGTGGTTCTAAATGGGTACTCGATAGCGGTTGTACGAGTCATATGACCGGAAGCAAGGAGATCATCACGGAGATGTGGCCAAACCTTGATCACATTACCGTCTCCTATGGTGACAAGTCAAAATCTGAGGTATTGGGTCTCGGCAAAGTTGTGGTGGCTCACGATATCTCTCTCGTGGACGTCATGCTTGTTGAGACCCTCGGGTATAACTTACTTTCAGTTCGTGCCCTTGGTAAGATGGGCTTTGTAGTTTACATTGATGCTGATTTGGTGGTACTCTTGTGGAGCAAGTCTCTAAAAGTTGCTTTCGTGGGATATGTCGAAAACGACCTATACGTGGTGGACTTTTCGGGGAAAACCACTACAGGTCCGATGTGTCTTTTCGGAAAGGCTGACGCGGGTTGGCTATGGCATCGCCGACTAGCCCACGTCAATATGAGAACTTTGCAAAGTATCCACAAGGGTGGCCACATTCTTGGACTAAAAGAAAATGTCTCTTTTTCCAAAGATCGTGTTTGCAGGGCGTGTGTTGAAGGGAAATGCATGATTCTCCTCATCGGAGGAAAACTATTATCTCTTCAAAAAGGATTTTGGAGCTCCTTCATGTGGACCTTTTCGGACCTCCATCTCATGCAAGCCTTGGTGGGAAGAAGTATTGTCTAGTGAATATTGATGATTACTCAAGATACACTTGGGTTTATTTCTTCAAGTTGAAGAGTGAAACTCAACAAACTGTCATCGACTTCGCCAACGAGGTTCAACGTCAACACAACGTCCCCATTCTGGCTATAAGGAGTGATAACGGCTCAGAGTTCAAGAACTACACCTTAAATGAATTCCTAAGTGAAGAGGGAATAAGACATCAATATTCCGCTGCGTACACCTCTCAACAAAATGGTGTAGCCGAGAGGAAGAATCGAACTCTTATGGACATGGCAAGATCAATGTTGGCCGAATTCAAATCTCCATATAATTTCTGGGCTGAAGCAATGTCTACTGCTTGTCACTCATCCAACCGCTTATACCTCCAAAAGATTTTGGACAAGACTCCATATGAAATACTTACCGGTAACAAGCCAAACATCTCATACTTTCGGGTATTCGGGTGTAAGTGTTTCTTTCTTATTAAAGGAGTTCGTTTATCTAAGTTTGAGTCTAAGGCTCTAGAAGGTATTTTTGTTGGTTATGGTGCCGAATCCCACACTTATAGAGTCTACAATAAGCTCTCCGGAACTGTTGTAGAATCTTGTAGTGTGGTGTTCGAAGAAAATGACGGTTCCCATGCGGAGCAAGTTGGTGTTTGTGATGCAGATGTTGAAATACCCCAGGATGCCATAAGAAGAATGGGCGTGGGATTCTTCTGCCCCATTGAGGAACCCCTTGTGGCGGACCGGGAAGGACAATGCTCTACTCATATAGAGCCCTCATCTACACATACACAACATGCTCCAACCACGGGGGCAACTTGTACACCATCTCCATCAACTGCTAAAGGTCAAGTTGCTCCAGAAAGCTCCAGGCCGGATTTTCCGGCGGATACCGGATTATCCGGCCACCCCGCTATAGCTAACCAAGTTGCTCCTGCTAGAGAAGATTTCAACGCAAGCTCCAGGCCGGATTTTCCGGTTAGCCCCGGATTATCCGGCCCTCACTAGTTCAAGCAAGACCCAGGCCTCCTGATGAAGCTGGTGCAAGTACTCCCAGGCCGGATTATCTGGCCTCTCCATCGGCCAGATTATCCGGCCCTGACTCTCCAGTCCTGCAGCCTCCTGTTACGGCTTCGGATCCACCTCAAGGGCATGCTTCTCCATCACCTGCTACTGATGTTCCAGTTACCGATCAAGGCAGAGAAAATGCTTCCAATGAAGACTCAAGTGATGAATCCCCTCCACCAAGAGACAACAAACTTATTGAACTTCGTCGCAAGGCTTGGGCTGATCGTAACCTTGAGTTGAGGGGTCACACTCTCGACAAGGTTGTTGGTGATCTTCGACGAAGGGTGTCTACAAGAAGAGAATTGGCCAGTTTTGGTGAGCATCAAGCTCATATCTCCATGGTGGAACCTAAGAAGGTCTTTGAAGCTCTTGAAGACCCAGACTGGGTTGTTGCTATGCATGAAGAATTGAATAATTTCGAGCGCAACAAAGTCTGGAAACTAGTGGAGAAACCCAAAGAGTGCCGCAATGTTATCGGCACCAAGTGGATTTTCAAGAACAAGCAAGATGAGAATGGCATTGTTGTGAGGAACAAGGCAAGACTTGTGGCACAAGGTTACTCCCAAGTTGAGGGCATCGACTTCGGCGAGACCTATGCTCCTGTGGCTCACCTTGAGTCCATCAGTATCCTTCTTGCTTATGCTGCTCATAACAATTTTAAGTTGCAGCAAATGGACGTCAAGAGTGCCTTCCTTAACGGTCCTCTACATGAGTTGGTATACATAAAGCAACCCCCGGGGTTTGAGGATCCTAACTTCCTGAACCATGTCTACAAACTCGATAAGGCACTCTATGGCCTTAAACAAGCCCCACGTGCGTGGTATGAGCACCTTAAAGAGCTTTTGTTAGATCGTGGCTTCGAAGTTGGGCAAATCGACCCCACTCTTTTTACTAAGAAGGTTAAGGGGGAGCTCTTCGTATGCCAACTATATGTAGACGATATCATTTTTGGTTCTACTAACAAAGCTTTTAACGATGAATTTTCAAAGCTTATGACTGACAGGTTTGAGATGTCTATGATGGGGGAATTACGGTTCTTTCTTGGATTCGACATCAAACAACTTAGAGAAGGAACCTTTATTAATCAAGCAAAGTACATCCAAGACATGCTCAAGAGATTCAAGATGACGGATCTAAGTGGTGTCGCTACTCCGATGCAAACAAAGTGTCATCTCGAACTCCGGTCCATGATCATCTCTCTTCTTTGACTCTGTGCATCTAGACCCGATATTGTGTTGAGTGTGGGAGTGTGTGAAAGGTATCAAGCAGCTCCTAAAGAAATCCACTTAGTGGCGGTCAAGAGGATCTTTCGATATTTGGTTCATTCCCCCAACTTTGGTCTCTGGTATCCCAAGGTCTCCAATTTCTCTTTATGTGGTTATACTGACTCAGATTGGGCTGGTGATAAGGATGATCGGAAATTCACTTCTGGAGCTTGTCAATTCTTGGGAAGATCTCTTGTATGTTGGTCCTCCAAGAAGCAGAATTGTATATCTCTCTCCACCGCCGAAGCTGAATATGTTGCTGCTGCCAGCGCTTGTACTCAATTATTGTGGATGAGGCAAACTTTAAAGGAATACGGTGTCAATTGTGACAAAGTGCCTCTTTTATGTGATAATGAAAGTGCTATCAAAATTGCGTACAATCCAGTTCAGCACACAAGGACGAAGCATATTGAGATTCGGAATCATTTTATTCGTGACCATGTTGCTCGGGGCGATATTGATCTATCTTTAGTGAGCATGAAGAATCAACTGGTGGATATCTTTACAAAGCCACTTGATGAAGCAAGATTCTACTATTTGAGGAATGAGCTAAATATCATTGATTCCGGGAGTTTGTCTTGATTACCCATGCACTCACTCGTACATCTCAATCCTTGTTTGGTCTAGGTGTGGGCATGGATATAGGGGGAGTGTGGTCCTAACTCATTGGGCTATCCCTCCCCCCATAATGCCAATAACAAGTTATATCATTTCTCTTAATATCATGTTGTGATATGTGAGCTTATTGATGAGTATTGGTCGTGAACCCAAGATATATCTTCGCGGTGTCACACCATACACTCCAACAAGGTGGCTTCAGCCACCGCCCTCTCCCTTGTGGAGAATTGGGTCCTTTTGGATGTTATTTGCTCTCTGATGTTCTTATGGGAATCACACTCAATCTTGGCCTTTATTTGATTTGGATTTTGCAATTTTGAGTGTCTAGTACCATCTCAATTTGGCTTTCTTAATCCTAAGCCTTCCCTACCCCTAAGCCATCTATTCTTGCACACAAGTCCTTTGTACACCTTATGGGGGTGTTGTTTGGGGACGCGCGGGCCTGGTTCTGTGTACAACAGAATTCCAGAATTTAGGCCGGATAATCCGGCCCAAGTATTGGCCGGATAATCCGGCCCTGGCGGATTCGATCTTAAAGGGCAGGACTCGGGGGGAAGGGCTCATATCGAGCAGCATTTTTCTCCCAACCCTCTCCTTCTCCCCAGCCGCCGCCTGCCGCCCCTCACCCTCCCCAGAGCCTCTCCGGCCACCGGATTTTCCGGGCCTCCCCGGATCTTCTTCTCCGCACCTCCGGGTACCTTCTCCTCCGCATTCTTCCTCCAATGAGTGAGGGTAACTCCCTCTCTCCCCATCTTTGGCTAGATGTGTATCTTGTTGGGAGGAACGTTGTCTAGAAGGATGTGTTTTCACATAGAACTCGTAGTCTTACAGTTTCTAGGCCCGATCTACTTTTTTCGCATGCATTCTTGGTGAAATCGAAAATTGCTGCCAGGGCCGGATTATCCGCCCCTGGCTAGGCCGGATAATCCGGCCTGACAGATTCAAGTCTGCTTCAGTTTCACTCTGGTGTATGTATTGAGTAGTTTTGTCCTATGAACTTTTTGACTACTTTTTCCATGCTCTCTCCTAGACTTGTGTGTATGCTTATCCCCTTTGCTATCGCCCTTATTCTCCTCACAGGTGGTTCCGGTGTTTCCAAGACCTACTCTCGCCGTCCTCGCGCCAAGTACATTCGGGACGACGGGCAAGGTAATCTAGTGGACGAAGTTGAATTGAGGAGAAGGCAGAACGAAGAAAGGCGCATGGCTGAACAATCCAAGAGGACTAGGAAGGGCGTGTCCAAGAGGAAGGGCAAGGAGCCCAAGATCAACTACAGGGCTTTGGATGCAGTCTCCTTTTCCGCCATCCGTCACCGTGACTTGTTTGCTGAGCTGCCTCGTGATGTTGAGCTGGGGGATACCCGCTTTTGGTGTGCCGAACAGAAGGGGATTTATGAAGACATCTATGCCAGGCTGAACATTAGGCCTATGCACCCTCTGGTACTTGTTGATGCCCTGGAGAAGGCGCATCTTGTGGATGCGATGTATGTGGCAGAGAGGATGGGGTTGCACCATCTCATGTCTCTCCAGTGCTCCTTTGACTCTGAGGTGGTGAAGCAGTTCTTCTCCACTTTGGTGATTTGTGGGGATGAGCGTCGCACTATGAAGTGGATGTCTCATGATAGGCCTATGCCTACTGATTTTCACGTGTTTGCTGAGGTTCTGGGGTACTCCTTCCGTAGCAGGGATAGAGCTAGTGGACACCGCATCATCACTCAGTTGAAGCCCAACAAGGATGCAGCTCTCTCTCCGTGCACTGTGGACAATGGAATTATCGGTATGTGGCTGGTCTTGCCCCCATCTATGCTGCCTTGGTGGGTATCTTCCGTGACTCTATTACACCGAGTGGGGGCAACAATGACAGCATCCGTGGTCACCTTGTTCAACTACTTCAATTTTCTCATGAGGTTGCCTCCTGCGAGGACGAGTCAGTGCAGTACAGGCTGGATGTCGTGGACTTCATATACCATGAGCTATGTGATGCTATGTTCAACCGTCTGTCCATTCCCTATGCGCCATACATTATGATGCTCATCCGCCACCTGCTTCCTGCCGAGGAGTTCCATATTGACTCGGTGCACAAGGCCAAGAAAATTTACAACAAGGTTCGGAAGACTGGTCACCCCTCCTCTGCTCCTGAGGGCCTCGTGAGGGATGCTCGCAGGCCCCCAGTGCCTCCCGTGGCCCGTGAGATCAAGCAGCTGAACTGGTTCCAGCGTCACATTCTCTGCATGGGCGTGGACACGCGCAAGGGTCAGTACGAGGCATACAGGCAGCACCATGAGTTGGCTCACTCTCAGCAGCTCATTCTCCACCACGTGTCTGGCGCTTCGGGTGCTCCTCCGGCTCCTACTCCTCCCACTCCGTATGCTCGGTGGAACTCTTCCTTCGGGCTGAACTATGGTGAGCTGGAGCGTCACTTGTTCCCCTCTGTGCCTGCTGCTGATGCTGATGATGAGGAAGGTGACACTGAGGAACTTGAGGATGAAGATGAGGAAGAGCATGCAGACGAGGACGAGGACGAGGACTATGATGAGTGATCCTGTGGGGCGCTAGCATCGCTCTTCTCCCTTTTTTGGTGTCTCGATGCCAAAGGGGGAGAAGTAGTTCTATTAGGTTGTCCGTGGATTTGCATGGGTCGGGCATAAGCACTTGCACTTTTTATTCATTATTTCTTGCTTATGCCCATTTAGCGTTGAACTTTTAAATTCGTGGTTTGTGTTTTGTGGTTGAGACTTTATGTGGTTATCTGGATGATACCTATGGACTTCATATCATGGATTATGCTCATGGCTATATCTATTCATATCCCATTGCTGGAGGTTTATCACGGAAGGCGTGCGCTCATAATGGTTATCCAATAATAATTGTGATTTTTTCAAGGATGCCTATTCTCTACTTCGGTGGTATGTGCTTCTTCCCTTATGTCTATGGAATAGATTCACCTATTGGTGTGCATTTGTATTCCATTGCAAAACTCTATTATGCACACATTGAGGGGGAGTCCTTTTTCATAGTTATCTCTGTTTGTCTCATGTCCTTCTCCTGCAAATCCTGGTATTGTCATCTAACACCAAAAAGGGGGAGACTGAAAGAACATTTCATGTTTTCCTTTGTTTTGCATCTTAGATAACAATACTATGGAGGCTTTTCATGTGTGCTAAGTGTGCAGGAAGTTTTGAGGGGGGCCAGATAATCCGCCCCTCCAAGGGCCAGATAATCTGGCCTACCTCATCTCTCAAGGAAGCCAAGGCGCGTCACTCTGTGTCCAGTCGGATTTTCTCCCGGAAAATCCGAACTGGGGCGGTTTTTCCTCCCCAGGCCGGATAATCCGGGTTTCGCAAGGGCCGGATAATCCGGCCCCCAGTTGTCGAGCAGAAGGAGCCAATGCACGTCGCTCGGTATCTAGTCGGATTTTCTCCCGGAAAATCCGAACTGGGGCGGTTTTTCTTCCCCAGGCCGGATAATACGGCCTTCGCATAGGACCAGATAATCCGGCCCCCAGAAGTTGATCAAGGGCAAGCTCGGCGCGTCTCACTGTGAGGGTGCGGATTTTTTGCCGGAGATTCCGAGTCTGGGGCGGAGTTTCCCCAGACCGGATAATCCGGCCCCCAAAGTGTGCAACGGCTGGTTTTTGGAAGGGGGTATAAGTACCCCTTCTTCCCCAACGTCCAGTCCTCTTGATTCACTCGAATTTGACTAGACCTTGTGCAAGAGCTCTAAATCTCGATCTCCCACTTCAACCACCCGAAGGTCTTGACCTTTGGTGGAATTGAAGGAGAAGTTCATCATCAACATCAAGAATCAAGCGCTTCAACTCCTCTCCATTCAGTTGGAGAAATCCCTGATCTAGTATTCTTGTTAATACCTATATCTCGTTATTGTATTTGACAACTTTGTTCTTGTGGCAGCTTGTTGTCATTTTGGGAGCCTCCAAGTTGTTGTGGAGTTGTTGCCCCGCTAGTTGTGTAAAGGCGCCGGTGCCCGCCTCGAAGGGTACCTATAGTGGAAGGTGGATCAGGCCTATTGTGGCGAGATCCATCGGAGAACAGGGTGAGGCCTTTTGTGGCGTGGTGGTCTTAGTACCGCCCACCCCTCCAACGCAGACGTACTTCCCTTAACAAGGAAGGAACTGCGGTCAAACAAATCCTGTGTCTCCGCGTGCTTCACTTCGGTTCAATCGCTCCTCTTCCACTCGCTCTCTACTCGCTAGTAGATAGGTTTGCATATAGGGAAATTCCACACATTAGTTCATCTAGAGAATTTACCTTTGTGCTAAGCCTAAAATTGAAAAAGAATTAAAATTTGGTGTAGCACCTATTCACCCCCTCTAGGTGCCCATACAATCCATTTCAGAAAATTCTAAGGTTCATGGTTTTGGTTTCAAAGCTAAAACTTTGAGTTTGACTTAGGTTTTGCAACTAACTTATTTTCATTCATTCAAGCAAAGCACACGATACAAACACACGCATCACAGCAAAAGGAAAACAGATGGTTTTAAGAACCATTCTGTAAGCTAAGATACAATGGGACCGATACTTCTCACTCCTACGGTAGTGCTCTAGTGCATCTACTCATCATTGATGAAGTCGGAGTCATCATCGTCTGTCTAGAAGTCCATGGCATCATCCTCCAAGTAGTCATCATCATTGCTAAGGTATGAGTCAATATCCCCTTGGATGTCTTCACATTCCTCCTCTTCTTCTTTTGCTGCAAGCTGAGCTTCCTGCTCCTTGATGGTCTTCTCGAGGTTAGCCACCTTCTTGCGAAGACGGTCGATGGTGTGATCCTTCTTTGCATGCTACGGCAAAGAGACTGACGATCCTTGACTAGCAGTGAGAAAGTCTGGGCCTTCTGGGCGGCAATGGCAAGGTTGTGGTTGGCAAACTCTCGGGCATTATCCAATTCCTTATGTCTGTCATACAGTAGGAAGTCGAGGTTCTCCACTTGACGCTTCAACTCCGGATGACTTGGAATCTCTAGCGGCATTCCCATAGAATCATGCCTTGCATAGTGAGCAAAGCGAGTTCCCTGGATCAAGTTAACATTCTGTGAGCAAAGACGAGTGACAGATTCATGCATTGCCCTAGCTAATCCATCTAGCTAATTGTTCTCTCTCACAGTGAACTGAATCCTCTCGGACATTGGTGCTTCTAACTTGCCTCCAAGATCAACAACTACTAGCCATTGTAAATCTCCTCCTAGGGGTCCATTGAGTTGAGCTCCAAGGAATTCCGGATGCGGGCGCTCCAACTACTCAAACAGTGCATCTAGATCCCTCTCGAAGATCAGTTGGCCTCCTTGCCCAACTGGTAGAACTTGCTGTACCAAACTTCCATCTATAAGAATTTAGGATGAGAAAGTTAGTGAAGTGATCAAGTGTGTCAAAATTTTATGTAGTAACGTAAGAGTTTTTGAGGAACATGTAATTTTTTTTGAGAGAAAGAATCCCAAGGGTAAGAGAGGAAATAGGTTTTCACAAATACTCACTTTGGTTTTGGTAACTAAGTTTGTATTTGGACGTCCATTCTAACTAGGGTCTCCTATGTTCAGGATGCTCTGATACCAACTTGTCAACACCTGGATTTTTAATCCCAGATGCCTGTTATGCCAGACATCACAATCCTAGGATTACCATTTTTGCGAGACATAACAGATTGGATATCACAGTACATCATCCATTACAAACCATAATAATGTCTTACACAAATAAAGGATCTCATGATCCATTCTTAGTACAAACAAGTAGCGGAATAAATAGCATAGCGGTGGGCTCCATCTTTAGTGTCACAGGCAATGCTGATGATGGGAGATGATCCTAGTTATCGTAGCCGTCCTGTTGTCCTTCCTCCTAGTAGTCCTCCTCATAGGAATAGCCAGGGACAAAGCCATGAGCACTCTTTAAGTACTCGCAAACTATCACTAACAAGTAAGGTAGTTCTAATAGGAATGCTAAACTCTAAGTTTATTTGTAAAGTTAAGTTTGAAACCTAAGCTGAGTTTAGAAACAAAGAAAGATAAAATAAAGTTCTAAATCACCTAAGTGGGAACTTAGTTGTCATAGTCACAACTCTGTTGTGGTCAAGTCATGTCACAATTCATTTCATAAGTCATTTTGAAAACATCTGACAATGGAACAGTATGGCCACTCCAACTGTCCATAACCACAGACGCGGCTATTCGAATAGTTTAAAACTTTGCAGAGGTGGTACACTTTCACCACAAAATTCGATACATCTGTCAGGGGTAACCCTGAATCATCATACTTACTATGCACATAATCAAGCATAACCTTTCCTTTACACACTCTAGTATAAGCACCTCTCCTATGAGCTTGGCCATCTGCCATCCTGGGCACTGCATAGGTGGACAACATTGAGAGGTAGCCTCAGCTCAAACCTCTCCCGCGAGGGAACTAATACTAATGCATATAAACTTCCGGCTAAGCCTTACCCAATTCAGGTATTGTGGTTGTACGGTAAAATTGGAATGGTATCGCATCCGAACCCAACCATCGGTTTTTATAAAGGGGCTAAGGCTCATGCCTCAACATTTTCATCATCATCATAAACCATTTGTGTTTCTCAACACATGTCAAAACATCTCAATAGAATGACTCATCATTCCAAGGTTTTCATAATTCATTTTCACCAAGTATTCCCATCTAAAGTGATCAAGTTTTTGGTTTATCTCTAATCACTAAGTTAAGAGTGTTCATTAATGTGGGATGCTAATCTCAATCTCATGTCATAGAATGACATCTAAGTCTAACTAGATAGGCCAAGTTTTATACTCTTTATGCTATCTATAAACAAGTTAAAGAACTTTGGTAAAGTAAAAGAAGGTAAAGCTTGTAGATAAAACTTGGAGTAGGTATAAGTCAAAATGTATAACCAAAGCATGCCTAATGCATCTTGCTTAGGTTACCTAGCTTAATTCTAGCTAGCTAACAATAGCTTGCAAGTGTTAGCTTGCATTGTTAATGATGTCTTGCAAGTAATCACTTGCATGGTTAACTTGTATAATGCTAGCTTGCCTTGGTTGGTTGGTGCAGTGGTTGAAATTCTCCTCTTCTTCTTCGGGGTAGAACTCCTCCTCCTCGTAGATTTGGTCGGTACTATCATTTATAAATACATACGGAATACACAATCACCAAACAATACTTAACTAGTCTATTTAGCACACTAAGGCACACATTTGATGATCTAGTATCATCACATTCATCACAAGGTTTAATGAACTATTTTCATTTATTTTATTTGAGCAAAGTAATTTCTACTCATTGAAATTAACTAAGATTTAATATTCTCAAATTAAAATATGGGATCATATGGACACATGTCATCACCACATATTCTAATACATGGGAATGTGATTTAAATGTGGGATCACATTTTAATGAGTTTAAGTTTAATATTTAATGATTTAAAGTGACTAGAAATGCCTATATAGAATTATTTTGGTACTATCCAAAGTCACTGCATGCAAACCTTAATATTATTACATATTCAGATAGGTATAGTCAAATGTGATTTTTGAGAGTTGGAATCAACTCAAAAGTTATTATGGTTGATTTTATAAAAATGGTTGAATGTGAAAAAGCTTCTGTCTTGTTCTTTTTGCTAGGAGAGATCTCTACCTCTAATTGATTTAAATCCAACGGGCTTGGATAGAGATTTAAATTATCTTTCCAACAAAATTGGAATCATTCAATTTGGATTTGTAAAACTCCCTGAATTGATTTTTAAACTAAGAGATAGAAACTAGTTTACTTCTAAAAAGAAAAAGATGTATTTGAATCTGCTGGGTTGCGCGATAACACTAATGGGCCGGCCCGGTTTCACTCCGTGACGCTGAGGACAGCTGACAGGGGGTCCCACATGTCAGTGGCTCTTATAACGCGAAGCTGTACGGGGCAACGTGGACCACACGTTAGAACTAGGATCTACGGCTCACGTTCATCGTCGACGACGGACATGTCGCCGGCGAGGTGGAACCCTAGCGGCTCAGTGGGGGTGCAGTGGGGCATACCAGGGCTCCAGCGAGTGCGGCGATGGGGGCGATCAAACGAGACGACGATGGCGGACTCAGGCAAGGTCGCGACAGCTCCGGGGGTGGACGAAATCGACGGGGGCGTCTCCTCCTCTAATGCGGCTAACTCCGGCTCAATTCCGGCTACTAGCTGCTCGAGCGGCTTCGGCGAGAGAGGGGAAATGATCAGTGGTGAGAGGGAAGCTGAGTGGTGTGAAGAAATGGTGCTGGGGAGGCTTCCTTATATAGGCTCGGCGAGGCAACAAAGAGGCATGGGCAGAGCTCGACGGGGGCGACGACACAGCGAGCTAGAGGCGTGGGCTGGGTAGGCGGACGATTGGCGGTTCCCTGGCGGTCAGCTTCGACTTAAAGGCGGTGCTAGGGGTGATGGCTAATGGTCGGGCGTGTCTCGCGCTCTGAGCGGCAGAGGCGGTGCTCGACGCGGCGGGTGGTGGCTACTGGTAGCGCGACGTGAAGAGGGCGTGTCTGGCGGGGTTCTGGGGTCAATGCAGAGTGGCACACGAGGGCTATGGTCGAGGGGCGGCGTGTGCTGCCTTGCCGGGGATGGCACTCTGGCGTGCGCTGGCACGACGCAGAGGCTTAGTGCGGGGCTTTTCCTCGGTGGTCTAGGGCGTGGCAGTGCTCGAGGAAGGGACAGGGGAGTGCGGTAGGGTTAGGCAGAGCTAGTGGCGGTGCTGGATTGGCGCGGCGTGGTCTATGGAGCGTTGCCCACGCTCGGCTGGCGGCGACCAAAAATGGGCGGCGTGCTATTGCTGCTCCAGGCTAAAGGGTAGGCTGGTTAGGGGTTGGTTAGAGCTAGGGGAGACAAGGGGACCAAAATTTGCCCAAATACTCGACAATACATTGATCATCAAATAGTAATAGTTAGGCAGAAATTTTGTGCATGCCACCTGTTCGACACAATGGCCGCATGAAACAAACTTTTGAATTTTGAGATGATTTATGGTGGAGTGGTTGGTCTTATGCTTGAGTATCTCTGGTTGCTGGAATTTGTCAAGTTGAAGTCATTTGAGTGGTTTTTGAAAAAGTGGGATCTAGACATATGAAATGGATTCCATTTTCAATTGCCATTTAAATTTAGGGTTTAAATGTTTTTGTAAGATCACAAGGTGGGCCTTGGTAGATATTTACTTGTACTATCAAGGGGTGCAAACATCCATAATTGTTTCTATTTGAATTTGAGTGCTAGGAACACCTAAAGTGACCTAGTTGATTAAAATGGCAAAAGTGACCATTTCCATTTATTAATTCTATTTGAATTCTTTTTCTTTGGATTTTGCTTGGGGATGATCTAGATGATGTGGCATTCATTTTAGAATCATTTTACAACCATTAGAACAAACAATCATGGCAATTAAAAACAATTCTTATTTAATGCAACACACATATGCATGCTTAATTATTTAAATGAGAAAAAGGTTTTGTTAACCCTAAATTGGGTGATTTGGATCTTAATATATTGGATTAAAGTTTTGGAATGTTACATTTGTAGTAGCAATAGTAAAGTAAAAGCAGTGGTAAAAGCAAAGACAATAGTAACAATTGCAGTAAACAGTAGGATTAAAGCGTGGTAGGCATAGGGATGGATGAACGGGTGTTGCATGGACAAGACAATTCACATGGCAATCAAAACATATGGCATTTGCAGATAAATAAGATAAAGCAACCAAGTACTAGATAATCATAGGCATGTGTGATGACCCACAAGTATAGGGGGTGTATGTAGCATCCCATCTGTCTAACATGTGTAATGCTACATGGTCTAATAATAAAATGCTACTTCCTGCTTGTTATTAATTGCATCATTATTATATCATGCTCATGTCATCATGCCATATTGCATTTGAGCATCATATAAAACCCCTTTTTCATTTGGTTTTTCTCTCATATGTATTTGTCTCTTTAATTGTATTTGCCTCTTGATATATTGTTTTTGCTCCTTATTAAATTGTTTAATGCCCAAGTTGAATTGAGGGTATATCTTTTACTTCTCTGTCCACCTACTAACTTGGGAACCTCTTTGGGCTCACATACATGTGACATATTTTGTTTTAACCAAATATGCACACATGCATGGGACATGCAATAATAACACCCTTCTATCCCTCACATGATATAATAACCCTCTATCTTCCACCTTAATCTCTTTTGTTGTTTGTTGTGTTGTTTCAATTCAAATCTTGGCCATGTGATCTTGACGCTATGCTAGCTTACATAAAATCTTAAGCAACCTCATGTGCTTTTTCCTGATCGCAAATTCTTTAAGCTTTGTTCTTGTTTGATTTTGGTAATCCCATCAAGCTAACCTTCATCTATATCTATCTATCCTTTGAATTCTATCTATCCATATGCTTGTGCCGTACCATTCTACCACATCAAATTGTCTTTCTACCATATGTGTCCAGGTTGCTCGTATTCAAATCTTTCCTCTAATTGTTTTCCTACACATCTAATAGTGTTCATACTCATTTTTTTGTCTTCTCTAAATCCTTCCAACCAACCCTTTTGGTTTTACTCTATCTTCCCATATCTAGATCTTTTGCGATATTAAGCCTTTTATCTAGTCACATATATTCTTCGGCCCGTTTAAACATTACAAAAGGTTTTCTTATTTAACTAAAAGCAGAAGTTGACACTAAATCCGCCTAAAGTTTTGTCTAACACTAGTCTCATCTAGTCTATTTTGGGCTATATAATTCTTTTTTTTCTTCACCTTCCCAAACCCTAGCCTCCAAATCTGAGCCTTTTTTTCTTGGTCTTTTGAAACCGATCCAAGCTTTCTTGTCCCCAGTGCGTGCGTGCACAGCAACAGATTTTTTTTACGTTCAGGCTTCAGAGTGTTTTTGTTTGTCTTCAGAGGCTACGGTGAGGAGGAAGAGTTTAGCAGTGCAGCGTGCCACTCCAGCGCAAGACCAGACCACCCTAGGTCCTTCTCTGTCTTTCGCTTGGTCCAGCCTGAGCGTGTGGCTGATCCACGTCCACGTCGCCTTCTTCCTTCATCCCCTCATGACTCACGAGCAGAGTGTGCGCGCCCAGCGACCGAGTGCTTCCGAGCTCCTGCGTCTACCTTTACTCTGACCCGGCGCCGAGCGACCGCAATCACCGCGGCGTCCTCCTTCTTAAGCCGCTGCAGACTCCACGAGAACCCTAGCTCGCCCATCCTTTTCCCCTCTGTTTTCCCCTCCACGGCTGCCATGGCCGCCACCGTGCGCCGCTTCCTGCCGAGGTTCCAGTCCGTGCCGAGCACCAGGGAGTAGCAGAACAGCCTCCCCTTCCTCGCCTGCGTCAAGCAAAGCCGTGGGGGTGGAGCCGGACCTGCAAGGATCCCTCCCCCATCGCCGTCCCTACCGAGTCCGAAGAGGAGCTTCGCCGATCCGCTCCCTCCCCGTCCCGGAGCTCTAGCCCGCCTCCAATACCGTTTCCAGTGGGAATCGGTCGAGGTGAGAACCCTCGCCCTTCCCTGTACTTACCACCTTCCCTCCGGCCCCAATTCGAGTCCACCATGTAGGAATTTCTACTCCGGCGCGCGCCCTTCCGCCATGTCTGTACGAATTCAGTTGGAGAGCATGTTCCGTCAGTTTAGACAGTAACACCAGTGTTTTCAGTACCTCCGTTCCTCGTGTTTTTCCCGCCGATCTGCTACTCCTTCGGCGTTGAGCCCTTGTAAGAATATGTAGAGGGTACGACCAGCATCATCCCGGTGAAAACCGATCTGGAATTCGAGCTCTGAGCCGCTCCCAGTAATCCACCGAAGTTCGCCAAAATCCCTGTTAAACTGAATCGTTTTTTTAGAAAATTCAGAGAAGCGTTTCCAACTTTTTCTTGCCGTCAAAACCTTGTTGGAACCTCATGTTCCCCTTCGAATCTGTGGATGCCGTAAACATGAAAGTTGTAGACCTTGTCTTTTTCTACAAATTACTCTTCTACGGCAAACTATAATTCGTCCTAGATTGGTCTCCTGGATCAATCCAAGACAGAAAACGCTAACAGTTCTTCAGTCTAGCTTTTCCGTGTTATCAGGTGGCCTCCAAAATCACTACAGAACTCATACTTCCTTTAAAATTTTGAAAATCTTGTCAACACCAAGTTTGTAGAGCTCATCCCCTTCTACAACTATGATCGTATCAAAAACTTCAAATTCCCAACAGATCTATCTTGGCAGTCAGTCAAAAACAGTACGTTTAAACAAAACTCTGCATTTCTTTCAAATCTGAAAATTTTGACCACATTCTAATTTATGTTCTGTACTGTTTTGGAAAGGACTCCAAACATCAATTTTGATTGTTTTGAAATTCTGAACATGAATAGGACCTCTTTTTGAGTTGTGCCATGTTGGAAAATAATAAACTTTTCATGATATTAGGAAATGCTTAAACCATACTTAAATCTCAACTCCTTTTTGATAAATCTAAATAATGCAAATAATATATGTTTTTGAATCAGAAAAATGTGAGGAATTCAAATCTGCCCTTCAAAATAATGTTTGACTAATTTAAATTTTCGAAAATGTTTAATTGCAATAAAAATGCCTTTTCTTAATTAATTAATAACTTTAATTCTGTAACTCCGAATTTGACAAATAATATGTCTAAATCGATCAACGCGACGAGCCCGTTCTGTTTATGCATTCCATGCTCTAAATTGCAGCATGCATCATATCAATATTAAAAATCATAACTGTTTATGGTAATAAAACTTGACCAAATAATTAATAAAATGAGTTACTCTTGTCCCCACACCTCACCCTTGCCATGCTACATCATTTCTATGTAAATTGTGCATCATTCATCATGGCATGCTTGTTTGCTTGTCGCATTTTATTCATATGCTTGTGTACTTTATTTATGTTGGCCCTTGTTTGTTTGGCTCTTCTTTCGAATAGACGCCGAGCAGGGGAATTATCAGGAATCCCAGGAGTACTACCCAGATCCACCTCTCGCTTCAACTGAGTTGCCAGGCAAGCACTACCACATGCTTGCATACATATAGTACCTATTTCTTCTATCTTATTCTTGCATCATTGAGTCGCGATTGCAGTAAATTGAATCCCAAGTACTGCATAGCCTTTACTTTTAAACCCCACCGAAGCTTGTTCCTCCATTCTATGAGTCATTACTACAGGAGTTGTTTGAGCCATGCGAGTCGTAGAACAACATGTGTAGGGTATGTGAGTGTCTGATGGATAACGAGGTACCTAAACAACTTAACCTGAGTAGTAATGGGATAACTAATGAAAGAGGCACCGGTGAGCAATATCTGTTATTTGGTTTTTCAGGCTCACTTGTGTCCCGTAGGACCCCGAGTACTTGATTCCTGTTCCTTGACTATTCGCACTATCCACATCCGGGAGGCCTTATGGACCCCCCCTAAGCCAGAGCTTGATTCATTTCTATTTCTTGGAGCCACAAAGTAGTTTGGGGCTTTATTACTATCCTATACTTATGCCATGCTTTACTGTTTTATTTAATATTGTGCGGGGAGCACCTGTACTATTTTGGATCGTGACACATTTTCGCTGTATCGACAAGCCCAGTCATACTTTCGGGTTCCCAGTTGTTTACCGCCGTCCACACAAACCCTAGGTCCGTTCCGGAGCCGGCCAACTTTTTTGCGGGTAGCTTAGTGGGATGGCCTCCTGAAATATTTTATGAATCCTGTGATCGCTTTGTCGTGAATGCCTCGTTGGGTTTTGAGTTGGTTTTTCCGAGGTTGATCGAGTGTGTGTTGCTATTTGTTCACCCCTGCAGGGTAAATCTTTCCGAAAGCCGTGTCCGCGGTTATGGACGACTTGGAGCATAGTTTCTCGATCATAGACAAGTATAACTAAAGTACCGCTTTTAATTTGACTAAATATCTGACTAGTAATTAGTGTAATACTCATGGAATGATTAATAAAAGTGCCAACGGATGGGTTGTTCGTCCGCTTTCTCGTTGGTAAGCGAGAAGGAGGATGGATCTGTTACTTTATATTGTTATAACTGTTGTTCCTAATTAACGGACATCTGTCTATCATTGGTTAGGCGGATGGTTAGCGAGTATCTATAGACATGTTAGTTATTATCTTTTGCTGCAATTGCGTCACCCCAGGTATATGTCCCCTTTAGAGGCATAAAGACTTGCTGAGTATCCCTAGGGTCTCACACGATAAATTGTTTGATTCAGATGAACAAGTGTATTCGCAAGATGGATACTGGGTGGAGGAGACAGATGATGTTGGCAATGATCACTCGGTGTAGAGATTCTGGGGATGGGGATCCGTGAGATCTGTGGGCGGGATGTGCTTATTTATGAGGCATCTTATGCCAATTTGCTTCTTGTCCGTACTCGGATCTTGTTTCCCGCTTCCGCTTGATACTTTGTTGATTGATGTATGAGGAGTTATCCTACACTATTATCTCTATCTAGGATATTTGGATCTTGCCGTATGGCGTTGCAATATTTCTATTTCTTTTAGATGGTATGGCTCTGAGAACTGTTGTAAGGTAGCTTGCATACATACTCACGTGTGTATGTATTTTATCTCTTCGCATGTTGCCTACGCCGCTCGCTCTTGTCCCGATGTTCTTGGAAGTGGTTAGGACGGCCGACGGGCCTACACGTGGGTGGCCCTGGGCCTCTGATGTAAAACCCTTAACCACTTTTGGTTCATCCAGGCTTGAACTTAGAGCGTAGTGTCCGAGGTTGTTACAATTGGTATCAGAGCCATCCCGCCCTTCAGGGTCTTAGCCAATTGGTTGTTTTCAGTCTAGCAAATATTTTGGTAGTTATTTATACTAGGGAAAAAAACGTGAGAGTAGGACTGCTTCCATTTTTCTTCTTACCCACCCACCCACCCTTTTCTGGTAAGGAAGTGTAACGTTTTCAATCCTCTTCTAAAATTCAAACTAGGATTCACGTGTTTTGGGTTCCGTAGTACCATAGGTTGTGTGAGTGTGTGTGAGTGTGTGAGTGTGTGTGTGTGTAATTCCTTGTCTATCTGTTGCATCCAACTTGTTGTCGCTATCTACCTTTTGGTTACAACTGTTGGTACATTCCATACCGACAGGCTTTTGTAAACCGACGCGATCTATCTGATTCGTTGTAAACCGATGCGATCTTTCTTACTCTTTGTTATCCAACGCTATCTTGTTTGGGGTGTTTGTTTCCGTAGTTGCTAATCTTTAGGTTCATCTTAAAAAGGAAGGGGTTGGGATATGTGTTTTACTTATTCATGTGCGGAGTAATTATTTGAGTGCGGGATGGAGTCGCGACCATACCACTACTTTTGTCATTCGCTCTTGTATATTGAATTGGTAGAGTTACTAATCTTGATTCGTTAAGTGGTTTTGCGCATATAGTGGTATTTTAATGCCGAAATTTGCGGAATTTTTTTCTTTGATAGCTTTGTGTACCACACTCCTTGTTCAGTCGTGTGTGATATGCTTAATATCTTCTAGGTGCTTCGAACTTTGTTGATATTTTAATATCATCTTAGTGATTTGTATCCTTTAATCTTGGTTAATTCCATTTTGGTACTATTTTGGATTATTATTATTCTCCATTATGGTATTGACTTGAGTTTTATATTAATCCCAGGATGGCACCACCATGCCGCACTGAGGAGGACATACCACCTGAACTGGGGGCTGCGTTGGCAAGTATTGCTAATGCCTTGGGAGCAATGCAGCAGAACCAACAGCGATTTGAAGAAAGTGTCAGGAGGAATGAGTTTGTTCCGCTACCTCCACCTCCCAAGCGAGGAGACATCAAGGGTTTTCTGAAGTTCAACCCACGCCACTTTGAGGTGTCTGATCAGCCACTGGATGTTGATGATTGGCTGCGTGAGATGTCAAGGTTGCTGATGACTGCTGATGTTCCAGAGCAAGAATGGGTAAAATGTGCCACTCACCTTCTGAAGGGAGACGCAGTTCTATGGTGGGAGAATTACCTGAAGGCAAACCAGTCTGGTTTTCAGCCTACTTGGGAGCAGTTCACTGGGGCTTTCAAAGAGCAATACCTGTCAAAAATTGTGATGGAAAGGATGAAGGAAGTGTTTCTCAACCTCAAGCAGGGCAATGACAATGTCAATACCTATATCAGAAACTTCATGAATCTTTCTCGGTATGGTGGCGATGAGATCTCTGATGACAAGAAGAAGCAAAAGAGGTTCATGCAAGGACTCAATGGATCTATCAAATATGCAATCACTCATGCAAGGCCGGGGTCTTTTCTGGAACTCCAACATACAGCTCTATAGGAAGAAGCCAGTAGGAAAGTGTTCGAGGTGTCCAAGAAACACAGTCGTGACGCAGCAAGCTCTTCAGCTATGATAGCTCCTTCTAAGCGCCGCGTGTGGGTTCCTAATACCGCATCGTCGCTCCCTGCTCGACCAAGACCTTCAAGCTACGCGGCAAGCCCACCAAACTCCTTCACCGTTGCTCCTAGGGGCTACAACCACAACTACCCTGGAGCGCCCGGCGGAGTCCCTGGCTACGCTGCTCCATGTCCACCTGGTGCTTGTTACACTTGTGGGAACACTAGGCATCAACACTAGAGTTGTCCAATGAACAACAAAGCTCTTCCTCCACCACCTCCAAGACCTGCAGCAAGTTCTTCTATGGTTCGTGCACCTCCACCGCGGGCTCTCAACATCAACACCAAGCCCGGGTCCACTGTTGCTCGTGCCAACTGTGTCAATGTCGCTCAACCAGAACATGCACCTAGAGTTGTGATGGGTACGCTTCCCGTTAACTCAGTCCCTACACGAGTTTTGTTTGATTCTGGTGCTTCGCATTCTTTTGTTTCTCACAAGTTTGCACATGAGCATGATCTGGCTATGGGTCCTCTATTGCATCGTCTCGTGGTACAATCTCCTGGGTCAAACATGAGGGCTGCTCATATCAGCCATGGCAATCAAATTGAGATTGGTCGCTCTTCGTTCCCGGCTTCCTTAATTATTCTGGGAAATTCTGACATTGATGTTATCTTGGGCATGGATTGGTTAACAGCAAATGCAGCTGTGATTGATTGTGCTGAACGCTCGGTTTCTCTGAAAATTCCTGAAGGCCATATAGTCTATTCTCCAAGTCTGACTCCTGCAATTTAGCTTTTCTGTTTGGCGGCTCTGAATGATGATGCTATGGATGCTATTCAGAGTGTTCCGGTGGTCCGCGAGTTCCCAGATGTTTTTCTTGAAGAGTTACCAGGTATGCCTCCTGACCGAGAGGTCGAGTTTGTGATTGATCTTGAACCTGGTACCGCTCCTATCTCCAAGCGGCCTTATAAAATGGGTCCTGCTGAGTTGGCTGAACTCAAACGTCGGCTTGATGAACAAGAGAAGTTGGGTTTCATTCAGCATAGCACTTCCTCTTGGGGCATCCCAACAATCTTTGTGAAGAAGCGAGACCGGACTGATAGACTTTGTGTTGACTATCGGGCTCTCAATGCTAAAACCATCAAGAATAAATATCCCCTTCCGTGGATTAATGATCTCTTCGATCAGCTAGCTGGAGCTGTGGTATTCTCCAAGCTTGACTTGAGAAGTGGTTATCATCAAATCAAGATTCGCAAGGAAGATGTTCCCAAAACAGCTTTCACCACCCGCTATGGCCTGTATGAGTACACGGTCATGTCTTTCGGTCTCACCAATGCACCTGCCACCTTCTCGAGGCTTATGAACTCGGTTTTCGTGGAGTATCTTGATAAGTTCATCGTGGTCTATCTGGATGACATTCTAGTCTATTCTAAGTCAAAGGAAGAACATGAAGAACACCTTCGGTGTGTCCTAAACAAGCTTCGTGAGAACGGCATGTATGCGAAGTTCTCCAAGTGTGAATTTTGGCTTCCCGAAATCACCTATCTTGGTCACGTCATCTCTGCCAAGGGCATTGCCGTCAACCCAGAAACTGTTCGGACAATTGTTGAGTGCCTTCCACCCAAAAATGTCAAAGAAGTCCGGAGTTTCCTTGGTTTGGCTAGTTACTGCCGTCGCTTCATTCAGAACTTCTCGAAGATTGCGAAGCCTCTTACCGATCTCCTCAAGAAAGGCAAGAAATACCTTTGGTCTCCTGCATGTCAAGCAAGCTTTGAAACACTCAAAGAGAATCTCACTTCCACACCAGTCTTGATTCCTCCAGATACATCAAAGCCTTTCCAGATATTCTGTGACGCCTCATTGCAAGGATTGGGTGCGGTCCTCATGCAAGAAAAGCAAGTCGTTGCTTATGCTTCCCGTCAGTTGAAAACTCATGAGCTCAACTATCCTACACATGACCTCGAACTCGCGGCAGTTGTATTTGCTTTGAAAGTATGGAGGCACTACTTGCTTGGCAACCATTGTGAGATCTTTTCGGATCACAAGAGTCTGAAGTATATCTTCACACAACCTGATCTCAACCTTCGTCAGAGGAGGTGGATTGAAGCAATTAATGATTTCGATCTGACCATCAACTACACTCCTGGCAAAGCTAATGTCATGGCCGATGCTCTTAGCCGAAAAGCTTATGTCAACAACCTCATGGTGGAAGAACAACAGCCTCTCTTGTGCGAGGAATTCCGCCAGCTTAACCTTGAAATTGTGGATCAAGGGTATCTTCTGAATCTTCTGGCAACCCCTCTCTTGGAAGAAAAAGTTCACTCCATTCAACTTGGTGATCCTTACACCAAAAAGATCATCTCCAACATTCAGCTGCCGAAGTATGAGTGTTTCCACGTCGATGACCAAGGCACGCTATTCTTTGAGCACCGGATGTTCGTTCCTAAGTATTCGGGTTTGAGAGAGCAAGTTCTTAAAGAAGCTCATGATTCTGTTCTTTCTATCCACCCTGGCAGCACTAAGATGTACATGGACTTGAAAACACAATATTGGTGGCCTGGATTGAAACGATATTGTGCCAAGTATGTCTCGGAGTGTGATGTCTGCCGTAGAGTTAAAGCTGTCCATCAGAAACCTTCCGGTCTTCTACAGCCATTGAAGCCTCCGGAATGGAAATGGGAGAAAGTAGAGATGGACTTCACAACTAGTTTTCCAAGGTCGCAGAAGGGCAACGATGCAATCTTTGTTGTCATCGATATGCTTTCTAAAGTGGCTCACTTCTTTCCCGTCAAGGAAACAATTTCTGCAATTCAGTTGGCTGAGCTCTATATCAACAGAATTGTCTCTCTGTATGGGGTTCCTCTTGAGATCAGCTCAGACCGTGGAAGCATCTTCACTTACAAGTTCTGGGGAAGTTTCCAAAATGCGTTGGGAACAAAGTTGAACTTCAGCACTGCCTACCACCCTCAGTCGCAAGGACAAGTTGAAAGGATCAATCAGATTCTGGAAGATATGCTCCGTGCTTTCGTCATCTCTTTCGGCATGAAATGGGAAGAATGCCTTCCTTATGCTGAGTTCTCTTACAACAACAGCTTCCAGAAGAGTCTAAAGATGGCACCATTTGAGGTCCTCTATGGACGCAAGTGCAGAACTCCGATTGGTTGGTCGGGCGCAGGTGAAAGAACATTGTTTGGCCCCGACATTGTTACTCAAGCGGAGGAGAAGGTTCACATCATTCTCGAAAACCTGAAGGCTGCTCAAAGTCGCTAGAAGAGCATCTCTGACAGAAAGCACACGGACATGGAGTATGTTCCTGGTGATCTCGTTTATCTTCGTGTCACTCCCATGAGAGGCACGCACCGGTTTGGTATCAAAGGAAAGCTGGCTCCTAGATACGTCGGTCCTTTCAAAGTACGTGGAAGAAGAGGAGAAGTTGCTTATGCTCTTGAGCTCCCTGGAAAACTCAAGGTCCATGATGTTTTCCATATCTCTCAACTCAAGAAGTGCTTCAAGGATCCCGGCAGGACCGTGGACCATGAGCTCATCAATCTCCAAGAAGACCTGTCTTATCAAGAACACCCCACAAAAATCCTAGAAGTCGCAGAAAGAAAGACTCGCAACAAGTCTATCAAGTTCTGCAAGGTGCAGTGGTCACACCATTCCGTTGATGAAGCCACTTGGGAACGCGAGGATGAGCTCCGTACCAAGTATCCTACCCTCTTCGTGTCTTCTTCTTCCTAGAATCTTGGGGCGAGATTCTTGTTTAGTGGGGGAGAGTTGTAGCATCCCATCTGTCTAACATCTGTAATGCTACATGGTCTAATAATAAAATGCTACTTCCTGCTTGTTATTAATTACATCATCATTATATCATGCTCATGTCATCATGCCACATTGCATTTGAGCATCATATAAAACCCCTTTTCATTTGGTTTTTCTCTCATATGTATTTGTCTCTTTAATTGTATTTGCCTCTTGATATATTGTTTTTGCTCCTTATTAAATTGTTTAATGCCCAAGTTGAGTTGAGGGCATATCTTTTACTTTTCTGTCCACCTACTAACTTGGGAACCTCTTTGGGCTCACATACATGTGATATATTTTGTTTTCACCAAATATGCACACATGCATGGGACATGCAATAATAACACCCTTCTATCCCTCACATGATATAATAACCCTCTATCTTCCACCTTAATCTCTTTTGTTGTTTGTTGTGTTGTTTCAATTCAAATCTTGGCCATGTGATCTTGACGCTATGCTAGCTTATATAAAATCTTAAGCAACCTCATGTGCTTTTTTCCTGATCGCAAATTCTTTAAGCTTTGTTCTTGTTTGATTTTGGTAATCCCATCAAGCTAACCTTCATCTATATCTATCTATCCTTTGAATTCTATCTATCCATATGCTTGTGCCGTACCAGTCTACCACATCAAATTGTCTTTCTACCATATGTGTCCAGGTTGCTCGTATTCAAATCTTTCCTCTAATTGTTTTCCTACACATCTAATAGTGTTCATACTTATTTTTTTGTCTTCTCTAAATCCTTCCAACCAACCCTTTTGGTTTTACTCTATCTTCCCATATCTAGATCTTTTGCGGGTAGCTTAGTGGGATGGCCTCCTGAAATATTTTATGAATCCTGTGATCGCTTTGTCGTGAATGCCTCGTTGGGTTTTGAGTTGGTTTTTCCGAGGTTGATCGAGTGTGTGTTGCTATTTGTGCACCCCTGCAGGGTAAATCTTTCTGAAAGCCGTGTCCGCGGTTATGGACGACTTGGAGCATAGTTTCTCGATCATAGACAAGTATAACTAAAGTACCGCTTTTAATTTGACTAAATATCTGACTAGTAATTAGTGTAATACTCATGGAATGATTAATAAAAGTGCCAACGGATGGGTTGTTCGTCCGCTTGATGATGGTGTTGATGGCGATGATGATGATGATGATGATGATGATCTCAATGAAGTCCAGCTTGATGATGGTGTTGATGGCGATGATCTCCCCTCTCCGGGAAGGAATTCCCCCGGCAGAAATCTGTCTGCCGGAGAGATCTTTCTCTCTCGGTGTTTTCCGCCCCGCAGAGGCGGCGAAATATTTTTGTGGTCGCTCCCTGAGTCTTAGGGTTTCGTGGGGATGATATACGCCAGAGGAGAGAGGCTGGAGTGGGACAGGGCAGCCACACCACTCCCTGGCGTGGCCTAGGCTTGCCCACGCCATGGGGTGGTGTGGGCCCCCTGTGGCCCACCTCCACTCCATCTTCTAGCATCCATAGTCTTCTGGAAAAATAGAATTTTCCGTATATTTTCCCGGATTTTCTGATCTTCGCGAATTTTATCTCCAAACAGCACCTTTTCCATCAGAATCCTGACTGTAGCGGTCCATGCTCCAAAAGTCATCAACCATGCAAAAATAGATGAAATAACATAAGTATCACCTCTCAATACGAAATATATCAATGAATAATAGTGAATTAAGACATAGAATAGTGATGCAAAATGGACGTATCAACTCCCCCCAAGCTTAGACTTCACTTGTCCCCAAGCGAAACTGAGCTCAATAAACATGACCTCAAGTTTATGGAGTGAAGAGTCGATAAAAGGTATGGACAAGAAGCATCACATTCATCAAATACATAGATCATAATAGAAAACAACTCACTATTACACAACTCAACTTGCAATGAGTAAAGGAAACACAATAGATACATAAAGTGAATCAATAATTGGTAATGGCAAACTTAGCTCTTGGTCAAAGAATAGTTGATAATTTGCTGGAGTTCACAAATAGCTGGTTTTTCAATGAAAGCTTTCAAAGTAGTAAACTTCAAGATAAGAGCAATGTTCAAAACAAGGAACATAAGAAACATGAATGCATGAATCATCATATGAATGAATGAGACACATCAACTCAAAATACTTGCTGAGATAGAAGGGAATAGGTTTACTGACTCAACTACAAAGTAAAAAGAAAGGCCCTTCAAAGTGGGAAGCAGGGATTGCAAGTCTCATAAAGAGCTCCCAAAAATTATGATACTTACTAGCTTTCAGCTCTCATTGCCCCTATCATAGGCATCTTTAGGTGATTAAGGTTAAAGTGACACAACTAAGAGGATATGCTTGACAAGTTATAAGTTGAAATCTCATGCCCCTTACTTATGAGTACCGATCCTCATGCTACTCAACTTTAGTCACGAGCAAGCTCTTGTCATTGTAAATACATGTGTATCATTGAGAACCGCCAACAGGGTACCCCTTGCACATGACATAGGAGCTATCCCATAATCAAAATGACAAGGCAAGCAGACAGTGAGCATCTCAGCGATCTTTTTATTTGCTATTTGCATAGGTTTTTATTGAGGATGCTTCATAGAATGCTCACTACAGTTATGCTGCAAGTTTCCACCATGATTAGGCATGGCTTAGGCTAGCGGCCTAGGCGTTTCTCTAACACACATATAAACTCCATGATCTTACAAGTTCCACTTTTATTTCGCACCGCCGGGATCCATAAGCAAAAGAACATGATATCAACTAGGTACAAGTACCAATGAAGTGTTGAAAGCGGTCCCCATGATACATGGTTCGGATAACTTCAACTCATAAAGCGCAAGCATACACGCAACAAAGAAGGACCCAATGGTTCAAGTTTATTAAATGCAATAAAGTAAAGTGTGCCATCAAGTTCGTGAGAGCTTTAATCACTAATTTTCACATAACAAGTTTAATTTGGGAGGTACACAAAACAAGAATTTACTTGGAATAGCAATAATGCTACTAGGTAGGTATGGTGGACACAAATGGCATGGGTTTTGGTTTAAAGGAGATGGATGCACGAGAAGAATACCCTCTCAGTACAGGTTTTTGGCTAGCAAGGCTGGGTAGCAAGTACAAGAGTTGAAGGAAACAACCAAACATACAAATGATAAAGACAAACATGCAATCTTCCTTGGAAGCACAAAAGATCTTAGCTAGAGAATACTAGACTTATGAGCAAATCAAGAAAGAAAGATGATGAAATTATTTTTCTCTCGAGTACTTCTATCTTTTTCTTTTCAACTCTCAAAAAGGGTGTTGCTACTGACCGAGCCAGGTTTTCCGAAACCAACTAAATTAACTCAATGATCCCAAAGTGCTACCAATACTAACAACAAGACCAATCATATAACCACGAATTGAAAACTAACATAAGCTATGCAAAAGGGTGAATGATAGAACTTCTCATTAATATTCCATAACGGAAACTCACACCAAGGGATACAAATCTAATGAGAGAGGGGACATTTCCATAACGCAAACCATACTACAAAATAACTCCTCTATTCATGATATGACTCTACTAATAAGGTAAAAAGATAGAAGATAGTGATATGATACCGCGGCACTCCCCCAAGCTTGGAACTAACCAAGGGGATGCCAAACCTGATGAAGAATTACTCCTTAGGTGGTGGTGGTATCTTCTCATCTTCGTCCGTCTTCCAGGGTAAAAGCTTCCCATCAACAAAGGACATCGTGGTTTCCAACATCCTGAAACTTGCAGCAGCACTTATGCGTTTAAATCTAGCCTCATACTCACAGTTTTGATATTGAACGTCATAGAACCATGCTTGCAGTTTGTTGGTTGTTTGGCGGAGTGAAAAGACTTCATCTTTGAGTTCAGCAGTCTCCTTTTGGTGCTCGACGTTGAGTTCGGAACAAATCTTATGGATGATGTCCACTTCGCGCTCCGCCATCTTCCTGTACCTGAAGACTTCTTGCTCCAATGCTTCCATCCTGTCCTCCAGACTTCCTTCACCTTTAGGGACTTGAACCTCTTTAATCCGGACCTCCCCACCTTCGAGCAACAACTCCTTGGGATGAATCTTCAATTCTCTCATGTATGGGTTGATGATATCTTCTAAGGAATCTCCCTCGGATGTTCTAGAGGAAGACATCGTGGCTCCAAATCTGGGATTCCACCTGGCAGAAACATATCGAAACAAAAAACATGACGAAAACACGATATACGAACCTCGGAAGATCAGGGGGGGGTTATATATTATGAAGTTTCATACCAAAAGGAGGGTACTGGGAGAAAACGAGTCGGAGGTGGAGTCCTGGGTGGCCTCACCACCTGGTGGCGCGGCCAAGGGTGGGCCCGCGCCATGGGGTGGTGTGGGCCACCCTGGCTCCGGTTCCGTCCCTTTTTCGCTTCGTAGCTTTCCTTATTGACTGAAAACTACAAAAATATAGTTGGATTGTATTTTTGCGGTACTTTTCTTACCAGAACTGTTACCTAGTTGGAAACGGACTCTGTAGGTCTCTGAATTTGGTCCTAGTTATAACTTGAAAGGCATAAACATCTTCATTGTAAGAATCTCCAGCAATATAGTGTTTGAGTCGCTGTCCATTCACTACTTGTGTAGTATTATCTTTTAGAGAAGAAATTTGTATTGCTCCTGAACGGTATACTTCTTCAATGATGAAATGTCCTTCCCATTTTGATAGTAGCTTACCTGTAAAAAATCTGAGATGAGACCTATACAATAGAACTTTCTCACCAACATGAAATTCTCTCTTAAGTATTCGCTTGTCATGCCATCTTTTAACTTTTTATTTAAAGAGCCTAGCATTCTCATAGGCTTCACTCCTCCATTCATCTAAAGAACTTAAGTCAAAAAGTCTTTTCTCATCAGCTAGCTTATAATCTCTATTTAGTTCTTTCACTGCCCAGTAAGCTTTGTATTCAAATTCTAAGGGTAAGTGGCAAGCTTTCCCATAAACTATTTTATAAGGAGACATTCCCATAGGATTCTTATAAGCAGTTCTATAAACCCATAAAGAATCATTCAACTTCTTAGCCCAGTTTTTTCTAGATCTGTTAACAGGCTTTTGCAAGATAGATTTAATTTGTAGCATCCTAATTGTCTAAAATTGAAATGCTACTTGTCCTAGTAAGATATTGGCTACTCCATAGAGATTATTATTGCATCATAATCATATCATGCTCATGTCATCATGCCACCTTGCATTTGAGCATCATATAAAACTCCTTTTCTTTTGGCTCTTCTATCACATGCATTATTAATTGTATTTGCCTCTTGATATTGTATTTGGTTATTGATATATTGTTTAAATGCCCAAGTTGAGTTGGGGGCATATATTTTATTTCCATTCCACCACCTTTCTTTCTATCACTTTATAATTCCACCATCCTACTAGATCATGAGCTTGTTTGTTTTAATTTGGGGTTTCATTTAGCTCATGGGCAATAGGGTGGATCTAGTCCCTTAATTCTTTTGCATGGTTTTATCCCACTTCTTGGAAATGCATAAGATTGATGCCATCATATTATTATTGTCTTCACAAAATAAATAATGGCATTATTATTTTGCATGGGCCATGCACCATTCTTCACCACCTTTTTGCTCCTTTGGTTATCCTTTATTTTAAGTGGATCTTTACTTCATGGGTCATCCTTTTCCTTCCACCATTCCAAATCCTCATCTTTATCTATTTCTTTTATTTTATTTTCCTCTCATGCATGAACCACATGAGGCCTATTCCTTAATTCTTTTCTTTTTCTTTTTCTTGGAATTCTTTTCACCTCCACCTCATGTTAAGTCAAGCACTCACCATGCTCCACTTGGGTTGTTCTTGTCCACATTCTTTTCTTTTATTTTTTTATTTTCTACATGTATGATCATATGTGGCCTTTTTACACCTACTCTCTTCCTTCTTCTTTCTTTCTTGTTTCTCTTCCATTAGTCCATGCAAGATCAAGCCTTTCTAGTTCTTCTTGTATTGGCCTCTTACACAAAATTTACAACCTATATACTTAAAAATAATCAAACCTATTTAATCTATTTTCTTCTCATAACCCTATTTTCTACTAACCCTCTCTCTCTCTCTCTCTCTCTCTAGCTTGGCCTCCAGCCAAGCCCCTCTCTCCAACTGGCCACCCTCCCTCTCCCAGGCCCACACCCCAGCCACCTCTCTCTCTAGCCCTACCCAAAACCCTAACCCTAGCCCGAGCTACCCCCCTCCCCTCTCTCTTTTCTCTCTCTGACCGAGCTAGCCCCACCTGCCCTCCCTCGCCCTCAGCCCCACTGGCAGCCTCCCCTGCCATGCCTTCCTGCCCCAGGACGAGTCCCAGCTCGCCCATGTGCTCGAGGAGAAGGAGGAAAAGGTGGCACCCGAGCCACCTTTTTACCTGCCGTGCCCACCTGCCTCTCCTCTTTCTCCCTCTCACTTTTCCCACCTCCTCACGTCTCTGGCCTCTCCAGATCCACCCCGAGACGCCCCCTTCTTCCCCTCATTCCTCTCCGGCCACCAGCAGCCGACGCCGGTCGCCGCCAGCAACCACCCCGCCCCGACGAACCAGCCGTGCAGCGCGACCGTGAAGTGGCGGAGAAGACCGAGCCCGGCCCCCTGCGACGCCCCGTGCACGCGAACGTGGACGAGAAGCTCCACTGCGTCGCCAGTACCTCGCCGTCCCCGAAACCCTAGCCCGCCGGTGCGTCTGCGTTCTCGCCGATCCGCCGCTCCTCGCTCCGACCCGACCACACCAGCGAGCCCGCGGTGAGCCTCCCTCTCTCCCTGACATGCGCCGCCTCACCGTCGACGTCTAGCGCCGGCGGACGTTTCGTCGAACAGCCGCCGCGCGCCAGAGCTCGCCGTTGTCTGGCCGGTTCCCGCGCTGCTTAGAGCCTACCTAGCACCCCGAACCCCCTCCTAACAGCTCCCCTAGCACCACCGCACCGGTCAGCCCGCTCAGCGCGCGCTCCCGCGACCCGGGTTCGAGTCCTCGCTCGCGCCGCGCGCCGCGTTTCCTCGCCAGACGGAGGAAAACGATAAACACTACCCGGGGTCGTGGTCATCTTGCAAAAATCCCCCCACCTTTTTAATTCTCGCAACCCGCGCTCCTAGTGCCCCACCGGTCAGTCGCCCAGGTCACCTTGCAGAAAAACCCCTCGGCTTTTCCGGCCGCAACCCGCGCTCCAGTCCCCAGCCCCACCTGTCAGCCCCTGTCTCGCTCTCCGCTGACACGCGGGCCTGCGCCAGTTGGCCCACCCCGCAGCCTCAGTGGCTAGGCGAGCCCGCGGTGACAAAATATTTTTCCCGCGCGCGTGCCCAGTCAGCACCAGGCCCACCTGTCAGTGTCTGTGGTTAGAATTGCCCGAGTAACAAAAGTAACTCCTGAGTCTGTTTTAATTCAAATCTTTTCCAAATTTATTTAAATTCAAATTCTTTTCAGATTCAAATAATTTTTAAAATACAATTAAGAGCGTGAGTGGCCCTGGGCCCCACCGTACTATTTTAACCACTTTCGTTCATCCAGGCATTAACTAAGAGCGTAATTCACCGAGGTAGTTACAATTGGTATCAGAGCCATCCCGCCCTTCAGGGTCTCAGCCAAAATGGTCGTTGTCAGTCTAGCAAATATTTTGGTAGTTATGTATACTAGGGAAAAACAAACGTGAGAGTAAGATTGCTTCCATTTTTATTCTTACCCACCCACCCACCCTTTTCTGGTAAGGAAGTGTAACGTTTTAAATCCTCTTCTAAAATTCAAACTAGGATTCACGTGTTCTGGGTTCCGTAGTACCATAGGTTATGTTTGTGTGTGTGTGTGTGAACTCCTTGTCTATCTGTTGCATCCAAATGTTATCACTATCTGCCTTTTGGTTATCAACTGTTGGTACATTCCCTACCGACAGCCCTTTGTAAACCGACGCGATCTATTCTGATTCATTGTACACCGATGCGATCTATCTTACTCTTTGTTATCCTACGTTATCTTGTTGGGGTGTTCTTTTCCGTAGTTAACAATCTTTAGGTTCATCTAAGAAGAAGTTGTTGGGATATGTGTTTTACTGATTCATGTGCGAAGTAATGATTTGAGTGCGGGATGGAGTCGCGACCATACCACTACTTTTGTCATTTGCTTTTGTATATTGAAATAGTAGAGTTACTAATCTTGATTCGTTAAGTGGTTTTGCGCATATAGTGGTATTTTAATGCCAAAATTTGCGGAATTTTTTTCTTTGTTAGTTTGTATACCACACTCCTTGTTCAGTCGTGTGTGTTATGCTTAATATCTTCTAGTTGCCTTGAACTTTGTTGATATTTTAATATCATCTCAGTGAATTGCATTCCTTAATCTTGATAAATTCCATTTTGGTACTATTTTGGATTATTATCATTCTCCATTATAGTACTGACTTGTGTTTTATATCAATCATAGGATGGCACCACCACGCCATTCTGAGGAGGATATACCACCTGAACTCGGGGCTGCTTTGGCAAGTATTGCAAATGCTTTGGGCACTATGCAGCAGAACCAGCAGCGCTTCGAGGAAAGTGTGAGGAGGAATGAGTTTGCTCCGCTACCTCCACCTCCCAAGCGAGGAGACATCAAGAGTTTTCTCAAGTTCAACCCACGCCAATTTGAGGTGTCTGATCAGCCACTTGATGCGGATGATTGGCTTCGTGAAGTGTCAAGGTTGCTCATGACTGCGGATGTTCCCGAGCAAGAATGGGTCAAGTGTGCTACTCACCTTCTGAAGGGAGATGTAGCTCTCTGGTGGGAAAATTATCTCAAGGCAGATCTTTCTGGTTTTCAGCCTACTTGGGAGCGATTCACTGCTGCTTTCAAAGAGCAATATCTGTCAGAAATTGTCATGGAAAGGATGAAGGAAGTGTTTCTCAACCTCAAGCAGGGCACTGACAATGTCAACACCTACATCAGAAACTTCATCAATCTGTCTCGTTATGGTGGCGATGAGATCTCTGATGACAAGAAGAAGCAAAAGAGGTTTCGGCAAGGCCTCAATGCTTCCATCAAATATGCAATCACTCATGCAAGGCCAGCATCTTTCCTGGAACTTCAGCACACAGCTCTGCAGGAAGAAGCAAGTAGGCAAGTGTTTGAGGAGTCAAAGAAACACAGCCGTGATACAGCAAGCTCTTCTGCTATGACAGCTCCTTCTAAGCGTCGTGTCTGGGTTCCTAACACCCCACCGTCGCTCCCTGCTCCACCAAGACCTTCAAGCTACGCACCAAGGCCACCAAACTGCTTCACTGCGGCTCCCAGGGGCTACAACCACAACTACCCTGGAGCGCCTGGCGGAGTCCCTGGCTACGTTGCTCCACGTCCACCTGGTGCTTGTTATACTTGTGGAAACACTGGGCATCAGCAATGGAATTGTCCATTGAACAACAAAGCTCTTCCACCACCACCTCCAAGACCTGCGGCAATTGCTCCTATGATTCGTGCACCTCCACCTCGGGCTCTCAACATCAACACTAAGCCGGGATCTACGGTTGCTCGTGCTAACTGTGTCAACGCCGCTCAAGCTGAGCATGCTCCTGGAGTTGTCATTGGTATGCTTCCTGTTAACTCATTTCCTGCACGAGTTTTGTTTGATTATGGTTCTTCACACTCTTTCGTTTCTCACAAATTTGCAAATGAGCATGAGCTTGTTATAGACCAGCTGGATAGAAAGTTAATGGTTCTTTCCCCCGGGGCAAGATTGTTATCTACTAAGATCAGCCATGGCAATCAAATTGAGATTGGTGGTTCTTCTTTTCCGGCTTCCTTAATTGTTCTGGGCAATTCTGATATTGATGTTATCTTGGGCATGGATTGGTTGACAACAAATGCAGCTGTGATTGATTGTGCTGAACGTTTGGTTTCTCTGAAAATTCCTGAAGGCCATATAGTCTATTCTCCAAGTCTGACTCCTGCAATTCAGCTTTATTCTTTGGCAGCTCTGAATGATGATGCTATGGAAGGTATTCAGAGTGTTCCTGTAGTTTGTGAGTTTCCAGATGTCTTTCCTGAAGAGTTACCAGGTATGCCTCCGGATCGTGAGGTTGAGTTTGTCATTGAACTCGAACCTGGTACCGCTCCTATTTCCAAGCGGCCTTATAAAATGGGTCCTGCTGAGTTGGCTGAACTTAAGCGTCAGTTGGATGAACAAGAGAAGTTGGGTTTCATTCAGCATAGTACTTCTTCTTGGGGTAGTCCAACCATCTTTGTGAAGAAGCGAGACAAGACTGATAGACTTTGTGTTGACTATCGGGCACTCAATGCTAAAACAATCAAGAATAAATATCCCCTTCCGCGGATTAATGATCTCTTCGATCAGCTAGCCGGAGCTGTGGTATTCTCTAAGCTTGATTTGAGAAGTGGTTATCATCAAATCAAGATCCACAAGGAAGATGTTCCCAAAACAGCTTTCACCACTCGCTATGGCCTGTATGAGTACACGGTCATGTCTTTCGGTCAAACCAATGCACCTGCCACCTTCTTGAGGCTTATGAACTCGGTTTTCATGGAGTATCTTGATAAGTTCGTTCTGGTCTATCTGGATGACATTCTAGTCTATTCTAAGTCAAATGAAGAACATGAAGAACACCTTCGATGTGTCCTAAACAAGCTTCGTGAGAACCGCCTGCATGCAAAGTTCTCCAAGTGTGAATTCTGGCTACCTGAAGTCACCTACCTTGGTCACGTCATCTCTGCCAAGGGCATTGCCGTCAACCCAGAAACTATTAAGACAATTATGGACTGGCTCCCACCCATAAATGTCAAAGAAGTCCGGAGTTTCCTTGGTTTGGCCAGTTACTGCCGTCGCTTCGTTCAAAATTTCTCAAAGATTGCGAAGCCTCTTACCGATCTCCTCAAGAAAGGCAAGAAATATCTTTGGACTCCTGCATGTCAAGCAAGCTTTGAAACACTCAAAGAGAAGCTCACTTCCACACTAGTCTTGGTTCCTCCAGATACATCAAAGCCTTTCTAGATTTTCTGTGATGCTTCATTGCAAGGATTGGGTGCGGTCCTGATGCAAGAAAAGCAAGTTGTTGCTTATGCCTCTCATCAGTTGAAGACGCATGAGATCAACTATCCTACACATGACCTCGAACTCGCAGCAGTTGTCTTTGCTTTGAAAGTATGGAGGCATTACTTGCTGGGCAACCGTTGTGAGATCTTTTCTGATCACAAGAGTCTGAAGTATATCTTCACACAGCCTGATCTCAACCTTCGTCAGAGGAGGTGGATTGAAACAATCAATGACTTCGATTTGACCATCAACTACACCCCGGGCAAAGCTAATGTCATGGCAGATGCTCTCAGCCGAAAAGCTTATGTCAACAATCTCATGGTGGAAGAACAACAACCTCTCTTGTGCGAGGAATTCCGCAAGCTCAACCTTGAAATTGTGGATCAAGGTTATCTTCTGAACCTTCTAGCAACACCTCTCTTGGAAGAAAAGGTCCGTTCCATTCAGCTTGGGGATCCTTACACTAAAAATATCATCTCCAACATTCAACTTCCGAAGTATGAGTCTTTCCATGTTGATGACCAAGGCACTCTTTTCTTTGAACTCCGGATGTTTGTTCCGAACTACCCGGGTTTAAGAGAGCAAGTTCTCAAGGAGGCGCATGATTCTGTTCTTTCTATCCACCCTGGCAGCACTAAGATGTACATGGACTTGAAAACACAATATTGGTGGCCTGGTTTGAAACGATATTGTGCCAAGTATGTCTCAGAGTGTGATGTGTGTCGCAGAGTTAAAGCTGTCCATCAGAAACCTTCCGGTCTTCTACAGCCATTGAAGCCTCCGGAGTGGAAATGGGAGAAAGTAGAGATGGACTTCATCACTGGTTTTCCAAGGTCGCAGAAAGGCAACAATGCAATCTTTGTTGTCATTGACAGGCTTTCCAAAGTAGCTCACTTCTTTCCGATCAAGGAAACAATTTCTGCAATTCAGTTGGCTGAGCTCTATATCAACAGAATTGTCTCTCTGTATGGAGTTCCTCTTGAGATCAGTTCAGACCGTGGAAGCATCTTCACTTCCAAGTTCTGGGGAAGTTTCCAAAATGCTTTGGGAACAAAGTTAAACTTCAGCACAGCTTACCACCCTCAGTCGCAAGGACAAGTTGAAAGGATCAATCAGATTCTAGAAGATATGCTCCGTGCTTGCGTTATCTCTTTCGGCATGAAGTGGGAAGAATGTCTTCCTTATGCTGAATTCTCTTACAGCAACAGTTTCCAGAAAAGTCTAAAGATGGCACCATTTGAGGCTCTTTATGGTCGCAAGTGTAGAACTCCGATTGGTTGGTCGGGCGCAGGTGAAAGATTATTGTTTGGCCCCGACATTGTAACTCAAGCGGAGGAGAAAGTTCATATCATTCTTGAAAATCTGAAGATTGCTCAAAGTCGCCAGAAGAGCAATTATGACAGAAAGCACACGGACATGGAGTATGTCCCGGGTGATCTCGTTTACCTTCGTGTCACTCCCATGAGAGGTACGCACCGTTTTGGTATCAAAGGAAAGCTGGCTCCTAGATACACCGGTCCTTTCAAAATTCGTGGAAGAAGAGGAGAAGTTGCTTATGCTCTTGAGCTCCCTGAACAACTCAAAGTACATGATGTTTTCCACATCTCTCAACTCAAGAAGTGCTTCAAGGATCCCGGCAGGACCGTGGACCATGAACTCATCAATCTCCAAGAAGATCTGTCTTATCAAGAACACCCCACAAAAATTCTTGAAGTCGCAGAAAGAAGGACTCGCAACAAGTCCATCAAGTTCTGCAAGGTGCAGTGGTCGCACCATTCCGTTGATGAAGCCACCTGGGAACGTGAAGATGAGCTCCGTGCCAAGTATCCTACCCTCTTTGAGTCTTCTTCTTCCTAGAATCTCAGGGCGAGATTCCAGTTTAGTGGGGGAGAGTTGTAGCATCCCAATTGTCTAACAATTGAAATGCTACTTGTCCTAGTAAGATATTGGCTACTCCATAGAGATTATTATTGCATCATAATCATATCATGCTCATGTCATCATGCCACCTTGCATTTGAGCATCATATAAAACTCCTTTTCTTTTGGCTCTTCTATCACATGCATTATTAATTGTATTTGCCTCTTGATATTGTATTTGGTTATTGATATATTGTTTAAATGCCCAAGTTGAGTTGGCGGCATATCTTTTATTTCCATTCCACCACCTTTCTTTCTATCACTTTATAATTCCACCATCCTACTAGATCATGAGCTTGTTTGTTTTAATTTGGGGTTTCATTTAGCTCATGGGCAATAGGGTGGATCTAGTCCCTTAATTCTTTTGCATGGTTTTATCCCACTTCTTGGAAATGCATAAGATTGATGCCATCATATTATTATTGTCTTCACAAAATAAATAATGGCATTATTATTTTGCATGGGCCATGCACCATTCTTCACCACCTTTTTGCTCCTTTGGTTATCCTTTATTTTAAGTGGATATTTACTTCATGGGTCATCCTTTTCCTTCCACCATTCCAAATCCTCATCTTTATCTATTTCTTTTATTTTATTTTCCTCTCATGCATGAACCACATGAGGCCTATTCCTTAATTCTTTTCTTTTTCTTTTTCTTGGAATTCTTTTCACCTCCACCTCATGTTAAGTCAAGCACTCACCATGCTCCACTTGGGTTGTTCTTGTCCACATTCTTTTCTTTTATTTTTTTATTTTCTACATGTATGATCATATGTGGCCTTTTTACACCTACTCTCTTCCTTCTTCTTTCTTTCTTGTTTCTCTTCCATTAGTCCATGCAAGATCAAGCCTTTCTAGTTCTTCTTGTATTGGCCTCTTACACAAAATTTACAACCTATATACTTAAAAATAATCAAACCTATTTAATCTATTTTCTTCTCATAACCCTATTTTCTACTAACCCTCTCTCTCTCTCTCTCTCTCTCTCTCTCTCTCTCTCTAGCTTGGCCTCCAGCCAAGCCCCTCTCTCCAACTGGCCACCCTCCCTCTCCCAGGCCCACACCCCAGCCACCTCTCTCTCTAGCCCTACCCAAAACCCTAACCCTAGCCCGAGCTACCCCCCTCCCCTCTCTCTTTTCTCTCTCTGACCGAGCTAGCCCCACCTGCCCTCCCTCGCCCTCAGCCCCACTGGCAGCCTCCCCTGCCATGCCTTCCTGCCCCAGGACGAGTCCCAGCTCGCCCATGTGCTCGAGGAGAAGGAGGAAAAGGTGGCACCCGAGCCACCTTTTTACCTGCCGTGCCCACCTGCCTCTCCTCTTTCTCCCTCTCACTTTTCCCACCTCCTCACGTCTCTGGCCTCTCCAGATCCACCCCGAGACGCCCCCTTCTTCCCCTCATTCCTCTCCGGCCACCAGCAGCCGACGCCGGTCGCCGCCAGCAACCACCCCGCCCCGACGAACCAGCCGTGCAGCGCGACCGTGAAGTGGCGGAGAAGACCGAGCCCGGCCCCCTGCGACGCCCCGTGCACGCGAACGTGGACGAGAAGCTCCACTGCGTCGCCAGTACCCTCGCCGTCCCCGAAACCCTAGCCCGCCGGTGCGTCTGCGTTCTCGCCGATCCGCCGCTCCTCGCTCCGACCCGACCACACCAGCGAGCCCACGGTGAGCCTCCCTCTCTCCCTGACATGCGCCGCCTCACCGTCGACGTCTAGCGCCGGCGGACGTTTCGTCGAACAGCCGCCGCGCGCCAGAGCTCGCCATTGTCTGGCCGGTTCCCGCGCTGCTTAGAGCCTACCTAGCACCCCGAACCCCCTCCTAACAGCTCCCCTAGCACCACCGCACCGGTCAGCCCGCTCAGCGCGCGCTCCCGCGACCCGGGTTAGAGTCCTCGCTCGCGCCGCGCGCCGCGTTTCCTCGCCAGACGGAGGAAAACGATAAACACTACCCGGGGTCGTGGTCATCTTGCAAAAATCCCCCCACCTTTTTAATTCTCGCAACCCGCGCTCCTAGTGCCCCACCGGTCAGTCGCCCAGGTCACCTTGCAGAAAAACCCCTCGGCTTTTCCGGCCGCAACCCGCGCTCCAGTCCCCAGCCCCACCTGTCAGCCCCTGTCTCGCTCTCCGCTGACACGCGGGCCTGCGCCAGTTGGCCCACCCCGCAGCCTCAGTGGCTAGGCGAGCCCGCGGTGACAAAATATTTTTCCCGCGCGCGTGCCCAGTCAGCACCAGGCCCACCTGTCAGTGTCTGTGGTTAGAATTGCCCGAGTAACAAAAGTAACTCCTGAGTCTGTTTTAATTCAAATCTTTTCCAAATTTATTTAAATTCAAATTCTTTTCAGATTCAAATAATTTTTAAAATACAAATCCAAATAATACATGTAATATATGTTTTGGAATCAAAAAAATGTGAGGAATCCAAATATGCTCTTCAAAATATATTTTGAACACTTTAATTTTCGAGATGATTAAAATTACAATAAAAATGCCCTTTTCCTTATTTAATTAATAACTTTTGTTTTATAACTCCAAATTTGACAAATAATATGTCTAAATCAATCAGCGCGACGAGCCCGTTCTATTTATGCAGTCCTTGTTCTGCATTGAAGCATGCATCATGTTGTCATTTAAAATCTGAACTGTTTATGGCAATAAAAACTTGGTTAAATGAATAATAAAATGTTTATTTCTTGTATCCACACTTCACCTTTGCCATGCTACTTTAATGCCATGTAATTGTGCATCATTCATCATGGCATGCTTGGTTGCTTGTTGAATTTTAATTCATATGCTTGTGCACTTTATTTATGTTGGCCCTTGTTTGTTTGGTTCTTCTTCGAATAGACGCCCAGCAGGAGAATTACCAGGAATCACAAGAGTATTACCCAGATCCGTCTCTCGCTTCAACTGAGCTGCCAGGCAAGCACTACCACATGCTTGCATACATACAGTACCTATTGCCTCTATCTTATTCTTGCATCATTGAGTCGCGATTGTATTAAATTGAATCCCAAGTACTGCATAGCCTTTACTTTTAAACCACACTAAGCTTGTTCCGGTCCCATGAGCCATTACTACAGGAGTTGTTTGAGCCATGCGAGTCGTAGAAAAGCATGAGTAGGGTATGTGAGTGTCTGATGGATAATGAGGTACCTAAACAACATAACCTGAGTAGTAATGGGATAACTAATGAAAGAGGCACCGGTGAGCAATATCTGCTATTTGGTTTTTCCTGCTCACTTGTGTCCCGTAGGACCCCGAGTACTTGATTCCTGTTCCTTGTTTATTCGCACTATCCACATCCGGGCGGCCTTATGGACCCCCCTGAGTCAGAGCTTGATTCATTCTTATTTCTTGGGGCCACAAGTAGTTTGGGGCTTTATTACTATTCTGTACTTATGCCATGTTACTGCTTTATTTAAGATTATGCGTGGAGCACCTGTACTGTTTTGGATCGTGGAATGTTTTCGCGGTATCGACAAGCCCAGTCACATTTTCGGGTTCCCAGTCGTTTACAGCCATTGACACAAACCTTGGGTCCGTCTCGGAGCCGGCCAACTTCGTTGCAGGTAGCTTAATGGGGTGGCCCCTTGAAATATTTCTGAATCATGTGATTGCTTTGTCGTGAATGCCTCGTTGGGTTTTGATTTGGTTTTTCCGAGGTTGATCGAGTGTGTGTTGCTATTCGTGCACCCCTGCAGGGTAAATCTTTCTGAAAGCCGTGTCCGCGGTTACGGACGACTTGGAGCACAGTTTCTCGATCATAGACAAGTATAACTAAAGTACCGCTTTCAAATTGACTAAGTACTTGACTAGTAAATAGTGCAATACTCATGGAATGGTTAATAAAAACTGCCAACGGATGATGGGGGTTGTTCGTCCGCTTCCTCGTTGGTAAGCGAGGAGGAGGATGGATCTGTTAATTATACTGTTATAACTGTTGTTCTTAATTCACGGACTTCCGTCTATCATTGGTTAGGCGGAAGGTTAGCGAGTCTCTATAGAATTGTTAGGTATTATCTTCTGCTGCACTTGCGTCACCCCAGGTTGTGTCCCCTTTAGTGGCATAAAGACTTGATGAGTACCCCTAGGGTCTCACACGATAAATTGTTTGATTCAGATGAACAGGTGTACCCGCAAGATGGATATTGGGTGGAAGAGACAGATGATGTTGGCAACGATCATTCGGTGTAGAGATTCCGGGAACGGGGATCCGTGTGATCTGTGGGCGGGATGTGTTTATTTATGGGGCATCTTATGCCAATTTGCTTCTTATCCGTACTCGGATCTTGTTTTCCGCTTCCGCCTGATACTCTGATGTGTGGTGTATGAGGAGCTATCCTAAATTATTATATCTATCTAGGCTGTTTGGATCTTGCCGTATGGCGTTGCACTATTTCTATTTCTTTTAGATGGAATGGCTCTGATGTACTGTTGTATGTGGCTTGCATACATACTCACTTGTGTATGTAGTTGATCCCTTCGCCTGCCGATTACGCCGCTCGTTCTTGTCCCGTTGTCTGAAAGTGGTTAGGACGGCCGAAAGGTCTACCGTGAGTGGCCCTGGGCCCCACCGTACTATTTTAACCACTTTCGTTCATCCAGGCATTAACTAAGAGCGTAATTCACCGAGGTAGTTACATAATTTCTCTATTTGATAACTCTACTTGCCCTCTAGTTTTGGGGTGATAAGCTGAAGCAATTCTATGATTAACATCATACTTAGCGAGGGTCTTCCTAAAACCGCCATGAATGAAATGAGAACCCCCATCAGTCATGAGATACCTAGGCACTCCCAACCTAGGAAAGATAACATCCTTAAGCATTTTTAGAGAGGTTTCCCCGTCAACACTTTTTTTAGGAATGTCTTCTACCCACTTAGTAACATAATCAACGGCAACAAGAATATGAGTGTAACCCTTCGAAGGAGGGAAATGACCCATAAAGTCGAATCCCCAACAATCAAAAGGTTCAATAACTAGAGAGTAGTTCATAGGCATTTCATTGCGTCTAGAGATATTACCAACACGCTGACATTCATCACAAGATAAAACAAATTTTCTTGCATCTTTAAAAAGGGTAGGCCAGTAGAAACCTGATTGTAGTACCTTTTGTGCAGTTCTATCTCCTGCATGATGTCCTCCATAGGCGCTCCCATGACATTTACGCAATATCTCTTTTAGTTCATACTCTAGAACACATCTTCACATAATACCATCAACCCCTTCTTTGTATAAGTGTGGGTCATCCCAAAAATAATGCCTCAAATCATAAAAGAACTTTCTTCTTTGCTGAGCTGTAAAAGTTGGAGGCAAATACTTGGAGACAATAAAGTTAGCATAATCAGCATACCAAGGGCTTCCTCGCGAGTTCACCCCTACTACGGCTAACTGTTCATTTGGGAAACTATCATTAACAGGCATAGGATCAAAAGAGATGTTTTCCAAACGAGATAAATTATCAGCTACAGGATTTTCAGCACCCTTTCTATCTACTATATGTAGATCAAACTCTTGTAAAAGAAGTACCCATCTAATAAGCCTAGGCTTAGCGTCCTTCTTTGTCATAAGATATTTAATAGCAGCATGATCAGTATGAATGGTTACTTTTGAGTCCACAATATAGGGCCTAAACTTATCACAAGCAAAAACAACAGCTAGAAATTCCTTTTCAATAGTAGCATAATTCCTTTGAGCAGCGTCTAAAGTCTTACTAGCATAATGGATAATGTTTAGCTCTTTATCAATACGTTGCCCAAGGACAGCACCTACAGCAAAATCACTAGCATCACAAATTATTCAAAGGGTAAACTCCAATTAGGTGGTTGAACAATAGGGGCTGTAGTTAAAGCCTTCTTAAGAGTTTCAAAAGCTTCCTTACAATCATCATCAAAAACGAAGGGTACATATTTTTGAAGAAGATTAGTAAGGGGTTTTGATATCCTGGAAAAGTCTTTAATAAACCTTCTATAGAAACCAGCATGACCAAGGATACTACGAATACCTTTTATGTCTCTTGGGCATGGCATCTTCTCAATTGCCTCAACCTTAGCTCTATCAACTTCTATGCCTCTTTCAGAAACTTTATGCCCAAGAAAAATCCCTTCATTAACCATGAAGTGGCATTTCTCCCAATTAAGAACAAGATTAGTTTCTTCACATCTCTACAAAACTTTATCAAGGTTGTGAAGAAAATTATCAAAAGAAGTTCCGTAGACAGAAAAGTCATCCATGAACACTTCTACAATTTCCTCAAAAAAGCCATGAAAGATAGCAGACATGCACCTTTGGAAAGTAGCTGGAGCATTACATAAACCAAAAGGCATACGTCTATAAGCATAGGTTCCATAAGGGCAAGTAAAAGTAGTTTTTTCTTGATCTTGTTGTTTAACAGCAATTTGAGAGAAACCAGAATAATCATCAAGAAAAAAAAATGGGTCTTTTTAGACAACCTTTCCAACATTTGATCAATAAAAGGAAGCGGGTAGTGATCTTTCTTAGTGACTTTATTGACTTTCCTAAAATCGATGCACATCCTATAGCCTACCACTATTCTTTGGGGAATAAGTTCATCATTATCATTAGGGACAACGGTAATACCTCCCTTTTTAGAAACACAATGAACATGACTAACCCATTCACTATCAGCAATAGGGTAAATAATACCAGCATCAAGGAGTTTCAATACCTCATTCCTTACCACTTCCTCATCTTAGGATTTAAACGTCATTGGTGCTCCACTACTGGCTTCGCATCTGGTTCTATGTTGATAGAATGCTGACATATAGTAGGTGAAATCCCTTTCAAATCATCCAGAGTATAGCCCATAGCTCCTCGGTGTTTCTTCAAAACTTCCAATAATCTTTTTTCTTCCTCCCCTGAAAGTTTAGCGCTAATAATAACAGGATATATCTTTTTATCATCAATAAAAGTATATTTAAGATCATTAGGGAGAGGTTTTAGATCGAAAACTGGGTCCTTTTTAGGTGGCATCATGGTACCCAAGTCCTCTACAGGCAAGTCGTGCTTAAGCATCATAGGTTGATCACGGAGAATCATGTCAATCTCATTCCTTTCTTCCATGAAGATTTCACTTTCATGTTCTTCCATAAATTGCTGCAAAGCATTGTTAGGAGCAAGAGAAATAGCAGCAAGTTGTTCAACCCTAAAATCCTCATTATGGGTTTCCTCTTCGCAAGGTTCTTTAGCAAATTTCGAAAAATTAAACTCATAGGATTCCCCATCAAACTTAGTCAAGATTTTCTCCCTCTTGCAATCAATAATATCCCCACAAGTACTCAAGAAAGGTCTACCAAAAATGATAGGATAAGTTTTACTAGCAGCTGAACCAAGTACTAAAAATCAGCGGGGTACTTAATCTTACCGCAAAGAACTTCCACGTCTCGCACAATACCAATTGGAGAGATGGTCTCTCTATTAGCAAGGTGAATAACCACATCAATCTCTTCCAACTCGCAAGGACTGATCTCATGCATAATTTCTCTGTAAAGCTCATAAGGAATAACACTGGAACTTGCACCAATATCACATAAACCATAATAGCAATGATCACCAATTCTAACAGAAAGCACAGGAACACTAGCCTTTTTAGTTCTATTGGGATGTGAAACAATATTAGAAGCATCTTCACAAAAGACTATGTGCCCGTCTTCTACGCTTTTAGTGACAAGGTCTTTCACAATTGCTACCAGAGATTCAATGTTTATTTGTTCATCAGGTTTTACAGTTCTTTTTTCACTTTTGGTGATAACATTAGTTATCATAGGATGGTCCTTTACCTTTTCGGGAAAGGGAATCTTCTCGATATAAGGTTCGGGTAAGATGGGATCAATAATGCAATACTCAACACTTCCAATAGGAGCATAGTCAGCAATATCTTTGTAAGGTGCATGGTATTTGTTCCATCCCCTTTTTGGAATTTCGATATAGGAAGCAAAAGCTCTAAAACAATTCGTAATAACTTGCAAATCAAGACCATAAAGATTACTAATATTTTGAAAGTCATCAGTTCCCATAAAAGATTCAATGCATTCATAATCATAATTTATACCTGACTTTCTACCTTTGTCATTCTCCCAAGCTTCAGCATTATCTTGAATACGGTCCAGAAGATCCCATTTAACTTCTTCTTCCATATGAGTGAATGATCCAGCACAAGAAGCATCCAATAAATCTTTATCATGTAGAGGGAGCCTTGCATAAAAGTTGTTGATAATAATATTGTTGGGGAGCTCATGAATGGGACATTTGAGCTGTACTCTCTCCATCAAGAGGCCAAAAGTTGTATATTTGATTCCGATCTTTATGAATCTCACTAGGAGGATAAAACTTTGAATAAAAGAGAGGCATTATTTCCTCCCATTCCAGAGCTTGACCATTCTTCAGCAGCTTATACCATTCCTCAGCTCTTCCTTTCAGTGATAATGAGAATAACTTCTTCTTAACTTGATCTGTAGTAATACCTGCACACTTGAACAACCCGCATAATTCGTGTATAAAGAGTAAATGATCTCCGGGATGGACAGTTCCATCCCCAATATAGTAGTTATCCATAACACGATCAATAATTCTTGTAGGTATTTTGAAAACATCTTTCTCAGCAGGTGGTGGCTTATCTACTACCTTAGCAGTGGTAGTAGCATTACCAAATAAGAAACTCAGCGAATTATCCATAACAAAAATAAAGCAACTAGCAGAAATAAACAATACTCACAGTAGAAGTTTCCTTTACCAGTTCCACTCTCCAATAGCGCTTCACTCCCCGGCAACGGCGCCACAAAATAGTCTTGATGACCCACAAGTATAGGGGGTGTATCGCAGTATTTTCGATAAGTAAGAGTGTCGAACCCAACGAGGAGCAGAAGGTGCTGGCTAGTGGTATGGATCAGGAATTCTCTGCAAATACTTAGCAAACAGATTTTTATGGGTTTTCGATAAAGCAAGTAAACGAAGTACGAGTAAATAAAAGATAGTAAGAATGAATGCAGCAAGTGGCCCAATCCTTTATGCAGCAAAGGACAAGCCGGTTGTATTTCTATAGACGACCAAACGTTCTCGAGGACACATGGGAAGACTGTCAAGTGCTTTCGCTTCATATAGTCGATTAATCTTCTCTAGCTTGCTAAGTGTTGTGTGGGTGAACCTATGCTAATGTACCGCCCCATCCAAGACTAAATACATACTTGTGATTATACCCCTTGCAAACATCTGTAAGTACAAGAAAGTAATTAAGGTAAAACCTAACCACAGCTTTAAACTCTAAGACCCTTACGTCCCTTGTGCAATGGTTTCCTAACGGGAGTTCAGGTTTCTGTCACTCTGGCAACCCCTACGATTAGTAGCCAAATACACAATGCATTCCCCTAGGCCCACATAGGTGAAGTGTCATGTATTCGATGTTCACTTGACACCACTAGAATAAGTACACCACAACTTAAATAACAATCTATTGAATCTTTCTCAACGCAACTCCACTACTAACAACAAGACTTCCCCCATGTCCTCAAGAACAAAACGAACTACTCACAAGACATCATATGGATCATGATCAGAGATGGAATAATGATGTATAACAATCTGAACATAAACAATAATTCAATGGTTCACTCAATAGCATCAACTAGAAAGAGTAATCAACACCGGGAAAGTTTCCCCTATGAACTATGCAAGATTCAACTCAATTGTTACAGCAATATGGAGATGGTGATGAGGGTGCTGATGGTGATGATGGTGGTGATGATGATGATGATGATCTCGATGAAGTCCATCTTGATGATGGTGTTGATGGCGATGATCTCCCCTCTCCGAGAAGGAATTCCCCTGGTAGAAATTTGTTTGCCGGAGAGATCTTTCTCTCTCGGTGTTTTCCGCCCCGCAGAGGCGGCGGAATCTTTTTGTGGTCGCTCCCTGAGTCTTAGGGTTTCGTGGGGATGATATACGCCAGAGGAGAGAGGCTGGAGTGGGCCAGGGTGGCCACACCACTCCCTGGCGCGACCTAGGCTTGCCCGCGCCATGGGGTGGTGTGGGCCCCCTGTGGCCCACCTCCACTCCATCTTCTGGCATCCCGAGTCTTCTGGAAAAATAGAATTTTCCGTATATTTTCCCGGATTTTCTGATCTTCGCGAATTTTGCCTCCAAACAGCACCTTTTCCATCAGAATCCTGACTACAGCGGTCCATGCTCCAAAAGTCATCAACCATGCAAAAATAGATGAAATAACATAAGTATCACCTCTCAATACGAAATATATCAATGAATAATAGTGAATTAAGACATAGAATAGTGATGCAAAATGGACGTATCAATGTGTTCCATATATAGTCATACGTGCTCGCAATGAGAACTTGCACAACATCTTTTCTCCCGCCAGCCCGTTTGCAGCGGGGCCTCAAGGGAACTACTGGCAATTAAGGTGCTCCTTTTAATAGAGCACCGGAGCAAAGAATTAACACTCCGTGAACACATGTGATCCTCACATCAAAACTATTCCCTCCAGTTATCCGGATTGCTGTCACTTCGGGGCCATTGGTTCCGGACAATAATGTGTGTATACAACTTGCAGGTAAGACCATAAAAAATACTATCATAATGAATCAATAACATGTTCAGATCTGAAATCATGGCACTCGGGCCCTAGTGACAAGCATTAAGCATAACAAGTCGCAACAAAGTAAAAAAGCACTAATAATAGATACTAGGCACCATGCCCTAACAATCCGATGCCATTACATGAATGATCTCATCTAATCCCTACCATCCCCATAGCCTACAGCGGGGGATTACTCACTCATAGATGGGGGAAACATGGATGGTCAGTGGAGAAGCAATGGTGATGATGACGGCGATGATCTCCTCCAATTCCCCATCCCGGCAGGGTGCTAGAATGGAGTTTCTGGTTCCGAATCGCGGAATCTGGTGGTGGCGGCGCAACGGAACTCTTTCTAGAAAAACATCGACCCCTAGTTTTTAGGTCAGGAGGGAACTTATAGGCAAAGAGGGAGACCGAGGGGGTGCCTGGGGCGGCCAGACCACCCCCTGGCATAGCCAGGCCTAGTCCGTGTGGCTAGGCCCCAGCCCCTCTCCGTCTTGTATTCTGGCTCCTTGAGTCTTCTGGTGAAATAGGATTTTTGGCATATTTTTCGGGATTTTTCCTGATAGTTGATTTTCTGCACAAAAACTAGACACCAAGGTAATTCTGCTGAAAACAGCGTAAGTCTGTGTTAGTTGTATCCAAATCACACAAGTTTAGAGGAAAAACAATAGCAAAAGTGTTCAGGAAAGTAGATACGTTTTGGACGTATCAACTCCCCCCAAGCTTAGCTTATTGCTTGTCCTCAAGCAATTCAGTTGAAAACTGAGTGCGATAAAAGAAACTTTCACGAACACATTTGCTTCATATGATGTATATATTCTCAGCATGTGATCAACTACTTAGGCAATTCATAATAGGGAGTATGCAACTAAGTTTACTTAATAGTCATTGCAAGCTATGAAGAGATTCCAACTCAAAAATAATAAGTAGCATGAAACATAAACATAAGCAACATTGTAATGTTCATAAAAAGGTATGATAGAGTGGTATCTCGCTTGCCTTTGATTGTAGAGCAAACATAAATGCCAAGGCACCTCTGAAGTTCAAGTGAAGACTAGAAGTAAAGATATCAAAGATACAAGCATCAAAGTCATAACACAAATAGTCAAGTTTTGAGACAAGCATATTACACTAAGAATGAAAAATATGGTCTCAAGCAAGTGCTCATAGAATATGTGGAGACTCAACAAACAAATGAAAAGGTTTTGAATAGTTTGAAAGGCTTCCAAATGCTAAAAGTATGGTACTCATTAGCTTTGAGCTCTCATTGCCCCTATCATAAGAATCTTTAAATGGTTAAGGTTAAAGTGACACAACTAAGAGGATATGATTGACAAGTTATAAGCTAAAATCTCATGCCCCTTACTTACGAGTACCGGACCTCATGCTACTCAACTTCAGTCACAAGTAAGCTATTGTCATTGTAAGTACATATGTATCATAGAGAACCGTCAACGGGGTACCCCTTGCACATGATACAGGAGCTATCCCATAATCAAAATGATAAGGCAAGCAGACAATGAGCATCTCAGCGATCTTTTTATTTGCTATTTGCATAGGTTTTTATTAAGGATGCTTCATAGAATGCTCATTATGGTTATGCTACAAGTTTCCACCATGATTAGGCATGGCTTAAGCTAGCGGCCTAGGCGTTTCTCTAACACATATACAAACTCCGTGATCTTACAAGTTCCCCTTTTATTTCACACCGCCGGGATCCATAAGCAAAAGAATCATGATATCAACGAGGTACAAAGCACTCGTGCAATGTTGAAAGCGTTCCCCATGATACATGGTTCTACTAACTTCAACTTATAAAGTGCAAGCATATACGCAACAAAGATGGACGCAATGGTTCAAGATTATTAAGTGCAAGAAGGTAAAGTGTGCCATCAAGTTCATGAGAGCTTTACTAACTAACTTTCTCATAACAAGCAAACATTTTATTCGGAATAAAACAAGGCATACTAAGCATGCACAGAATAGAAAATGATGCTAATAGGTAGGTATGGTGGACACTTTTGGCAATATTTGGTTTTAGGGAGTTGGAAACACGAGTAAAGCTTATACTCAGTGCAGGTGAAGGCTAGCAATAGTAAGGGAGCGACAAACGAGAGAGCAATAACTGTCATAATCATGCTTGCAGCAAAACAGGACTAATCATGGCAAGAAAGTGATTCAAGACCCCTGAGGCAAAATAATTCATCGAGGCTTAACTGATTATTGTTTCAGTCATATGCATGCATGAGCATGTGCCAAGTCAATTCAAGTGAAACATTCATAGGAGGATACCACAGTGTCATACCAAGTTATGAATAGAGCAATGCAAGGAAACATTCATATGATAAGCTACAAACTATTAGCGAGCTAGAGCTAATCATAAGAAAGCAAGAACTACTAAGCATCCATAAATAAATAGCATACACCCTACATGAACAGACTAAGCATGCCCACAATGATGAGTATATGTACAAAAATGAAAACAAATAGAGTTCGTTACCAGCCTCTTACCACACCTCAAGTTGTCATTAATCCTCATTATTGCCCTTCACTTGTGTGGCTTGAATGATAACATGAAACCAAATTCCACTGAGGACTGCTGAACCCTGCAGCAAACTCACAAAACCAAAGAAGAACAACAAATATTTTTGGTGTTTTCGATTAAAAACAAGAACGAAAAAAGAAGAACAAACAAAGCAAAAAGGGAAAAGCAAACCAAGGAAAAAATAAACAAACAAAGAGAAACAATAGAAATATTTTTGGTCTTTTTGTGTTTTAGAAAGCAAAAACAAAGAGAGAATGAAAACTAAAAAGAGAACGAAACATGAATATACAAAGTACCAACTAAACATGATATGGAGATGAGTGTGATGTCGGTGTACCTCCCCCCAAGCTTAGGCTTTTGGCCTAAGTGGGTATCAATCCAAATACGAGTAAGGGTTCCAAGCAAGCGGGTCATTGTAAGAATGATCGTGATTAGGCCCTTGGGAAGAAGAAGCTCCCCAATCATAGGTAGGCTGTTGATATGAAGATTCCCCCTCATTCGAGGGTTGGAACGAATCATCTGTAACCTCCCTTCTCGTATCCTGCTCCTGTTGGGAGAGCTCTCCCAAGTACGTATCAAGCTCCTCCTCAATGAATGACCATCCTACCGTGGTATCAAGGTTAAACAAAACAGGTGCAGGCAAAAGAACAAATCGCTCGGACTTACTCCTTCTCCAACCAGCCTTGAGAAAGGTTATTTCATAGGACAACTCACTCAAATTAGCCCAAGAAGAAACAAATTTATGCTGTAGCATGGAATTAAGGTCAAGCCTTTCTATGGGACACTGCAGGTCTAGATGATGGGGCACAAAACCATGCAAAGCTAATAAACGAGAGGCAATGAGGCCTCCACAAATTCCACATTTCTCGTGGTTAGCAGCAAGACGGAAAGCTATCAAGGCACCCAAGTTATAAGTCCTATCTTGTTTTAAAGCAGCTGAGATGAATGCTAGATCATACGAAGATAACTTATTAGCAGTTTTCCTAGCGAGAACACACTTGGCAATAAAGTAAGAAAAGTAGCAAATAGATAGGAGATGAATGTTACGGATTTTCCCGCTCTCCTTCGAGAAGCTACTCCCTTGGAAAATGTCCGCATACAAGTCCATGAGTGGTGCAGGTCGCTCTTTAATCCTTCCACATGATCCCCACTGAGGTACCTTAATAGCTGCACAAAAGTCATCAAGACGAAGGTCGACAGCTATATTATAAATTTTGTAGTGGACCATGGGGTTAGGCAAAGAGTAACTAAATCGAAAGTCCTGCACTACAGACATGGTTAGTTTCACAAATTGACAAGGTTTATCCTCCACAAAGTGCTCCAATCCTGCATTAGCAACCAAAGTATGGAAGTCCTGGGAAATTCCTGCAGCCCTCATGAATTCGAAGCATGGATAGATGGAAGGAAAAACTTCCTCCTATCGGTGAACCTTCATAACCTCAGGCACCCTCAGTTCATGTTGGTTGATTTGATTCTCATTCATCTTCTATTCTGAAATTTAAACATCCATTAGACAAGTGATTTCAAAGTGAATATATAATGAAGGGCACACTCATAGGGACTTGTAAGAGGCCTAAACATGCATCAAAACAATATCTCTCAGCATTGAACAAGATTACAAGCTCTCATAACCTGTCACCTGCAGCAGCAAAATACTCAAGATATAAACCACTAAACACAAATCTACTTGGACAAGCGGAGGAGTCACATACCGGAGAACAAATGCTCCAAATTTCAGCAGCAAGGATGGGCTGAGCAAGGAGATCGAAAAATCGAGGGCAAGAACATCAAGAACGCGATTTCGAGCAAAGAACTGATGTTTTCTCGGGAGAGAGAAGAAAGTGGGAAGTGAGAGAGTGAGTGGAGGGCCAGGGTGGCCCACACCATGGCCAGGCGTGCCCCTGGGCTGGCCGCGCCACCAGGTGGTGTGCCTGCCTGGTGGGCCCCCTGGTACTCTCCAGGCACTTCTCTGCCCCTTTTTTCACATAAAAATTTAATATGAATTTTCTGGAATTTTTCGAGACACTTTATTTTTGAGAAATTTTTAGGCATAGATGAATGATTTTCTGATAGAAAGGTTTTTTCGAAAAGATGCAAAAGCAACACAAAACTAAAACTTTAGAAGTTCTAAGACACTCTAATAAGCAAGCAATCTAAAAACGGAAAAGTAAACTAAACGAAAGCAAAAACTAAAATGGACAAAATAAAAGTAAACAAAGATAATCATGGTGAAAACATTGTTTCGTTCATTAAAATCCCTTAGTTAACAAGGTTGATCAGGTCTTGTTACCAAGGCAATTTTATATGAAACAAAACTTTGTATTCCACTAATGATTATGTTACCTCAACCTTGATAGCAATGGTCCCAATCATAATAGTTACATATTTTTCTTTTGGTATGGGACAATATATTTCTCCAACTTGGATGCCCTCAACATGTTCAATTGAATTTAAGCCATAAGTCCTATCAATCTTCTTGGGGAAATATACAGTATGCTCCTTGTCATTAACATTAAAAGTCACCTTTCCTTGATTACAATTAATAACAGCGCCTGCAGTATTAAGAAAAGGTCTCCCAAGAATAATAGACATATTATCATCTTCAGGCATTTCAAGCACAACAAAATCAGTTAATATTAAGCAATTATGAGCCACTTGAACAGGTACATCCTCACATATACCAACAGGAATAGTAGTAGATTTATCAGCCATTTGTAAAGATATATCAGTTGGTATTAGTTTTTCCAGTTGAAGTCTCTTGTAGAGAGAAAAAGGCATAACACTAACTCCTGCTCCTAAATCACACAAAGCAGTTCTAACATAACTATTTTTAATAGAGCATGGAATAGTTGGAATCCCTGGGTCTCCAAGTTTCTTTGGAACCTTACCATTAAAGGAATAATTAGCAAGCAAAGTAGAAATTTCTTCATTAGGGATCTTCCTTTTATTTGAGACAATATCCTTCGTATACTTTGAATAAGGAGGCAATTTAATAGCATCAGTTCAAGGAATTTGCAAGAATAAAGGTTTCATCCACTCACAAAACTTATTATAGTGTTCATCTTCCTTTGACTTGTGTTTCTTATCAGGGAAAGGCATAGGTTTTTGGACCCAAGGATCTCTTTCACTACCATGTTTCTTAGCTACAAAATCTTCTTTAGTGTATTTAGTATTCTTAGTGTGCCTTTCAGGTTCTTCTTCAACTTTTTCTTTATCAGGAACATCATTTTCTTCATTACCATGTTCAGTTTCAGCATCAGAGACAAATATACTATTATGATCTTTAGCAGGTTTAGAAGGTTCTACAATAGTTTTATGTTTCTTATTTCTTTTCTTAGGAGTAGTACCATTATTTTCAACTTGCTGAGAATCCTGCTCAATTCTTTTAGGCTGCCCCTCAGGATATAGAGGATCCTGGGTAGCAGCACCACTTCTAGTTCTAATTTCATAAGCATGATTTTCTTTCGTAGCATTAACTAGCAAGTCTTTTTGAACTTTAATAAGCTGATCAATTTGAGTTTGAACCATTTGAAAATGTTTGACAAGCATTTTAACACCATTAGAGGTTCTTTCCACAATATCTTTTAACTCAATAATAGCTCTAGAGTTTTCCATTAAATGATTTTGCACCCTTTTATTAAAATTATCTTGCTTAACAATAAAAATATCAAATTCTTCTAAGCATTGATCAGGAGATTTAGAGTAAGGAATATCACCTTCATCAAAATGTTGGAGAGAGTGTACCTCAATAGTGGATGAGTGGGGAATTGGCTTACATAATTCTTCTATAGGAGGTAAATTCTTGACATATGTAGCTTTAATTCCCTTCTCCTTAAGACATTTCTTAGCTTCCTTCATCACTTCATCATTTAGTTCAATAACTCCCCTCTTCTTCGATGTTGGTGTAGGCGCAGGAATAGTTGGTTCAGGTATAGTTGTCTCAGGTATAGCTAGTTCAGGAGGAGTCCAGTCTCATAATTCTTGCTTATTTTAGCCATTAATTCCTCAGCTTCCTTGGGAGTCCTATTCCTGAAAACACAATCAGCACAGCTATCCAGGTATGTCCTAGATTCTTCAGTTAGTCCATTATAAAATATATCAAGAAGCTCATTCTTAGGTAATGAACATCCATCATGTGCATGAATCAAAGCACAAAACCTTGCCCATGATTCAGGCAATATATCTTTTTCTCCCTGTTTAAAATCAAAAAGTTCCTGCAAAATAGCATGTCTAGCACTAGGAGGAAAAATTTCTGCAGGAAAGTACTAATCAAGCAATCAGGGCTATCAATAGAACCAGGAGGTAAATTATTAAACCAAGTTTTAGCTTCTCCTTTCAGCGAAAAAGGGAAAATTTTAGCAACAAAGTAGGTGCACATCTTAATATCATCATAAAACAAGCCACTCATGGTAGAAAGCTCAGTCATATGTGCTACCGCACTTTCATTCTTAGTCCCACAAAAAGGTTATTTCTCAACAATAGCTATGTAGATAGATCAAGAGAGAAATCATAATCCTTATCTTTAATGTTTACGGGAGATGCAGCAAACTTAGCATTAGGAGACAATTTGGGTTTTATAGTATGCCTCTCAAGGAGACTCTTAATAGCACTCCTATCATGGGTGTTTTGACATTCTTTAATAAATTCATCGGTCATCTCAATATAACTGTCTTCAATATCATAGCTCTCTCTAGACTCAGGTGAACTAACAGGCGTAGTAGTGTCTTCATTAGGAGTTTTAGTATTTCCAGCTATAGTTCTAGCAATCGTAGCATCTAGGAAAGGACCTAATGAACCACTCTTATCAAGCACAGTAGAAGCAGCATCATAAGTATCAGAAGTTTCAGATCCAGCAGTAGTAGCAATATGTGTAGCATGTGTGTGTGGTGGTGTAAGGAACTTACTCATAACAGACGGTGAATCAAGAGCAATAGAGGTGTTCAGAACCGTACCTCTTCTTGTAGTGGATGGTAAAATAGGGACCTTGCCATCACGAGACTTACGCATGATGGATGGATGGTAGCGAACAATAATGATTCCATGTGGCCTTGATAAATAAAGCTATGCTCCCAGGGAACGGTGCTAGAAAATAGTCTTGATGACCCACAAGTATAGGGGTGTATCACAGTATTTTCGAGGGAAGTGAAACCCAATTTATTGATTCGACACAAGGGGAGCCAAAGAATATTTATAAGCCTTAACAACTGAGTTGTCAATTCAGCTGCACCTGGAAACAATCTTGCTCACAACAATTTATCAGTAGCAACAGTTTTATAGTAGCAATATTAAAGTAAAAGCAGTGGTAAAAGCAAAGACAATAGTAACAATTGCAGTAAACAGTAGGATTAAAGCGCGGTAGGCATAGGGATGGATGGACGGGCGTTGCATGGACAAGACAATTCACATGGCAATCAAAACATAGGGCATTTGCAGATAAATAAGATAAAGCATCCAAGTACTAGATAATCATAGGAATGTGTTCCATATATAGTCATACATGCTCGCAATGAGAACTTGCACAACATCTTTTGTCTTGCCAGCCCGTTTGCAGCGGGGCCTCAAGGGAACTACTGGCAATTAAGGTGCTCCTTTTAATAGAGCACCGGAGCAAAGCATTAACACTCCGTGAACACATGTGATCCTCACATCAAAGCCATTCCCTCCGGTTATCACGATTTCTATCACTTCGGGGCCATTGGTTCAGGATAATAACGTGTGTATACAACTTGTAGGTAAGACCATAAACAATACTATCATAATGAATCAATAACATGTTCAGATCTGAAATCATGGCACTCGGGACCTAGTGACAAGCATTAAGCATAACAAGTCGCAACAAAATCAAAAAGCACTAATAATAGATACTAGGCACCATGCCCTAACAATCCGATGCCATTACATGAACGATCTCATCCAATCCCTACCATCTCCATAGCCTACAGCGGGGGATTACTCACTCATAGATGTGGAAACATGGATGGTCGATGGAGAAGCGATGGTGATGATGATGGCGATGATATCCTCCAATTCCCCGTCCCGGCAGGGTGCCAGAACGGAGTTTTTGGTTCCGAATCACGGAATCTGGTGGTGGCGGCACAGCGGAACTCTTTCTGGAAAAACGTCGAACCCCCCTAGGTTTTTAGGTCAGGAGGCAACTTATAGGTGAAGAGGGAGACCGAGGGGGTGCCTGGGGCGGCTAGACCACTCCCTGGCACGGTCAGGGCTAGCCCGCACGGCCAGGTGGTGTGGCCAAGCCCTAGCCCCTCTCCGTCTCGTATTATGGCTCCTTGAGTCTTCTGGTGAAATAGGATTTTTGACATATTTTCCGGGATTTTTCCTGATAGTTGATTTTCTGCACAAAAACTAGACACCAAGGTAATTTTGCTAAAAACAGCGTCAGTCCGTGTTAGTTGTATCCAAATCACACAAGTTTAGAGGAAAAACAATAGCAAAAGTGTTCGGGAAAGTAGATACATTTTGGACGTATCAGTGGGTTGAAGTTCAATGCTAGCTAAAAATCCTTTGCTAACTAGCTCAGTTCTAAACTGCTCCAACTCTTCATGCAAACTTGGCTGGGCTTCTTTAATCATGGTGTTTAATCAACACGGCAATCTTCTAAGAGCATCCGCTACCACATTGGCTTTGCCGGGGTGATAGTGAATGTCAAGGTCATAATCCTTGATTAACTCTATCCATCTCGTTTGCCTCATAGTCAGCTCCTTCTGAGTGAAAATATACTTCAAGCTCTTGTGACATGAGTAAATATCACAGCGATTACCCATAAGGTAATGACACCATGTCTTCAAGGCTAAAACTACAGCGGCTAATTCAAGATCATGGGTAGGGTAGTTTTGCTCATGTTGCTTCAGTTGTCTGGACATATATGCTATGACTTTCTCTTCTTGCATCAACACACATGCGCGACCAATCTTGGATGCATCACAATACACATCAAACGACTTCTTAATATCTAGCATAATCAATATTGGGGCTGAAATCAATCGCTTCTTGAGCGCTTGGAAACTTGCTTCACATTTTTCGGTCCATTCAAACTTCTTGTCCTTCTTCAACAATTGGGTAATGGGTCTTGCGATGCTTGAAAATCCTTCTACGAACTTGCGGTAGTATCTCGCTAATTCGAGAAATACACGGACTTGGGTTTGAGTGGTTGTGGCTTCCCATTCTTCAACATCTTTGATCTTGGCGGGATCAACAGGGATTCCTCCTGCCGACACAATATGTCTGAGGAATCCTACTTCTTTCAGCCAGAACTCACATTTGCTAAACTTGGCATACAACTGATACTCTCTAAGGGTTTCAAGGATGATTCTCAGATGTTGCTCATGGTCTTCTTCTGACTTGGAGTAGATAAGAATATCGTCGATAAACACAATGACAAACTTATCCAGAAAGTTCATAAAGATCTTATTCATGAGATTCATGAAATAAGCGGGGGCATTGGTTAATCCAAAAGACATGACCATATATTCATACAATCCATATCTGGTGGTAAAGGCAGTCTTTGGAATATCCATTGCACGAATCTTGAGTTGATGATAACTAGTCCTAAGATCAATCTTAGAGAACACTCTGGCACCAGACAACCGATCAAACATATCCTCTATCTTGGGCAGTGGGTACTTGTTCTTGATGGTGACATCATTCAACTTCCGGTAATCCGTGCACAAACGGTTGCCTCCATCTTTCTTGTCGACAAACAACACGGGTGATCTCCATGGCGATGCACTTGGTTGAATCAAGCCTTTCTCCAACATAGCATCAAGTTGCTTCTTCAGCTCCACTAACTCTAATGGGTTCATGATATAGGGTCTCTGAGCTATGGGTCTGGTTCCAAGAATTAGTTCAATAATTAACTCGATATCCCGATCTAGGGGCATACCGGGCAATTCATCTGGGAATACGTCGAGGTATTCACAGACTACTCTGACTTGGTCTATAGTGGGTAGGGCTAGACTCTTGTTGCATTTGAATTGACGGGGCAAGGTTTCAAATATATGCTCTACTGACACTCCAGAGCTACTGGTCATGGTGATGGCTTTCTTGGCACAATCGATCAATCCTTTATGTTTCGACATCCAATTCATTCCTAGTACTACTTCCAAACATTTGGTTCCAAGTACTATTAGATTGGCATAATAATCTATCACATGTATTCTGATAGGCACAACCTTGCAAATTTTTCTAGCTTTGGTGGTTGAACCAGGTATTTAAACTATCATAACATGCTTCAAGTTGGTTGGGTGAATCTTACTAGTGCATGCAAATTCTTTGGTAACAAACAAGTGCGATGCTGCAGAATCAAACAACACTCTTGCTAATACTAAGTTAACAGAAAACATACCCAGCACGACATTTGGCGCTTCTTAGGCTTCTTCAGCGTTCATGTGGAATAGACGACTGTTGCGGTTGAGCGAATTCCCTGGGACGAATCTTCTTCCGGGCTGAACACGGCGCTGCTGCTGAGCTGGGGCATTCACATTGGTAGTGGCTACAATCTTCTTGGGGCACTCATTGGAATAGTGACCCTTCACTCCACACTCAAAACAAGTAATCTGACACTTGTCTTTGGCTGCAACAGGCACGACATTGCTTCTAGTCCTTGGGGTAGTATTGTTGTTGTTGTTGTTGTTGGACTTGGGCGGTGCACGGTTGAAGTTGTTGGAGTTGCCGGGGTTGTTGTTGTTTCCTCCGGTCTTCACATTTCCTCCGCTATGGTTGGGATAGCTTGGGCGAGACATTGGGGGTCTATTGTTCCTTGGGGCATATCCCGCAGACGGGTTGGGGCGATACTTCTGGGTATTGTGGGACCCAGCTTGGTGCATCATTCGGTGTTTGCGGTTGTCATTCGATTGGTTGATCTTCCCTTCCATCTAGATGGCAGAGTCGACTAGCGCTTCGAGATCATCAAAACGAATGTTGACTAACACCGTCTGCATCTCATCATGCAGTCTGTTCATGAATCTCTCCTTCTTCTTGGCTTCAGTGTTGATCTCATTAGGTGCATACCTGGCGAGGGACAAAAATCTGTCACGGTACTCCACTACCATCATTCTGCCTTGCTTCAGTTCTCTGAATTCATCTCTCATTCTAGTGACTAAACCTTGCGGCACATGGGTGCAGCTGAACTTTACCTTGAAAGCTTCCCACGTCATCACTTGACTGTGGTTCATCGTACGGGTGTTGTTCCACCAGGCTCTTGCATCTCCTACCAGATAGTGGGTGGCAAACAGAACTTTCTCGTTGGCATCAACTCATGCGACTTCTAGGTTATTCTCCATGGTCTGTAACCAATCATTAGCATCCAACGGGTCTTCAGACTTGTTAAAGATAGGGGGATTGGTATTCTGGATGTTTTTGAGTTTGGATCCATGATGATCCTGATTTCCATGGCCTTGATTATTGTGGGCCATCTGGACGATCTGTTGCAGGGTGGCTAGGTTGGCTTGGTGCTCTTCTCTACTAGCCTCACAATCATAAACTAGCATCTACAGAATCTGCAGCATCGGGTCCTGCGATGAGCTGCTCCCTCCTTGGTTTCCATGAGTCATCTGAAGATTGAGATAGATAATGGGGTAAGAGGGAAAGTTCTAAGGTTCATGGGTTTGTTTTCAAAGCTAAAACTTTGAATCTCAACTCAGCTTTTGCAAACTAACTTCTTCTCATTCATTCATTCAATCAAGGCACACGATACAAACACACACACCACAACATGAAAGGAAAACAGATGGTTTTAAGAACCATTCTGTGAGCTAAGATACAATGGGAACGATACTTCTCACTCCTACGATAGTGCTCTAGTGCATCTACTCATCATCGATGAAGTTGGAGTCATCATCGTTGGTGTAGAAGTTGATGGCCCAAAATATATCGAGCTCGTTGGGGAACCCCAAGAGGAAGGTATGATGAGCACAGCAGCAAGTTTTCCCTCGGTATGAAACCAAGGTTATGAATCTAGTAGGAGCAAGGAAACACCCCAAAGGTGTTGCTAGCTGAGCCTTAGCAGGGCGCACTACCGGTGCTAGTAGAAACATGGAGACCAGCACAACACAACCACAGAACTTTGTCCCCAACTTGCGATGAGGTTGTCAATCTCACCGTGTTTTGTGGAAAACAAAGGATTAAACGTATCAAATGGAAAGAAGTAAAAGTTTGCAGAAAGTAAACACAAAGTAGTAACATATTGTAGATTGTATGTAAAGAAAAGGACCGGGATCCATAGTTCACTAGAGGTGGCTCTCCTTAAGATAGATAACATGCTGGGTGAACAAATTACAGCGGGGCAATTGACAAACATCGAGAAAGCAATACATGCATATACTAATCATCTTGACTCCTTTTAGATTCGATTGGGCATTACAACATTATACATAGACCGCCATCCAACTGCATCTATGACTAATAATCCACCTTTAGGTTATCATCCGAACCCCCTCCAGTATTAAGTTGCAAGGAACGGATAATTGCATTACGAATTGCGTGTAAAGTAAATAATACGATTGTTAAAGGATTATTGTTTTCTCCCTAGTAGCAACAACACATCTAGTACCTTAGAGATTTCTGTCACTTCCCCAGATTACTAGAGGCATGAACCCACTATCGAACATAAATACTAACTCTTGGAGTTGCTAGCATCTACTTGGCCAAGATAGCTACTAACAACGGAAAGCATGCAAGATCAGAAATAACAAAGACATGATAGAATCAATGATCAATCTGAAATAGCATCTCAATATCCATCGAATCCCCACAAACACAACATGCAGAATTATAAATAGATGATCTTGATCATGAACGGAGCTCACAAGATCTAAACATGATAACACAAAGGAGGAGAACCAGCCATCTAGCTACTACATGGACCCGTAGTCTAGAGATGAACTACTCACGCATCACACCGGAGGCTTGCATGATGATGAAGAAGGCCTCCAGGGTGAATTCCCCTCTCCGGCAGGGTTCCGAGAAGAGCTTCAGATCCCTCCCGATCTAGGGATGGAGATGACGGCGGCTACAGACTCTTTCGTGGAATTTTGATCGGGTACTTAGGGTTTCCGTATCAGAGGCAATATATAGGTGGAAGGAGAGGCCGAGGGGGTGCCTGGGGCGGCCAGACCACCCCCTGGCACGAGCCAGGCCTGGCTGCGTGGCCAGGTGGTGTGCCCGGGCCCTAGCCCCTCTCTGGCTCGTATTATGGCTCCAGGTGTCCCCCCGGTAAAATAATGACTTTGGCTTTTGTCCCGTCCAATTCCGAGAATATTCATTTTTTGACTTTCCTGGAACCAAAAACAGCAGAAAACAGGCAGCTGGCACTGTGGCTCTTGTTAATAGGTTAGTCGAAGAAATCATATGAAAAGTACTCCAAAGTGTGGACAAAACATAAGAAAGTAGATAAAACCAAGCATGGAACATAAAAAATTATAGATACATTTGCAATGTATCAGAAGTCCATGCCATCATCCTCTAGATAGTCATTGTCATCACTGAGGTATGAGTGAATATCTCCCTGGATGTCTTCACCTTCTTCCTCTTCTTCTTCTTTTGCTGCAAGCTGAGCTTCTTGCTCCTGGATGGTCTTCTCGAGGTCGGCCACCTTCTTGCGAAGACGAGCGATGGTGTGATCCTTCTTCTCGCGATGGTGTGATCCTTCTTCTTGCGATGGTGTGATCCTTCTTCTTGCGATGGTGTGATCCTTCTTCTCGAAGTGATTGATGATCCTTGACGAGCAGGGCGAAAGTCTGGGCCTTCTGGGCGGCAATGGCAAGGTTGTGGTTGGCGTAGGCTCGAGCATTGTCCAATTCCTTTTGTCTATCATACAACAGGAAGTCAAGGTTCTCCACTTGGCGCTTCATCTCCGGGTGACTTGGCATCTCAAGTGGCATTCCCATAGAATCATGCCTTGCATAATGAGCAAAGCGAGTTCCCTGGATCAAGTTGACGTTCTGTCCGCAAAGACGGGCGAGACCTTCATGCATAGCCCTGGCTAATCCATCTAGCCAGTTGTTCTCTCTCATGGTGAATTGAATCTTCCTGGAAAGGGGTGCTTCCATCTTTCCACGAAGATCTGCAACTATCAACCATTGTAAATCTCCTCCTGGAAAATACTTGAGTTGAGCACCGAAGAATTCCGGATGCGGACGCTCAAGGTACTCAAACAGTGCATCAAGATCCCTCTCGAAGATTAGTTGACTTCCGTTGCCCAACTGGTATAACTTGCAATACTGAACTTCCATCTATAAGAATTTAGGATGACTAAGTTAGTGAGGTGATCAAGTGTGTCAAATTTTATGTAGTAATGTAAGAATTTTTGAGGAACATGATTTTTTTTGAAAGAATCTCAAGGATAAGAGTGGAAATACGTTTTCATAAATACTCACTTCTTTGGTTTTGAAACTAAGTTTTTGTTCGGACGTCCATTCTAACTAGGGTCTCCTATGGTCAAGATGGCTCTGATACCACCTTGTTAACACCCGGATTTTTAATCCCAGATGCCTGTTATGCCATACATCGCAATCCCAGGATTACCATTTTTGCGAGACATAACAGATTGGATATCACGGTACATCATTTTTTACAAACCATAATAAGGTCTTACACAAATAAATGATCTCATGATCCAGTCTTAATACAAACAAGCAGCGGAATAATAAGCATAGCGGTGGGCTCCATCTTCAGTGTCACATGCAATGCTGACGATGGGAGATGATCCTAGTTGTCGTAGCCGTCTTGCTATCCTTCTTCCGGATAGTCCTCCTCATAGTCTGGCCACGGGAATAGCCAGGGACAAAGCCATGAGTACTCTTTAAGTACTCGCAAACTATCACTAACAAGTAAGATAGTTCTAGTAGGAGTGCTAAGTTCTAAGTTTATTTGCAAAGCTAAATTTGAAACCTAAGCTGAGTTCAGAAACAAAGAACGATAAAATAAAGTTCTAAATCACCTAAGTGGGAACTTAGTTTTCATAGTCACAACCCTGTTGTGGTCAAGTCATGTCACAATTCATTTCACAAGTCATTTTGAAAACATCTGACGACGAAACAGTATGGCCACTCCAACTGTCCATGACCGCAGACATGGCTATTCGAATAGTTTGACACTCTACAGAGGTGGTACACTTTCACCACAAAATTCGATACATCCGTCAGGGATAACCCTGAATCATCATACTTAGTATGTGGATAATCAATCATAACCTTCCCTTTACACACTCTAGTATAAGCACCTCTCCTATGAGCTTGGCCTCCCAGCCATGGCCATCTGCCATCCTGGGCACTTCATAGGTGGACAACATCAAGAGGTAACCTCAGCTCAAACCTCTTCTACGAGGGAACCCATACTAATACATATAAACTTCCCGCTAAGCCTTACCCAATTTAGGTATTGTGGTTGTATGGTAAAATTGGAATGGTATCGCATCTGAACCCAACCATCAATTTTTATAAAGGGCTAAGGCTCATGCCTCAACATTTTCACCATCATAAACCATTTGTGTTCCTCAACACATGTCAAAACATCTCAATAGAATGACTCATCATTCCAAGGTTTTCATAAGCATTTTCACCAAGTATTCCCATCTAGAGTGATCAAGTTTTTGGTTTAGCACTAACCACTAAGTTAAGAGTGTTCCTTAAGGTGGGATGCTAATCTCAATCTCATGCCATAGAATGACATCTAGTATAGGCCAAGTTTTATACTCTTTATGCTATCTATACTACTTTCTAAAAATCTCACAAAGCCTTACTAGAAGTAAAGAGACTTTGGTAAAGTAAAGAGTAAAGCTTGCAAGTAAAACTTGGGATGGGTATAAATCAAAAGGTATAGCCAAAGCATGCCTAGTGCATCTTGCTTAGGTTAACTTGCATCTAGGGATGGATTGCAAGTATTAGCTTGCCAATACTAGCTTGCCCTGATTGGTGCAGTGGTTGAAATTCTCCTCGTCTTCTTCGGGGTAGAACTCCTCCTCCTCGTAGACTTGGTCGGTACTATCGTCTATAAATGCATACGGGATACACAATCACCAAAAAATACTTAACTAGTCTACTTAGCACACTAAGGCACACACTTGATGATCTAGTATCATCACAATCATTACAAGATTAAAAGAACTAGTTTCATTTATTTTATTTGAGAAAAGTAATTTCTACTCATTGAAAAGAATTAAGATTTAATATTCTCCAATTAAAATATGGGATCATGTGGACACATGTCATCACCACATATTCTAATATATGGGAATGTGATTTAAATGTTTGATCATATTTCAATAAGTTTAAGTTTATCATTTAAATGATTTAAAGTGACTAGAAATGCCTATATAGCATTATTTTGGTACTAGTACAAAGTCACTGCATGAAAACCTAAATATTATTACATATTCAGATAGATATTATTAAATGTGATTTTTGAGAGTTGGAAACAACTCAAAAGCTATTATGGTTGATTTTTGAAAAATGTTTGAAAGTAGAAAAGTCTCTGTCTTGTTATTTTTGCTATATGTGATTTCTAACTCCAATTGATTTAAATCTAACGGGCCTTGATAGAGATTATAATTATCTTTCTCGCAAAATTTGAATCATGCATTTCAGTTAAGTGGATCTCTTTGAACTGATTTTTAAACTAGTAAACAAAATTTAGTTAAAATTAAATAGAAAAACATCTATTTGAATTTGTGGGTTAGCGCGGGAACACTAACGGGCCGGCCCAGTGGCGCTCCGTGGCACAGAGGGCGACTGACAGGCTGGTCCCGCATGTCAGCGGCTGGTCCTAACCGAAGCGGTACAAGGTGATATCAGCCGTGCGATTAGAACAGAAATCGATGGCCGTGGTTCATCATTTTCCGGTGAACAGCTCCGACGAGATCAAACCCTAACGCGGCACGGTGGGGGTCTATGGGGGCTTACTAGGGCTCCAGCGAGACGTGGCGATGGGGGCGATCGAACTGGTTGATGACGGCGGTTCTAGGCGTGGTCGCGGCGGCTCCTGGGGTAGTCGAAATCAGCGGCGCCTCTTCTCCTCTGCTGCGGCTAGCTCTAGTGGAATTCCGGCGACTGAGGGCTCGATTGGCTTCGGGGAGAAGTGGGGAAGGCTCAGTGGTGAGAGGTGAGTTGAGTGGTGTGAGAAATGAGGCTGGGAGAGGCCTCCTTTTATAGGCTCGACGGCGAGACTGAGCGGCGTGGGCGCGGCTCATCGGGGGCAATGGTACATGCAGCTATTGCCGGGGCGGAGGTAGGCGGACGGTGCACGGTCTGCTGGCGGTCATCTACGGCGTAAAGGCGCGGCTAGGGGCAGTGGCATTTGGTCAGGCGTGGCTCGTGCTCTACGCGGCAGAAGCGGCATTTGACGCGGCTCATGGTGGCTGCGAGTCAAGCGGCGGCGAATGGGCATGTCCGGGCGGTTCCTGGGGTCATGGCGATGCGGCGCGCGCAGGCTCCGGTCGAGGCGCGGCGTGTGCACGCCTGTCAGGCGTGGCGCTCTGGCGCATGCTCGGCATGTCGCAGACACGGTGGGCGCGGTGTCGCTGGGGGTGGTCCACGGCCTGGCTGTCGTCGAGGGGTGGACAGGGAGAAGCGGTAGGGTGCGGCGATCGTCCTAGACATGGCGGGAGAGAGAGGGGAGCTCCGGGCTGAACGGTCCCTGGTCGACCGACGGTGACCATCTTTGGGCGGTGCTCTACTGGCGCAGCGGCGAATGGGGAGTGGTGTCTGGGGCTGGGTTAGGTGCTAGGGAGACAGATGAGAGATGAGGGGGTCAATTGGGGGACAAGGCATTGATCAACAACAATATTAGTTAGGCAGTTTATTCTGTGATCACCAAGTGTTTGACACCATGTCCGCAAGAAATGTATCTTTGAATTTTGGAAAAAAAATTGGTGGGTGTGTTTTTCATAAGTTTGATCATCTGTGGTTGCTTGGGTTTGGTAAGGGGAGTTCATTTGAGTGGTTTTTGAAAAAGTGGGATCTATGCATATGTAATGGATTTAATTTTCAAATGTTATTTAAATTGTCTTGCTAAAGGTTTCTGTAAGATTGTAAAGTGGGCCTTGATAGATCTTTACTTGTACTAGCAAGGGGTGAAAAGAGTTGAGAATGTTTCTGTTTGAAAATGACTTCTAGAAACACCTAAAGTGGCCTAGTGGATTAAACTGGCCAAAAAATGACCATTTGCATTATTTAATCTTATTTGATTTCTTTTTCTTTGGATTTTGTTTGTAAATGGTCTAGATGATGTGGCATTCACCTTTAAACCATTTCATATCATTTAGAACAAACAAACATGGCATTTACACACAATTCTATACTAATGCAACATACAGATGCATTCATAATTATTTTAATAATAAAAAGTTTTTATTAACCCTAAATTGGGTGATTTGGATCTTGATAACCTTGATTAAAGTTTTGGGATGTTACAGATTGGTAAGGATGTTGACAACAAGATATGATGCCCATACAGATAGAATAGCACTCCCTCTTTTCCATAGTAACTAGAACGCGGCTCAATGTTTATGAGAGATATCAAGTTGACCCATGAACCTCGGTCCTTCTTCCTAGTTGCAACTCCTCTTTTACTTTATTTTTTTAATTTACTTTAGTTCTTAATTTATTTGATGTTTTAGTCCTCTCCAACGGTTATGCTGGTTTCATTACTTGTTTAGTGCATACAAGACTAAGCAAGTGATAGTCTAGCTTGGGAGAATAAATAGGCTTCCATATTGAGGCCTCCTTTGATTCTCAAGATTTCCTCAGGATTTATACATGATTTTGATCCTGCGGAATTTTTCCTTTCGGAACAATTTGATTTAGGGGATGCATCCTATAGAATTAGTTTCCATAGGAATTTTGTAGTTCATTTTTGTAGAAAACTTCGCATGAGGTCAGACCTCATGGTACAAATCCTTTCAGCAATAAAACGGTGCATGAGATTCCTTTGTCCATAGGATCCAATGGACAGGTCACTCTCATCCTTTACATTTTTAGTTTCTTTGAATTTTCTACCTTACGAATTAAAAGAGGCCTGATAGGTGTTACCATCAACCCTGCACATGGGGTTACCACTGGCGCATTCACCCTTTCCCTAATCATCAACACCTATGTTTCATTAAAAGTACCCAACAACATTGGAGTTACCTAGGGCAAAGCAATTATGCCATAATCATCAACAAGAGACCCACGCCAGTTGTCCCTCCTCTGTCATCGACAACACGGGTCCCGACGACAGATTTCTAGGGTTTTCTCCATGACACCTCCGTTACGCCCTTTATGACTAGCCTCATAAGTACTACTCCCTCCAATATATAATAAGTGCCGGTGATTTAGTACTGCTTTAGTACAAAGTTTGTATTACATCTATGAGACTTATTTTTGGATCGAACAGGGTATTTAATTTTAGGAGAAAATCATAGCTCAGAGTTTTGTGTGTCCCATATCTCAATCAATTAGTACGTTCCAAGATAGAAAATGACTTACTCAACTTTCTATCTCCACCTTATCCTTGAGAGTCGTTTTCAGGCCACCGCTTCTCCGCCCCTGCTCCCCCGGCGGGATGTACAGGGTAGATTTAGGTCTTTCGGCTGCTTTCCGGTAGTAGGCTATATGCCCTTAGTTTGGAGTGAAGCATCAATCTTTTGCAGCCAGATCTGGTGCTGCTCGGTGGTGAGTTTTTTGGCCAGGGTGCTCCGTCGGTTGGAGCCGAAGGCGGCCGAGATTTCTCTGATCTAGGGATCCCTTAATAAGGTTATGGCCTTCTTCCTCTTTTTCTGGAGATTGGTCGTTGTGGTTCTTCCCCCAGCCTGTCGTGGTGTTGAGGGGGAGTTGAATTACAGTGTGCTGTCTTGCGAAACTGGAGGAAAACCTCCGGGCTTGTTCCTGTCGGTGCTGCCGCTCGACACTGGTTGGTCATCCTCGAGATTCTTCGTCGATCTCCTGAGGTGGGAGGTTGGTAGAGGAATTGTAGAGGCCGGAAGACCCTTGAATAAGGGCGGTTCTTGCCATCTCCTGGTTTTATGGCGTCGTGCAGCGAAGCTTCTTCCGACCGGCCTTGGTGGCGAGGGGAAGATGCAAAGCGGCGATTCGTTCTTCCAACCTGGAGTTTGGCGGGGATGTGGCTTGGGTGCAGCTACATCTAGGAGCGATTTTGGTGTCTACTCGCAGTGGTCTGATGGCGGCGGTGACGCCGCTGGGCCGCTGCCCTTTCTGGTCGAATGACGACCTAGGGTTCCAACCTCCTTCGGACGCCCTTCAATGGAGTCCTGCGCCGGAGCTCGACAGCTCGTCTCCGCCAAGTGGTTCGTCCCTAGAGAAGGCGAGATGGCCGGCTGCAGTGGCTCGTCGCCGGCTTTGAGAGTGTCTCAAGAAGAATTCTCTCTGACCTCGGCTCGCTCCTGGAGGTCGCTGGCGACCGGTGGTGGTGGTGCCCAAGGACTTGATTGCTTTTATGTCATCTGTTCTAGGGTGCTTTTTGTAAATCTGAAGCCCTTATCTTTAAATTCTAGGTTCTTAGTGTGAGTGATGTAAAATGGCTTCTTTGTAATTTTGTATCCACCATGTGTTTCAACTGCTGCTCCTGGGTCCTTCCAGACCCCTCTCTCTCGTTCAAAAAAAGAGATAGAAAATGACTTTGTTCAAGTCCTCCTTTGGATTCTTCACTCGTGTAGCCTCAGCGGGACTACGGTTCATTGATCTCAATACTCCTTTTAGCATCAAGTGGCCAACGTTGGGATAATATGTTGAAGAAAAAATAAATAATATTTCCTCTGGTTCATATTAATAGTCTCAACTTTATCTAGATTCGTATATATCTGGTTAAAGATTTATATTAGATACATACAAATCTCTGACAAAGTTGAAAACATTAATATAGATCAGAGAGAGTAACGAAAGTTATTTTCTCTATGTTTAAGGAAACTGTTGGAGTTGATTCTTACATGCAGTACTACTGAACTATGACATCATGTATCCCAAACATGTAAGGTATTTTTGTTGCATAAATCATGATATGTCCAATTGTAAAATGTTTTACGTGGAATTTATTTGATTTTCTATTAAACATCAGTCAGATTTTAGTACTACTAGCCGAATGCCCGTGCGTTGCTACTGTTCACTAATCTTTGTGCTATGAAGGTGCAAATCTATTTTTTTACAAGAGCACTCAGTCGCGAACCCGATGGATCCGATAAGATGTGGCATGCCCCTAGAGCAACTCCAACGCCTGCCCAAAAATGACATCGGTGCCCAATAAACTTTCTTTTATGGCACCAGCGCGTCAAAACGCGGCTCCAACAAGTAAATGTTTCCAGCGCGTCATAACGCGGCTCCAACATGTAAATGTTTCCAGCGCATCCTAATTTTCAGCCCTTGGCGATGCATATTTGCGGCACAACAATGGGCACGCTGAAAAACCACAGCCTTGTGCGCACATCCAATTTCCAAGCTGAATCCGACCATGGGTGGACATTCCAGCACTCCCCCACTCCTTGCTTCTCTGCCGCCCCTCCCACAGGCTCCGCCATGTTCCCGATGTTGCTAGCAAGCACTATCACCGCCGTAGCTACCGCCGCGCCAAACCCTAGCCCTGATGTACCGCCTTGGCCTCTAGGTGCGGCGGGGAATACCGTAGTCACGCCGGCCACCACCGCGAAGTCAAAGGGGGAGGTCAACAGCGTGAAGCGGGCGTCGTCCGCAGCAGTGACCATAGGGACAAATAAGTAGGTGAACGCTAGCCCGCGTGGGCATCCACCAACCCCTGCTGTACGGGCATCCAATTCCTGGCACCACCACCATTGAACAATCTGGTCAGTAACAGTTAAATGGCGTCAGGATATGTTGTTTTCTCAAAGAGCTACATTCTAGCCTTTCAGATTTGGTGCAGTTGCTGATACTTTTTTACAAAGCACGAATTGTGAACTCTTGCACTTTAAACTTTGAGCTTGTACTTAAAATAGTCTAAGTCTAGAAAGCCAATGAATTATTATTAGAAGACTGAAGACGAAAGGAATGGTTTTGTTTCCTCCGCGTACCTGTTGAGCGACATGTTGAGCGCCACGGTGTGCTCCTGCTGGCTCACTATCTGACGCAACCCTCACCTCTAGCATTTGTACGACCGTCCGCGCTGTAGACACGGCGGTGCGGCCGTGCATGCGTACCCATGCAGTAGCTTGTTGAGACAACTGGGAATTCTATCAAATAGTTTGTGCGCGTGCCCCAGGTGTGCGTACCGAGCCAGCACATGGCCTCCTAGGATGGTGGCCATCAAGTAGTAGGTGATTAACATCCGCGGTACCTTCTTCTGGGTTGGCGGCGCTGGCTTCTTTTTCCCGGCCATCTTGGCCTGAGCTGATGGAGGGCCACATAACGCCCTCCGTGGAGAAGTTACGAGGCGTGCGGAGGAGCATCTGGGCGGCGTGGGCGATAACAGGATCCTTCGAACACCACAGTGCCAAAATCCGTTGCTGAAGGCAGGGGCCCATGGTCGGGGAAAAGCAGGGGAGGCCATGGCGTGGTCACCAGTGTCGGGTGAGATGGGAGAGAGACCAGGCGACGAATCCGCTCCTCTTCTCCGCGTTTGCGCGGAGGAGCGTGAGGGGGCACACAGGCAGATGTGCACAGGCAGACAAATGCGCAGGTCTCGCTCGGGAATTAACTTGGCGGTGGCAAGTAGTGTGAAAGGGAAAAATCTAAAAGCAAAACTTACCAAAAAATATCGGACGGAAAAAGTTGTGCGATGAAAACCACCGTAAGCAAAATTATAGTATAGATAGAGATAGATAGATAGATAGATAAAAAAATATATTGAAACTCAATCATGAGCAACTCAGCTTCTATAATGTATTGTATAGGCTGCAAAGCTTCAAGGATCCCAAAGATTGTGAATATCCAGATCGCCTATGCATACTTGTGAGATGGTGAAATAGATGCTACCGTCGCTCATTCACAACTATATTCCCATTGTTTCTGGGATTAATTGGGACACACTGATAGTTACATGTTTTACATTCTTTTATAATTGATCTTGTTGAATTTTGCCACCAAATAACTTCTTGCCTACTCCCCATTGAGCAAGCCATGTTCTTTGCTGAAAAATTTTCAGGCTAAATCTGTTCACGGTATACGTTCATCCCTACAACTCACCTTTGACTCAAGCACACTCCTAAAAAAGACTAAACTGTTAAAAAATGGGCACTAATTCTACTGCACTTTGTTACACATTTTTTACATGAAGCAACAAATGAATAAATCAAGGTTGCGAATAAGCATGAGTTAACCGCAGTCCAAATTGACACGAGATTCATTCAGGATCGCCCATTCACAACTATACTCCACAGCCTTTCCCGCCACAAGTCTAGATGACATTGAAAATATTTTCAAGAAATGCAGAGACCCAAAAGTATCTAGATATTTTTTTCACCTTTTTCTAATAGAATGAGCAGCAATCATCAAGATGCAGAAGACAGTACTCCATATGGACTTTTTCTGTTTGTCATGCCAACACCCTATGAAAGCATAATAACTTCACTGTTGGTAGCACATAAGTTACGTGACTAATCAAGATAAAATTCATTTTATCTACCGGTTTAAGATGAACATGTAAAGTACAAAAAAGTAACAAACCGTTATAAATAACAGCTGGACTGTATGAGTACAAAACAGTCTGGTTCCTAATGGTTCAGGAGCCAAAGAACACGAACAATATCAGATTGGGTGAACAGGAACAGTCCTGCCACCGGTCGTTGTGTTTCTATTGGATCAGCAACCTCGCCAATTGCAGCTGCTTACTGATTTAGTGAAACTAATTACCGCCTGCAGTCTGGTGGAAAGTTAGATTAGGTCGTTGCCAGAGATTTTGACCCTAAATCGACGTTGACCGGAGGCAACCTCGGGCGAGTGCACGGTCGTAGGTGCCGCTAGATCATGCAAACTTCGATGGTGGGGCTCCCCTGCGCATATGGTCCCCTTAGAAATTGCAGCTCTGTGTCGTTGAATCTGACACGGAAGATCGAATATGGGTGAGCCAGCACTGCGGCCCGCAATGACCAACCTCCGCCGTTTGCTTCCCCTTCCGCGAGAGCCGCCCGCGTTCGGGCAAGGGGTGCGGGAAGTGGTGTGGAAACCAGGAGGGTGTGTAGGCGTAGGGGGTGGAGGGACATACCAGGCTGGTGGAGGCGACGACGGTGGCGCTAAAACTTTAGGAAGCCGGTCACATCCCCGTCGTTCTCCGGTTTCTCATGGCGGCGACGATTTCGGTGGGGTGGGGTGGGTGGCGCTGGGGATCGCTGCTTTATATTCCTAGAACGAACAGGGCCTAGTCAGGCAGCGCGAATTGGAGATGCGTCGGCGGCGAGGGAGACCAGGCCCAGGAGGGGGTGGTGCTCATGTCATGGGGATTGGGGAAGGAACGGTCAAGCAAGAAAACAGACGAAGGGTACGTGACTTACGATGGCAAGGTGGTTAATAACTCTGAATTTCAGGGGCAAAATGGTAAAAACTACGACAGACGAAAATCCCAGTACAACGAAAAGACCAAATGGTGGTTGTCGAGATTTCAGGGTGGGGTGGCACCACTCGACGTACCATCACCTCGATTTCGGATTTCGTTTGTTAGATGTGATGAGAGGAGTGGAGTTTGTTAAGTGTGGCATTTGTTTTGTAATTAAGTGAAGTGTGATACCAGGCATTCACCACGACTTTGCTTTTAATAGTAAAGACTACTACAAATATCTCCTTGACCGAAGGGTGCGCAGCCGTTAGGGAGAGGGCTAGCTAAGAACCTATCTAGGATTTCGCCTCCTCGCTGGCGACGTCCGCTACGCGGTGGCCCTAGGGGCTTTGGAGGTGTGGTGGACCACGACCACTCGTCGGCCGGAGGTTTTTCGTTCTTTATTTAGCCTGTTGTCGAGTGTCTTTGTTGAGGCGACGACTACGTTATAAAGTCAGAATAAGGTCCTCCCCGCTCTATCCACGCTCCAGTGGTGCATCTAGCACCAATGGAGGACGCGTGGAGTCGTTTGTTTGGCGGATCTCCTAGGATCCGGTCCATTTTCATGTTTGTTGGTTTATTTTCAGGTCAGTCTCTTCTGATCTATGGTTGTCGTCATTGGCAATTGCTGCTGCTTTGGTGCGTTGGTCCTTTGTGGCCTTAGCATGACGCTTCTCGCTGTCTACTACAACAAGCTCTACTATGACAAGCTTTGCCTGACTCCGGTGAAGGGGCGAGGACAGCGACGCGCCTTCGGCTCGCGCTAGTGTTTGTAGTCTTCGCTAGGTGGTTCAATGGTCTATTTGTAATTTTTATTACTTTTAGCACGATTTATACTGTTGTTGATGATTATTAATAGATTGGTGGTATTTAAAAAAGATTTAAGTACTACCGTACTTTCAAACCATTTGGCTGAAAACTAGCGAAGCAAAAGGTGGAAAAGTAAAGAAATTGCCGCAGCGGACACGGCACGGAGACGTGCCGTCGTCGACGAGGACACATCAAACGCTCATATCGTACCGCATAGTAGGCCCAGAGTTTGCTCAAAGTAACCCACAGTTCCTCGACTGGACTGCCTTCGCTGTTGACCCAATCCGCCGCCGCGTCTCAGATGGCATCTCCGGCGCCGCTGCTCAATGACGCCGTCGGCGGCCTGGACCGCGACCCCTTCGTTGCCCTGCTCGCCAAGCTCATCGGCGAGACCCAGCGCCTGCAGAATGACCCGCCGGCCCTCGTCCCGCAGGAGGACCTCGTGGCGCAGCACGTGCTCGACGCGCTCCGACCGGTGTCGACGGACACCGGCGGCGGCCCGCTCCTCGTGCGGAAGCTGAGCTACACCGAGGGCCGGAGTAACGTCATCGTCGAGTACCCCGGCACCGTCCCCGGCCGCGTCGTCTCCTTCGTCGGCATGCACATGGACGTCGTCCCGGCCAACCCTAACGAATGGGTGAGTGTTCCTCGAAGATTCATTTGGATGGCGTGAAAATTGATTTTCAGGTTTGCGGTTGCTGGGCGAAGGATTTGAGTATTTGCTTGATTTAGGGTCGTTTCTGCCCGGAAAATTGGCACCTTATTTTGGTGTCTTCGTTTCTAGCTTAGATGATTGCATCGATGGTTAACAGAATTTCACCCTGCTCCGATTTGTAAGTAGTCCTATTGTCTTCTACCGTGTGATGCACGATTGGATGATCCGGTGGTTTCTGCGTTCGTAATGGTCACTTTGTCAGTATTATCGGGTGAAAATGTCCGAAGATCCAGCGAGTAGAAGCTTTTGTTTGCAGGAAGGCTTAGGGCATGTCCAACGCTGGACTCTTCGCTTGAATAGAAAAGAAAATTTAATTATGGTAAAATAAACAGATAAGAGTCTGAACTCCCAATGAGCGCTAACTTGAGGCGCTAAAAGGTTCTTTTCCTTCGCTGGATAGGATCAGCGGCTGGTCTAAACGTTGTGTGCAGAAATAAGGAAGCCAAGCGCCTGGCGACTTCTTCAGCTGCAGCTGCGACACCAGATGAAATCCTAGGATCGCAGGGAATTAGGCCTAATGGCCAGGAAGCTGTGAGCAAGGAATCAACCACAATCCTAGGGTCTTAAAATCTGCATACCGAGAGATATGTTGGGATATGCTAGAACTTACAAGTATAGATCACATCTTGTTTTGGTGCCCTTATGGCTTATTATGTAGTACTCCCTCTGACCCATATTAGTTGACTCAAATTTGTCTAGATACGGATGTATCTAGCACTAAAACTTGACTAGATACATTCGTATCTAGATGAATCTAAGTCAACTAATATGGGTCAGAGGGAGTATTATATTTTGGTACAACTTACTGCTTTAGTGCTCCACCTTTCCTCAACTTAGTGCGGTTGGTGTAAGCCTGTAAGGTCATGTTATTTCTGCTTGCATCAAGTAATTGATTTCGAACCAGTTGTAATTTCTAGCTCAAATTTTGCTCTTGGTTATAATCAGTTGACTGTATTTTTTCCCTTCTCTTTCAGGACTTCGATCCCTTCTCACTAACATTTGATAGTGATGACAAGGAAAAGCTTAGGGGCCGTGGGACGACTGACTGTCTTGGCCATGTGGCTCTGGTGACTCAGCTCATGCGGCGGCTTGGTGAGGTGAAACCAGCATTGAAACATTCCGTAATTGCGGTGTTCATTGCCAATGAGGAGAACTCATCGGTCACTGGCATTGGTGTTGATGGCCTTGTCAAGGATGGGTTACTGGATAAGCTCAAGACTGGACCATTGTGAGTATTGAACTGGCTGATGCTTCAATCAAATGGTTGACTGATGCATCATCTGTGAGGAATTTGTGCTGATTTGGTTGATTATATTTTTGTGATATTGTGAAGGTTTTGGATAGATACAGCTGATAAGCAGCCATGCATTGGCACTGGTGGAATGATCCCGTGGCATCTGAAGGCAACAGGGAAGCTGTTCCACAGTGGCCTCGCACATAAGGTACTTACTCAAACTCATTAGAACAGTGTTTAGTTACTACTCCATCCTTTTTTCGCTGTAACTGTACACACGCCAAATCTAAGAGTTAATGTGAAATTACTATGTATATATCCTAGTAAATGGCATGCCAAGACCATATGAATCTCTTTCAAGCATTAAAGTAGGGTTAACCGTATAGGGTCAAACTATTCATCTCCTACACTGACATGTTTGAAACAGATACTCCTAAAACTGGGGACAATTATAGTGAAACAGAGGAAGTCGTAAATACTGTAGAATATAACAACGATCTGTTAATAGTAAACTTGCTAAAATAAGCTAGAATTCGTGGGGTTAGTGTCAAAGTACTAACTTATCTATGAGAAATGGGACCAGAAACCAAGTAATGCAGAAAGCCTAATGCAAGTGATCGCTGATATAGGACCGATGGTAGAACTGCATTAACTTAGTGTCGAAGTACTAACTTATCTATGAGAAATGGGACCAGAAACCAAGTAATGCAGAAAGCCTAATGCAAGTGATCGCTGATATAGGACCGATGGTAGAACTGCATTAACAATATGATCGTTCTTTACAGCTGTTTATTTGCCTGCGTACAAAAGAGATTTTCTGTAATGATAGGAAAAGAACTATTCAAGTAGCTTATGAGTGAACAAGTCCAAACTTAACATTTCCACCTTTTCTTTTGTGGATGGCAAAGTATGGAATTTATTTTGAAATTTGAAGATATATTGTCTTGTTTTGCTAAAGGCCATAAATTCCATGGAGTTAAATATGGATGCACTTAAAGAAATCCAAACTCGGTTTTATAACGACTTCCCTGCACACGAGAAAGAGAAGCTCTACAAGTTTGCTACTCCATCTACGATTAAGCCAACAAAGTGGAGCTGTAAGTCCACTTGCACGTGTATTTTTTGATGTTTAAGGGCTTGTTTTTATAATAATGGAAAAGGATACCATTGTGATACTTCACACCCCTGCAGATCCTGGTGGAGGTCTGAATCAAATTCCTGGAGAATGTACAGTTTCAGGGGATATAAGGTTCAACTCTTGCCCTGGGGTTCTTCGGTTTTCTTCAATTGTAATTGATCTCAAATGGTGACTTAATTTTAGTTTGATATGTATTTTGTACATTGTTGGAGCCTTGGACGCACGGTGACCTGTGTGGCTGGCAGGGCGCACAGGTCACTACAGAAATTTAATGTGGTATCATTTGTAGTCAATAGAGTGTTAACATAGGATTTAAGGAATAAAATAATATGGCAATGGACTGGCACTTCTTGCATATTTTATGTTTGTATAAGACTCCAATAGATAAATCAACCATGTCCACCTTTTTATTCATTTTTTTCCTAATGTAGTTCGTTTTGTTATTGAAACGTCTGAAGTAGTCCTGACTAACCATATGTTCTTTTCTATATTGCAGGTTGACTCCTTTCTATAGGTAAGCCTTCTCTTATGCGTTCAATATGTATTATTCTTTCTCCTGGATGTGCGTCTATGGCTACCAAATGATGTGTTAACTTGATACTTGCCACCGACATTATTGTGCAGCACGAGTTTTGTAGTTAAGAAGTTACAAGAGTATGTAGATGATATAAATGATAACCTTGAAAAGCTCCCTACCCGTGGTCCAGTGTCCAAATATGTTCTTCCTGATGAGAATCTACGAGGAAGGTGAATTGTTTTGACTCTGCTCACATTTACAAGTCACCAGCATGATAGAATTAATAGTTTTCGTTACTCGCTGTTGATTGTTCTAGACTTGACATCACTTTTGATGGAGACATAATGAATGGGGTGGCATGTAACCTTGAGTCTCAAGGCTTTAAAGCATTATGCAAAGCAACTGAGGAAATCGTCGGGCATGTAGAGCCATATTCCATTACTGGAAGTTTGCCTCTGATTCGAGAATTACAGGTTTGATAACTTATGTACACATATTTTTTTCTGGATGCAATTTCTGTGTACTTGAGGAAACTCATGATGACACTTCACAGGATGAAGGATTTGATGTTCAAACTGCGGGATATGGTAAGAACTTCAGCAAGCAGTTGATATTTGTTGACATCATATTACATGTCATGGGTCGAACACTATATTCACATCATGGCTTCATAGATATAATTGTGCTTGCGATTACATTTCATGTTCCTACATCTCCATTTTGCATAATATTTCAGTGTCCTGTTATTACTGTTTACCTGAGATATATAGCTGAAGTTTTTTTTTACACTTTAGTGTAAGTGCTCATATAATGTTGCTACTGGTACGCTGCAGGGTTACTGAAGACATACCACGCTAAGAACGAGTACTGTCTGTTCTCAGATATGGCCCAAGGCTTTCAAGTGTTCGTGAGCATCATTTCGCAGTTGGAAGCAGTTGTCTAAACTTTCTTCTAGGGAGCAATGAGTATCTTATCTGACATATATTCCTGTTACTCGGTGATTTTAATATGTTTCGTTCATGGACCCTCTTTATCTCTCAAACCTCAATTTGTCGAGATCGTTTTAAGGCTGTTTATTGTTCGAGAACGAAAGTGACGCGCTCTCATGGATCTAAATGCGCATCAGTTGCATGCGTTTAAATTGGAGACGCAATATACATTGTCATTTTTAGTATTTCAAAAATTTATCTAAAAACTTGTGACATCTATTGAGACGGAGGAAGTATATAACGTTCCAAAAAAAATTAGGGCGCTATTGTAGCCCGCTTGGAATAGGCCCGAGGAGCCAAAAACGGCTGATCGGAGCCTTAAGCGACCACCACCTTGTATCCAGTGCCCTCAAAGCACTCTTGGGCTCGGAACTATTGATTCAGTCGTTTTCAGTGAGCCATCGCGGTGGCCAAAATCAAGAATGCTGCTTCCATTCAGGTGGCTCGCGTGCTACGGCGAAAATGTGTCGGGAGGATTTCAGTCACCACATCACCAACAAATCGAAATCCGTCCATGTAGGAGTATTGGCAGTGGAGGCATTTTCTAAGTGTTTGGGTGAGGATATATTTATGTCTTTTTTTTAACGAGTACTTTTTCAGTCTTTGGAGCGGTGCATTTCGGCACGATGCGACGGCCGGACCAGCGTCTCAAACAACGTCTCTACGTGCCATACCATCCGCGGCTTAGGGACACAAAAAATATCGTCGTACAAAAAACCTCTCTACATGTCTGTTTTGTTGTAGTGGTTATCGTAACGGCTTGCAACCAAACAGTCAACACTTCTACTATCTATCTTGACTGTCCTAAAGAAATGTAGCCAACCAAATACCGGGTGTACCGTTCCTCTCCTTATTCGATAAAGGGGTTTACGGGCAACCAAACAAAGTGGAGAACATGATCAAAGTTACGTTTCGCTAGAAAATACCCCTATTCCCATGGGAGCTTGCGGGCTACCAATCGTGCCCCCTGTGTACTCATTGCAGCTGCGTACGTGGCACACTGGGTGCGAGCCCCACTGAGTGTATAAAGGCGTGTTTGGTGGTCGGGCATAAATTTCTCGTTTTTCCTACTTGGCTCGGCGGGTGCTGCATGGGGGAAGATTAGGCTTGGTCCAAGTTTAACAATTCGTTTGGTTGCCCATATCTAGTTTTCCTGCAATTTTGGCAAGTTGTTTGGTTGGCAACAAAACTGATTTTGTCTCGTTTGATGCAAAAACCTGCATGTTTGGTTGCTCATGCCATAGTGATGTGCTCACCACTTCTCACAGCTGGTGATGTTACCACGTAATACAAATAGGCAGCAAACTGAAATAGCAGTTTCAAACAAGCGGCAAATTAAACTAGCAGTACCAAATTGCCACCCTAGCTACTAGCAAATATGAGTTAACGATAATGTTACCTAGCTACTAGCAAACGACAGTTCACCACAATAGTATCTAGCTACTAGCAAATGACAGTTTACACCCACATCAGGGGTTGTTCATGGAACACAAGGCCAACACTTCATCAACAAACCATCTTCATCTTCATCTTCTTCAGATCCTATACTTGCCGCTCGTCGGCCACATGTCGAGCGTCCACTGTTGTCTCCTGCTCTTCCAAACAGCACAATCGTTATGTGCAACACTATGGCCACCACCAGTGTCGTTGTCGTGAGGAACTACATCTTCCTCAACTGGGAAGTACTCATCGGTGCCAAATTGCAAGATCCAGTTGTGCAAAATGCAACATGCAAGAACAAGCTTAACTTGGGTGGGGAAAGAGTGGAAAGGCTTCTGACCAAGGATCTTAAACCTGTTCTTCAGAGCAGCGAAAACCCTCTCAACCGGGACTCTAAGGCTAGAGTGACTAAGATTGAAAAGTTCTTCCGGGGTTCTTGGGTAGTTCCTAGTAGAGAACTCATTGAGATGGTACCTTGTAGACCTGAAGGGTGGCAGAATTCTAGGCCAGCAGGCATACCCGACATTTGCAAGGTAGAATTTGCCATCGGGGAGCTTGAGGCCGTCAGGTTTGCTAAGGCTGTTAGCCAGAATCGTCGCATCATGGGCAGACCCTTCCCACCCAGCAAGCACATATGTGAACTTCATGTCGAAATCAACGGCTGCAAGCACATTCTGACTGAGGAAATGCTTCCTCCCCCTATATGCAGCCTGCTCAACTTTCGATACTCTAGCCATCACATGAGTACCATCAATTGCTCCAATATAATCCTGAAATTACAAGAATGTTAGCCGGCTATCTAATACAATCATCCAATAAAGAAAATGATAGAGTTTCTCACCTTGAAAAGGGGGAATCATCGATCGTTGCCATGTATCTTCACGGGGATTTGACCAGATGGTGGCTTGATCATCTCTTGTCTGAGTTCTCCAACAACATACAACACCTGATGGAAATACCGGGAAATTGTCTCGGTTGAGATCTCCTCCATGTGCTGTGAATCACTCGGAATCTCTGGTTATGGCCTAGAACATGAAGAAACAGAGCCACATGTTCTTCGATACAACAGTTGATGCTGTCTTTGAGCAACTCCTAGACCTGAATGTCTGCACAAGATGGTTAAATGAGGCTCTTCTCATCCTAAGCATGGCGATAGCCTCCACATCGTTGTTGTTATAGATGTAGTTCAGATTTGGCATCCTCTCTCTGTCATGCTGCATCAGGGGACCATATTTTACTGCCGGCATATTATTCCTACTAGCCGCTCTTCTATAGACCAGGAACATCCATGCCTGAATCACAGCGACTAGAGCAGTTGCCTGGATGATAACCTTCAATTGTTGGCCCTAAATGGAGTGGCATTTCTTAAGCACTGTGTATGTACTACCCAATGTCGAGCTAACCAGCTTGGTAACAAAGTTGGAGAGGAGGCAAGACTGCGGTTCTTACCTTCATGGTGGCGGACAGCGAGGACCTGCCGCAGGCGGAGAAGAAGACGGGGGAGAAGTCGGCGCCACAGATCTGCGAGCCAGCAGATGCCAGAGTTGGACAGAAGACGCTTACCGTTGCTGGAGTGTGCTTAGCAGCAGCTGCCGGAGATCTAAATCGCTGCCGTCGCCACGCCAAAACCGCCGCACAAGGGGAAAATGGGGAGGATTTTGTCTTCCAGCGGGAGGTGGTAGCATAAGAGGGAGGTGAACCTACTTTTCGTGTCATACGACACTGTGATTCTTTCGGCTCCCGCCATCTCCCCGCTGCCTCCCCGCGCATGCCGTTCCTCGCCTTGCACTCGCCAGGGTTTGTCCCGGTGGAAACGCTCGATTTTGGCGTTCCTCCGGATCCAGGATGAGAGCTGCTTTAAAACCCATACGGGCCAAATCCCCGGCACTCAACCTGTAAGTGGGCATGCCCACGGCCATCCGTCAGCTTGCCACCTATGTCCCTTTGATCAATCGGAATTAAGTATTTGTCTGCTTAGGTCCCGCCTTGTTTCCACGGCGTCTGTTTTAAACCCGCCAAGTCTAAACCAGTCCAAGAGTTCAACACATGCGCATCATCATGACCTTCCACTCATGGCCGGACCATTGGCCTCTCCACCGGCAAGCCTTCGTTGCCTAGCCACGGGTCTTCATGACGTGTCATGTTGCACCTCTGCCTGCCCAATCAGTTGCCGCCGCACTAGAAGGTACCGTGGCCGCCCGTCTTCTCCTCCTCCTCATGGCGGCAGCGGCGCTCACACCTTTGGATGCGCTAGCAGTCGACGGCGAGCGGGGCATCCTATTCGTCTGTGCTGCCATCCTCGTGCTCTCGGCAGCAACCGTAGCTTGCCATCCATCAGAGTATCTTCACCCACGTTCTAGGACAGCGATCCCATGCCCATTTTTTATCCGGATGGCAAAAATTTGCCCAGCCACGTTCACAGGACGCCAAATAGAGCCAGATTTGGTCTAACTTTCATCTGGCGTTCCCATGCCATCCTCGAGCACATCGCCGCCCGCAACCAACCTAGGTTGGGCTACCCTCCTCGTTCACCTCCTTTGGCCGCCTGACACCGTTTGGCGGCAAACTGGTTGCCGAGGAGGATGGGCGACCTCATCTTCTCATCCTCCGCCTCGGCGTCACGCTCGTCTGGCTCGACACCGGCGTAGTCACCTCGCGCCTCCGGCGAGGACACACGCAAGGCTCCACTCCGACCGGTGAAGCGAGAGGTGGAGTCGTCGGTGCGCTCGCCGCCAAGGACACGCGCACACGACATCGTCATCAACAAAGGCCGCGTGCCCACGCCGCCGACCGACTAGCTTCATCTGCGCATGCCGAAGCCCGAGCCGGCAAACATGGGGCGTCCCAGTCGACGAGGACGCGTTCGTCCTCAAGATGGCGATGGAGAAATCACTCAACTACATCCTGCCGATGCAGGACCCCGACGTCTACGCCTGGTCCATGGCGGATTGGGAGCGTGAGGAGGCGAACCGCGTTTGGCGCCATCAGGAGGAAGCCGAGCGCCAGGCCTCCGCCCACCGGAAGCGCGCCTACCATGGGGCGCTGCTCATTGTCCTCGACGACAACGACGACGAGGCTGGTTCGTCGTCACAACCGTGGTGCTACAGAGACGCCGGCCAAGGCAGCTCCCGGCCGCCAGCCGTCGAGCGACGATGACGGCAAACAGGACGACGACTACAATGCTTCTACCACAACTTCGGCATGTGAGCGGCGCGCCCGGTGGCCTCGGCATCAGCGTAGTAGTATTTCTATGTTTTTTTACTTTTTTAGACTAATATAGTCAAAATTCGGGTATATGTCCGAATTTAACATAATATGTTTGTACTTGCCTGTTTTCTAATGAAATCGTCTATATTCGTCCAAATTGTGCCAAATTTGTTCAAATTTTGGTCAAACGTGGGAGCTCGGTCTGGAAACGCGAGTGAAAAACTGGATGTTCCCAGAGCGAAAATTACTTCCTTCTGGCGCTAAATAACGCCGGATTTTGGCCTATAAACGTCCAACGAGTGAAGGTACTCTTAGGGAAGAAGCATGAAAAAGTGGAGCAGTTTGTTTCCTTTGTTTTGGAGCGAGCGGTTATTTCCTAAGAGAGAACGAGAAGGAATTAGTGGGCCTACTTTGGCAGAGGATTGGCTGAAAGGATCGTTCTTCTGGTCGCCATCGCGTTGTTGCAATCGATCGATGCCTGGCTCGCTGCTGGCTGCTTTGACGATGGCGGAACCGTAAGTGCTAAACGTTGATGATTGGTACGAATTTGCATATTGTAGCGGGCCAGCGGCGGTAGCGGACCGGCCGCGACTACCCACCAGTTTAGTATTCTTATCCGTTTTATCCGTGGCTGTTAACAGACACGATTAAAGGCGAACGGCCTGGCGGCGCGTGGACAGCCGTTTCCACTTGCACGCTGACCCGGCACGCCGCGAGACAAACAGGCTTAGGGTGCGTTTGAATCTTAGGCAAGAACTATACTATCCTGGCCTGGCAAGGCTGTGCCTTTGGAAGCGGTAAAATATCATGACTTTTAAGGGCAAGATAGCCTGCCGTGGCTAGGAAATACTAGCTCAGCCAAGCGAGCCAAATCGGCTCGCTCTCGTCGGCAAGAACTGAGCGCGAGACAAATACACATGCCACGATCTCCCAAAATAAGCAGGTGCTTAGCTAAACATGATAACCACCTAAAGAACGTGCGCATAGCCGGAGCAAAGGCAATTCAACCAAACTGGCTGCTCTGCCCGTGCAGACATAGCTCAGATGGGCTAGGTTGTGCGTTGCCAGGCTAGGCTAGCCTAGCAAGAGAACCAAACACACCCTTATTTTTCTGACCAGCAATGCTACACATACGGACTCAATCTTACGGAGGTAAACTTAAAGGGGGACGTGGAGATCAGGTGGGTTAGTTATAGCCCTGAAATCACGGGGAGTAAAAAAATTACACCAACAAACTGCGTACACATCATCCCGTAACTTTTTTCCGTAAGAAAGTTTCCGTAAGTCTAGCATTTTTGTTTTCTGACCGGGTGCGAGAAATGAAGATCGGGCCAATCAAACGCGCCATAAATTTAGCTATTCTAAAAACTCAATCTTGCACATATGCAGGCTCAGTGTGCCGCTGGCGGCATGTCGCTTACATCCTAGATCTCGATCACGCGTACTCTTTCGGTCTTTCGGAGATGCGCACTCTCAGTCGACGTCCGCCTGATCGATCGCCCATCTGTCCTGCGGCAAGCTGGAGCGGGCAGCCTCGCATATCATGCATGAACACACCCGTGCGGGCGCTCTCTTTCGGAGCTACGCAGTCTCAGTGGACGTCCGACTGATCGTTTGCCCATATCATGCATGAACACACCCGTACGTGCGCTCTGTGCGTGCCATCGGTTTCTCTCCTTTTGATGCACTATGGAACTTGCATGACAAGGGGACACCCACAGGGACTCTCCACAGCTTTTTGTACCAAATCAAGCATGCACTGCGCTGTCAGTACGTACTCCTACCTACGTAGCCACGCGCGAGGAGTGGGGGGTATACACGGGCCGCCATGGTCATGGATCGGCATAAGCCTCCGGTCCCCCAGCCCGTCTGCATGCATGCACATCAGCGTACAACGTGTGTAGCGCCGGTACGCATGGTAGTGCACACTGGTCGGATAACCAACAACCGCCGGACGTGGCCCCCGATCCGTGAGCTGCTCCGGTTGGTTCTGTTAGGGCCGTGAACTGTCCCGCTTTGTTGTTTTGCTTGGACTGACTCGTCGATCCATGGCGCCCCACCACGCTGTCCCCGCATCATCATGGATCGATGCACCTCAGTCCTAAAACGTGTACGTTCATGCATGCACGCGACATCGAGCTCTGCTCTACTAGTAGTGTTCTTACGGTTCCGGACACGGCTAGCTAGCCATAGCCCATAGGGTTACTTATCACATCGCATTAAGTACTGAAGGACCCAGATCGATTTGACAAGAAACTGTTCACTCCTGTGGGGATTTGGAGAAGGAGATCAAACAAAGCTAGATACTCCCTAGATTTGCCTTGATATATACCTATGCAGTACTACTACTGCGCACGCTCCATCCTGGCCTATTTCACAGCTCACTCTGGAACTGGTATATATGTTTACTAATGTATGTACACAGGTGTGTAAAGATGTACGTACTCCAGCTAGTCTTATTATGCCCGACAGTAGTAAACTTGTGCAAGTCCCAGCCTTGCTACTTGTCGTGACCAAACCAGCTTTTGCTGAGTACGTGACCACGTCAGCTTTTTGATGATGCTCATGAAGCAGCTGATTGATCTGTCAGTGTGTGGATCTGATCTGCCTGCGAGTCACGCATGCATGCATATGATATGTCCCCGCAGAGTCCTTGAAGTCCTTCCATCCAAGGGCAGGGTACAGTAGCGTTTCGCGTAAAGCTGTGCGTGCGGGCGGTGCGTGCCGGTTTCGACCCGCCCCAGCAAACCAGCAAATGCGTCAATCACCCAATCCATCATTCAAGAAATATAGTATGCACGTAGACATCACGTACCCCAGCGATCCTTGGACAGCGCATGAGCTAGCTTTTCTGGCGAATAAATTAACGCATGATGGTTAGTACATGCCGACCTTCGTTTGGATCGCATGCAATTAATTTTGGGTACGCAACAGCCGACTAAAAGCAACGCTGTTCACACGGTGCATGCGTGCATGGTTCGTGTCCAATCTGCCCGTCTTTGATTTTTGGCCTGTCTCGAACACATGCAAATGCAATAGGCTGTTGCATTCCAATCAGTGATTTTCGCTGTCCCAGAATAGTGGATGTGGTACGTCTCGGCCGCTCAGATCGGGTGTGGTGTGGCACACATACATAGTGATCAATGCACAACATTTGACCTGCAGTTGATTAATTATTAAGCTACTACGTAGTACTATAGTGTTGTCTAGAGCCCACCTCTCTGTTCAGTCGTGTCGTATTCGTATGACTAGCTGCTTGTACGATAGCCACTCAACCGTATATATACCGTGCAACGTACGTACGTACACCTATTTGAGAGGCGAGATCGATGAATCATTCTTTATTTTAGAGACCAGCCCGGCATCGTGGAGTAATGGAGCATCACATGTGAACAATGGAGCGTCACCTATGCAATGCCTTAAATCTAAGGGTTTGTTACGAATGTGTCTCCAGTCCACTCGAAAATTAGGATTGTGTCGCTACCAATTGGTCAATTGGAGATATGTCATCAGCCGACACGGTTACATCTGTACCCTTGCCCCCCCCCCCTCCGATTGACGCCAATCGTTTTTTTTTGTCTAATTTGCCGTTTGGTTAACTTGGTTTCTTACACGTGGGTCCCATCACACGTAACTGTTGCTCTGACATTATTCTAATGAGCGGGTCCCGTCACCTGAGCTGTCGATCGCGCGCATCACAGGTTCGAGGATCCGAACCCATATTATTCTGCAGTTCCACATGTTTCCCCGCTCCGCTCCACTATTCTCGTCCTTTTCCTTGCCGCACTATTCCTTGCACCACTCCAAACCTCCACCGTCCTCCCTCTAACATCTGTTTTTCTCCTCACCATCATCCCCTCCCTTCCTTCTCTACTTCCCGTCGTGACATGTCCTGGCGTGGTCAGGAGGCCGGAAGTGAGAAGCTGAGCCAGCCATGTCGCACGACGACGAGGGTGGACGTGAAGCGGATCCGACACATAGATGGATCTTACACGGCAGAAAAGCACAAAGATGGATCCTGCGAGACTAGAGAGCATGGGCTAGGGCGACATAGGGGAAATCGATGCGGGGAACAAAGCTTAGCTTCTCTGGAACCCGGTGAATGTGCCTTTCGTCCTTCCTGAAGGGTAAAAACTATAATTCTGTTTTTTCTCTGTACAATTAACGACTCTAGTCCTGTGGTAATAGCGAGGATGTGTGTTGATAACTGTAGGACGTATGTCGCATTCGGATTCCTACGGAAGATTCAGCACGGTTGTCGCATCGAAATCTTGCCCGATAGTAGAATTGCAGTTAGCGTTGGTTTTGATTATTGGCTGACAGTAGACGCGATAGACCTAACTCTATGTGACTTGTACATGGAATTTGGCAAATTCCCGATTAGCCAGAACAAGGAATTCATATCCAGGTACTACAACACAAATTCTCGGACTTTTTACGACATTAGGACTGACGAGGCTCTAGCAATGATGTGGCTAAATGTAATGACCTAGGGTTATATATTATAGGAAAGGGTAGATGTGAGAATTGAGATTGTGCATATAGAAATTCACGGTCAATTTGAAAATTTTCATAACTTATTTGAATTTAGATCTATTGAGGTTGTTTGCAACCAAAAAGTCACTGGGAATTGAAACCATATTCAAATTTCAAACATAAAAATATTTGAATGAATTCAGAATGGAATTTGACCTAAGTAAAACTTGAATTTAAATTCAAATTTCACACATTCAAACATAAATCATAGGAAATGGAATATAAATGTTCCAATGAAACTCCTACACACATTAAACTTAAATCACAATCACAAGTATGAAAGAAATATGATCTTATTTATAATCTTATATGAGTACATGATCCAAAAATTACAACAGAACCCAAAATAAGAGAAGAACCTGATCTAAAACCCTCTACTACACTATCAATCTTCTTAAATTAGCTTCAAACCTTAATCTTCAACTTGTGAAAAAAACACAGGAAGACACAAGTTAGTATTAAAATGTTCGTTTTGCCCTAAGGCAAAGCCATTTGATATAAGAATCCTTAAGATAGAGTCTAGGAATGAATCCTAAACTCTGAGCCTGAGTAGTAAACCATCAAAACATTGAATAACTGACAGAAACATAATCAAAAGCCCCACAGTAAACATTTGGAACCCAACAAACTCACCAAAAAACCCTGTAGAATTGATCACCAACAGTTCCTAAGAAATGTCACAACTTTCAGTATGAACATAGAGTAATCTGGTAGTCATCTACCCGAGATTCCAACTAGATCAAGTAGGAGAACTAAACCAATAGAAATGATAGAAACCTTAATATAATACATTCAACCAAAGGAAAATCCCAGGCTCGGGATTCTATCAAGAACATGTAGAATTCTAAAAAACTAAATCAACACCAATTATAAATCTAAACCAATAGAAACCTTAGAGACTACTGAACAAGAACAATCACCAAAAGAATCATCAAAGCGTGAGAATCTCTCAAGAACCCTAGAACTCTAAGAATTCAAAACATAATAAATAAAAATTCTAAACCAATCAAACTTCAAAGTAATGTAAGTTTTGAATATTCATCCAAACAGAATTGCAAGGGGCCATGGGTGAAAACTAAATCAAAAACATCATAAATCAAATAGTAAATACTTGTCATGCTCCAAAACTAGAACAAGACAAAAGACAAACTGGCATGCTTGATTAGGCATATCTAAATACCACCCCTGCACATACAAACAAAAGGGACATATGCCAATTTTGGCATGCATAGATAAGTTAAACTCAACATGGGCTTAACCACCGAAAAACCCTTGCCACTTGTGAATAGGTTAGCTAATAAAGGCGGTTTCACACATACACAAGCAAGTGACTCACCTAACTACATGGCATTGGTGTTAATAGCACAACCACTTAGGAACACTATAAATAGAGGACCACCTAAGACCCCATAACTCATAACTCACCACTCGAGCGTGGACCACAACACACACTTAGTGTTTAGTGAGAGATCTGAGAGAGAGAGAGAAGGGAGAAGAAGAGGAAGAACTCAAGAATAGGAGGAGAAGAGCCACATCAGCAGCAACATATCTTCTTCAAGCCCACTAGGAAAGCTACAAAGGTTGTTAATTTAACTTTTGGATAGAAAATCATAGAGTCCAAGGAGAGAGAGAGAGAATTTAATAGGAAATGCACCCGATATAGAAGGAGGACTACACCCTATGCATCTTCCTCAATGAAGAACACCACATGCATAGTCACACCTTAATCTAGCACAATTCACATCCATTAGTTACCGAAGGAAGATAAACATTATGCATTTAACCACCCAATTTAGAACACCAAATCTTTATGTCACCCCCATCCCTAGACAAAGTTCTAAGACAAGCCTAAGGATGAGAAGGGAGACAATGATTTAGCACCCTAATACCTGCATGGAAGCAGTAAAATAATACTTAACAAACACACTTATAGAACAAAGCTTGAATTAAAAGCTCAAGAAACAACAAAAAGAAACTAAATAATCACCACTTAAATCAATTGAGTGAAGTATTCCAATACAAGTAAAGTGAAATGCTAAACTAGAATTAACAGTGACAAACACTACTGGAAACAATTGCATTAATCCTGAAATGGAAGGATTAGTACATAAACCCTAAAGAAAACCTACACTAGGATGCTAATAACAAACTACTGACAACACTACACTTAACTAAATAAACCTTAATTGTCAAGTGTAGCAAGTAGCCACTAAAAATTCAGTAACCCAGACAACACATGTTAACTGACATACATAATAGTAGACAAAAGTTCAGTAGAACATTAACCAAATCCTAAACCTAATTAACCAAGACGAATCCTAGAACCTAGATGACATCTAGTACACTCTAGAAAGACCTAGAACATGCTAGAAGAATCACAGTAGTAGCACTACATAGCACCAACGCTAGAAAATGATAGTAGCCTAGAACCATAAAGAGAGAGAGGAAGAGTAGAACTTCCTTCATAAAGGATGAGCCGATCTCATGCTGACCGAGTAGAGGAAGGAGAAGGAGTCATGGTGGCGGCTGGCAACACAAAGGAGTACCCTAAGGGGGCATCTCACTCTGCACTAGCCAGAGTAGTCGTAGTAGAGCCAATAGACACCTAGGATCACCATCTCGACGACATGGAGTGCCGGAGTTGCACCGAAGTTAGAGAAGATGAACATCACCGAAACCCTAGATCAAGTGAGTGTTGCGAGCGAGAGCTAGAGAGCGAGATGGACGAATCTGTTTGGTACGAAGGTAGAGCAGAGGAAGGTGAGTAGTTTTAGTGGAGCAACAATGGTAGAAGAGGCTGGAGATGGCCAAGACAGTCGGTCGGCGCAGCAGCAACGCGCTATCGCGAGAGCGTTAGGGTTAGGAGCGAAGCGACACACGAGAGAGAGAGAGAGACGAGTCAGCGGGTCGGATTGGGCTGGACCAGGTCTAGAGATTAGTTTTAACCACTTGGGCCTGTCTAGCGGGCCCAGATACTTAGGGGTGTTTTGGTAATTTCACAAATACATATAAACCCAATTAAATCATAACTCTCACATAAAAACTCAAAAAAGTAAAATAAAAATAGTTGTGTGTGTTGAAAAATACAAGAAATCCAAAACGTATTTTTGCAAACACTTGAATTTTATGATTTTTTAGTGATTAATTTGAAAGTTTAGGCTATTTAAAAATTCATAAATTCCCATTAAATCTAGAAAAATCACAATAATTATGTAAACCCTAAATTTCATAGAAACATGAAAATTCCAACTTAAATACCTCATAATATCTTGTGGATTGCTATAATAATAAAATACCAAAGAAAATATGATAAAACCCTAAAATGGGAGAAATCACTTAAAATTAAAATAGAGTTAACAAAACTCAAAGAAAACCCACGAGTGAATTACATATATATTGCATTACAGCATAACATTTTTGCCAAACGAAACATTGTCTTTATCGGACGATGTTGCCAATTCCAGAACCCGAGGTCCAGGGTCAAGTAAAACATTCGAACAACATTATCTCGTAGTTACCAGGCAAGTTTATTCTTGCATCACCTTTGTGAGATCAATCTTGCAACCATGTTGTAAGGGGAATCTTACATGTTATTTGACTTATTTACAAAATGTTTTCAAAACATTAGTATAACTTGCATTCAAAATGAAAAAAACATTTTCGAAATGAAATTACTAAAATGGGGGAGCAGTGGAATCATGGATGTATACATGGTTGAAATATCATGTGGTAAAGATTCCAAAGAGAAAGGAAACAATTTAAGCTTAATAATATCTCCATCGATATCTCTATGCTTTTGCATCTCACAAAGTTCAACAAAGTTATTTAGATGAGCAGCAACATCTTTATTACCAATACTAGAAAATTGTTCTCTCATAACAAGATTGAGTAAAGCAGGTTTTATTTCAAAGAAAGTAGCTCAAGGAACAGGTGGAGCAATAGGTGTGCTCATAAAATCATTGTTGTTGGTGCTAGTGAAGTCACACAACTTAGTATTTTCAAGAGTAGTTATTTTTTATTGTTTTTAATAAAGAAAGCAAACTTGTAAAACTATTTTTTTGTATTTTTTAATAAAGAAACAAGCAAACAAAGAAAAAATAAACTAAGCAAAACAAAAACAACAAAGTAAAGAGATTGGTTATGAGGGAATCCCCCTTGTGAATATGTCCTTGACTCTATGGCAACGACACCAGAAAATCAGTTGCTTAGCCCAAAATATATCGAGCCCGTTGGGGAACCCCAAGAGGAAGGTATGATGAGCACAGCAGCAAGTTTTCCATCAGTTATGAAACCAAGGTTATCAATCCAGTAGGAGCAAGGAAACACCTCAAAGGTGTTGCTAGCTGGACTTTGGCAGGGCGCACTACCGGTGCCAGCAACAACGTGGAGACCTGCACAACACAACCACAGAACTTTGCCCCCAACTTGCAATGAGGTTGTCAATCTCACTGGTTTTGCTGAAAACAAAGGATTAAACGTATCGAGTGGAAGAAAGTAATAGTTTGCAGAAGTAAACAGAAAGCAGTGAATAATTGATTGTAGATTGATGATAAAAGAAAGGACCAGGGTCCATAGTTCACTAGTGGTGGCTCTCCTTAAGATAGACGGCATGTTGGGTGAACAAATTACAGCGGGGCAATTGACAAACATTGAGAAAGCAATACATGCATATACTGTAGGGCAACAGGTAGGCTACACTAGCGTAAAAACAAAATTTTCTACCGCGTCAACCAGGAATACTATTGTCATAGATCACAGGATTACCGCTAGGCGCGCAGGTGCGGAACTCGATGAAGCACGTTGCGGCAGTGTAGATGTTCTATGTCTCCTCCTCGTCCTCGACCCACGAGCAGCTCCCCTTTGCGCGGCTCGTCCAAGTGCTACAGATGCAGCACCTCCGAGGTATCCACACGTCCGGAGTGGAAGCCGTCACACGCCAGACTGCTAGGTCTACGCATGCAACACAGGCGGAAGAGGAGTGGCGGCTGGGTGGAATGCTCAACCCTATTCAGCTCGCCTCACCCTCTCTTATATAGGCATCCCTGGTGGGCTTCTACATTAGCAGCCCATTAGCAGCCTAAGCCTAGTCTAATTCGGATCCAATCCTCATTAGGCTTCCAGCCCCTAAAGTGTGTGACCCTATAGGTTCATACACGTATAGACATGACGCGAGTACACTTACTCCGTCAATAGTTGGTAGCGGCCTCTAGCAAGACGTGCCAACTCCTAAACGCATGTAAAGATCATTCGGACGAACCATCACAAGGTTGAGTACATGTCTTTCCCTTTGCCTCACGATATTTGGTCTAGCTCCAAGCTGACCTCTCTTTCTCGATACTGTGATTCGGAATCCCTTTACTAGGTTAACTCTTAACCATATGTAGCATGGCCATGCATTTCTGGATCCGATCACTCGAGGGGCCCAGAGATATCTCTCTCAAGTAGAGAGGGGCAAATCCCATCTTGAATGACCGATGCCTTGTAGCATGTATCAGGACAAACCCGAAAGCTACCTTTATAACTACCCAGTTACAGAGTAGTGTTTGATAGCCCCAAAGTAGGTCGATCCACATCTCAAGTACATGCGACAAACTCAGGTCTAAGGACAAAACGTACACGATGTGTAGAGAGAGCTGCAAGTATTATTGCTAGTCTCATGTTGGGTCAGTCCAACCCCATGTTCATAACATGTGTCCACATCATTGGTTTGACATCTCCATGTCTATGACTTGCGAAACATAGTCATCAACCAATCGATGTGCTAGTCTAATATTCACGTGTGTCCTCGCATGAACTCCGACTAGGGACAATTATTAGATAACCATACAAGTAAAGAGTTTCACAAACAATTCACATAATTGCCAATCAATACAAGTTGCCTGGTATATGGATATTCAAGGAACATTATAATAACTCATGGATACACATGAAATACAATCATCTCTATGATTGCCTCTAGGGCATATTTCCTTCAGTCTCCCACTTGCACTAGAGTCAATCTAGAAAGTACCTAATACCTATTGCTCTTGTGTGCGCTTCATGCGCAGGCTGCGGGAGTGGCTTAGTCAAGGGATCAGCAACATTTGAGTCCGTATGTATTTTGCATAACATGACACTACCATCATCAATGAACTCACGAATCAGATGGTAACGCATGCGAATATGTTTGTTCTTCTGGTGCTGTCTAGGTTCCTTGGCTTGTGCAATAGCACCATTGTTGTCACAATAAACGTCCAAGGGATTGGACGAGCCCTGAACCACACCAAGAGCGATCAGGAAATTCTTAATCCAAACAGCTTCCTTTGTAGCCTCCGAGGCAGCAATATATTTAGCTTCTGTTGAAGAGGAGGCCACTGTATCTTGCTTGGAACTTTTCCAGCTCACAGCACCACCATTCATGACAAACACATAACCTGATTGCGATTTCGAGTCATCTGAGTCGTTAAGGTAACTCGCATCTGTGTAACCCTTTACACTGAGTTCAACCTCACCTCCATAAACTAGGAACATATACTTAGTCCTTCTCAAGTACTTAAGGATATTCTTTACCGTTGTCTAGTGAATCTCACCTGGATCAGCCTGGTATCTGCTCGTAACACTTAGAGCATAGGAAACATCTGGGCGAGTACATGTCATTGCATACATGATGATCCAATAGCCGAAGCATATGGAACCCTACTCATGCGTTCTTGCTCATTAGTGGTTGAAGGACACTGAGTCTTGCTAAGTTTAATGCCGTGAGACATGGGCAAGAACCCCTTCTTAGCCTCTTCCATGCTGAACCGTTTCAACACTTTGTCAATATACGTACTCTGGCTTAATCCAATTAGCCTCCTTGATCTATCTCTATAGATCTTGATACCCAGAATATATGCCGCTTCTCCCAAGCCCTTCATAGAAAAACTATTTTTCAATGAGGTCTTAACAGACTCGAGCATAGGAATGTCATTTCCAATCAGTAATATGTCATCCACATATAAGATTAGAAACACAAGTGATTTCCCATTTTCTTTCTTATACACACAAGGTTCTTGTTCGTTTTTGGTGAAGCCAAACTCCTTTACAACTTCATCAAATCGAATGTTCCAACTCCGAGATGCTTGCTTCAGCCCATAAATAGACTTTTGAAGTTTGCATACCTTTCCAGCATTGTTTGGATCGACAAAACCTTCGGGCTGCATCATATACACGTCGTCAGAAAGGATTCCATTTAAGAAAGCCGTCTTGACATCCATCTGCCATATTTCATAATCAAAATGTGCAGCAATGGCTAGAATGATCCGTATAGATTTAAGCATCGCTACGGGCGAGAAAGTCTCATCGTAGTCAACTCCTTGAACTTGTCGAAAACCTTTTGCAACAAGTCGAGCTTTATGGATGTGAACATTTCCATCCATATTAATCTTTTTCTTATAGATCCACTTGCACTCGATGGCTTTAAAACCATCAGGCAGGTCAACCAAGTTCCAAACTTGATTGTCTCCCATGGACTCTATCTCGGATCTCATGGCAATCAGCCATTTCTCAGAGTCTGGGTCCACCATCGCTTCTGCATAGGTCGCAGGCTCATCATTGTCTAACAATAATAACTCTCGCGCTTCGCGAAGCCTCGCCGACTTTCGTGACTGTGGTGCTTGTATTGCCACGGGTTCCTCAACTTGTTCTGCTACAATAGCATCACTCGTAGAAGCATCCCCGACTGGCTCATCTTGAACTTCTTCAAGTCGCACCGACCTTCCACTCGTTCCCTTTGTGAGAAACTCTTTCTCTAGGAAAACACCGCTACGAGCGACAAACACTTTGCCTCTTCTCGGTTGTAGAAGTAATACCCTAAGGTTTCCCTTGGGTATCCCACAAAAATGCACTTATCAGATTTGGGTGTTAGCTTGTCTGACTGAAGTCGCTTGACAAATGCATCACAACCCCAAATCTTTAGAAAAGACAAACTAGGATTCTTTCTAGTCCACATCTCATATGGTGTCTTAACTACGGATTTAGATGGTACCCTGTTTAGTGTGAAAGCTGCCGTTTCTAGCGCGTAACCCCAAAATGATAATGGTAAATCCGACTGGCTCATCATCGATCGAACCATGTCCAACAAAGTTCGATTACGCCGTTTAGAGACCCCGTTTATTTGAGGCGTTCCAGGCGGCGTGAGCCGTGGAACAATTCCGCAACTCTTAAGATGATTGCTAAACTCGTGACTCAAATATTCACCTTCGCGATCAGATCGCAAGGCCTTTATTTTCTTGCCACGTTGATTATCTACCTCATTTTGAAACTCTTTGAACTTTTCAAAAGTTTCAGACTTATGCTTCATCAAGTAGACATAGCCATATCTACTGAAATCATCAGTGAAAGTAATGAAGTAGTGATATCCTCCTCTGGCTGCCGTGCTCATTGGTCCACATACATCAGTATGTATGAGTTCCAACAAGTCTGTCGCTCTCTCGGGAAACCCCGTAAAAGGCGTCTTCGTCATCTTTCCAAGTAAACAAGCTTGACATGTCTCGTATGATTCAAAATCAAACGAAGTTAGAAGACCATCACCATGGAGCTTCTTCATGCGCTTTTCACTTATATGCCCCAAACGACAATGCCATAAATAGGTAGGACTCAAACAATTTGGCCGAAGCCTTTTAGCACTAACATTGTAAACACATGCATTATCAAGATTTAAAATAAATAACCCATTCACAATGGGAGCATCAGCCACAAACATAGCATTCTTTGAGATTACACAACCATTGTTTGTACTCGCGAATGAATAACCATCCCTCATCAAACATGAAGGTGATAAAATGTTTCGACCCATACTAGGAATGTAATAACAATTATTGAACTCCATGATAAATCCTGACGGAAGGTGAAGTTGCATGACGCCGACGAACAATGCAACAACCCTTGCTTTATTTCCGACGCGAAAATCCACTTCGCGTTTCTGCACTTCTCTAGTCCTTATTAGCCCTTGCATTGAATTGCAAATATGAGCAACCGATCCGGTATCAAATACCCAAGAGTTAACATAAGAATCCGCGAGAAAAATGTCCACAACATTTACAACAAGCGTACCTAAGTGGGAAGTACTCTTACTTCCACTCTTCTTCAAAGAAGCCTGGTACTTGCTGCAGTTTCTCTTCCAGTGGCCATATTCGTGACAAAAGAAACACTCAGTGTCTCCTGCAGGACCAGCCTTTTGCTTGGGTGCAGGGTTTGGCTTAGGGATCATATCCTTAGCCTTGCCCTTCTTCTTCTGCCAAGAAGTGCCCTTTTTCTTGAAGCTAGGCTTGTTCTGCACAACCATCACATGGCTATGCCCTGCACACTTCTTAATGTCACATTCTGCTGTTTTCAGCATCCCACATAATTCATTAAGGCCCCTCTCCACCCCATGCATATGGTAGTTCGAAATGAAATGCCCGTAGCTAGATGGAAGAGATGCCAAAATGAAATCAGTGGCCAACTCTTGGTCTAATGGAAAACCAAGCTTTTCCAAAGTCTGACTGTAACCAACTATTTTGATCACATGGGGGCCTATAGCTGCTCCCTCTGCCAGCTTGCATTCCACAAAGGACTTAGCGACATTGTACCTCTCAGTCCTAGCCTGAGTCTGGAACATGTCCTTAAGCGCAACGATCATATCGTACGCTTCCTGATCCTCAAACTGCTTTTGAAGATTAGGTTCCATGCATGCAATCATAAGACAACTAACCTCAAGAGATTCATCACATGCTTTCTTGTAGGCATTCTTAAGGGTAGCAGTTGCATTATCAGCAGGTTCATCCGGGATTGGGGTATCCAGAACAGTTTCCTTTTTCTTAGCCCTGAGAACAATTCTCAGGTTACGGACCCAGTCCGAATAGTTTGTTCCATTTAGTTTATCCTTTTCAAGAATCGAACGCAAAGCAAAAGGTGCTGAATTGTTCGGTGCCATTGATCTACAACAAAAAATATGCAAAATACTAAGCCATGTAACCATGAAAGAGTAAAACATATTAAACAATTTAATAGCATATACTCCCACTTAAATCAACATCCCTCTATTGATACTAAGTGATTCAAGATCCACAATTAACAAGTCGACTAGTGAGCTTTAGCATCACTGCTAGAAGACAAGGTAAATCGGTAAGCAACCTTTGCTAATCATATCACATATGACTCTTGTTGTTGGGTGACATCTCTATGTCAAAACTAGGCGCCCAACCTTTATGCCCCAAGGTCCTTAACTGTTAAGATGACCTTGTTAAGCTCACCAACCCTTATGCGTGTAGGTATCCGGTACAAACCCATCCAGCCAAGGAAAACCGTGGCACCCTAATTTCATAGACCCACCAACGATTGTACAGGGCATAGGATGGTGCAAGGTTTGGTTGGGAGGGCATGGTTTAACTTAAACTTTGTGAGGGATCGTTCTACTTCTATCATCTAAGCATGCATAGTAGTAAAACGTATAAGAATAGCATTCACATAGATGTGATACACTATGGCCCATTTTCTCATGGTGATCTCCATCGCCATAGAACCTGTCCACCATGATGATCTCCATCTTCATGCTCTATGCGAGGCATCCTCCAAGTGATGAGTTCTCCAAGAACTAATACAAGCTATTACTCCTAACAGCTAGTAATCAAAATTACATGGTATTGGGATCATCACAAGTTGGCACGCAGGCCATTACAATAATTGACAACACATATGGCTCCAGCCATGTTGCCCTACTCACGACACGCAGGTCATGAAAAATACATACATGCATCACATACATTTTTGGGCCATACTAATCACATAAATCCTGCAAAAACAAGTTGTGCATAGAATCGCGTTCTACCGGATCATGTGAAATCGTAGCACCTATGAACCTTAACAAGATACAAAAGGGGGCTACGACTAAGGGGGGTCTCCCCCTACGGGGTTCGAAGGGGCAGCGCCCCTCGCGGTAGAATTTTCTATATAATTTTCTTTAAGGATTTTGATCGGCAAATCAAATTTACCATAAATCGACCATAGTTCCGATTCGACCAAACTCCTTTGATCACGGTATGTCGATTCAGATCTAATTCCCGATTCGATCAATCATATTGATCTTCGCGTGATTCAAAAGGATTTATGTGTCACTGTCTACCTCGATGGCGGAAACCGACCGGTAGGGGTAAGTCGTTCGACGACCTTCGAATCACGATCATGGAAAGTAAGATCATTGATCAATCCAGAAACACCGCCATACAAACGATCACATCATTCATATCAATCTACATATCACCATATGCAAACTTCCCGAACCTATGACTGAATAGCATCGACTCTGATACCACTGTAGGGTAACGGGTAGGCTACACTAGCGTAAAAACAAAATTTTCTACCGCGTCAACCAGGAATACTATTGTCATAGATCACGGGATTACCGCTAGACGCGCAGGTGTGGAACTCGATGAAGCATGTTGCGGTAGTGTAGATGTTCTACGTCTCCTCCTCGTCCTCGACCCACGAGCAACTCCCCTTTGAGCGGCTCATCCAAGTGCTACAGATGCAGCACCTCCGAGGTATCCACACGTCCGAAGTGGAAGCCGTCACACGCTAGACTGCTAGGTCTGCACGTGCAACACAGGCGGAAGAGGAGTGCGGCTGGGTGGAATGCTCAACCCTATTCAGCTCGCCTCACCCTCTCTTATATAGGCATCCCTGGTGGGCTTCTACATTAGCAGCCCATTAGCAGCCTAAGCCTGGTCTAATTCGGATCCAATCCTCATTAGGCGTCCAGCCCCTAAAGTGTGTGACCCTATAGGTTCATACACGTATAGACATGACGCGAGTACACTTACTCCGTCAATAGTTGGTAGCGGCCTCTAGCAAGACGTGCCAACTCCTAAACGCATATAAAGATCATTCAGACGAACCATCACAAGGTTGAGTACATGTCTTTCCCTTTGCCTCATGATATTTGGTCTAGCTCCAAGATGACATCTCTTTCTCGATAGTGTGATTCGAAATCCCTTTACTAGGTTAACTCTTAACCATATGTAGCATGGCCATGCATTTCTGGATCCGATCACTCGAGGGGCCCAGAGATATCTCTCTCAAGTAGAGAGGGGCAAATCCCATCTTGAATGACCGATGCCCTGCAGCATGTATCAGGACAAACCCGAAAGCTACCTTTATAACTACCCAGTTACGGAGTAGTGTTTGATAGCCCCAAAGTAGGTCGATCCACATCTCAAGTACATGCGACAATCTCAGGTCTAGGGACAAAACGTACACGATGTGTAGAGAGAGCTGCAAGTATTATTGCCAGTCTCATGTTGGGTCAGTCCAACCCCATGTTCATAACATGTGTCCACATCATTGGTTTGACATCAGCATGTCTATGACTTGCGAAACATAGTCATCAACCAATCGATGTGCTAGTCTAATATTCACATGTGTCCTCGCATGAACTCCGACTAGGGACTATTATTAGATAACCATACAAGTAAAGAGTTTCACAAACAATTCACATAATTGCCAATCAATACAAGTTGCCTGGTATATAGATATTCAAGGAACATTATAATAACTCATGGATACACATGAAATACAATCATCTCTATGATTGCCTCTAGGCCATATTTCCTTCATATACTACTCATCTTGACTCTTTTGAGATTCGATTGGGCATTACAACATTATACATAAACCGTAATCCAACTACATCTATGACTAATAATCCACCTTCAGGTTATCATCCGAACCCCCTCCAGTATTAAGTTGCAAGCAACAGATAATTGCATTACGCATTGCGTGTAACGTAAACAATACAATTGTTCTATGTACAAAGGATTATTGTTTTTCCCTAGTAGCAACATCACATCTAGTACCTTAGAGATTTCTGTCACTTCCCCAGATTACTAGAGGCATGAACCCACTATCAAGCATAAATACTAACTCTTGGAGTTGCTAGCATCTACTTGGCCAAGATAGCTACTAACAACGGAAAGCATGCAAGATCACAAATAACAAAGACATGATAGAATCAATAATCAATCTGAAATAGCATCTCAATATCCATCGGATCCTCGGAAACACAACATGCAGAATTACAAATAGATGATCTTGATCATGAACGGAGCTCACAAGATCTAAACATGATAGCACAAAGGAGAAGAACCAGCCATCTAGCTGGCCGGCGCCGGCGAGAAGGGCGCTCCCTTCTCCGTCGACGGTGTCGAGACCGCCAACGTATGACCCCAGCCGCCATGCTCCTCCACCTCGTCTCGCTCTGTGTTCGCTGAGATTGGGTTCTGATGTGGGTTGGTTGTGGGGTTTGTAGATCAGGCTCGTGGGGACGGTGGGCGGGAAGGCGGAGCGGGCGACGGACGTGTCCTTCACGCTCGACGACGGCACTGGCCGGATCGATTTCATCAGATGGTGATGGTCTTAAGGGTACAATGAGAGCGATCATTCGTAAGATGGAATCACATTAAGAGAAAGAGAGAAAGCCGGAATTGTTCCGCAGAGAGATCTGAAGTTGTTCGGAGAAAGAATAAAGGAAAAAGCCCCGAAAAGTGTTTTCGAATAAATGGAATTTAAATATATATTTATTATATGTCAATTGTGAATTAATACATTATAAATAATATTTAGATTAAGATTTATAAAGTCAACTTTTATATTAGGCCAAACCCCGGAGGGAAATAGCCTAGAAGAAAAGCTGCAGAAAAAGGAAAGGAAAAAAGAAAAATAGCCCAGCCCACGTGGGCGGCGGATAATATCCACCGCACCACGCAACACGCAGCTGGGCTGCGCTCGTGGGCGGGCGGCAAATAAAGGGCAACGCACAGGGCGGGCACCAGCTGGCCGCCGCCGCAGCCAGGCCGGCTCGACCCGACCCAATGGGGCTCGCGGGGAGCAGCCTGGCGGGCAGGCTCGCCAGCTGGGCCGCCGGGGCATTTGGCCCACCCCGGGCCGCCTCCTCCACTCGCCTCGCCAGCTGGGCCACCAGGGGCGAGCCAGCCCACCCGGGCACTGGCAGCAGCGGCTGCTGCGCTGGGCCGCGGGGGACAGGCTGGCCCACCCGGCTGGCCGGCTACTGCTCCTCCTTTTTCCCTTTTCTTTTTAGTTAGTATTTTCTGTTTGCTATTTGGGCTGAGATCTTTTGGCCCATTTGGCAGTCCGAATTTCTACTGACTTTTTCCTTTAGTATTAGTCCCGCATGGCTTAGCCTTTGAGAAAGGTACACCCCCTTAGCCTATATAAAGGGGTGCCCATGGGTGGGATTAAACACACCAATATTTGGAGAAGTCCTTTGGTTGATTTTCTCCTTCTCTCTCCCTCTCTCTATACCTCGCGACCATGGCCCCAAGTCTGGGCTGTGCGATCAAGGCACACCTGCACTACGCCATTACGCTGCAGGGATTCCTAGCCGGATATCACTTCCGCACTCCCGGCGGGATCGGGGAGCCGGAGGTCTCATCGTTTACCGGATGTGTACGAAGACACGAGGCGCAACACTTGGGGCGCTTGAATGTCGTGAGCCGGAGTTTTTGCACAGTGAAGATGATGAAGATCAAGCAGGAGCAAGGGGAGACCTGCGAGGAGCTTCGCGACCTTGAGGTCGGCTTCGAGTACGACTACATCAACCACGTTCCCCGCGGAACGTTAACCGCGTACATACTACAAGGGTATGTACTCTCTACGCATCGGCCGTTACCGCATTACTACATAGATAGATCCTAGGCTAGTTTCTGGGGTTTCAACGTAGGAATTTTTTTGTTTTCTGCACCGATCCCCTACAGGAACATCAAAAATTATGGATACGTTAGCAACATATCAACATCCCCAAGCTTAACTCCTACTCGTCCTCGAGTAGGTAAGTGATAAAAAAAGAAAGAAAGAATAAGTGAAAAAAGGATTGTTGTTTTCTCCCTAGTAGCAACAACACATCTAGTACCTTAGAGATTTCTGTCACTTCCCCAGATTACTAGAGGCATAAACCCACTATCGAGCACAAATACTAACTCTTGGAGTTGCTAGCATCTACTTGGCTAAGATAGCTACTAACAACGGAAAGCATGCAAGATCACAAATAACAAAGACATGATAGAATCAATAATCAATCTGAAATACCATCTAAATATCCATCGAATCCCCACAAACACAACATGCAGCATTACAAATAGATGATCTTGATCATGAACGGAGCTCACAAGATCTAAACATGAAAGCATAAAGGAGGAGAACCAGCCATCTAGCTACTACATGGATCCGTAGTCCAAGGATGAACTACTCACGCATCACACCGGAGGCTTGCATGGTGATGAAGAAGGCCTGCAGGGTGAATTCCCCTCCGAAAGGGTGCCGGGAAGAGCTTCAGATCCCTCCCGATCTAGGGATGGAGATGATGGCAGCTACAGACTCTTTCGTGGATTTTTGATTGGGTACTTAGGGTTTTCGTCCCGAGGGCATCTTATAGGCAGAAGGGGAGGCCGAGGGGGCGCCGGGAGCGGCCACACCATCCCCTAGCGCGGGCCAGGCTGGGCCGCGCGGCCAGGTGGTGTGGTGGCCCCTGGCCCTTCTCCATCTCGTATTCTGGCACTTTATGACTTCCGGAAAAATAGGCACTTTGGCTTTTGTCCCGTCCAATTCCGAGAATATTCATTTTCTGACTTTCCTAGAACCAAAAACTGCAAAAAACAGGCAGCTGGCACTGTGGCTCTTGTTAATAGGTTAGTCCAAGAAATCATATGAAAAGTACTCCAAAGTTGGAACAAAACACAAGAAAGTGGATAAAACCAAGCATGGAACATCAAAAATTATAGATACATTTGCAATGTATCAAGGACACCTTCAAAGTTCATAAGAGTGACTAGATACAAATAGTTTAAAACAAGCAATATCAAAGATATGCATCAATCAACAAGTCTTGGGACAATGCACATATAACTAAGAATGGCCACTATGCTCTCAAAGTAGGTGCATAAAGATAGAAGGTGGAGACTCAACATAAAAGTAAAAGAAGGGCCTTCATAGAAGGAATTAGGGATACAAGTTTCATAAAGAGCTTCCAAAAATTATGGTACTTATTAGTTTTCAGCTCTCATTGTCCCTATCATAAGCATCTTGAAGGTCATTAAGGTTAAAGTGACACAACTAAGAGGATATGCTTGACAAGTTATAAGCCGAAATCTCATGCCCCTTACTTATGAAGAACGAACCTCATGCTACTCAACTTTAGTCACAAGTAAGCTCTTGTCATTGTAAGTACATATGTATCATAGAGAACCGCCAATGGGGTACCCCTTACACATGATACAGGAGCTATCCCATAATCAAAATGACAAGGCAAGCAGACAATGAGCATCTCAGCGATCTTTTTATTTGCGATTTGCATATGTTTTTATTGAGGATGCTTCATAGCGTGCTCATTATGGTTATGTTGCAAGTTTCCACCATGATTAGGCATGGCTTAGGCTAGCGGCCCAGGAGTTTCTCTAACACAAATACAAACTCCATGATCTTACAAGTTCCCCTTTTATTTCACACCGTTGCGATCCATAAGCAAAAGAGCATGATATCAACGCGGTACAAAGTACAAGTGCAATGTTGAAAGCGGTCCACATGATACATGGTTCTGCTAACTTCAACTTATAAAGCACAAGCATATACACAACAAAGATGGACATAATGGTTCAAGTTTATTAAATGCAAGAAAGTAAAGTATGCCATCAAGTTCGTGAGAGCTTTAATCACTAGTTTTCTCATAACAAGTTTAATTCGGAAGGTAGACAAAAACATGAATATACTTGGAATAGCATATGCTAATGGGCAGGTATGGTGGACTCTTTGGAATAAATTGGTTTTAGGAGTTGGATGCATGAGTGGAACTCAGACTTGGTTATGGAAGCTAGCAAAAGACTAGGAGCGACCAACTAAGAGAGCAATAATGGCCATAATCATGCAGAGCGACAAAACATCATTAATCAAAGCATAAAGTGATACTACAAGTTGAAAACTAAAAGGTCATAAAGGCTTATGGTGACTTGGGATAGTCATAACATGGTGTGAGCATGCGCCAAGTCAGCCCAAATAAAACATCAAAGGAGAATACCACAATACTATGCTTTAATATGCTAAAACAACGCATGATTCTTCAAAGGCACATTAAGCAATCTCAATTGTTTATAACAAGTCATGCTACATCAAATAATACTAAGCATAAATCCAAAACAATATCAATTATGGCATGACAAAGCATAGGACATAGTCAAAAACAAGCTCTCTTTACCATTTAAGCATGAACTTTCCTACTCTTTTCCAATCCAAACCAAACTATTTGAAAACCAATGTATGAAAGAGGGGGTCTAACCAATTTATTCAAAAAAAATAAGCAAACCAATAAAAGGAAAAACCAAAACAAAAACGAAAAAGAAGACGCTCCAAGAAGAACAGAACTGTGCATGAAACAATAAAAATGATGCATTTGGAAGAAACCTGGAATTTTTATTGATGAAGAAGGGGATGCCTTGGGCATCCTCAAGCTTTGACGCTTGTACTTCTTGGATATTTCTTGGGGTGACACACGTGACATCCCCAAGCTTTAGCTTTAGTCCATCCTTCATCTCATTACTCATTCCTTCCATACACCTGAAATTTTTCCTTCATACAAAACTTCACACAATCTTTATTAGCAACATTAGTGCACTCAAGATAATAAGTCTTTAGGTTCAGTTCCAACAGCAATAAAACTTCCATTAAAACACAATCTACTGTAGCAATTCCCTCAAAAAGCTCAATTCCCCAAAAGAACTCAAAAAGAACTAACAAGAAGCAAATGCAAATAATGGCAGAAATCTGTCAAAACAGACCAGCAGGTAAAGACGATTTTTTTCAAAGACCTTATGTTGCTCAAATCGAAAAGTTTTGAACTAACGAAAGTTATATAATAACCTAGGGCAGAAGCACAAAAAATCACGCCTCAAAAGGACATACATAGATTTTACACGAATTTTAATGGTTAAGCACATAAATATGTTTTGGGACAGCAACTTTCCCAATCATTACTTCACTCTCATTAGAGGTTACTCTTGGCACAAAAAGAAAATAAAAAGGATAAGGAGCGGTTATTACTGAAGTAATAACTTCCAAGACTAATCTAAAACTTTTAGATTATCTCCCAGTAAGTACTTTTCTTTAACGCCTTTAAGTTAGGCATAAGAAGCAATAAAAATGATCAAGTGTTCTCAAATGAAGAAGCATTAAGAGCAAATTTTGTTTTCATAGGAGAGGCAAAAGAAATATTCTCTCTTCTTAGGGAAGTTTTCTTTACCTTTCTTGAGTGGAAATTGATATTTAATGGTGCTTTTTTCATATCAATAATGGTACCAACAGTTCTAAGAAAAGGTCTTCCCAAAGTAGTAGGACAAGAAGCATTGCATTCAACATCCAAAATATAGAAATCAACGGGGACATAGGCATTGTTAACCATAATAAGAACATCATTAATACTCCCCATGAGTTTCTTTTTAGCATTATTATCAAGTGGTACATTCAAATAACAATCTTCCAATGGTGGCAAATCAAACATATCATAAATCCGTCTAGGCATAATAGAAACATGACTATCAAGATCACATAAAGCTTTCAAATCAAAATCATTCACTTTCATATTAATGATGGGTTCCCAACCATCTTCTTGTTTTATAGGAATAGAAGCTTTATGTTTCATATTTTCTTCTTTAATTTTTATGAGAGCATCAATAATGTCTTTTGTAAAGGCCATATTCATAGCACTAGCATTAGGACTTTTAGCAAGCTTTTGTAGGAACTTAATAACTTTAGAGATGTTGCAACCATCAAGATCAAAATCATAATTATCATCTAAAGTAGTAGAGCTATTACTAGCCTCAACACTAGTGGTAGTGATAGTAGAAACACTAATGTTTCCAGCAATTTTATCTTCTCTTTCCCATTTAGCATGCAATTCAGCTAATAGTCTAACATTTTCATCAATTCTTACTTGTATGGCATTAGTAGCAGCAAAGGGATTATCAATAGTTTCAGGTTTAGCAGCCATTTTATTAATCAAAGAGGATTGTGCTTCAGACAAAGATGATATATTTCTTTTAGCATTAGAAAGTTTCAATTGCAAACTAGGAATTTCCCTATTCAAACTTTCAAGTTGATGACTAATATTCTTCAAAATGGTAGATTGTTCCTCCATAGTTTTAGTAAATAATTTGTTTTGTTCATATTGCATTTGCATGAAGTTTTTAGTGGCTCTTTCAACTTCTAAAATTCTTCCTTCACTAGGTGTTCCAGGTTTGCCATTATAACCATACGTATTATTGGGAGGGTAAGGCCTATAATTGTTATTACCATAAGCATTGTTTCCAAAATTATTATTTCTTATAAAGTTCACATCAACTTGCTCTTCTTGAGAAACCAAAGAGGATAAGGGAATATTATTTGCATCAATATGAGCTTTCCCATTAACAAGTATAGACATAATAACATCAATTTTATCACTCAAGGAGGAGGTTTCCTCAACAGAATTTACATTCTTACCTTGTGGAGCTCTTTCAGTGTGCCATTCAGAATAGTTAACCATCATATTATCCAGAAGCTTTGTTGCAGCACCCAAAGTAATGGTCATAAAGGTACCTCTAGTAGCAGAATCCAATAGATTTCTTGAAGAATAGTTCAATCCTGCATAAAAGGTTTGGATAATCATCCAAGCAGCCAGTCCATGAGTGGGGCAATTCCTTACCAAAGATTTCATTCTTTCCCAAGCTTGAGCAACATGTTCATTATTAGATTGTTTCAACTTCATTATTTCACTTCTCATAGATATAATCTTAGCAGGAGGATAGTATTTTCCAATGAAAGCATCTTTGCATTTAGTCCAAGAATCAATACTATTCCTAGTTAAGGAATTCAACCATTCTTTAGCTTTTCCTCTCAAAGAGAAAGGAAACAATTTAAGCTTAATAATATCTCCATCTATATCCCTATGCTTTTGCATCTCACAAAGTTCAACAACGTTATTTAGATGAGCAACAGCATCCTCATTACCAATACTAGAAAATTGTTCTCTCATAAGAATATTGAGTAAAGCTGGTTTTATTTCAAAGAAAGTAGCTTCAGTAACAGGTGGAGCAATAGGTGTGCTCATAAAATCATTGTTGTTGGTGCTAGTGAAGTCACACAACTTAGTGTTTTCAAGAGTAGTCATTTTTGTGTGTTTTTAATAAAGAAAGCAAACTTGTAAAACTATTTTTTGTGTGTTTTTTGATAAAGAAACAAGCAAAAAAAGAAAAAATAAACTAAGCAAAACAAAAACAACAAAGTAAAGAGATTGGTTATGAGGGACTCCCCCTTGTGATGTCCTTGACTCCCTGGCAATGGCGCTACAAAATCAGTTGCTTAGCCCAAAATATATCGAGCTTATTGGGGAACCCCAAGAGGAAGGTATGATGAGCACAATAGCAAGTTTTCCCTCAGTTATGAAACCAAGGTTATGAATCTAGTAGGAGCAAGGAAACACCTCAAAGGTGTTGCTAGCAGGACTTTGGCAGGGAGCACTACCGGTGCCAGCAGCAACGTGGAGACCTACGCAACACAACCATAGAACTTTGCCCCCAACTTGCGATGAGGTTGTCATTCGCACCGGTTTTGCTGAAAACAAAGGATTAAACGTATCGAGTGGAAGAAAGTAATAGTTTGCAGAAAGTAAACAGAAAGCAGTAAACAATTGATTGTAGATTGATGATAAAAGAAAGGACCTGGGTCCATAGTTCACTAGTGGTGGTTCTCCTTAAGATAGATGACATGTTGGGTGAACAAATTACAGCGGGGCAATTGACAAACATCGAGAAAGCAATACATGCATATACTACTCATCTTGACTCCTTTGAGATTCAATTGGGCATTACAACATTATACATAGAGCGTAATCCAATTGCATCTATGACTAATAATCCACCTTCAGGTTATCATCCGAACCCCCTCCAGTATTAAGTTGCAAGCAACAGATAATTGCATTACGTATTGCGTGTAAAGTAAGCAATATGATTGTTCTATGAACAAAGGATTGTTGTTTTCTCCCTAGTAGCAACATCACATCTAGTACCTTGGAGATTTCTATCACTTCCCTAGATTACTAGAGGCATGAACCCACTATCGAGCATAAATACTAACTCTTGGAGTTGCTAGCATCTACTTGGCCAAGATAGCTACTAACAACGGAAAACATGCAAGATCACAAATAACAAAGACATGATAGAATCAATAATCAATCTGAAATAGCATCTCAATATCCATCAGATCTCCGCAAACACAACATGCAGAATTACAAATAGATGATCTTAATCATGAACGGAGCTCACAAGATCTAAACATGATAGCACAAAGGAGAAGAACCATCCATCTAGCTACTACATGGACCCGTAGTCCAAGGATGAACTACTCACGCATCACACCGGAGGCTTGCATGGTGATGAAGAAGGCCTCCAAGGTGAATTCTCCCCTCCGGCAGGGTGCCGGGAAGAGCTTCAGATCCCTCCCGATCTAGGGATGGACATGATGGCGCCTACAGACTCTCTCGTGGAATTTTGATCGGGTACTTAGGGTTTCTATATCGGAGGCATCTTATAGGCGAAAGGGGAGGCCAAGGGGGTGCCGGAGGCGGCCAGACCACCCCCTGGCGTGGGCCAGGCTAGGCCGCGCGCCCAGGTGGTGTGGCGGCCCCCTGGCCCCTCTCCGTCTCGTATTCTGGCTCCTTGTGTCCCTCGGTGAAAAACTGACTTTGGCTTTTGTCCCGTCCAATTCCGAGAATATTCATTTTCTGACTTTCCTGGAACCAAAAACAGCAGAAAACAAGCAGCTATCACTGTGGCTCTTGTTAATAGGTTAGTCCAAGAAAGTGTATAGAATGTACTCCAAAGTGTGGACAAAACATAAGAAAGTAGATAAAACCAAGCATGGAACATCAAAAATTATGGATACGTTAGCAACGTATCAGGATGGTAATTGAACGTAGGTCTCCCAACCGAAATTCGTTTTAATGGGTGGACAACAGGGTCGGGGAGGGGGAGCCGACATGACTCGGTGAAACTTGGTATCAAGACCGAGAGTGTAAAAACGTGACATGTTACTCCCTATTCTGGGAAATAACTACGATCGCAGCATGGAAATGAATTCTAAGAAAGTTTAGACAACCCATGAAGACTGACAACTTAGAATTTTATAAATCTAAAACTTATCTTTTCTAAAAACCATTTTCAAAAACCTGCACGAGTCTTAAATCTTTGATCGGTGTCTTTTAAACAAACATCAGACAACCACCCTAGAATTTGTTGAGTACGCTCGTACTCAATCTATCATCTTACCCTTGCTTAGGTTATAATAAGACAAGGCGACCGACATGAAGGATAGAATCAACAAAGTTTTGAAATAATAAAATATGTAAATGTTGGAAAACACTAAAATAAATGCATAGGTAGATGAGCTAGCAATAGTATAGCTTCTCCAATAAGTTGCTAGCTCCAATGGTATTAAACTTAGTATTACCATTGATTAGGAAGCTATCACTTCTGCATTTGAAGTTTTGTCGCATTGTGAATCCTCAATGGACCGAGGAGGATCTCAAAGCTTTTGTACACTTTTGGCTCTTGGTATAAATTAATAAAGAAAGCTGTTGGACCCGCAATGTTTCTATTGTACCACTCTGAGGGATGTGATATTTGTGGATGAGGACTTCTGTGAGTGTCATATCAACTACTTGTACACTACAACATGCAATGTTGTACTGGGTCATCACAGCTGGTATCAGATCCATTGCTTTGACCTTAGATTGGAACATAGTGAGCGGACGAAACCTGTAGGTAGAACATGAGTTAGTAAAGAGATTTGTAGTAAGGTGATTGGTATTCAAATGAGAATATCCAAGTCACCATATTAGTGCGATAATTATTTGTTAATGTCAAATAAGTTCTTGTTTGTTTTATTTTTTTACCAGTCATTATGACGAGTTCGATCCCGGAACGTAAAATAAGAGTTTGAGATAAAAGTATAGCTGATTACCAAGGGGATTGGATTGAAGTCTTGTGTCAATTGTTGTTTGAGTTGGGATTTGAGACGTTAGTTCCAGTCAAAGTTTATGCTTACATTTAAGAGATAATTCTTACAAAGTTTCATGTCACCATACTATTCCCTGAAGTGTTAAGGATGGGAAATGTAATACCGTGCGGGGAGGCTAGGAGTAGAAATTTGGCTTATCAAATATCTCTAATAGAAGCCGTTACGAGTCTTAGAGAGTTTAATAAAAAGAGTTGTTCGGAACAACCTTTACGCCACTACCGTATGGTGAAGAAGAGAATCGGGATAAGGTCGATCATCTCGCATTTGTAAGCAATGATCCAGAACATATAGCTCGGTATATGGACCGTTGTGTGGCCGTGGTCAATTCTTTCTTTAACAACCATAGAACTTTGGTAGTTGAAGTAGAAACGATGTTAGAAGACTTTACGAACCAACATAGGTTAGTAGCCTTGAATAATGGGATGGAAAGTGAAGAAAAATTCACCAACCATAGTTTACCACCGATAACCTTATGGAAACATAAGAGCATGAAGTAGAACATGTAAACCCAAATAATAAAACTACAAGCCGATACAACCTAGAAATTCCTACCACTGTAGTAATCATTAATGAGGAAAAATGGGAGGACTTGAGTGATGATGTGTCTTCTGGCACATAGTAAGGGGGCATGGAAGAAGAAGAAGTGTGGATGAGTAGTGAACCTGTTTTAGAAGATAGTGAGTTGTCCATGGAGTGTTACACCATGTGCCGTGAGGCAATGGAAAATTCTCTGAGTTTCAGAGACAGGACTAAAGTTGAACTAGAATACATGACTACACCTTATAGTCCCATTCACCCAGGAGTAAATGAACCAATTAACACCACCTAGTTTAAAATTAGGACATCCGAGTACCTTAGAAACATGGATAAGGGAAGCAATTATAATGTGAACAAGGAAGCTTTGAAATATCTTTGTAGTTATTTTACTCTGACGGACCTGACACTTGGACACAATTCTGACCCAGAGTATATACCCACGTGTAGAGTCGAGTTACTAGGTTCCTTACACCACTACAAGAAAAGTTGGCTTTTACAACGAACGATTTTCATGGTTGAAGGCTCGTTTTTCGTGGCTAAAAAGTCTTCTACGACGGATGCCCTTCGTGGTAAAAGCCCCGTCACAAAAGAATCTACCATGTTTTTTTTCTGACCGTGGCGGATCGCGCCCTTCAACCATGAAAACTAGTTCTGTCGTAGATCTGTTCGCCACCCGCATTGACTACTGAGCTCATGCAAAAATGCCACGTGGCACCCGCTGTTAATGGCCGGTTACCGCCGTTAACAGTCACATAAACCGTGGTAGAAGCCTGACCTAGACAAGGCCTGCTAATTGTTAAGTGGGCCGACCCACGAGGAGAGCCCAATAAGATTACGGCCCTTTACTCTCACAACGTGTACTGTTTGACGTGGCCCATTAATGAATCCATCCAGGACCCGTACGATTTTAGGCCCGCTACAGTTTCGGCCTAAAGAAGGCCCATTTTGGTAAAATAATATACGACCCATTAGGGGCCTGCGCCAGAAGGTCAGGCACTGTTAAGGCCTGCAGGCAGCCCGTTACTGTTCCTACGGCTTGTGGGGTCTGCTCTTGTTCTACCCATTTACTGTTATGGCCTTTTACATTTCTGGGTTGCCAGTGTTAGGATCCTTTACTGTTCTGGCCTTTTATTGTTCTGGCCTTCTACTGTTCCGGTCGTTCACTGTTTAGACCTTTTGCTTTTATGGCCTTTTACTGTTCAGGCCATTTACTGTTTAGGCCTTTTACACTTCAAACCGTTTTACTGTGTGGGCCATCTACTGCACGGGCTTTTTACTATTTAGGTCTTTTACTATTTCAGCTCTTTACTGTTCAGGTATATCAATATTTGGGCCCATTACCGCTCGGGCCCTTTACTGTTCTCGCCTGTTGCTGTTCAGCCCTGTACATTTTCAGGGCCTTGGCCACTTATGAGGCCCACCAATATACTGACCTTCCACTTACGGCCTTTTAGTGTTTATTTGGCCCATTTGCTGGGCAGCATATTTGTGTATTCTATAACTATGGTGAAATTCTGGTTTTAAACAGTCCGTTAATATTTCAGCCCGCTAATGGTCGCGCTAGGATCACCCTATTACACCAACAGATATTTTTTGAAATTTATTACAGACCAAACTTTCAACAAAAACAAGATAAAGCATTACAGAGACATCGCGAGACATGTGTTGGAGCAAGGTTTCTACTACGGAGCTTACATCCCCATACAAGTAACAACTGGCATACCATGACAGTTGGAGAAGAGATTATCAAGTAGACGGTCCATCAAATCTTGTCGATCTTCCAGTTCTTGTATCTGTTCACGTGTAATTGTGATTATTCCATCTTTTTGCTCTGTTTCTTGTTCAATTAAATCAATTGTTTGGAGTGCAGCTATAACACCTCTTTCTGCTGGAAAAACTGAATCTGTGGGCCGATGCAAGCAATAATCACTGTCACTGCTGCTTTGTGAAATGACCTCAATACTTAACGTAGGATTCCTCCCTTCTGCCCCATAGCTTCATGTGCAGTCTAAAACAAAGAAAATAAGTCAGCACAGCGTACCAGCTAACTGGCGTCCATCTTATATGTAAAATAATTCAAATTCATCATTGGCCAGGAACAATTAATGATGTGCCTCGTACATCTCTTTCCGAAATAATAGGAACTGTCGATGTCCTAGACCGATGCGTACATGTGCCAGTATCATAGCCACTCTGGAAGAAACACTACAGGTTATTTGCATGCTGAAACTAAGACATATTAAGTTAGAGCAGCAAAGCAGGCGAAAAAACACCATATTTATTGTCAAAGAATTTCAAAATTGGCATTGTCCTAATATAACAAATCAAGCCATCAACATGTGTGTCTCATGCAGACTAACTGAACTAGTGTGGTAATGAATGTAGGGAATCAAGCAACTCGACTCTTTTCCTCATAAACTAATTATATCACTACATAATAGAAATATAACAAAAGAAGGTGCATGAGATTCCTTCAGCTGCTTAGAACTGGTCGGGACAACAAAGCATTAACCTAAAATATAAGAATAGCGTTTAAAAATGGTCTATAGTATGAACTAGCCAAAAAAGTGACCTACAACCACAGGTGGCATTGCTTTAATCATCAGGCAAGTATGATAGTACCTTGGAAAAACAAGAAATAGACCAAGTGTCTTAAATAGACTACCAGAATCATTTCAGACAAACAAGATATCAACCATTCCTTTTCAGTAGCCCGATCATTCAAATATTTTGATCGTCGGGCCAGTATATAAAAAAAAGAGGTCATTTGCTGCCAAAACAATAGTTGGATGCATCCAAAAAGTAGAACAAACCTTCTTTGTAATGCCTATAGCTATTGTATTTTCAACTGCTGACAGTATCATTGTACATATAACCACGCAAGAAATTCCAGTAGACAAACAAGCAAATGATACATTGTGCACCTTGCAAGGTCAATGAACTATTTAAACAATGTATGTCTAGGAACCACGTCAGAATATAGCATTGATGCAATCACAAGTCAACTAAAAATTCACAGGAACCGTAACCAATTGAACCATATAGTGGCTAATATTAAACTCGCAAGATCATCTAATGATGTATAGATGAAAATCCCTTATTTATTATTAATCAAACATTATATTTCTCAAAGAAATTGCCATCCCTAGTTTGGGACTGATGGGGCTCAAACCTGCATCTTTGCCTTACCAGGGTGGTACTCTGATGGTTTAAGTTAATAAAATCATTACATTGCTTTAATGACGAGCAAACTAAAGAATCAAATTGGCAATAGACTCTATATGTGCATCATGTAGAGTAGCTATTGAGGTAATGAATTAAGCAATCAAACAACAAGTGCACGATAGACTTCCAGATCATGTTAACATGGTCATAGTACATATATATAGTAACTGGGGATCATATTAGATGATAATAGCTATGACAATCTCACTATGAGTAGTCTAGATAGAACTCCCTCCATTCAAAAATATAAGATGTCATGGGTTTTGTGAAACGAATGTATCTAGACACCCTTTAGTGTTGGTAGAGTAACTTGGACTAGTATTGTATGCATTTTTACTAGTCCAAGTTACTCCCCACCAATACCAAGTAATTTAGACTAGTCTCATACATATAACACTAGACTATGTTAATACCTCCAGAGTGCATATAAGCTCAATCATGGTGGCGATCTCTAATATTATAATAGAATATAGATTAGCATAAAAGTGGATATACTTCAACCACCACCACCTAATCATGGTCTAGTTAACATGTATATATATATAGATAGATAGAAGATCATCAGTCAAATATAGCAAAAAGAGATCCCCACCATGATTGCGTGAGCAAATGAATTACAAATCAAGGGATTTACGTTCAGTCTTTGTGCAATACCGTTAAAGGTCATCTTGTTCTAATCATTGGCCAACTCATGTGGTGCCGACACTAGACAATGTGACTACCTCGAGAGTGCATTCAAACTCTTAATTATAGCAGAAAAATACAATAATAGACTATAAATTAGCATAAAAGTGGATATACTTAAATTACCACCACATAATAGATAGATAGATGAACACAAGTCAAATATAGAAAGAATAGATCATCACCAAAATCAAGTGAGCACATTGAATTATAAATCGAGGGATTTACGTCTGGTTTTTGTCTAGTCTTGGTTAAGGTCAACCTTGTTCTAATAATTAGCCGAATCATGTGGTACCTCGTACAAACAAACATTTGACACTGTGCACATCTCAGTAAAAACAAGAGACTTACTATTTTTTTGTGTAGTCCCGTTGGAGGACATCCTGTTGTCAGTTCGTTCTTTGAAGACATCCACCGCATCGAGTACTTGGATAGACGATCCATCTACTTTATTGTTTCTCCTCTGCATATAGGTCCATGCCACTCATTCACATAAAACAGATTTGCATTCAGCAATACAAAGCAACATGTACTTACAATATTGTAGGGGCGATTCACTCTACGATTCTCCATGTTCCATGTGAGAGGAAATAATATCAGATAGTGGCTATTCCTGATTACAAAGAACTAGATAGACATTATAGTATAATCACTTGTGAACACGTAGAGCAGGGAATGGCGGAATATAAATAAACATTTAAATGACATATAGATTTCCATGGCGACAAAATAGAATGTAGTTACAGTCACTCCTTAGCACGAACAAGAGAGAAATTACAATGATTTAACTTGTGAAATAGGATTGCAAACAAATATGAGAAGTGCCATAAAAAGTGTCACCTTCTACAGAGCATGCAGTTACTGTACTAACATTTGGACGAACAAGATAAACATTACAATGGTATATCTCGTGAACTTATAGAGCAGGGAATGCTAACCCATCTGTGAAGTCACTTAAAATGCCATGAACTACATAATAGAAGGTAGATACTGCTGCTACAGAAATTATAATTGAGAAACTTGAATTTATAGAGTAGGGCATGCAGATAACCATGTTAAGTGCCTTAAAACATGCCATGTAATACTACATCCAATCCAAAGTAAATAAGGCGTATAAATTTTTCGCAAGTCAATCGACGCAAAATTGGACCAAGTATGTAGAACATACTAGGAACATCTACCATACCAAACCAACGCCATTCAATACATCGGGGCATATATTTTCATAGACGCAAATGCCACAAATTAACCCTTAATATATTTTTCTATGAGCTTGGTAAAAGTCATCATTGTTTGACTTTAAAGTTGTATAGGCCTTCTTTTACAGAATGGATGTACTCCCTCTGTTTCAAAAAGTATAAGTCATCATCTAGATCACTTTTAGTGTGTAGGTTCATGTACGTTTGCATTAAACCTACTCACTAAATGGTGTCTAGATATACTCCTATCACAAAGCTAAAACATCTTATATTTTGAAACGGAGGGAGTAGTACACAATAGGCGGCAGCTACTGTCGGAGCTTAATTGAAACAAACACTAATGGCATAACTTGCAGAGGGAATGCAAAACCAACAAGTTTAATGACATAAAATTTGCGATGAATTACATAAGAGTAGGCAGTTACTGTGTTTGCTTAGAACAACCAGATTGAAATTGAAATAGCATAAATTCTGAACCTCTAGAGTAGGGAATGTTAACCTACATGTTCAATGGCTTTAAACTACCAATGAACTCCAAAATTACATGCAGTCAGTATTGTAGCAACAGACAAATCAAGTGCACATTATGATGACATAACTTGTGAACTTGTTGAATAGGTAGGCAGCCTCAGATGTTCAGTGAATTAACATTTGCCATAAACTGCATAATACCAATGAACTCTAATGATGTCGGTTTTGTACTACCAAAATAGTTTATGTATATTAAGAGTAATTGTTGGTCAAAGAAAAACATGAATAACAAGGATGCCTTATACCTCGAAACATAAGGAGTAGTTTAACGTCTGGATTTAACATAGACTACACTGAATTTATCAAGGGCGAGTGGGATATCAATTTAGCCAGTATTGAGGAAGGAATTTACCACCAATACAGAAATGCAGTTCACTGTCGCAGGCTCATACCTGCTATATTGAAATGAACGAACAAGCATATCTGGTTTACCTAGGCCACGACGTCGTTTACGCATACACGACATCTTTGCGGGTGACGTCAAGGACGCTGAGGGTGCCCGGTAGTGGTGAGTCGGGCTGAAGCAGATAGATCTCGGCGGCGTTTGTCAAGCAGATCTATGGAGGTTGTTGATGGGTCTGGCTTGCTTGACAAGATGGCTGGTGAAGGAGATCTGGTGTAGTGCACGACGTCGTCGATGAAGCAGATCTATTATGACAGATTATGGATTTGAGGTGCTGCACAAGAGCGTTGGTGAAGCAGATCTGGTGTAGTGGACTGTTGAGTCCGTGAAGCAGATCTAATGCAGCGCACACCGACGTAGGTGAATCATGTCAGGTGTTGTGGACTAGGGAGTCGGCAAAACTAACACGGTTGTATGGAAGAGGGTGTCAGGCAAACTAGGGTTCGGTAAGGTGGACGTCGGCTGATTCCGTAGACTGGTCAGGAGTATATGGTATAGAGGTATGGCGTGTAGGCCGGCGAAGTGCGGTGGTGCAGGAGCCGGAGGTGGGATAGGGGGTTTGGGGTGGCGTGTGGGCCGGCGAAGTGCGGGGGTGATGTTCCGGTGCGGTGGTGCAGGAGCTGGAGGTGAGATAGGGGGTTGGGTGGCGTGTAGGTGGGCGAAGTGCGGCGGAGATGATAACGGTGTGGTGGTGCAGGTGCTAGAGGTGAGAGGGGGTTGAGTGGCGTGTAGGCGGGCGAAACGCTGCGGGGATGGGCCGGTGCGGTGGTGCAGGAGCCGGAGGTGAGAAAGGGGTTAGGGTTTTTCAGAATGCTTTGGGGGAAATGGCGTCGGTGGAAGGTGGACTACCCAGCTTCAGAGCAGTGGGGACCCCTGGCCCTCGGGGGGAGGGGGATTACGAACCATACCCATGCTCCGGCATTAGTAGATAAGACATTGTCAAGGGTAGAAAAGGAATTTCGTACGGCTACAACTTGGGGCGTGTGACCACTCGAAATATTTTGGTGGAGGTGAGGCGGGAGAATTTTCCGCTCTCGGAGTTTGAATTTGGCTATACAGTTCAAAAGATATAGAATAATAATATCCCATCCTATCCTAGGAGTATCTATAGTCCAATGACTAGAAAAAATAGTTTACTGTAATGTCCTAGCCTTTCTAGGTACGAAATATTTCTGGAGCCATTTCTGCAAAAATAAGGTCTCTAACTTCGGCTCAATTATGTACACACATGAAGGTACGTAGTAAGATGAACTAGAGTAGTATATTTCTCACTATGACCAGCCTAAGAGGATCTCTAGTGGCTAGTGTATTCGGTAGTCTAAGCCAAATATAGACCACCATGGACCAAAAAATGTATCCGGTGGCTTGTGTATTCGGTGGTCTAAAATTTAGACATTCTCTAAACAGGCTACTCGTTGTCCACATTTGGACGATCGATCCACCATGTCTAAAGAAAAGTTGGTTGCTCGCGAGCTCGCTCCCGCGTCAAATCAGAGCATTTGTTGTACTGATTTTCTATGTATAGTGACTATTTGTGTTCAGATGGACATATAGACTATCAAATTTAGACTATCCACTAGGAAACTAAAGTCGTGTAAAAAGGAATCTTTTTTACACTATTATCTATAAAGTGAAGATGTAGACTACCAAATTTAGACAAGCCACTAGAGATGCTCTAAGGCCTTCCATAGCATGGTCGATGCCCAATAGATAGAAAAGTTGCCACCTCATAACGATGCCTAGAAATTCTTTTGAGGAACCGAGCTCACAATGTGATCACTTTGACCAAAAATAAATAGCTATCCCACAACGTGATAAAAAATTAACTAGACCAATCTTCATGGCTTATCTTTGGTGAAGGTCCTCTCAACAACATGCATAGTACACATATATTGCTATTCTATTGGGTGAAGAGTTTGGGGCATCGGAGCACCTATTCCCTGAAAAAATTTGGTAGCATCGATAGGGCAACAGAGGGCATCGGTGCCTGATTCTTTTAAAGTGATTTGGGCACCGATTTTTTCACACGCTGTGGAAGGCCTAAGAGACTACTAAATTTAGACAAGCAACTAGAGATGAAGCCAAAAAATACTAGCGTGCTATTTAATTTAGCGTGGCTTTTCTCTAGACGATATGAAAGTTATAGCGTGCTAATAACGCGCTATTTTACAGAACATCTTTTGTAATTTTTTTAAAATATAATAGGTATATCATGAATATAAACGATTTCAGCATGTAATGAATTGCCTAGAGTAATACTTCCAGATGCATAATCGATTCCGGCACTACCCAAGTTGGAGGATAACCGGTAGGGCTGAATCTAGGTACAACGCCAGGTGCTGCAGGAGGAGGCGGCGGCTTGACAAGATCACTTAAGTTTAACAATCAAATTTGCATTGTATGTTTGCTTACTCGACACATTCATCATATGTTATCTTACTCCACACCCGTCAACAAAAAAATAATGCCCTATACTTAAAATAGCGCTTTCGCTATGATGTTTTAGCGTGATATAGCATGCTATTTAAAAAATAGCGCCATACCGAGAAAAATATTGAAAAAATATCATGCACTCTCCAAATATGCTATATCATGCTACATAGCGTAAAACAGTGCACTATTTTTTTCCATCCTAGAGATGCTCTAAGACTGTTCTGAGTGGTAAGTAACTTGGAGTAGTAAGACCATGTACTACGTGTATTCGGTTCAAAGCAAAATATGTCAGAGTTAGGAACCGGTGGTGTTTTGCTGCAATGTGTGAAGTCGCTTTTTATTTAGAGCCTGATGAGTGTGTCAGCCATGTAGTTCTATTTTATGTGCATCCTCTCTCTACAAAGCTAACATCTCTCTCTACCATGTGGGCCTAATGCATTGCTCATGACAGATCCAATCCCTTGAACCACATTGACTTATTGGTTCACTTATTTTCTCTCATGCATTGAATTGCTTGTATGGTTCGCTAAAAATGTATGGAACCGAACCATGTGGCCCTTTGGTTCGCTTTGTGCTCACATAGTGTATGGTCTAATATGCATATATTGTGCTAAAGACTATCAAAAGTACTCCCTTCGTCCAGAAATAACTGAGTTGGTTTTGTCTAGATTTGAATATATTTAGACGTATTTTAGTATATAGATACATTCGAATGTAGACAAACCCAAGTAAGTTATTTATGAACGGAGGGAGTAGTATTTTTTAGATGCTAAAATGGAAAAGAAGATCCAACTACTGGCAATGTTGGGATTCGAGAGTCTTGATCCAATGCTGGAAATGTGTACGAATAACTTTGAATATTAACCGTTGGATCAAGACTCGCGAATCCTAACATTTCCAGTCGTTGGACTTATTTTCCATTCTAGCATCTAGAAGATTTTATTGATAGTCTTCATTACAATGAATGGTATGCACAAAACTCAAAACACACTTCTCCATCATTCCAAAATCTTCTCTCTCGTCTCTCTAGACCATGTTACCAGAATTTTCAAGTTTTAGATAGCTAATAATCGTTGACTTCTAAATGATATAAAAGTACAAGAACCAAATATACACCCATACTTTATAGATGTTGATCAAATTTATATTTTTTATGCTTTACCTATTAAAATTTTATATAGTGGTGATATGCTGGACGTCTAGGTACTATTCAACACGAATCCAGCTCCTCTGAACCATTGGATCTAACAGCCCAACGGTCAGGATTGGTGCTATAGATCCAATTCAAAACTGCTCCATTGTAGCAGTAGAGAGAATACATCCTACTATGCTATGAAATTTTGGGGGTGGTGACATGATGGTTCTCAAAAATGGTGGAGTTTGTTGTAGGTACTATCAACACGAATCCATGTGCTATGAACCATTGGATCTAATAGTCTAACGGTAAGGATTGGTGCTAAGGATCCAATTCAAAACTGCTCCATTATAATGGTAGAGATATAGTGGTAAGATAACATAAGATAAGAAATAACTAGTGAGTTGCAAGTGCCTTGCATGTGAGAATCAGATAATATAAGCATGACATATCATTTTTTATATAAAATTATAGTAGTAGGTGAAACTCAAAAAATATTTATACTTTCGAGCTTCGTTCATAAAGTATCCTGTGTGTTTGGTTCTTGTACTTTTTGTATAATCTAGAAATCAACCTATAGCCGTAAATAATCCGCGTCCGTAAAACTGATCCGTAAATAAATTATATTCTATAGGAGTACGTGGGTGGGGCCAGGGGAAACTACATGCCCTTTTGTCTCCAGAACCACTCCTGCATGCATCTCCCAATCTTCCTAGCGGTTCCTTTCTTCTCTATCCCATTCCTTTTCTGTCACCCGGCCGGACCTCTGCAAAACAAAAGAAGGCGCCAATCACAGTCTATGGCAGCGCCGTTGGACAACATGTACTACTTCGTGGACCCTGGCAACACCACACTACAGGTGGCGTATACCAACAGAGCGTCGGTGGTGAACGATTACATCGAGAAAATCCAAAAGCTCCTGGAGGAAACGGATGACAAGATTGTTGGCCTCGACGTCGAGTACACCAATGAGCAATCATCGACACAGAAGGCTGCTATCGTCCAGCTATGTGTGGGCATGGATTGCCTGGTCTACCACATCTGCCAGGCCGACCAGCCATGCTCAAAGCTAGCAGAGTTCCTCGCCAACCCTAACATTTCCTTTGCAGGCGTCGACATCGGCGATGACCATATCATGCTTAGGCATTCTCTAGTACCAGTGACGAACTTCCTGGACATCCAGGAGAGGTGGAAGTCTACTGGCTCCATGAATGCGAAGGATTCTTTGACTGACTACGCGGTGGCCCTCATAGACATCCATTACAAAGTCATGAAGAAGAAGAAGGAGGATGTGAACCACAAGTAGTGGGGGAACATGCCCCTGACCGAAGAGCAGATCAAGTACGCAAGCCTCGACGCCTGCGCGACCTACGAGGTATACAGGCGGATAGTGAACTTCGATAGGGGTCAACAAACTCTCGAAATGTTCAACCAAAAAAAGAACTAAGGAAGAAGGACAAGGGAAAGGGTAAGGGCAAGCAGACCAAATAAGAAGATGAAGACTCAGACTGGTACACCATGTGACCTACGAGTATATCTTTGCGTGTTGGTATATCCTTGCTTGGTACTACTCCTACTTGTACTATACTACTCGCAGAAGTTAATGTATGTATATACTGCAGGCATGCAAGGGGCGGAGGAAAGAATGAATGCAAGGAGTCACATCAGTTTCTTTTATTTTGAATGAATTGTCTTGTCAATCAACAACCATGGCAGATTATAATTTTATAGGCGGTGAGTACTGCTGAAAGACAGAGGGTGAATGGGCACCTGAAAAACTGCTAGTAGCACTGTAGCAGTAGAATCACAAGATGAACATTTGTCGATTGCCTGAATGTATGTTGAGTTAGTACAGTATAAACATATATATTACTACTACCTGCTATGTACTAGTACTACTACTAGCAAAAAACCATCGTCCCTACTGCGGAAAAATATGATTTCTTCCAACCAAACTAGTACTATTCAAAAAATGGCTATATTTACTTGTCACAAAAATTGATGTATCTAGACATGTTTTAGTGCTAGATACGAGTACATCCAATCCAGTGACAATTAATATGAATTGGAGGGGAGTACTACTACTACTACCGTACTCCACTATTGTACTACTACTACATACTAGTACTCCCAAATGCATTTTGACCAGTACTCCTACCTCTGTTTGTGATTATTAGGCCAGAGAGCTTTTTAGAATTGTTAGAAATTATAATAAGACGTATCCTCGTTATTGTCTTAATTTCCGTGACTCATTAATTTAGATATCTCTATTTTCTCTCAATCTCCCAATGCATGTTGTTTCATCTCTCATCATGTTCCCCTTTTTTATCTAGCGTCTCAGGCATGTAAAACTAGTCGTGCATGCATAAATTAATTAGAGTTCATCTACTTGGTAGTATTACGAATTAGCCCTCTGGCCTTCCTAAAAAGAGAGCCTTAATACTATTCAGCTTACTACTAAGCAGAGTACATCCACTCATCCACCCAACCCATCGGAAGTTAAGACTTCATGAAAAATACTCAGGAGAGTACTACATCCACGAACTCATCTAGTACCTTCGTTTCAAGGAATAAGGCGCACGCGTGCTCCAAAGTAAAGTTTAACCAAATAAATGGAGTAACTAAAATTTACTTATATATATAAAATTTGTCTCGTTGAATTCGTATTGAAACAACTTTCCAATGATGCTAAATTTATACAGTACCAAAATTATTTATATATATTTAGAGTAAATCTTGGTCAAACAAAAAACAAAAATAAGAGAGCCCTATTTCTTGGGACGGAGATAGAGTACTAGTACTACAAAATCCACCATTCCTGGTATGCAAACGATCATTCTCCAATTAAACCAATTAACAACAGCTTACATCACCACTAAAACTCGACGTGAAAGAAGAAACATAGCTCCTTCGAGGTAGCAGGACCGACCAGGTAATGAGGCGGAGCTGCCAAGTAAGACGTAAGGTCCTGGCTTAGCGGAGCTCGGCGCGTCAAGCTCCACCGTCACGCTGCCGGTCCTCCTCCTACCGTCCGTCCAGGAGAACAGCGGCGGTCATTCCGCCCACATCCTTACCCTGTACACCGGCAAGTCCCCCATTGCGAACCTAACACAGACCACATACATGAGGGGGACTGTGCTTACCGAGCCAATCATCAGAACGAACACGGTGCCATCCTGCTCCCCAGCAACGATGAGCCGACAGGACGGCTTGTCCGGTGGCGGCACCAGCTCCTGGAAAGCTTTGGTGGTGGCATACTGGATCTTGTGCACTTGGATCGAGTGGACCGCTTTGAGCTGGGTGACGAGCGCTGGCGGCGGGGCGGCAAAGTCACAGCCGGTCTCCGTGCAAGTGCAGGGAGCGTACCGGCACATGATTTCGTGCTCGTGGAGTTCGTAGTAGGACAACAGACTACTGCATCCTTTGTGGGCGCACTCGACCCTAGCCGCTAATAGGATAGCGTCCATGGAAGGCTCCTTGGTGAATCCGTCGCTAGGGTGATCGCACTTCTGGCAGGAGGTGATCTTGCGGACACAGTGGTGGCTGACTAGATGAATATCCACACACTATAGAAAAGAAAGTTTGAAAAATAAAATAGTTTCACAGACAAACCGAGAAAAGAAAATCCAATGGATTGTGAAGGAGAAATGGAGAGACTTTGTAGACCCGCCGGGGCTTGAGGGGCTGGGAGCCGGAGGAACAGTTGAGAATGGTGGCTTCCATCTTCAAAGTGACCATCCCAAGCATTGCGGTTTGGGTGGGGGAAATGAGGACTCTCTGATCCGGCCTCGAGCCGTGCCCTTCTTTTAGTATACCACAACTGATAATCAATGAAGCTCTACCTGATTGCGCCTTTCCTTTCTATACTAGGGTCCTTTCTGTATATTTTGAGGCCTTATTATTTACAAATTCCTGGTTTAGTTGGACAAGATTAGTGGCCTCTTTGTATTTGTGCACCACCCTTTTATTAGTAAGTTGGCACATGAGACCCACATAACAATAAAGTATGACATATCATCACTATATAAAATTATGCTCTGTAATAGGTAAAGCTCAAAAAAATATGAAAGAGCCACATCTATAAAAAGTAACGGTGTATATTTGTTTTCACGCAGTACACTTTGAAGGTACTGTAGTAACATGTGAAAGTTTTACTAGCCTAAGTTATTTAGCACTATGAAGAGCGGCTTAATATGGAAGAGAAAGAAAACATCCAGCCAGAGCTTATTTTTGGGCAGAAGCACGAGGCAAACAGAAGGAAAGTTGGCCTAGACCACCAAGGGCCCCAACCTTCTCTGCACTGCTGCACCTGCACGGTTCTACTCCATTGCGCGAAAGCTTACATGGGACGGAAGAGGTGAATGCTTGGATGCTTCCCACCTGAACATGTGCCAGGCATAGATGGAAGAGTTGACATAGCAGATCAACGACTTAGATTACTCAATGTTGGGAAGGTTCTAGAACTGAAGGGAAAAACCAAATTCAAAAATGGTTGTACTATATAGTGGTATAGATATTATAGATATAGAAAATCACGGACCGGAGGGAGTAGGAAAGAGCTCACTTTATCAATTTGTTTTCACCCATCAACTCAATCATCTACGTATGGCCCACAAATGGGGGAGGTCGCGGTCGCCTTGGATGCACCACAAAATTATGACTAGGCCATCGAGTGCGGGAAGCAGAGTCCGCGTTCCGTCCAATCGCTTACCCTAGTCATCGTCATCGATATTTGCCACATGCATCGGCTTCATAAACGACATTGATTGTCCCCAAGCTTCGGTAATCTGCCACATTAATATCGGATCATCTCCTTCCTACTACTAGTATTTATCCTCTCCCCTTCCCTGCACCACCAATCCATCTCTAATCCCCCGCTTCCTGCAACCATCTCTGTCCTCATCTGTCATCCATGGCCACCTTCCGGCTGCCGCCCGCCGTACCGGAGCACAAAGACCCCGACATCGCCGCACAGGAGGACAATTCCCTACGCATTTGGGCCTTCTCCCCGCGGAGAACAAAGTGGCAGCTGGCGGGCGCCTTCCTCGATGCCGGGTACGGTCGCCGCAAGTACCATATGTATCGCCTCCACGACAATCCGAACGGGATGTTGAAGGTCAAGTTCGTCAACTTCAGGGACACTCGTCTCCTCTACGGCCAGGCCTTCCACTGTGGCTGTGAGATGGTCGTGTTCACTAGCACCAACATTTTCACCAACTACTGGGACCGGTTCCCCAACAACGGCAACTTCATCCATAGTGTCCTCCCGGAGCTGCCGATGGCTCTAAAGGTACCGCCGCCATAACCGTAGGTGCCGCTGATGGCTCAGGAGTTATCGCCGCCTTATCCGGAGGTGCCGTCGCTTTATCCGGAGGTGCCGCTGATGGCTCAGGAGGTGCCGTCGATGGCTCAGGAAGTGCTGCCGCATTATTCGGAGGTGCCGATGAGTCAGGAGCCGGCTGTGTCGCTGGAGCTGGCGTTGGTGCCGATGTCACGAGCTGCCGCTGGCGGCGCGGACTAGTGCTAGGAGGCGCCGGACCTGCACTACTTCAGCAGCGAGTCCTTTATATGTAAACTCGTCCTATTATGTTAGGGGCTATTTGGTTTAGAGGATGTCATTTAGGGATGAGGATATCCCCAACCAGCTGTTAGGGGTAGTAATTTTTTGTTTGGTAAAGTGGGATAAAAAGTGGTTAGGGATAGCCAGTCAAAATCTATTGGCCCAACTATTTTTTTTCATTTTCCTCTTTCACCTTGTCTTCTTCATCCGCCTCACCACTTCCCTAGCAGCAGCCACGACCGCCAGCAGTTCGCCACCCTTTTGCCTTCGACCCCGTGTCAACCTGCCTGCCTGCGCCCCTTCTGTCTGCCCACTCTGCCCGGTGGCCTACGCCCGCGTGCGTATTCGAACACCCGCTCTGCCCGACGTCCTACCCTATGGCCGCCCTCTTGTCGAGCCCATAGGCAAGAAAAGATGGTTATTTTCTCTCGAGATGAAGGGTGAACGAACAAGAAAACATTTTGGAGGGGCTATCAAAAAGTGGTTGAGCTCATCCAGCTCTTTTTGTGGGATATGCTCAACCACCATTTTGAGCCAAAAGTGGTTATCCATATCCCCTCCACCCTCTAAACCAAACACTAGATAACCAAAAAAAAGTGTATATCCCGTGTTATCCACTAGATAACCACTGAACCAAACAACCCCTTAATGGTTGAATGAAGTTTATTTTGGGACGTCCTTTCTTTTGGTACTATCGTCAAAAAAGTTTCTTTTGTTACTACTCACTGTACCGTGTAGTACTAGTAGTACCGCAAATGATGATCTATTGAACATCCTTCCCCCGATGTTTGTGAAGGAAGTGAAAATTTCGAAACTCGAAAAGTTTGAATTGCTACTCTATTGTACTCCCTCAAATTACTTGACTCGAATTTGTCTAGATTCAGATGTATATAAACATGTTCTAATGCTAGATGCAATCGAATCTGATAAATGCAAGTCAATTAGTTTGGGCCGGAGGGAGTAGTAGTCGGGTTTAGCTCCTGCTCGAGAGAGCAGCTGATCGAGCCATCCGTTTCATACTACTTCCTCTTTGCTTGTTTTACAAATATGACCAAATCGATCACCATTCAAATTCTTGGATATGGGATCATAAAGTTTGATGTAGAGATATGGCCTTGACCTTGTGGTTGTTTGGCTTAAAATCCAAGAAAGTTCATAGTCGTTGATAGCTAAGCTTAAATTTGTTTAAATTTCACCACTTACTTTTAGGTTAGCATTTTACACGATCGGTGGGAGCATATTTTACATCAAAGACCAAAAAATGGAAATTTACATGGAGGCCCATACATTTAGCCCAAAATACCATAAAAGGAAAACTTTCTGGTTCGGCTCCTCCTCGAGAGATTAGCTGATCTGAGCCTAACTCTTCATACTACTTCCTCTTCGATTGTTTTCATAATATGGCCAAATCTGTTGCCATGCAAATTCTATCATATGGGGCCATCAACATAAAGTATGATGTTGATATGGCCTGACCTTGGTCGTTCGGCTTAAAATCCAAGAATGTTCATACTCGTTGACAAGTAAGCTTAAATTCGTTTGAATTTCACCACTTACACTGTTTGGTTAGAATTTTACATGGATGGTGGGACTACATTTTACATCAAGGACCTAAAAAAGGGAAAATTGCATCGAGGTCCATACATTTAGCACAAAGGACCCTAAAACCAAACAAGGAATTAAAAACAGTCAGGTACGACTCCTCGAGAGAATAGCTGATCAAAAAAATCTTCTTACTTGGTTTTCAGAAAATAAATTCATGTCACTTGGAAAAATGAAATTGATTATTTTTTGTTTTTAATATCTTCGATTGTTTTCAAAAGATGGCCAAATTTGTCGGCATGCAAATTCTGTTGGGTCCGCAGCATAGGAAACAAAAAATTTCCTACGATGAGAACTACACGCCAAGATCTATCTACTAGGTACAGAGCAACGGGTGGACATACATCCAACAAGAACTTACCCTCGAAGACCGAGTTTTGTTAATGAGTAGGAACTCATGGTTTATGTAGTCGTACACTTGCCGATCTCAAGATCGTGAGGAAGTCCAAGCGCCACAACTCAGCAGCGCATCCGTACTCGCACACACGTTCAAGCCACCGGACAACCTCCACCTCCTTGCTCCAGTGATCTAGCGGAAGCAGCAAACTCCTTCCAGACGAAATGCCATCGGGAACATGTATCTCGCTAATCCGAGACCATGGGGGAATAATTTTAGAGGGGGAGAGAGATCCTTCACAAGGATGTGTGAGGAAGGAGGAAGAGGGTGGCCTTTTATAGGAGGAGGGGGGGGGGGGGGGGTGCCCCTCCTTCATGGCCGGCGCATGGGGGGTGACTCCTCACCTCCCCCATTTATGTGGTGGTAACCCCTCCACATTAAAATGCCTCATCACATTCCCCTTTAAAGTCCCTACTTTAAATGCATTAAAATTCTCCAAGTTTAATGCTCTCTCATTTAATAAAACTCTTTTATTAAATTTATTCAGAATTTTGTTAATTACTTTAATTAACAAACATTCACATATAACCCCTTGCAATATTTCAATATCACATGTAGAACCACTTTCTGCAATTTCACCCGAAACAATTTCCGGTTTCTATCGAAACAATTCCTGCGCTTTGCAATTCTTTCGCCCGAAACATATGTGCTCCAAAATGGTGTCCGGTAACTCTTAAGTGTGTCACCCTACGGTTCGCGAATAATGCAGACATGATCGAGACCCCTCTCCGATCAATAATCAACAGTGGGACCTGGAGATCCGTACTAACTCCTACACATTCAACGATGACTTTTGTGATCGTGAGAACCTTTAACGCTAGTAACTAAATCCCTTTGTCTCGCGATACATTACATGTCCGAGATTCGATCATTGGTATCTCCATACCTAGTTTGATCTTGTTACCGACATGCACTCTTTTCGCGTTCCCATGATATAACATTCTAGTGATCACATCACTTGCTTGCAAGCTATCTTAATGTGATATCACCGAGAGGGCCCAGAGTATATCTATCCGTCATCGGGATTGACAAATTCCACTCTTGATCCATGAGCCTCAACATAACACCTTCATAGCACTGAAACCATCTTTATAGTCACCCTATTACGGTGTGACGTTTGATGTTATCAAGATACTCTTCAGGTGTTAGCAATTAACATGATATCATGGTCTAAGGATAAAGATTACTTCATATGGTGTTATAGCAATATAAACATAATGACTTTGATCGTAATGCTATACTTCGGATAAATGTTCATCACATCATTCCACCAATGTTGTGACCTTGTTATTAACAACATCCAATGTCCATGATCAGGAAACCTTGATCATCTTGTTAATCAACAAGCTAGTCTATAAGAGAGGCATAACTAGGAACCCTTTTTGTTTATTAAACACACATGTATTGATGTTTCCAATCAATACAATTATAGCATGCAAAATAAACATTTATCATAAACATGGAATAAGATAATAACCACTTTCTTATTGCCTCTCGGGCACATTCCCTTCAAATTCTTGGTTATGGGATCATAAGCATAAAGTACATTCTACATAAAGGACCTAGAAAAGGAAAAATTACATCGAGGTCCATACATTTAGCACAAAGGACCCTGAAATAGAGCAAACAAAACAAGCGGGTTCGGCTCCTTCTCGAGAGAGAAGCTGGTCGAGCCATACTCTTCATACTACTTCCTCTTCGATTGTTTTCAAAATATGGCCAAATCTGTCGCCATGCAAATTCTTGAATATGGGATCATGAACATAAAGTATGATGTAGAGATATGCCCTTGACCTCATGGTTGTTCGGCTTGAAATCGAAGATTTTTTCATACCCGTTGATAACTATGCTTAAATTCATTGAAATTTCATCACTTACTTATAGGTTAGCATTTTACACAGTTGGTGGGAGTACATTCTATATCAAGGACCTAAAAAGGGGGAAAATTACATCGAGGTCCACACATTTAGCACAAAGGACCCTAAAATTAAGCAAGGAAAATAGTCGGGTCCGGCTCCTTCTCACGAGAGTAGATGATCGAGCCATACTCTTCAGACTACTTCATCTTCGATTGTTTTCAAAATATGGCCAAATTTGTCGGCATGCAAATTCTTGGACATGGGATCATGAGCATAAAGTATGATGTAGATATGGCCTTGACCTTGGTGGTTCGTCTTGAATTGAAGAATGGTTCATACTCGATGATAACTAAGCTTAAATCCGTTTAAATTTCACCACTTACTTTTAGGTTAGAACTTCACACGGTCGATCGGAGTACATTTTACATCAGGAACCTCAGAAAAGAAAAAAGTACATCGAGGTCCATACATTTAGCATAAAGGACCCTAAAAGGAAAAAATTCTGGTTTGACTCCTTCTCGATAGATTAGCTGATCTGCGCCAAACTCTTAATACTACTTGCTCTTCGATTGTTTCCAAAACATGGCATCTGTTGCCATGCGCATTCTCTAACATGGGATCATGAGCATAAAGTATGATGTTGATATGGCCTTGAAGACCATGGTCATTTGGCTTGAAATCCAAGAATGTTCATACTCGTTGACAAGTAAGCTTAAAATAATCCTATAAATTTCACCACTTGCACTTTTAGACCTAAAAAGGGGGTAAATTACATAGAGGTCCATACATTTAGCACAAAGGACCCTAAAATCTAGCAAGGAAAACAGTTGGGTCTGGCTCCTTCTCACGAGAGTAGCTGATCAAACCATACTCTTCATACTACTTCCTCTTCGATTTTTTTCAAAATATGGCCAAATCTGTCGCCATGCAAATTCTTTGTTATGGGATCATCAGCATAAAGTATGATGTAGAGATATGGCCTTTACCTTGTGGTCGTTCGGCTTGAAATCTAAGAAAGTCCATACTTGTTGACAACTAAGCTTAAATTCATTAAAATTTCACCACTTACTTTTAGGTTAGCATTTTACATGGCCGGTGAGAGCATATTTTACATCAAGGCCCTAAAAAAGGGGAAAATTACATCGATGTCCATACAATTATCACAAAGGACCCTAAAAGGAAAACCTTTTGTTGCATTGGTTCGGCTCCTTCTCGAGAGATTATTAGCTGATCTGAGCCAAACTCCTCATACTACTTCCTCTTAGATTGTTTTCAAAATAATATGGACAAATCTGTTGCCATGCAAATTCTCTGATATGGGGTTATCGGCATAAAGTATGATGTTGATATGGCATTGACCTTGGTCGTTCGTCTAGAAATCCAAGAATTTTTCGTACTCGTCGACAACTATGCTTAAATTAGTTTCAATTTCACCACTTACTTTTAGGTTAGAATTTTACACGAGCGGTGGAGTACATTTTATATCAAGTACCTAAAAAGGGAAAATTACATTGAGGTCCATACATTTAGCACAAATGACCCTAAAATTGAGCAAAGAAAATAGTCGGGTTCGTTCGGCTCCTCGAGAGAGCAGCTGATTGAGCCATACGTTTCATACTACCTCCTCTTCGACTGTTTTACAAATATGGCCAAATTTGTCACCATGCAAATTCTTGGATATGGGATCATCAGCATAAAGTATGATGTAGAGATATGGCCTTGACCATGTGGTCGTTCGGCTTGAAATCCAAGAAAGTTCCTACTCGTTGACAGCTAAGCTGAAATTCGTTTAAATTTCACCACTTACTTTTAGGTTAGAATTTTACACGGTCGCGCTGGGAGCATATTTTACATCAAAGAACTAAAAAGGGAAATTTACATTGGGGTCCATATATTTAGCCCAAAGGACCATAAAAGGAAAACTTTTTGGTTCGTCTGCTTCTCGAGACATCAGCTGATCTGAGCCAAACTCTTCATACTACTTCCTCTTCAATTGTTTTCAAAATATATGGCCCAATCTGTTGGCATGCAAATTCTCTCGTATGGGGCCATCAACATAAAGTATGATGTTGATATGGCCTTGACCTTGGTCGTTTGGCTTGAAATCCAAGAATGTTCATACCCGTTGAGAAGTAAGCTTAAATTTGTTTAAATTTCACCACTTACACTTATTGGTTAGAATTTTACACGGATGGTGGGACTATAGTTTAGATCAAGGACCTAAAAAAGGGAAAACTAAATCGAGGTCCATACATTTAGCACAAAGGACCCTAAAACCAAACAAGGAATTGAAAATAGTCGGGTACAACTCTTCGAGAGAGCAGTTGATCGAGCCATACTATTCATACTGCTTCCTCTTTCCCAATTTTGGACGCATATTAGGTTTGGTCAAAGTCAATCTTTATAAAGTTTGACCAACTATATGTAAAAACATATTGACTTTTCTATTGACAAATCCATATAATATGAAAATATAGTAGTCCATAAGGCTATCCACAAGAAAAAAAGTAGTCCATAAGGCTATCCATATACATAGTGGAGGTTCACTTTAGGGGAATTTACTTAAGGGTGACCTCCAAGCTTGTGGGTTGTCCATAAGCAATAAACAACTATTTTACTCTCTCCTCTCTCTCTTGCTTGTGTGTACTTTTAATAGATAAGTGGGTCCCAACTTATGGTGAACTTGACCTCATACATTGTAGCTATTTCCATAAGCTATGTGGGTCCCATCTTATGGCAAAAGTTCACCTTATACATAGGTGACATTGAGTTGATGTCATAGATTTAGTCAAAATTTATTAAATTTGACTCTAACCAGAAGTAATACGCGTCCTAATTTGGGAAGGAGGGAGTACTACTTGCTTCACGGAAGAAAACAAAAAGGAGCGCTCCTCACTTTTGAACCAGCTTGCCGTGGGTGTTCTTGGTGCTTACTCTTCCTAGGGTACGGAGGTGGAGTAGTGTGGATTAGGTAGGCTGGTCAGATCATAATGGTAAGCGTCCAATGCGATGGGACATTTTTGTTTTTTTGCTGGCTAGATCAACCAATCCCTTGTCCAGCACTTAAGTAGTACTCGTACTTGTATTAGTAGTACTGCGAATGGCGATCTTTTGAATATCCTCCACCAGATGTTTGTGAAGGAAGTGAAAATTTCGAAACCGGGAAAGTTTGAATTGCTACTCTATTGTACTACTACTGTAGTAGTAATACTTTTTGCCGCCAAGGACCAAAATGGTTACCACCGATGCAGCTGATGAACACGCCAGACAAAGACACGGAGTCGCCGGCAAAGAAACGGAGCCACCAATGACAGGTTGTCAGTTGACGCGCGTGCACAATGCTACTTTGTGGACGAGAGAGAGATCAGCTGGCCGATGTGTGGGGTGGTGATGGGGGATTGAAGGAGATAGAAAACACATTTTGTTTTGCGTGCATATATATATTGTGGTCCTGAAATTTACTCTACTCACTATACCCTGTACCTCGTGTCAGGAACCCATCCCAGCTTTGCTCTGACATCGCACCGCCTTCAAATGCTCCTCTTCGCAGCTCTCTCGCTGCCTCCTCTATGCTCATATAGTCTCTTATCGCTCTTTATGTTTTTAACAGAAAAAAGGAAATAAATTCTTCTTACTCGCTGTTCCGAAAATAAATTCGTGTCACTTGGAAAAATGAAATTGATTATTTTTTGTTTTTAATATCTTCGATTGTTTAAAAACATGGCCAAATTTGTCGGCATGCAAATTCTTGGATATGGGATCATAAGCATAAAGTACATTCTACATAAAGGACCTAAAAAGGGAAAATTACATCGAGGTCCATACATTTAGCACAAAGGACCCTAAAATTGAGCAAAGAAAACAATTGTGTTCGGCTCCTTCTTGAGAGAGCAGCTGGTCGAGCCATACTCTTCATACTCAAAATATGGCCAAATCTATCACCATGCAAATTCTTCAATATGGGATCATCAACATAAAGTATGATATAGAGATATGGACTTGACCTCGTGGTCGTTCGGCTTGAAAATCTAGGACTTTTTCATACATGTTGACAACTATGCTTAAATTCGTTGAAATTTTATCACTTACTTTTAGGTTAGCATTTTACACGGTCGGTGGGAGTACATTCTACATCAAAGACCTAAAAAAGGGGGAAATTACATCGAGGTCCATACATTTAGCACAAAGGACCCTAAATTTGAGCAAAGAAAACAATCGGGTTCGGCTCCTTCTCAAGAGAGCAGTTGATCGAGCCATACTCTTCATACTACTTTATCTTCGATTGTTTTCACAATATGGCCAAATCTATCGCCATGCAATTTCTTGGATACTCGATCATCAGAATAAAGTATGATGTAGAGATATAGCCTCGACCTTGTGGTCGTTCGGCTTGAAATCAAATAATGTTCATACTCGTTGACAACTATAAGCTGAAATTCATTTAAATTTCACCACTTACTTATAGGTTAGAATTTTACACGGTCGATGGGAGTACATTTTACAACAAGGACCTAAAAGGGGGAAAATTACATCGAGGTCCATACATTTAGCATAAAGGACCCTAATATTAAGCAAGCAAAATATGAGGGTTCGGTTCCTTCTCGAGAGAGTAACTGATCGAGCCACACTCTTCATACTACTTCATCTTTGATTTTTTCAAAATATGGCCAAATTTGTCGATATGCAAATGCTTGAATATGGGATCATCAGCATAAAGTATGATGTAGATATGGCATTGACCTTGGTTGTTCATCTTGAAATACAAGAATGGTTTGTACCCGTTGACAACTAAGCTTAAATTCGTTTAAATTTCACCACTTACTTTTAGGTTAGAACTTTACACGGTCAATCGGAGTACATTTTACATCAGGGACCTCAAAAAAGAAAAAATTACGTCGAGGTCCATACATTTAGCTTAAAGGACCCTAAAAGGAATTTTTTTTGGTTCGGCTCCTTCTCAAGAGATCAGCTGATCTGAGCCGAACTCTTGATTACTTCCTCTTTGATTGTTTTCAAAATATGGCCAAATTTGTTAACATGCAAATTCTCTCATATGGGATCATCAACGTAACGTATGATGGTTGATATGTATGGCCTTGACCTTGGTTGTTCGGCTTGAAATCCAATAATGGTCACACTCATTGACCAGTAAGCTAAAAAAATCATCGAAATTTCACCACCTACACTTTAGACCTAAAAAGGGGGAAAATTACATCGAGGTCCACACATTTAGCACAAAGGACCCTAAAATTAAGCAAGGAAAACAGCCGGGTCCGGCTCCTTCTCACGATAGTAGATGATCGAGCCATACTCTTCAGACTACTTCATCTTTGGTTGTTTTCAAAATATGGCTAAAATTGTCGGCATGCAAATTCTTGGATATGGGATCATGAGCATAAAGTATGATGTAGATATGGCCTTGGTGGTTCGTCTTGAAATTGTAGAATGGTTCATACTCGTTGACAACTAAGCTTAAATTCGTTCAAATTTGACCACTTACTTTTAAGTTAGAACTTTACACGGTTGATCGGAGTACATTTTACATCAGGAACCTCAAAAAAGCAAAACTTACATCGAGGTCCATACATTTAGCATAAAGGACCCTAAAAGGAAAAAAATTCTGGTTCGACTCCTTCTCGAGAGATCAGCTGATCTGAGCCAAACTCTTAATACTACTTGCTCTTCGATTGTTTCCAAAACATGGCCAAATCTGTTGCCATGCACATTCTCTAACATGGGATCCTGATCATAAAGTATGATGTTGATATGGCATTGACAACCATGTTCAGCTTGAAATCCAAGAATGTTCATACTCGTTGACAAGTAAGCTTAAACTAATCCTATAAATTTCACCACTTACACCTTTAGACCTAAAAAGGGGGTAAATTACATCGAGGTCCATACATTTAGCACAAAGGACCCTAAAATCAAGCAAGGAAAACAGTTGGGTCCGGCTCCTTCTCACGAGAGTATCTGATCGAGCCATACTCTTCATACTACTTCCTCTTCGTTTTTTCTTCAGAATATGGCCAAATCTGTCTCCATGCAAATTCTTTGATATGGGATCATCATCATAAAGTATGATGTAGAGATATGGCCTTGATCTTGTTGTCGTTCGGCATGAAATCTAAGAAAGTTCATACTTGATGACCCACAAGTATAGGGGGTGTATCGCAGTATTTTCGTGGGAAGTGAAACCCAATTTATTGATTCGACACAAGGGGAGCCAAAGAATATTTATCAGCCTTAACAACTGAGTTGTCAATTCAGATGCACTTGGAAACAATCTTGCTCACATCAGTTTATAAGTAGCAACAGTTTTATAGTAGGAAAAGCAAAGTAACAGAAGTAGCAAAGCAAAGACAGTAGTAATGAAAGCAGTAAACAGTGTGATTCGAGTGCGGTAGGCATAGGGATGGATGGATGGGCGTTGCATGGACAAGACAATTCACATAGCAATCAGAACATAGGGCAATTGCAGATAAATAAGATAAAGCACCCAAGTACTAGACAATCCTAGGCATGTATTCTATATATAGTCATACGTGCTCGCAATTAGAACTTGCACAACATCTTTTGTCCTGCCAGCCCGTTTGCAGCGGGGCCTCTAGGGAACTACTGGCAATTAATGTGCTCCTTTTAATAGAGCACTGGAGCAAAGCATTAACACTCCATGAACACATGTGATCCTCACATCAAAGACTTTCCCTTCTGGTTATCCCGATTTCTGTCACTTTGGGGCCATAGGTTCCGGACAATAACGTGTATATACAACTTGTAGATAAGACCAAGAACAATACTATCATAATGAATCAATAATAAGTTCAGATCTGAAATCATGGCACTCGGGCCCTAGTGACAAGCATTAAGCACAACAAGTTGCAACAAAGTCATAAAGCACTAATAAAAGCTACTAGGCACCATGCCCTAACAATCTGATGCCATTACATGAATGATCTCATCCAATCCCTACCATCCCCATAGCCTACATCGGGGGATTACTCACTCATAGATGGGGGAAACATGGATGGTCGATGGAGATGATGGTGAAGATCGATGTAGATGGCTCCGGGGGCACTTCCTCGTCCCGGCAGGGTGCCGGAATAGAGACTTTCTGTCCCCCGAATTTCCCCTTCGGTGGCGGCGGCGTAGCGGAACTTTTCGTGGAAAAACGTCGAACCCCCCGAGGTTTTTAGGTCAGAAGGCTTCTTATAGGCGAAGAGGGGGACCGAGGGGGTGCCTAGGGCCACCACACCATGCCCTGGCGCGGCCAAGCCCAACCCGCGCCTGGGGGTGGTGTGGCCAGGCCCTGTCCCTCCTCCGTCTCGTATTCTGGCTCCATAAGTCTTCTGGAAAAATAGGCACTTTGGCTTTTGTCCCGTCCAATTCCGAGAATATTCATTTTCTGACTTTCCTGGAACCAAAAATAGCAGAAAACAGGCAGCTGGCACTGTGGCTCTTATTAATAGGTTAGTCCAAGAAATCATATGAAAAGTACTCCAAAGTGTGGACAAAACACAAGAAAGTGGATAAAACCAAGCATGGAGCATCAAAAATTCTAGATACATTTGCAATGTATCAACATCCCCAAGCTTAACTCCTGCTCGTCCTCGAGTAGGTAAGTGATAAAAAGAAAGAATAATTTTTGAGGTGACATGCACCATCAAAGACTTGATCAAAGTATTTGTAAAACATTCAAAGTTGGGATCATAGTACTTCAATCATAACATGAAAGACAAAGTTCTAGAAATAAGACAACGAAACTATGATGCAACATGAAAAGGCACAAACAAAAGATTCATGAATAACAATGCTTTGCAAGACGTTTGTTTGTTTCACATAAAGAAAACATAGCATAGTGGCATTCATCTTGTCCCTCAAAGAGTAGCAAACATAAATGCATAGGACACCTTCAAAGTTCACAAGAGTGACTAGATACAAATAGTTTAAAACAAGCAATATCAAGGTATCCATCAATCAACAAGTCTTGGGACAATGCACATAGAACTAAGAATGGACACTATGCTCCCAAGAAAGTGCTCACAGAATGTGTGGAGACTCAACAAGGAAATGAAAAGGTTTTGAATAGTTTGAAAGGCTTCCAAATGCTGAAAGTATGGTACTCATTAGCTTTGAGCTCTCATTGCCCCTGTCATAAGCATCTTTAATGTGGTTAAGGTGAAAGTGAGGTCCAATCTGAGTTATATGCTTGACAGACTATAAACTGAAAATCCGAAGTCCCTTGAGTACGAGGGCCGCTCCTCATGCTACTCAACTTTAGTTACCGGTAAGTTCTTGTCATCGTAAGTATGTGCATATCATTGAGAACCGCCAACGGGGTACCCCTTGCCCGATGATACGGAAGAATCCCCATATCAAAATGACAAGGCAAGCAGACAATGAGTATCTCAGCAATCTTCTTATTTACCATGGGAAAATGGTGCTTTTTTCTCTCTTTCCTCTTTTCATAAATCTCTTTTTTTTCTTTTTCTCAATAGCTATCTTTCTCTTTTTTATAAGAAGAATGCTTCATATATATCATTATGGTTACGCTGCAGGTTTCCACCATGTCAGCATGGATTAGACCAGCGGCCCAGGCATTTCTGTAACACACACATAACTCCATGGACTTACAAGCTCCCCTTTTATTTCACACCGACGACATCCGCAAGCAAAAGAGCAAGGTATCAACTGTGTATATATTTACAAGTGTTGAAAGCGTTCCCCGTGACAGCACGGTTCTTCTAATCCCCAGCCTATAATTAGCAAGCATATAACTTTCATGGAGAGTTCACAATGGTTCAGGTTTATTAAGTCTAAGAAAATAAAGTGTGACATCAAGTTCGTGAGAGCTTTACTAACTAACTTTCTCAAAACAAGCAAACATTTTATTCGGAAGAAAACAAGGCATATTGTATATGCACGGAAGTAGCAAATGATGCTAATAGGTAGGTATGGTGGACACTTTGGCAATATTTGGTTTAAGGGAGTTGGAAACATGAGACAAACACTCAGTGTAAGTGAAGGCTAGCAATAGTAAGGGAGCGACAAACGAGAGAGCAATAATGGCCATAATCATGCAGAGCGACAAAACATCATTGATCAAAGCATAAAGTGATACTACAAGTTGAAAACTTAAGGATCATAAAGGCTTATGGTGACTTGGGATAGTCATAACATGGTGTGAGCATGTGCCAAGTCAACCCAAATAAAGCATCAAAGGAGAATACCACTATACTATGCCTTAATATGCTAAAACAACGCATGATTCATCCAAGGCACATTAAGCAATCTCAATTGTTTATAACAAGTCATGCTACAGAAAAGAATACTAAGCATAAAGACAAAACAATATCAAACATGGCATGACAAAGCATATGCCACAGTCAAAAAACAAGCTCTCTTTACCACTTAAGCATGAGCTTTCCTACTCTTTTCCAATCCAAACTAGACTATTTGAACACCAATGCATGAAAGAGGGGGTCCAACCAATTTATTCAGCAAACTAAGAAAACCACGCAAACTAAAAACCAAAATGAAAACGAAAAAGAAGACGCTCCAAGAACAACACAACTGTGCATGAAACAATAAAAATAAAGTGTTTGGGAGAAACCTGGGATTTTTATTGATGAAGAAGGGGATGCCTTGGGCATCCCCAAGCTTTGACGCTTGTACTTCTTGGATATTTCTTGGGGTGACACGCATGGCATCCCCAAGCTTGAGCTTTAGTCCATCCTTCATCTCATTACTCGTTCTTTCGATACACCTGTAATTTTTCCTTCATACAAAACTTCACACAATCTATATTAGCAACATTAGTGCACTCAAGATAAATAAGTCTTAAGGTTCAGTTCTAACACCAAATAAACTTCCAATAAAACACCAGATACTGTAGCACTTCCCTCAAAAAGCTCAATTCCCCAAAAGAACTCAAAAAGGAACCAACAAGAAGCAAATGCAAATAATGGCAGAAATCTGTCAAAACAGGCCAGCAGGTAAAGACGAATTTTTTCGAAGACCTTCTGTTGATCAAATAGAAAAGTGTTTAACTAACTAAAGTTAGATAACAACTTGGGGCAGAAGCACAAAAATTCATGCCTCAAAAAGAAGTTCAGAGATTTTACACGAATTTTTACGGTGAAGCACAAAAATCTGTTTCGGGACAGCAACTTTCCAAATCATTACTTCTCTCATTAGAGGTTACTCTTGGCACAAAAAGCAAATAAAAAGGATAAAGTGCGGTTATTACTTAGGTAATAACTTCCAAGACTCATCTAAAACTTCTGGGTTATCTCCCAATAAGTACTTTTCTTTAATGCCTTTAAGTTAGGCATAAGCAAAAACTAGAATGGATAGAATAGAAGTAAACAGGAATAATCATAGTGAAAACATTGTTTTGTTGAATGAAATCCTTTTGTTAACAAGGTTGATCAGGTCTTTCTACCAAACCAATTTCATATGAGACAAAACTTTGTATTCCACTAATGATTATGTTACCTCAACCTTGATAGCAATGGTCCCAATAAAAATAGTTTCAAATTTTTCTCTTGGTATGGGACAATATATTTCTCCAACTTGAATGCCCTCAACATGTTCAATTGAATTCAAACCATAAGTCCTTTCAATCTTCTTGAGGAAATAGACAATGTGTTCCTTGCCATTAACATTGAAGGTCACCTTCCCTTAATTATAATTAATAACAGCTCCTGCAGTATTTAAGAAAAGGTCTCCCAAGAATAATAGACATATTATCATCTTCAAGCATAAAAGTTTGAGAGGATGCTCTCATAAGGAATATGAGTTGAAGTAAAAGAGAGCATCAAGGAGAAAATTCAAAACACATTTAAGTCTAACCCACTTCCTATAAAACACATAGGAATCGTGTAAGCAAATAACAAAGTGCCAGGCATAGGAAGATAAAACAAGAGTAACTTCAAAACTTTCAGCACATAGAGAGGTGTTTCAATACCATGAAAACTTCCACAACCATATTTTCCTCTCTCATAATAATTTTCAGTAGCCTCATGAAGAAACTCAACAATATAACTATCACATAAAGCATGCTGTTCATGATCTACAAGCGCTAGAGATTTATTATAAACATCTTCAAAAGAATCCTCAGGAACATAACACTCATTCTCCTTTAGTAAGCAAGGGGGACAATCAAATAATGTAAGGGATATAGAGTTACTCTCATTAGAAGGTAGGCATGGGTAGCTAATCCATTCTTCCTCCTTTTGTTCATCACTCTCCTCCTCTTTTTCATCTAATGAGATTTCGGGTTCATCAATTTCTTCTTCCATAGGATCCTGCAAGGCATTAGTCTCTTCCATTTGTGGAAAACATCTATTAAAATATTCAAGAATATAGCCATTTTCATCCTTGTAATTATCAAAGCAAAATTTAAGTATACCATACACCTCATACTTATAAGGTGAATCATCAATATTTTCAAGCAAACTAGCAAGTTCAAAAGCACCCTTCCAAGCAATAAATTCTTCAATTTGTTCCGCATCATAAAAGTCATAAATTCCTTTAGCATAGGAAGATATGGTATGATTATCATTATACTCACATTGAAAAGGGAGGTGTTTATACCTCTTTCTGCAACGAGATTCATCATAGCAATAAGTGACATTATAAGTAGAGCACACATTTCTAGCAATGGTATACAATCAATCAATTTGTTCCCATAAGTGTTTCCCTTTTTGTGACAAGCGGTGTTCCTTATAATAACATTTTTGATCTTTCGTGAACGCACCTTCCAATAAGCTTCAGTTTCAAAGAAACCAACCATTGACAACAAGCATAATAAAGCAAGACAATAACAGACCAACGAAAATAACAACTAGAGTAGGAACTGATTTTTTTGTATTTTTGGATAAAGAAACAAGCAAACAAGGAGAAAATAAACTTAGCTTGAACAATAGTGAATCCAAGTGAACTTGATAAATAAAGCTATGCTCCCCGGCAACGGTGCCAGAAAATAGTCTTGATGACCCACAAGTATAGGGGGTGTATCGCAGTATTTTCGAGGGAAGTGAAACCCAATTTATTGATTCGACACAAGGGGAGCCAAAGAATATTTATCAGCCTTAACAACTGAGTTGTCAATTAAGCTGCACTTGGAAACAATCTTGCTCACATCAGTTTATCAGTAGCAACAGTTTTATAGTAGGAAAAGCAAAGTAACAGTAGTAGCAAAGCAAAGACAGTAGTAATGAAAGCAGTAAACAGTGTGATTCGAGTGCGGTAGGCATAGGGATGGATGGACGGGCGTTGCATGGACAAGACAATTCACATAGCAATCAGAACATAGGGCAATTGCAGATAAATAAGATAAAACACCCAAGTACTAGACAATCCTAGGCACGTATTCCATATATAGTCATACATGCTCGCAATGAGAACTTGCACAACATCTTTTGTCCTGCCAGCCCGTTTGCAGCGGGGCCTCTAGGGAACTACTGGCAATTAAGGTGCTCCTTTTAATAGAGCACTGGAGCAAAGCATTAACACTCCGTGAACACATGTGATCCTCACATCAAAGCCTTTCCCTTCCGGTTATCCCGATTTCTATCACTTCAGGGCCATAGGTTCCGAACAATAACGTGTGTATACAACTTGTAGATAAGACCAAGACCAATACTATCATAATGAATCAATAATAAGTTCAGATCTGAAATCATGGCACTCGGGCCCTAGTGATAAGCATTAAGCACAACAAGTTGCAACAAAGTCATAAAGCACTAATAAAAGATACTAGGCACTATGCCCTAACAATCTGATGCCATTACATGAACGATCTCATCCAATCCCTACCATCCCCATAGCCTACATCGGGGGATTACTCACTCATAGATGGGGGAAACATGGATGCTCGATGGAGATGATGGTGAAGATCGATGGAGATGGCTCCGGGGGCACTTCCCCGTCCCGACAGGGTGCCAAAACAGAGACTTTCTGTCCCCCGAATCTCCCCTTCGATGGCGGCAGTGCAGCGGAACTTTTCGTGGAAAAACGTCGAACCCCCCGAGGTTTTTAGGTCAGAAGGCTTCTTATAGGCGAAGAGGGGGACCGAGGGGGTGCCTGGGGCCACCACACCATGCCCCGGCGCGGCCAAGCCCAGCCCGCGCCTGGGGGTGGTGTGGCCAGGCCCTGGCCCTCCTCCATCTCGTATTCTGGCTCCGTGAGTCTTCTAGAAAAATAGGCACTTTGGCTTTTGTCCCGTCCAATTCCGAGAATATTCATTTTCTAACTTTCCTGGAACCAAAAACAGCAGAAAACAGGCAGCTAGCACTATGTCTCTTGTTAATAGGTTAGTCTAAGAAATCATATGAAAAGTACTCCAAAGTGTGTACAAAACACAAGAAAGTGGATAAAACCAAGCATGGAGCATCAAAAATTATAGATACATTTGCAATGTATCAATACTCGTTGACAACTAAGCTTAAATTCATTAAAATTTCACCACTTACTTTTAGGTTAGCATTTTACACGGCCGGTGGGAGCATATTTTACATCAAGCACCTAAAAAGGGGGAAATTACATCGATGTCCATACAATTAACACAAAGGACCCTAAAAGGAAAACCTTTTGTTGCATTGGTTCGGCTCCTTCTCGAGAGATTATTAGCTAATTGATGTCTACGCACTTCTATTCTTGTAGATAGTTGTTGGGCCTCCCAGTGCAGAGGTTTGTAGAACAGCAGCAAGTTTCCCTTAAGTGGATTACCCAAGGTTTATCGAACTCAAGGGGGATTTGGTCAAAGGTATCCCTCTCAAGCTACCCTGCAATCAAGATACAAGAAGTCTCTTGTGTCCCCAACACAACCAGTACACTTGTCAGATATAGGTGCATTAGTTCGGCAAAGAGATAGTGAAACACAAGTGGTATGAATATAAGACAACGGTGCCAGAAAAGAGCTTGACAGAAGGAAAATACTAAAGGAAAAAAGATGGAAGCTAGCAAACATGTAACAGATCTAGTTGCAAACATTGTTTCAATGCTTAGAAACAAGACCTAGGGATCATACTTTCACTAGAGAACACTCTCATATAAATATCTTCTCTTCATGATACTACTCTCCGGTTGGACACTCTAATCCATGGTAGGGCTATAACAACACTCCTCAAAGTCCTCCTTCCCCATCTAGATAACCCCTCACTATCACCTTGAGTGCTAGATGGTTCCAACAAACACCACAATTTCATAGAGACATCCAACTCCAAATATAACTCATAACAAATATTTGTAATCTCTAGCCTAAGTGCCACCATGGTGTGCATGCTATCACTTTCACACACATGGGAAGACCCAGAGATCTATTAAAGTACTTGAGTAGTAAGGTAGATCTACTTGATTACAAAGCTCATGATCACAATATGATAATGCATAGAGAGAGAGATGAACACATAGCTACCGGTAGAAACCCTTAGCCTCGAGGAAGAACTACTCCCTCATCATCATAGGAATCACCAACGGCGATGGAGGTGGTGGTGGAGATCGATGGAGATGGCACCGGGGGCACTTCCTCGCCCCGGCAGGGTGCTGGAATAGAGACTTTCTATCCCCCGAATCTCCCCTTCGGTGGCGGCAGCGTTGCGGAACTTTTCGTGGCTGGAGGCTGGATTATTTAGGGTTTCTGCATCGGAGGCTTCTTATAGGCGAAAGGGCGATGTCAGAGGGTGGACCAGGGGCCCACATCACCTGGTGGCGCGGCCAGGGGACCTGCGCCACCACATGGTGTGGCCTGCCCCTGGCCCCTCTCTGTCTCATCTTCTGGCTCCATGAGTCTTCCGGTAAAATATCGACTTTGGCTTTTGTCTGGTCCAATTCTCATAATATTCATTTTCTGGCTTTCCTGGAACCAAAAATAGAAGAAAACAGGCAACTGGCACTATGGCATCTTCTTGACAGGTTAGTTCCAGAAAATGTGTAAAAGTACTCCAAAGTGTGGATAAAACATAAGAAAGTAGATATAAAACAAGCATGGAACATCAAAAATTATAGATACGTTTGCAACGTATCAACATCCCCAAGCTTAACTCCTGCTCATCCTTGAGTAGGTAAGTGATAAAAAGAATAATTTTTGAGGTGACATGCACCATCATAATCAAGATCAAACCATTTGCAGGCATTGAAAGCTGGGATCAAAGAACTCTAAACATGAGCATGAAATAAGTTCTAACAATAAGACACTGTAACTATGCATGCAACATGAAATGTTACAAACAAAGATCATGTGTAACAATGCATTGAAAGCCGTTTGTTTGTTCCACATATTGAAAACAAAGCATAGTGGCATTCAGCTTGTCCCTCACGGAGTAGCAAAACATAAATGCAAAGGACACCTTCAAACTTCATAAGGGTGACTAGAAACAAATAGTTCAAGAACAAGTAATATCAAAATTATGAATCAATCAATAAGTTTTGGGACAATGCACATAGAACTAAGAATGAAAACTATGCTCTCTTAATTGCTGCATAAAGATAGAAGGTGGAGACTCAACATAAAAGTAAAAGAAATTCCTTCATAGAAGGAAGCACGGATTCAAGTCTCATAAAGAGCTTACAAAAATTATGGTACTTATTAGCTTTTAGCTCTCATTTCCCCTATCATAAGCATCTTGAAGTGATTAAGCTTAAAGTGAACAAATTATGGAGTATATTCTTGAAAAAGTATAAGTTGACAATCTCATGTCCCCTGAATACGAGGGCCGCTCCTCATGCTACTCAAGTTTAGTTATCGGTAAGTTCTTGTCATAGTAAGTACATGTGTATCATAGAGAACCACCAACGGGGTACCCCTTGCACATGATACATGAGCTATCCCATAATCAAAAAGACAAGGCAAGCAGACAATGAGCATCTCAGCAATCTTCTTATTTACCATGGGAAATGGTGCTTTTTTCGCTCTTTCCTCTTTTCTCATCTTTTTTTTCTTTTTTCTCAATCTCTATCTCTTTTTTATAAGAAGAATGCTTCATAGATTGCTCACTATGGTGATGCTGCAAGTTTCCACCATGATTAGGCATGGCTTAGGCTAGTGGCCCAGGCATTTCTCTAACACACACACATAACTCTATGGACTTACAAGCTCGCCTTTCATTTCACACCGATGACATCCATAAAAAAGAGCATGATATCAACTTGGTACAATGTACAAGTGCAATGTTGAAAGCGTTCCCCATGACAACATGGTTCTGCTAATTCCCAACATATAAGTGCAAGCATATACAACATAGATGACATAATGGTTCAGGTTTATTAGGTGAAAGAAAAGTAAAGTGTGCCATCAAGTTTATGAGAGCGTTAATCACTAATTTTCACATAACAAATTTAATTTGTAAGGTAGATAAAAACATGAATATACTTGGAATAGCAAATGCTAATAGGTAGGTATGGTGGACTGTTTGGAATAACTTGGTTTTATTTGGAGTTGGATGCTTGAGTGGAACTCATACTTGGTATGGAGGCTAGCAAAAGACCGGGAGCGACCAACTAAGAGAGAAATAATGGCCATAATCATGCAAAGCGACAAAACATTATTAATTAAAGCATAAAGTGATATTACAAGACGAAAACTAAATGATCATAGAGGCTATGGTGACTTGGTATAGTCTTAACATGGTGTGAGCATGCACCAAGTCAACCCAAATAAATCATTTAAAGGAGAATACCACAATATTATGCTTTTACATGCTAAAACAACGCATGATTCTTTCAAGGAACATTAAGCAATCTCAATTGTTTATAACATGTCATGCTACAACAAAAATCACTAAGCATAAACCCAAAACAATATCAAGCATGACATGATAAAGTCTAAGTCATAGTCAAAAACAAGCTCCTTTTTACCACTTAAGCATGAACTTTCCTACTCTTTTCCAATCCAAATCAACTTTATTTGAAAGAACTCACAAAGATAATAATAAATAAAGATCAGTGAGCTTGTCTCAAAAATCCAAAAACAAGAACTAAAAAGTTCTAAGCTGAAAGCACAAGAAAACTAAGGCTAAACACAGTGCTAGCAAGGGAGAACACTCGTAGAACATTAAGAGTGAAAACTAGAGTGTTTTAGGCAATGAATAACAGGGTGTGTCTCTCTCCAAAAGAAGTGTGTTGGAATTCAACCAACTTATTTAAGCAAACCAAACAAAATAAAACTAAAATAAAAAACAAAGACGCTCCAAGAACAACACAAGAGTGCATGAAATAATAAAAACGAAGTGTCTGGAAAAACCTGAGATTTTTATTGATGAAGAAGGGGATGCCTTGGGCATCCCCAAGCTTTGACGCTTGTACTTATTGAATATTTCTTGGGGTGACATGGGTGGCATCCCTAAGCTTGAGCTTTTGTCCATACTTCATCTTATCACATTACTCTTCTCTACACTTTAAAATCTCCTTCATACAAAACTTCACACAATCTTCATTAGCAACATTGGTGTACTCAAGATAATAAGTCTTTTTGGTTCAGTTCCAACACATAAAACTTTCATTAAAACAAAATCTACTGTAGTACTTCCTTTTAAAAGTTCAAGAATTTTGGCAATAACTCAAAGAGAAAGAGATTTAAGAGGCAAATGTAAATAATGGCAGAAATCTGTCAAAACGGACCAGAAGGTAAAAACCGATATTTTCGAAGACCTTCTGTTGCTCAAATCGAAAAGTGTTGAACTAACGAAAGTTGGATAACAACCTGGGGCCGAAGCACAAAAATATTACAGTGCAAACCGACATACAGATATTTTTCACGAATTTTTACAGCGAAGCACAAAAATCTGTTTTGGGACAGCAACTTTCCCAAGCATTACTTCTCTCTCATTAGAGGTTACTCTTGGCACAAAAACCACACGAAAATGATAAGGAGAGGTTACATAGGCAATAACTTCCAATACTCAACTAAAACTTTTGGTTTATCTCCCAATAAGTACTTTTCTGTAACGCCTTTAAGTTAGGCATGATAGTTTGAGAAGATGCTCACATAAGCAATATGAATTGAAGTAAAAGAGAGCATCAAGAAGCAAATTCAAAGCACATTTAAGTCTAACCCACTTCCTATGCATAGGAATCTTGTAAACAAACATGTCATGAAAGCACAAAGCAACAAGCATAGTAAAGCAAAACAAGTGCAACTTCAAGACTTTCAACATAAAGAGGGGAAACCTAATATTATTAAGATGCATAAAACCATGTTTCCCTCTCTCATAATAGCTTTCAGTAGCATCGTGAATAAAATTAACAATATAACTTTCACATAAAACATTCTTATCATGAGCCACATGATAAAAGAATTAATACTCCCACATAAACATAGTCATTCTTATTAATTGTAGTGGGAGCAAATTCAACAAAATAGCTATTATTATTATTCTAATCATCATAATCATCAAATATAGGAGGCATATTGTAATCATAATTAATTTTCTCCTCAATAGTAGGTGGACTGAAAATATCGTATTCATCATTGTAATCATCATATATTGGAGGTATAGTATCATCAAAGTAAATTTTCTCCTCCGTGCTTGGGGGACTAAAAATATCATGCTCATCAAAACCAACTTCCCCAAGCTTAGAATTTTCCATAGCATTAGCAATAATGGTGTTCAAAGAATTCATACTAATAACATTGCTATTAGCATGAAAATAAAGTTCCATAGGTTTTTTAATTTTCTCTTCAAACACTTCATGTCCTAACTCAATATAAATACTATAAAGCTCTCTAATTTTGTTGTTGTTTTCCATTAAGCCTAACTAGTGAAAATAAAAACAAGAAACAAAAAGATATAATTGCAGAATCTAAAGGAAATAACTTCGAGCAGTCACACCAGAGGATGTGAGTACCTTTTACCTTACCTCCCCGGTAACAGCGCTAGAAAATAGCTTGATGTCTACGCACTTCTATTCTTGTAGACAGTTGTTGGGCCTCCAAGTGTAGAGGTTTGTAGAACAGCAACAAGTTTCCCTTAAGTGGATTACCCAAGGTTTATCGAAGTCAGGGAGGAAGTTGCAAAGGTATCCCTCTCAATCAACCCTGCAATCAAGGTACAAGAAGTCTCTTGTGTCCCCAACACACCCAATATACTTGTCAGGTGTATAGCTGCAGTAGTTCAGCGAAGAGATAGTGAAATACAAGTGGTATGGATATAAGACAACGGTGCCAGAAAAAAGCTCGACGGAAGCAAAAGACTAAAGGCAAAAATATGGAAGCAAGCAAACATGTAACAGATCTAGTTGCAAACGGTGTTTCAATGCTTAGAAACAAGGCCTAGGGATCATGCTTTCACTAGTGAACACTCTCATTAAAATATCTTCTCTTCATGATACTACTCTGAACTACTCTCCGGTTGGACACTCTAATCCATGGTAGGGCTATAACAACACTCCTCAAAGTCTACCTTCCCCATCTTGATAACCCCTCACTATCCCTTGAGCACTAGATGGTCCAACAAACACCACAATTTCATAGAGACATCCATCTCCAAATATAATTCATAACAAGTATTTGTAATCTCTAGCCTAAGTGCCACCATGGTGTGCACGCTATCACTTTCGCACACGTGGGGAGAGCCATAGATCTATTAAAGCACTTGCGTAGCAAGGTAGATCTACTTGATTACAAAGCTCATGATCACAATATGATAATGCATAGAGAGAGAGAGATGTGAACACATAGCTACCGGTAGAACCCTTAGCCTCGAGGAAGAACTACTCCCTCATCATCATGGGAATCAGCAACGACGATGGAGATGGTGGTGGAGATCGATGGAGATGGCTCCGGGGCACTTCCCTGTCCCGACAGGGTGCCAGAACAGAGACTTTTTTGTCCCTCGAATCTCCTCTTCGGTGGCGGCGGTGCTGCGGAACTTTTCATGGCTAGAGGCTGGATTATTTAGGCTTTCTACATCGGAGGCTTCTTATAGGCGAAAGGGCGATGTCAGAGGGTGGACTAGGGGCCCACACCACCTGGTGGCGCGGCCATGGGGACCCGCGCCACTACGTGGTGTGACCAGCCCCTGGCCCCTCTCCGTCTCATGTTCTAGCTCCATGAGTCTTCCGGTAAAATATCGACTTTGGCTTTTATCCAGTCCAATTCCGATAATAATCATTTTCTGGCTTTCCTGAAACCAAAAACAGAAGAAAACAGGCAACTGGCACTATGGCATCTTGTTAATAGGTTAGTTCCAAAAAATGTGTAAAAGTACTCCAAAGTATGGACAAAACATAAGAAAGTAGATATAAAACAAGTGTGGAACATCAAAAATTATAGATTTGTTTGCAACGTATCACTGATCTGAGCCTAACTCTTCATACTACTGCCTCTTCGATTGTTTTCAAAATAATATGGACAAATCTGTGGCCATGCAAAATTCTCTAATATGGGGTTATTAGCATAAAGTATGATGTTGATATGACATTGACCTTGGTCTTTCGTCTTGAAATCCAAGAATTTTTCGTACTCGTCGACAACTATGCTTAAATTCATTTCAATTTCACCACTTACTTTTAGGTTAGAATTTTACACGGGCGGTGGGAGTACATTTTACATCAAGTACCTAAAAAAGGGAAAATTAGATTGAGGTCCATACATTTAGCACAAATGACCCTAAAATTGAGCAAAGAAAATAGTCGGGTTCGTTCGGCTCTTTCTCGAGAGAGCAGCTGGTCGAGCCATACGTTTCATACTACCTCCTCTTCGACTGTTTTACAAATATGGCCAAATTTGTTGCCATACAAATTCTTGGATATGGGATCATCAGCATAAAGTATGATGTAGAGATATGGCCTTGACCATGTGGTCGTTCGGCTTGAAATCCAAAAAAAGTTCCAACTCGTTGACAACTAAGCTTAAATTCATTTAAATTTCACCACTTACTTTTAGGTTAGCATTTTACACGGTCGCAGTGGGAGTATATTTTACATCAAAGACCTAAAAAGGGAAATTTACATTGGGGTCCATACATTTAGCCCAAAGGACCATAAAAGGAAAACTTTTTGGTTCGGCTCCTTCTCGAGACATCAGCTGATCTGAGCCAAACAACTCATACTACTTCCTCTTCGATTGTTTTCAAAATATATGGCCCAGTCTGTTGGCATGCAAATTCTCTCGTATGGGGCCATCAACATAAAGTATGATGTTGATATGCCTTGACCTTGGTCGTTTGGCTTGAAATCCAAGAATGGTCATACCCGTTGAGAAGTAAGCTTAAATTCGTTTAAATTTCACCATTTACACTTATTGGTTAGAATTTTACATGGATGGTGGGACTACATTTTAGATCAAGGACCTAAAAAAGGGAAAACTACATCAAGGTCCATAAATTTAGCACAAAGAACCCTAAAACCAAACAAGGAATTGAAAGCAGTCAGGTACAACTCCTCGAGAGAGCAGCTGATCGAGCCATACTCTTCATATTGCTTCCTCTTTCCCAATTTTGGACGCATATTAGGTTTGGTCAAAGTAAATCTTTATAAAGTTCGACCAACTATATGTAAAAACATACTGACTTTTCTAATGACAAATGCATATAATATGAAAATATAGTAGTCCATAAGGCTATCCACAAGACAAAGAGTGGAGGTTCACTTTTGGGGGAATTCCTTAAGGGTGACATACAAGCTTGTGGGTTGTCCATAAGCAATAAACAACTATTTTACTCTCTCCTCTCTCTCTTGCTTGTGTGTACTTTTAATAGATAAGTGGGTCCCAACTTATGGTGAACTTGACCTCATACATTGTAGCTATTTCCATAAGCTATGTGGGTCCCATCTCATGGCAAAAGTTCACCTTATACATAGGTGACATTGAGTTGATGTCGTAGATTTAGTCAAAGTTTATTAAATTTGACTCTGACCAGAAGTAATACGCGTCCTAATTTGGGAAGGAGGGAGTAATACTTGCTTCACGAAAGAAAAAAGGAGCACTCCTCACTTTCAACCAGCTTGCTATGGGTGTGCTTGGTTCTTCCTCTTCCTAGGGTACGGAGGTGGAGTAGTGCGGAGTAGGTACGCTGGTCAGATCATAATGGTGAGCATCCAATGCGATGGGACATTTTTGTTTTCTTGCTGGCCAGATCAACCAATCCCTTGTGCAGTACTTAAGTAGTACTCGTACTTGTATTAGTAGTACTACGAATGGAGATCTATTGAATATCCCCCCCGGATGTTTGTGAAGGAAGTGAAAATTTCGAAACCAGGAAAGTTTGGATTGCTACTCTATTGTACTACTACTGTAGTAGTAATACTTTTTGCCGCCAAGGACCAAAATGGTTCCCACCGACACAGCTGACGAACACACCAGACAGAGACACAGAGCTGCCGACAAAGAAACGGAGCCACCAATGGTAGGTTGTCGGTCGACATGTGTGCGCAATGCCACTTTGTGGACAACGGAGAGATCAACCGCCGGGGAGTGGGGGTGGTGATGGGGGAGTGAAGGAGAGAGAAAACACATTTTTGTTTTGCGTGCATATATATTGTGGTCCTGAAATTTACTCTACTCACTATACCGTATACCTCGTGTTAGGAACCCATCCCAACTTTCCTCTGACATCGCACATGTTGGGTCCGCAGCATAGAATTTTTTTTCCTACGATGAGAACTATACGCCAAGATCTATCTGCTAGATACAGAGCAACGGGTGGACATACATCCATGGAGAACTTACCCTCAAAGAGAACGAGTTTTGTTAACGAGTAGGAACTCGTGGTTGATGTAGTCGTACACTTGCCGATCTCAAGATCGTGTGGAAGTCCGAGCGCCGCAAATCAGCAGCGCATCCGTCCTCGCACACACGTTCAAGCCACCGGACAACCTCCACCTCCTCGCTCCAGCGATGCAGCAGAAGCAGCAACTCCTTCCAGACGAAATGCCAACAGGAACATGTATCTCGCTAATCCGAGACCATGGGGGAATAATGCTAGAGGAGGAGAGAGATCCTTCACGAGGAGGTCTGAGGAAGAAGGGTGAGAGGGGTGGACTTTTATAGGAGGAGGGGGTACCCCTCCCCATGGCCGGCGGCCCATAGGGGGTGACCCCTCACCTCCCCCATTCATGTGGTGGTAACTCCTCCACATTAAAATGCCTCTTCACATTCTCTTTTAAAGTCTCCACTTTAAATGCATTAAAATTCTCTAAGTTTAATGCTCTCTCATTTAATAAAACTCTTTTATTAAATTTATTCAGAATTTTGTTAATTACTTTAATTAACAAACATTCACATAAAACCCCTTGCAACATTTCAATATCACATGCAGAACCACTTTCTGCAATTTCACCCGAAACAATTCTGGTTTCTATCGAAACAATTCCTGCGCTTTGCAATCCTTTCGTCTGAAACATATGTGCTCTCAAAATGGTGTCCGACAACCCTTAAGTGTGTCACCCTACGGTTCGCGAATAATGCAGACATGATTGAGACTCCTCTCAGATCAATAATCAGAAGCGGGACCTGGAGATCCATACTAACTCCTACACATTCAACGATGACTTCTGTGATCGTGAGAACCTTTAACGCTAGTAACTTAATCCCTTTGTCTCATGATATAATACATGTCCGAGATTCGATCATCGGTATCCAAATACCTAGTTTGATCTCGTTGCCGACATGCACTCTTTTCTCGTTCCCGTGATATAACATTCTAGTGATCACATCACTTGCTTGCAAGCTATCTTAATGTGATATCACCGAGAGGGCCCAGAGTATATCTATCTGTCGTCAGGATTCACAAATTCCACTCTTGATCCATGAGCCTCAACATAACACCTTCGTAGCACTGAACCAACCTTTATAGTCACCCTGTTATGGTGTGACGTTTGATGTTATCAAGATACTCTTCCGGTGTTAGCAATTAACATGATCTCATGGTCTAAGGATAAAGATTACTTCGTATGATGTTATAGCAATGTAAACATAATGACTTGATCGTAATGCTATACTTCAGCTGAATGTTCGTCACATCATTTCAGAAATGTTGTGACCTTGTTATTAACAACATCCAATGTCTATGATCAGGAAACCCGTATCATCTTGTTAATCAATAAGCTAGTCTATAAGAGAGGCATAACTAAGAACCCTTTTTGTTTATTAAACACACATGTATTGACATTTCCGATCAATACAATTATAGCATGCAAAATAAACATCTATCATATATGAGGAATACATAATAACAACTTTATTATTGCCTCTCATGGCATATTTCCTTCAGTCTCCCACTTGCACTAGAGACAATAATCTAGTTCACATAGTGAGAAATCTAAAACCCATGGAGTTCTGGTGTTGATCATGTTTTTCCTTAGGGAGAACTTTAGTCAACGGATCTGCTACATTTAGGTCCGTGTGTACTTTACAAATCTTTATATCTCCATCCTTGACATGCTCACGGATGGAGTGAAACCGGCGCTTAATATGCTTGGAATTCTTGTGAGACCTCGGTTCCTTGGCGTTGGTATGGCTCCATTGTTGTCACAATAGATCACCATTGGGTCCAATGCACTAGGAACCACACCTAGTTCCGTTATGAACTCCTTCATCCAAACTGCTTCCTGTGCTGCTTCTAAAGCAGCAACATATTCCGCCTCCGTCGTTGATCCAGCCACCACAGGCTGTTTGGAACTCCTCCAACTAACTACTGCTCCGTTCAAGAGAAATACGTATCCGGATTGAGACTTAGAGTCATCCGGATCGGTGTCAAAGCTAGCATCGACATAACACTTAGCGACTAGCTCTTCTTCACCTCCGTATATAAGAAACATATCCCTAGTTCTTCTCAAGTCCTTAAGGATATTCTTGACCGCTCTCCAGTGTTCCGAACCTGGATCAGATTGGTACCTACTAGTCAAACTAATAGCATGTGCCACATCCGGTCTTGTACATAGCATGGCATACATTATAGAGCCTATGGCCGAGGCATAGGGGATCTTATCCATTATCTCTCTTTCTTCCACCGTAGCCGTACTTTGAGTCTTGCTGAATGTCTTGCCTTGCAACATAGGTAAGAACCCCTTCTTACTTCCGTCCATATTAAACTTCTTTAATATCTTATCAAGGTATGTACTCTGCGATAGCCCAATTAGGCGCCTTGATCTATCTCTATAGATTTTAATGCCTAATATATATGACGCTTCACCAAGGTCTTTCATCGAAAATTTGCTGTTTAGATAACTTTTAACACTATTTAAAAGATCTATATCATTTCCAATCAATAATATGTCATCCACATATAATATAAGAAATGCCACATTGCTCCCACTCACTTTCTTGTAAATACAAGCCTCTCCATAAGTTTGGACAAATCCAAACTCTTTGATCACCTCATCAAAGCGGAGATTCCAACTCCGGGATGCTTGCTTCAGTCCATAGATGGATCGCTGAAGTTTGCATACCTTATCAGCATCCTTAGGATCGAAAAACCCTTAGGTTGTATCATGTACAACTCTTCTTCAATATTACCATTGAGGAACGCAGTTTTGACATCCATCTACCATATTTCATAATCGAAATATGCAGCAATTGCTAACATAATCCTAACCGACTTTAGCATCGCTACGGGCGAGAATGTATCATCGTAGTCAACTCCTTGAATTTGTCAAAACCCCTTTGTGACAAGTCGAGCCTTATAGATGGTCACATTACCATCAGCATCCGTTTTTCTTTTGAAAATCCATTTATTCTCAACAGCCTTTCGATCGTGAGGTAAGTCTGCCAAGGTTCAAACCTGGTTTTCGTACATGGATTCCATCTCGGATTTCATAACTTCTAGCCATCTGTTGGAATCTGGGCTCATCATCGCTTCTTCATACGTCGCAGGGTCATCCATTTCATCAACCATGAAATTCACAACAAGATTGCCGTACAGTTCAGGAGCTGCACGTGTCCTACTTGACCTGCGAGGTTCGGTAGTGTCCTCTTTCGGAGTTTCATGATCAATATCATTAGCTCTCTCTTCATTAGGTGAAGTCAACTTCGAAACAACTTCTGGTCCTGTGCTACTCGCCATTTCATGAAGAGAAGGTTCAATAACCTCTTCGAGTTCTACCTTCCGACTACTCACACCTTTCGCGAAGAAAGGATCCATTCTTGGCAACAAAAACCTTGCCCTTGGATCTGTGATAGAAGTTATACCCAATCGTTTCCTTAGGGTATCCTATGAAGACGATGTTTCCACTTTGGGTTCATGTTTATCTGGCTGAAGTTTCTTCACATAAACATCGCATCCGCAAACTTTAAGAAATGACAGCTTAGGTTTGTCTCCAAACCATAATTCATACGGTGTCGTTTCAACGGATTTAGATGGTGCCCAATTTAAAGTGAATGCAGCGGTTTCCAGTGCATAACCCCAAAATGATAGTGGCAAGTCAGTCAGAGACATCATAGATCGAACCATATCCAAAAAAGTACGATTACGCCATTCCCACATACCTTACATTGTGGTGTTCCGGCAGGCGTGAGTTGTGAAACTATTCCACAATTTTTCGTATGTGTGCTAAACTCGTAACTAAGATACTCTCCTCCACGGTCGGACCACAGAAATTTGATCTTTCTGTTACGATGATTTTCCACTTCATTATGAAATTCCTTGAACTTTTCAAAAGTGTCAGATTTATGTTTCATCAAATAGATATACCCGTATCTACTCAAATCATCTGTGAAAGTAACAAAATAACGATATCCACCTCGTGCCGACACACTCATTGGTCCACACAAATCAGTATGTATGATTTCCAATAAATCTATCACCCGTTCCATTGAACCGGAAAACGGCGTTCTAGTCATCTTGCCCATAAGGCATGGGTCACATGTATCAAATGATTCAAAATAAAGTGATTCCAAAAGTCCATCAGAATGGAGTTTCTTCATGCGTATAACGCCAATATGACCTAGACAGCAGTGCCACATATATGCAGATATATCATTATCAAGTTTAATCCTTTTAGCATCAACATTATGAATATGCGTAATACTACTATCGGGATCCAATAGAAATAAACCATTCAACACAGGTGCATGACCATAAAAGATATCATTCTTATAAATCAAACAACCATGTTTTCAGATTTAAAGGAATAACCACTTTGTATCAAACACGACCCGGATACAATGTTCATGCTCAGTGCAGGCACCAAATAACAATTATTCAGATTTATAACTAATCCCGATGGTATATGGAGAGGTAGCGTCCTGACGGCAATCACATCAACTCTTGATCCATTGCCGACTCGCATCATGACCTCATTCCTTGCTAGTTATCACTTGTTCCGTAGCCCCTGAACCGAGTTACATATATTAGCAACCGATCCCGTATCAAATACCTAGGTGCTACTGCGAGTACTAGTCAAGTACACATCAATAACATGTATATCACATATACCTTTGTTTGCCTTGCCGGCCTTCTTGTCCGCCAAATACTTGGGGCAATTGCTCTTCCAATGGTCAGTCCCCTTGCAATAGTAACACTCAGTGTCAGACTTAGGGCCAGCTCAGGGTTTCTTTTCAGGTGTGGCAACAGATTTGCCACCCTTCTTTCCCCTGTTCTTGCCTTTCTTATCCTTCTTGAAACCGGTGGTCTTATTGATCATCAACACTTGATGTTCTTTCCTAATCTCCACTTCTACAGTCTTAAGCATTGACAGAAGCTCGGGAAGAGACTTCTTCATGCCCTGCATGTTATAGTTCATCATGAAGCTCTTGTAGCTATGTGGCAGAGATTGGAGAACACGATGTATTCCTAAGTAAATGGGAATCGTTATTCCCAAGGACACAAGCTTATCGGCGTACCCAGACATTTTGAGTACGTGCTTGATACGTCCATTTTGCATCACTATTCTATGTCTTAATTCACTATTATTCATTGATATATTTCATATTGAGAGGTGATACTTATGTTATTTCATCTATTTTTGCATGGTTGATGACGTTTGGAGCATGAACCACTGCAGTCAGGATTCTGATGGAAAATGTGCTGTTTGGAGGCAAAATTCACGAAGATCAAAAAATCCGGGAAAATATATAGAAAATCCTATTTTTCCAGAAGACTAAGGATGCCAGAAGATGGAGTGGAGATGGGCCACAGGGCCCCCACACTACCCCATGGCGCGGGAAGCCCTAGGCCGCGCCAGGAGGTGGTGTGGCCACCCTGGCCCACTCCAGCCTCTCCCCTCTGGCGTGTATTATCCTCCCGAAACCCTAAGACTCGGGGAGCGACCATAGAAAGATTCCGCCGCCTCTGCGGGGCGGAAAACACCGAGAGAGAAAGATCTCTCCCGCAGACAGATTTCTGCCGGGGGAATTCCTGCCCGGAGAGGGGAGATCGTCGCCATCAACACCACCATCAAGCTGGACTTCATTGGGATCATCATCATCATCATCACCACCATCATCACCATCAACACCCTCATCACCATCTCCATATTGCTGTAACAATTGCGTTGAATCTTGCATAGTTCATAGGGGAAACTTGCCCGATGTTGATTACCCTTTGTAGTTGATGCTATTGAGTGAACCATTGAATTATTGTTTATGTTCAGATTGTTATACATCATTAGTCCATCTCTGATCATGATCCATATGATGTCTTGTGAGTAGTTCGTTTTGTTCTTGAGGACATGGGAAAATTCTCGTTGTTAGTAGTGGAGTTGCGCTGGGAAAGATTCAATAGATTATTATTTAATTTGTGGTGTACTTCTTCTAGTGGTGTCATGTGAACGTCTACTACATGACACTTCACCTATATGGGCCTAGGGGAATGCATTGTGTATTTGGCTACTAATCGTAGGGGTTGCCGGAGTGACAAAAACCTGAACCCCCGTTAGGAAACCTTTACACAAGGGATGTAAGGGTCTTAGAGTTTAAAGTTGTGGTTAGGTTTCTACCTTAATTACTTTCTTGTACTTACGGATGTTTGCATGGGGTGTAATCACAAGTATGTATTAGTCTTGGATGGGGCGGTACATTAGCACAGGTTCACCCACACAACACTTAGCAAGCTAGAGAAGATTAATCAGCTATATGAAGCGAAAGCACTTGACAATCTTCCCATGTGTCCTCGAGAACGTTTGGTCATCTTAAGTAATACAACCAGCTTGTCCTTTGCTGCATAAAGGATTGGGCCACTTGCTGCATTTATTCCTACAGTCTTTTATTTACTTGTACTTTGTTTACTCAAAAAACCCTAAAAATCCATTTGCTAAGTATTTGGAGTGAATTCCTGATCCATACCCCTAGCCAGCACTTCTGCTCCTCGTTGGGTTCGACACTCTTACTTATCGAAAATACTGCGATACACCCCCTATACTTGTGGGTCATCAAGACTATTTTCTGGTGCCGTTGCCGGGGAGTGAAGCGCTATTGGAGAGTGGAACTGGTAAAGGAAACTTCTACTGTGAGTATTGTTTACTTCTATTAGTTTCTTTATTTTTGTTATGGATAATTCGCTGAGTTTCTTATTTGGTAATGCTACTACCACTGCTAAGGTAGTAGATAAGCCACTACCTGCTGAGTATGATGTTTTCAAAATACCTACAAGAATTATTGATCATGTTATGGATAACTACTATGTTGGGGATGGAACTGTCCATCCCGGTGATCATTTACTCTTTATACACGAATTATGCAGGTTGTTCAAGTGTGCAGGTATTAGTACAGATCATGTTAAGAAGAAGTTATTCTCCTTATCACTGAAAGGAAGAGCTGAGGAATGGTATAAGCTGCCGAAGAATGGTCAAGCTCTGGAATGGGAGGAAATAGTGCCTCTCTTTTATTCAATGTTTTATCCTCCTAGTGAGATTCATAAAGATCGGAATCAAATATACAACTTTTGGCCTCTTGATGGAGAGAGTACAACTCAAGCTTGGGGGAGATTGAAGTTACTAATGCTCAAATGTCCCATTCATGAGCTCCCCAACAATATTATTATCAATAACTTTTATGCAAGGCTCCCTCTACATGACAAGGATTTATTGGATGCTTCTTGTGCTGGATCATTCACTCGTATGGAAGAGGAAACTAAATGGGACCTTCTAGACCGTATTCAAGACAATGCTGAAGCTTGGGAGAATGACAAAGGTAGAAAGTCAGGTATAAATTATGATTATGAATGCATTGAATCTTTTATGGGAACTGATGACTTTCAAAATATTAGTAATATTTATGGTCTTGATTTGCAAGTTATTACGAATTGCTTTAGAGCTTTTGCTTCCTATATCAAAATTCCAAAAAGGGGATGGAACAAATACAATGCACCTTACAAAGATATTGTTGACTATGCTCCTATTGGAAGTGCTGAGTATTGGATTATCGACCCCATCTTACCCGAACCTTATATCGAGAAGATTCCCTTCCCCGAAAAGGTAAAGGACCATCCTATGATAACTAATGTAATCACCAAAAGTGGAAAAAGAACTGTAAAACCTGATGAACAAATAAACATTGAACCTGTGGTAGCAATTGTGAAAGACCTTGTCACTAAAAGCATAGAAGATGGGCACATAGTCTTTTGTGAGGATGCTTCTAATATTGTTTCACATCCCAATAGAACTAAAAAGGCTAGTGTTCCTGTGCTTTCTGTTAGAATTTGTGATCATTGCTATTATGGTTTATGTGATATTGGTGCAAGTTCCAGTGCTATTCCTTATGAGCTTTACAGAGAAATTATGCATGAAATCAGTCCTTGCGAGTCGGAAGAGATTGATGTGGTTATTCACCTTGCTAATAGAGAGACCATCTCTCCAATTGGTATTGTACGAGACATGGAAGTTCTTTGTGGTAAGATTAAGTACCCTGCTGATTTTCTAGTACTTGGTCCGGCTGCTAGTAAAACCTACCCTATCATTTTTGGTAGACCTTTCTTGAGCTATTATTGATTGTAAGAGGGAGACAATCTTGACTAAGTTTGATGGGGAATCTTATGAGTTTATTTTTTCGAAATTTCCTAAAGAACCCTGCGAAGAGGAAACCCAACTTGCTTCTATTTCTCTTGCTCCTAACAATGAGGATTTTAGGGTTGAACAACTTGCTTCTATTTCTCTTGCTCCTAACAATGCTTTGCAACAATTTATGGAAGATCATGGAAGTGAAATCCTCATGGAAGGAAGGAATGAGATTGACAGGATTCTCCGTGATCAACCTATGATGCTTAAGCACGACTTGCCTATAGAAGACTTGGGTACCACGATGCCACCTAAAAAGGATCCGGTTTTCGAACTAAAACCTCTCCCTGATGATCTTAAATATGCTTATATTGATGATAAAAAGATATATCCTATTATTGTTAGCGCTAAACTTTCAGGGAAGGAAGAAGAAAGGTTATTGGAAGTTTTGAGGAAACATCAAGGAGCTATGGGCTATACTCTGGCTGATTTAAAAGGGATTTTACCTACTATATGTCAGCATTCTATCAACATAGAACCAGATGCGAAGCCAGTAGTGGAGCACTAACGACGTTTAAATCCTAGGATGAAGGAAGTGGTAAGGAATGAGGTATTGAAACTCCTTGATGTTGGTATTATTTACCCTATTGCTGATAGTGAATGGGTTAGTCATGTTCATTGTGTTCCTAAAAAGGGAGGTATTACCGTTGTCCCTAATGATAATGATGAGCTTATTCCTCAAAGAATAGTGGTAGGCTATAGGATGTGCATCGATTTTAGGAAAGTCAATAAAGTTACTAAGAAAGATCACTACCCGCTTCCTTTTATTGATCAAATGTTGGAAAGGTTGTCTAAAAAGACCCATTTTTGTTTTCTTGATGGTTATTCTGGTTTCTCTCAAATTGTTGTTAAACAACAATATGAAGAAAAAACTACTTTTACTTGCCCTTATGGAACTTATGCTTATAGACGTATGCCTTTTGGTTTATGTAATGCTCCTGCTACTTTCCAAAGGTGCATGTCTGCTATCTTTCATGGTTTTTGTGAGGAAATTGTAGAAGTGTTCATGGATGACTTTTCTGTCTATGGAACCTCTTTTGATAATTGTCTGCACAACCTTGATAAAGTTTTGCAGAGATGTGAAGAAACTAATCTTGTTCTTAATTGGGAGAAATGCCACTTCATGGTTAATGAAGGGATTGTTCTTGGGCATAAAGTTTCTGAAAGAGGCATAGAAGTTGATAGAGCTAAGGTTGAGGCAATTGAGAAGATGCCATGTCCAAGAGACATCAGAGGTATTCGTAGTATCCTTGGTCATGCTGGTTTCTATAGGAGGTTTATTAAAGACTTCTCTAGGATATCAAAACCTCTCACTAATCTTCTTCAAAAAGATGTAGCCTTCATTTTTGATGATGATTGTAGGGAAGCTTTTGAAACTCTTAAGAAGGCTTTAACTACAGCCCCTATTGTTCAACCACCTAATTGGAGTTTACCCTTTGAAATAATGTGTGATGCTAGTGATTTTGCTGTAGGGGCTGTCCTTCGGCAACGTATTGATAAAAAGTTAAACGTTATCCATTATGCTAGTAAGACTCTAGACGCTGCTCAAAGGAATTATGCCACTACTGGAAAGTAATTTCTAGCTGTTGTTTTTGCCTGTGATAAGTTTATGCCCTATATTGTGGACTCAAAAGTAACCATTCATATTGATCATGCTGCTATTAAATATCTTATGACGAAGAAGGACGCTAAGCCTAGGCTTATTAGATGGGTACTGCTTTTACAAGAGTTTGATCTACATATAGTAGATAGGAAGGGTGCTGAAAACCCTGTAGCTGATAATTTATCTCGTTTGGAAAACATCTCTTTTGACCCTATGCCTGTTAATGATAGTTTCCCAAATGAACAGTTAGCTGTAGTAGGGGTGAGCTTGCGAGGAAGCCCTTGGTATGCTGATTATGCTAACTTTATTGTCTCCAAGTATTTGCCTCCAACTTTTACATCTCAGCAAAGTAGAAAGTTCTTCTACGATTTGAGGCATTATTTTTGGGATGACCCACACTTATACAAAGAAGGAGTGGATGGTATTATGCGAAGATGTGTTCCAGAATATGAACAAAAGGAGATTTGCGTAAATGTCATGGTAGTGCCTATGGAGGACATCATGCAGGAGATAGAACTGCACAAAAGTTACTACAATAAGGTTTCTACTGGCCTACCCTTTTTAAAGATGCAAGAAAATTTGTTTTATCTTGTGATGAATGTCAGCGTGTTGGTAATATTTCTAGATGCAATGAAATGCCTATGAACTACTCTCTAGTTATTGAACCTTTTTATTGTTGGGGATTTGACTTTATGGGTCCTTTCCCTCCTTCGAAAGGCTACACTCATATTCTTGTTGCCGTTGATTATGTTACTAAGTGGGTAGAAGCCATTCCTACAAAGAGTGCTAATGGGGAGACTTCTCTAAAAATGCTTAAGGATATTATCTTTCCTAGGTTTGGGGTGCCTAGGTATCTCATGACTGATGGGGGTTCTCATTTCATTCATGGTGGTTTTAGGAAGACCCTTGCTAAATATGATGTTAATCATAGAATTTCTTCAGCTTATCACCTCGAAACTAGCAGGCAAGTAGAGTTATCAAATAGAAAATTAAATCTATCTTGCAAAAGACTGTTAATAGGTCTAGAAAAAACTGGGCTAAGTTGAATGATGCTTTATGGGCTTATAGAACTGCTTACAAAAATCCTATGGGAATGTCTCCTTATAAAATGGTTTATGGGAAAGCTTGCCACCTACCCTTAGAATTAGAACACAAAGCTTACTGGGAAGTGAAAGAACTAAATAGAGGTTGTAAGCTCGCTGGTGAGAAAATATTATTTGACTTAAGTTCTTTAGATGAATGGAGGAGTGAAGCCTATGAGATTGCTAGGCTCTTTAAGGAAAAAGTTAAAAGATGGCATGACAAGCGAATACTTAAGAGAGAATTTCATGTTGGTGAGAAAGTTCTATTGTATAGGTCTCGTCTCAGATTTTTTGCAGGTAAGCTACTATCAAAATGGGAAGGACCTTTCATCATTGAAGAAGTATACCGTCCAGGAGCAATAAAAATTTCTTCTCTAAAAGATAATACTACACAAGTAGTGAATGGACAGCGACTCAAACACTATATTGCTGGAGATTCTTACAATGAAGATGTTAATGCCTTTCAAGTTATAACTCCGGAGAAATTCATCGAGGACCAAATTCAGAGACCTGCAGAGTCTGTTTTCAAATAGGTAACAGTTCTGGTAAGAAAAGTTTCGCGAAAATACAATACAACTATATTTTTGGAGTTTTCAGTCGATAAGGAAAGTTACGAAGCGAAAAAGGGACGGAACGGGAGCCGGGGTAGCCCACACCACCCTGTGGCGCGGGCCCACTCCTAGCCGCGCCACCAGGTGGTGAGGTCACCCCAGACCCCGCCTCCGACTCGTTTTCTCCCAGTACCTTCCTTTTGATATGAAACTTCGTAATATATAACCCCCCAGATCCCCCGAGGTCCGTATATCGTGTTTTCGTCGTGTTTTTGTTTCGATCTATTTCTGTCAGGACATACTCTTGGAAAGCTTAGAAGCACAATGGTGTCCGCCAAGGATAACGGGAAGGAGCCTATGGAGGAAGATCTCCAAGACCCCAAGCAGGGGCTGGTACCTTTAGTCTCTTGCCCTGCATCAACGGAAGCCCTACGAGTCACTAAGGAGTTCTGCTAAAAGTACCGAGACTTGAGGAGGAAGGTGGACATGCTTGAATGGGAGAATAATAGGCTTCACAAGAAGCTGGAAGATTACCTCACGTCAACTAAGAAAATATTACCACCACCACCAAAGGAGTAATTCGTCATCAGGTTTGGCATCCCCTTGGTTTGTTCCAAGCTTGGGGGAAGTGCCGCGGTATCACATCACTATCTTCTATCTTTTTACCTTATTAGTAGAGTCATATAATGAATAGAGGAGTTATTATGTAGTATGGTTTGGATTATGGAAGTGTCCCGTCTCTCGTTAGATATGTATCCCTTGGTGTGAGTTGTCGTTATGGAATATTAATGATAAGTTCTATCATCCACTCTTTTGCATAGCTTATATTAGTTTTCAATTCGTGGTTATATGATTGATCTTGTTGTTAGTATTGGTATCACTTTGGGATCATTGAGTTAATTTAGTTGGTTTTGGCAAACCTGGCTCGGTCAGTAGCAGCACTATTTTTGAGAGTTGAATGAAAAAAAGACAAAAGTACTCTAAAGAAAAATTATTTCATCATCTTTCTTTCTTGATTTGCTCATAAGTCTAGTATTCTCTAGTTAATATCTTTTGTGCTTCCAAGGAAGATTGCATGTTTGTGTTTATCACTTGTATGTTTGTTTGTTTCCTTCAACTCTTGTACTTGCTACCGAGCCTTGCTAGCCAAAAACCTGTACTGAGAGGGAATTCTTCTGGTGCATCCACCTCCTTTAAACCAAAACCTTTGCCATTTGTGTCCACCATACCTACCTAGTAGCATTATTGCTATTCCAAGTAAATTCTTGTTTTATCTACCTCCCAAATTAAACTTGTTATGCGAAAATTAGTGATTAAAGCTCTCACGAACTTGATGGCACACTTTAGTTCCTTGCACTTAATAAACTTGACCTATTGGGTCCTTCTTTGTTGCGTATATTCTTACGCTTTATGAGTTGAAGTTAGCCGAACCATGTATCATGGGGACCGCTTTCAACACTTCATTTGGTACTTTGTAACTAGTTGATATCATGGTCTTTTGCTTATGGATCCCGGCGGTGTGAAATAAATGTGGAACTTGTAAGATCATGGAGTTTATATGTGTGTTAGAGAAACGCCTGGGCCGCTAGCCTAAGCCATGCCTAATCATGGTGGAAACTTGCAGCATAACTATAGTGAGCATTCTATGAAGCATCCTCAATAAAAACCTATGCAAATAGCAAATAAAAATATCGCTGAGATGCTCACTGTCTGCTTGCCTTGTCATTTTGATTATGGGATAACTCCTGTGTCATGTGCAAGGGGTACCCCGTTGGCGGTTCTCAATAATACGCATGTATTTACAATGACAAGAGCTTGCTCGTGACTGAAGTTGAGTAGCATGAGGATCGGTACTCATAAGTAAGGGGCATGAGATTTCAACTTATAACTTGTCAAGCATATCCTCTTAGTTGTGTCACTTTTACCTTAATCACCTAAAGATGCCTATGATAGGGGCAATGAGAGCAGAAAGCTAGTAAGTATCATAATTTTTGGGAGCTCTTTATGAGACTTGCAATCCCTGCTTCCCTCTGCGAAGGGCCTTTCTTTTACTTTGTAGTTGAGTCAGTAAACCTACTCCCTTCTATCTCAGCAAGTATTTTGAGTTGTTGTGTTTCATTCATTCATATGTTGATTTATTCAATCATGTTTCTTATGTTCCTTGTTTTGCACATTGCTCTTATCTTGATGTTTACTACTTTGAAAGCTATCATTGAAAAACCAGCTATTTGTGAACTCCAGCAAATTATCAACTATTCTTCGACCAAGAGCTAAGTTTGCCATTACCAATTATGATTCACTTTATGTATCTTTATTGTGTTTCCTTTACTTATTAGAAGTTGAGTTATATAATAGTGAGTTGTCTTCTATTATGATCTATGTATTTGATGAATGTGATGCTTCTTGTCCATATTCTTTTATCAACTCTTCACTCCATAAACCTGAGGCCATGTTTATTGAGCTCAGTTTCGCTTGGGGACAAGTGAAGTCTAATCTTGGGGGGAGTTGATACATCCATTTTGCATCACTATTCTATGTCTTAATTCACTATTATTCATTGATATATTTCATATTGAGAGGTGATACTTATGTTATTTCATCTATTTTTGCATGGTTGATGACTTTTGGAGCATGGACCGCTGCAGTTAGGATTCTGATGGAAAATGTCCTGTTTGGAGGCAAAATTCGCAAAGATCAGAAAATCCCGGAAAATATACGGAAAATCCTATTTTCCAGAAGACTAAGGATGCCAGAAGATGGAGTGGAGATGGGCCACAGGGGGCCCACACCACCCCATGGCGCGGGCAGCCCTAGGCCGCGCCAGGAGGTGGTGTGGCTACCCTGGCCCACTCCAGCCTCTCCCCTCTGGCGTATATTATCCTCCTGAAACCCTAAGACTCGGGGAGCGACCACAGAAAGATTCCGCCGCCTCTGCGGGGCGGAAAACACCGAAAGAGAAAGATCTCTGTGGCAGACAGATTTCTGCCGGGGGAATTCCTTCCCGGAGAGGGGAGATCGTCCCCATCAACACCATCATCAAGATGGACTTCATCGGGATCATCATCATGATCATCACCACCATCATCACCATCAGAACCCTCATCACCATCTCCATATTGCTGTAACAATTGAGTTGAATCTTGAATAGTTCATAGGGGAAACTTTCCCGGTGTTGATTACTCTTTCTAGTTGATGCTATTGAGTGAACCATTGAATTATTGTTTATGTTCAGATTGTAATACATCATTATTCCATCTCTGATCATGATCCATATGATGTCTTGTGAGTAGTTCATTTTGTTCTTGAGGACATGTGAGAAGTCTCGTTGTTAGTAATGGAGTTGCGTTGAGAAAGATTCAATAGATTGTTATTTAAGTTGTGGTGTACTTCTTCTAGTGGTGTCATGTGAACGTCGACTACATGACACTTCACCTATATGGGCCTAGGGGAATGTATTGTGTATTTGGCTACTAATCATAGGGGTTGCCGGAGTGACAGAAACCTGAACCCCCGTTAGGAAACCACTGCACAAGGGATGTAAGGGTCTTATTTAAAGCTGTGGTTAGGTTTCTACCTTAATTACTTTCTTGTACTTACAGATTTTTGCAAGGGGTATAATCACAAGTATGTATTAGTCTTGGATGGGGCGATACATTAGCACAGGTTCACCCACACAACACTTAGCAAGCTAGAGAAGATTAATCAGCTATATGAAGCGAAAGCACTTGACAGTCTTGCCATGTGTCCTCGAGAACGTTTGGTCATCTTAAGTAATACAACCAGCTTGTGCTTTGTTGCATAAAGGATTGGGCCACTTGATGCATTTATTCCTACTGTCTTTTATTTACTCTTACTTTGTTTACTTGCTTTATCAAAAACCCCTAAAAATCTGTTTGCTAAGTATTTGCAGAGAATTCTTGATCCATACCACTAGCCAGCACCTTCTGCTCCTTGTTGGGTTCGACACTCTTACTTATCGAAACTACTGCGATACACCCCCTATACTTGTGGGTTATCAGTGCTCACTAACGGATCTGTTCTCCTCCATCATGCAGCTAAAGAACTTTTCAGTAGCATTATAACTCTCTACGGCAGCATGGGTATCGAAAATCATTTTCAATTCTCCCATGGTATCAAAGGAATTGCCATTTTCGAAACGCTTTTGAAGTTCTGGCTCTAGCCCATATAGTATGCCGCAATGAACTAAGTTATGGTCCTCCTGACGAGTCACATAGACATTATTTTCCTCATCAGGGGCATCAGGAGCTGGTGGGGGGCCTAGCGGCGCCTCTATCACATATAGCTTTTGTGCAGAAGTGAGGAGAATCCTCATATTCGTAGCCTAGTTGGTGAAGTTTCTACCATTCGCAGCAAGTTTCTCTTTCTCTATGAACACATTGAAATTAAAAGCAGGTGGTGCCATCTACAATATAATTTGTAAAGTTTATTTGGACTAATTTTATGATAGAGTGAGTTCAACTAATCCAAATTACTAATGAACTCCCACTCAAAAACGACATCCCTCGTGTCCTTTTGGTGATTACATGTACCAAATCCACTACACCAAGTCCGATCATCACGTGAGTTGATGTAGCTTCAAAGGCGAGCATGTATATGGGCATCATATCAACTATATGACTCATGCTTAACCTTTTGGTCCGTGTTCCGAGGCCATGTCTGTACATGCTAGGCTCGCCAAGTAAGAACCTTAGTATTCACATGTGTAAAACTGTCTTACACCCGTTCTTATGAAAGCATAGAGTCGAGTACACCCGATCATCACATGATGTCTCGAAACACGATCCATAGAACGGTGCATACTTAAGGAAGAACACATTTTATCTTGATATCTAAATCAGGGATCATCTTACAATGCTACAAAAAGCGCCAAACTAGCAGTATAAGATGCTAACATCTAATGTGTAAAGTGAGACGATATGGTCCATGCATTTGATCTCTATCATTTGCATCGTGGTATGATCTCTATCATTCCTTTGTGTGTAAGGCCAAGGTCTATGGAACTTACACGTTGAGTGCGTAAGAGTATCTATCATACATCTACTTACAACAATACCATATCAAGACACTAGCCTAGCAACGATCTAAACTAGACGCCTCTAATTTATCAATTGCAAGTTTTACGTGGCTTAGGGATTTTGGAGATAGAACCGGTCTTACCTACAAACATGAACCACACCGAGGATAACCAAGTTATTAGCAACTCGTTGTAAATCAGATATTGACTATAGTAGGAGAGACAGACACCCACCAGCCACTTATGCAAAACAAGTTGCATGTCAGTCGTGGAACCGGTCTCATGTACGATGACATGTAAGGTTGGTCCGGGCCGCTTCATCCCACTATGCCACCAATGTCCAAAATACATAGAAGATGCAATAACATGATCATCATCGCCCACATATAAATATATGTGTACTACCCATGCAAAGCACCTACGCATAGATCAGGCTCTGATACCACTGTTGGGTCCGCAACATAGAAAACAAAAAAATTCCTACGATGAGAACTATATGCCAAGATCTATCTACTAGATACAGAGCACCGGGTGGACATACATCCATGGAGAACTTACACTCGAAGACAATGAGTTTTGTTAACGAGTAGGAACTCGTGGTTGATGTAGTCGTACACTTGCCGATCTCAAGATCGTGTGGAAGTCCGAGCGCCGCAAATCAGCAGCGCATCCGTCCTCGCACACATGTTCAAGCCACCGGACAACCTCCACCTCCTCGCTCCAGCGATGCAGCGGAAGCAGCAACTCCTTCTAGATGAAATGCCACCAGGAACATGTATCTCGCTAATCCGAGACCATGGGGGAATAATTCTAGAGGGGGAGAGAGAGATACTTCACGAGGAGGTGTCAGGAAGAAGGGTGAGAGGGGTGGCCTTTTATAGGAGGAGCGGGGTACCCCTCCCCATGGCCGGCGCTCCATGGGGGGTGACACCTCACCTCCTGCATTCATGTGGTGGTAACTCCTCCACATTAAAATGCCCCTTCACATTCTCTTTTAAAGTCTCCACTTTAAATGCATTAAAATTCTCTATGTTTAATGCACTCTCATTTAATAAAACTCTTTTATTAAATTTATTCAGAATTTTGTTAATTACTTTAATTAAGAAACATTCACATAAAACCCCTTGCAACATTTCAATATCACATGCAGAACCACTTTCTGCAATTTCACCCAAAACAATTCCCGCGCTTTGCAATTCTTTTGTCTGAAACATATGTGCTCTAAAATGGTGTCCGATAACTCTTAAGTGTGTCACCCTACGGTTCGCGAATAATGCAGACATGATTGAGACTCCTCTCAGATCAGTAATCAGAAACGGGACCTGGAGATCCATACTGACTCCTACACATTCACCGATGACTTCTGTCATCGTGAGAACCTTTAACGCTAGTAACTTAATCCCTTTGTCTCATGATATAATACATGTTCGAGATTCGATCATCGGTATCCAAATACCTAGTTTGATCTTGTTACCGACATGCACTCTTTTCTCGTTCCCATGATATAACGTTCTAGTGATCACATCACTTGCTTGCAAGCTATCTTAATGTGATATCACCGAGAGGGCCCAGAGTATATCTATCCGTCATCGGGATTGGCAAATTCCACTCTTGATCCATGAGCCTCAACATAACACCTTCGTAGCACTGAACCCACCTTTATAGTCACCCTGTTATGGTGTGACGTTTGATGTTATCAAGATACTCTTCCGGTGTTAGCAATTAACATGATCTCATGGTCTAAGGATAAAGATTACTTCGTATGATGTTATAGCAATGTAAACATAATGACTTGATTGTAATGCTATACTTCGGATGAATGTTCATCACATCATTTCACAAATGCTGTGACCTTGTTATTAACAACATCCAATGTCTATGATTAGGAAACCTTGATCATCTTGTTAATCAACAAGCTAGTCTATAAGAGAGGCATAACTAGGAACCCTTTTTGTTTATTAAACAGAGATGTATTGACGTTTCCGATCAATACAATTATAGCATGCAAAATAAACATCTATCATATATGAGGAATACATAATAACAACTTTATTATTGCCTCTCAGGGCATATTTCCTTCAGCACCGCCTTTAAATCCTCCTCTTCGCGGCTATCTCGCTGCCTCCTCTGTGCTCATATAGTCTCTTATCACTCTTTATTTTTTTAATAGAAAAAAGGAAATAAATTCTTCTTACTTGCTTTTCAGAAAATAAATTCCTATCACTTGGAAAAATGAAATTGATTAATTTTGTTTTTAATATCTTCGATTGTTTTCAAAACATGGCCAAATTTGTCGGCAAGCAATTTCTTGGATATGGGATCATAAGCATAAAGTACATTATATATAAAGGACCTAAAAAGGGAAAATTACATCGAGGTCCATAAATTTAGCACAAAGGACCCTAAAATTGAGCAAAGAAAACAGTCGGATTCGGCTCCTTTTCAAGAGAGCAGCTGGTCGAGCCATACTCTTTATACTACTTCCTCTTCGATTGTTTTCAAAATATGGCCAAATCTGTTGTCATGCAAATTCTTGAATATGGGATCATCAACATAAAGTATGATGTAGAGATATGGCCTTGACCTCGTGGTCGGTCGGCTTGAAAATCTAGGATTTTTCATACTTGTTGACAACTATGCTTAAATTCGTTGAAATTTCATCACTTACTTTTAGGTTAGCATTTTACACGGTCGATGGGAGTACATTCTACATCAAAGACCTAGAAAAGGGGGAAATTACATCGAGGTCCATACATGTAGCACAAAGGACCCTGAATTTGAGCAAAGAAAACAATCAGGTTCGGCTCCTTCTTAAGAGAGCAGTTGAGTGAGCCATAATCTTCATACTACTTTCTCTTCAATTATTTTCACAATATGACCAAATCTATTACCATGCAATTTCTTGGATACTCGATCATCAGAATAAAGTATGATGTGGAGATATAGCCTCGACCTTGTGGTCGTTCGGCTTGAAATCAAAGAATGTTCATACTCGTTGACAACTATAAGCTGAAATTCGTTTAAATTTCACCACTTACTTTTAGGTTAGAATTTTATAAGGTCGATGGGAGTACATTTAACAACAAGGACCTAAAAAGGGGGAACATTATATCGAGGTCCATACATTTAGCACAAAGGACCCTAATATTAAGCAAGCAAAACAGTAGGGTTTGGTTCCTTCTCAACAGAGTAGCTGATCAAGCCACACTCTTCATACTACTTCATCTTCGATTGTTTTCCAAATATGGCCAAATTTCCCGATATGCAAATTCTTGAATATGGGATCATCAGCATAAAGTATGATGTAGATATGTCCTTGACCTTGGTCATTCGTCTTGAAATACAAGAATGGTTTGTTCCCGTTGACAACTAAGCTTAAATTCGTTTAAATTTCACCACTTACTTTTAGGTTAGAACTTTACACGGTCAATCGTAGTACAATTTATATCAGGGACCTCAAAAAAGCAAAAATTACGTCGAGGTCCATACATTTAGCATAAAGGACCATAAAAGGAAAATTTTCTGGTTCGGCTCCTTCTCGAGATATTAGTTGATCTGAGCCACTCACTTGATACTACTTCCTCTTCGATTGTTTTCAAAATATGGCCAAATTTGTTGCCATGCAAATTCTCTCATATGGGATCATCAACATAATGTATGATGGTTGATATATATGGCCTTGACCTTGGTCGGTCGGGAAATCCAATAATGGTCATACTTGTTGACCAGTAAGCTAAAAAATCGTCGAAATTTCACCACTTAGACTTTTAGGTTAGAATTTTACACGGGCATGGAAGTACATTTTATATCAAGGACCTAAAAAAGGGAAAATTACGTCGAGGTCCATACATTTAGCACAAAGGACCCTAAAATTAAGCAAGGAAAACAGTCGGGTTCGGCTCCTTCTCGAGAGAGTAGCGGATCAAGCCATACTCTTCATACTACTTCATCTTCAATTGTTTTCAAAATATGGCAGAATTTGTTGGGGTGCAAAATTTTGGAATATGGGATCATTACCTGTGTTGTTCATCTTGAAATCCCAGAATGGTTCATACTCGTTGACAACTAAGCTTAAATTTGTTTAAATTTCACCACTTAATTTTAGGTTAGATTTTTACACGGTTGGTCAGAGTACATTTTACACCAGGGACGCGAAAAAGCAATAATTACATGAAGGTCCATACATTTATCATAAAGCTCCCTAGAAGGAAAACAAATCTGGTTCGGCTCCTTCTCGAGAGATCAGCTGATCTGAGCCAAACTTTACACACTACTTCCTCTTCGATTCTTTTCAAAATAGTGTAATTTGTCGCCATGCAAATTCTCTCATATGGTATCATTAACATAAAGTATGATGTTGATATGGCTTTTACCTTGGTCGTTCGGCTTGAAATCTAATAATGGTCATACTCATTGACAAGTAAGCTTAAAATCGTCGAAATTTCACCACTTACACTTTTAGGTTAGAATTTTACACGGGTGTGGAAGTACATTTGACATCAAGGACCTAAAAAAGTGAAAATTATGCCGAGCTCCATACATTTAGCACAAAGGACCCTTATATTAAGCAAGGAAAATAGTCAGGTTTGACTCCTTCTCTAGAGAGCAGCTGATCAAGCCATACTCTTCACACTACTTCATCTTCGATTGTTTTCAAAATATGGCCAAATTTGTCGGCATGCAAATTCTTGGATATGGGATCATATGCATAAAGTATGGTGTAGATATGGCTTGACCTTGGCCGTTTGTCTTGAAAATCCAAGAATATGGTTCATACTCGTTGACAACTAAGCTTAAATTCGTTGAAATTTCACCACTTACTTTTAGTTTATAATTTTACACGGTTGGTGGGAGTACATTTTACATCAAGGACCTAGAAAGGGAAAATTACATGGAGATCCATACATTTAGCACAACGGACCCTACAAAGGAATTTTTTTTGTTTTGTCTCCTTACCGAGAGACCAGTTGATCTGAGCCAAACTCTTCATACTACTTCCTCTTCGATTATTTTCAAAATATGGCCAAACCTGTTGCCATGCAGATTCTCCGATATGGGATCATCAGCATAAAGTATGATGTTTATATGGCCTTGACCTTGGTCGTTCGACTGAAATCCAAGAATGTTCATACTCGTTGACAAGTAAGCTTAAAATCGTCTAAATTTGACCACTTACACTTTTAGGTTAGAATTTTACACGGTGTGTGGAAGTACATTTTACATCAAGTACCCAAAAAGGGAAAATTACATCGATGTCCATACATTTAGCACCCCCTAAAAATAAGCAAGGAAAACAATCGTGTATGGCTCCTTCTCGAGAGAGCAGCTGATCGAGCCATACACTTCGTACTACTTCATCTTTGATTGTTTTCAAAATATGTCCAAATCTACCGGCATGCTAATTCTTGGACATGTTATCATCACCATAAAGTATGATGTTGATATGGCCTTGACCTTGGTCGTAAGGCTTGAAATCCAAGAATTTTCATACTCGTTGACAACTAAGCTTAAATTTGTCAAATTTCCTAACTTACACTTTTTGGTTAGAATTTTACACAGATGGTGGGGGTACATTTACACCAAGGACCTAAAAAAAGGTAAAATACACTAAGGTCCATGCATTTAGCATAAATGAGGCTCCTCGAGAGAGCAGATGATCGGGCCCTACTCTTCATACTACTTCCTCTTTGATTTACAAGAAAAAAATTATTGTGGAGGGAACTGGGAGCCGAGTAGTACTATTCTGAAGGGAACTGGAGCAGAGGAACATGTGTCCGTTTTCATTTTATTCAACCTCGCCTATACGCTCTATCCCTACTTCTACTCCAAGCGCCGCCGTTCCTCTTCTCCACAATGACGCTTTGCGATCCTGTTCACCACATAGTATGAGAGTGTTGGTTCTTCTCCCTGTCCCGCCTGCCGCCATCGATCTTCCCGCTTTTCCAGAAAACCAAATCAAGCCACTGTCCAACTTCCATCAGCGCCCTTGCGATGGCAGGACCGAGCAAGGACAGTGATGATTCTGAGTTGTTCCAGCATGTTTTTACTGAAGGCCCGCTTGAAGAACTCATAACCAGATGCGACTTCATCACCGTCGCGAGCCTCGCTGGTTCGTCCAAACATCTTCTTGACTCGGCAAAATATAGTGCAACTTTACATGCTTCTCAGCTGTTTGGCCTCCCCTGTGTTCTTCATTCTCACCTGACTAAGAAACCATGGGAATCCAACGAGTACTTCGAGGGCAAGGGCACGGCATGCAAGCTGACGCTGCTGGATAGGTTCTTCTCCAATGTTGTGTTCCCGAATTGTATGGGTAAGCAGTGGGTAGGTGCCAATGGAGATTGGATCACCACCATTGGGTCTGAGTGCAAGTGGGAGCTTGTCAACGTGTACACTCACCAACACGTTCCTCTCCCACAAGTCAAAGAGTTTGTACCCACCAACGATCCATTTACATTCATGCATAATGACGCCCTATTCTCCTCCGGAAGATTGCTATTTGCCGAGCTCCCACAACTACGACTGATTATTTAGATTTCTCTCTTGTCGCTATCTTTGACTACTCAATTGTTACCCATGATGGCAATGCATATGCATGGATAGTTCTTGAGAACCACTTCTAGTGCTATTTCAGATACAGCGATGCACTTATCCACAAGGGTCTGGTGTTTGTAGCCACTAAGAGTGGCAGTGTTTATGTTTGGAATCATCTGTATTTTGGTAAGTTTGATCCATTCCTGTTCTAAACACTAGCTTCAGTTTTAATGGATGTAAACTAATGTTGGCTGATATGGCCGTCATTTCTTTTTGTAGGTCCTATTCTGCTCCCGTCACCACCTGTCGTGCATGTCGAGGAGGGAAACCTTGATGCCATAGATGATGACGAGCACGAACCTGGTTTATGGTTCTTAGAAATATCTGTAGATGAATCTCGCCTTCTTCTTATCCCTACAGTGGGTGTTGCTGATGAGGAGTTTTATGGCGGTACCTATTATGGTCATGGCAATCCTTTTGCTGATCATAGTGTTGATCGCTAAGGTCGCACTTGTGGCACCTATGCTACTAGGTTTGGCTGCAAGGTGTACTCAAAGGACACTGCTTACTTGTATCCACCTAAGCCATGGATAGAAATTGCTAACTTGGGAGCATATTCACTTTTCCTTGGATTGAACTATCCGATTAATATTGCGGTAGGTGGTGCAGATGTAGCCCCAGGATATCTGACGAGAAGCAACTGTGTCTAAACCTCCCACCATGCAATAGGACTTGGATATATGCCGTTTCCTGAAATATGCCGCTTCAGTCTAAATACCGAAGAAGAAGCTGTTGGTTTCTCAACCAACACTGCATGTAAATCTCCGGAGACTCCATTATGGTTCATCTCGAGCATTGCCAATGCTCGTGATTGGAACCAGACTACCGTAAGTAATCGTAATACTATGTAATAGGATAGCTCAGTTTAGATCAAGTGAAGTAGATGGTCTTTCTTTTCTTTTGTAACTTGGCCTTGTCATAAACTCATAATCTAGACGAGGCTTTGGGCATTTTGAGTTGCCTATGGACGTCACACACAGGCATTAATGCGAGAAGGAGCCATGCACACAAAAGCAGACTTGATCGTCAGTTTTGTTTATTCCAATGACGAGTATTCGAAGAAAAGGGAAAACTGAATCTGTCACTTTGAAATGCTGCTAAATATGTCCAAGTGGCGCTGAATGTGAACCGTGAATTTGTCGTTTTTTCTTTCTTATTATGTACTGCTGCATCTTTCAAATGCTACTGAACCTATCAAAAGTTTTGTTTGGTACTTGTTCAGTACTTGCTACATCTATTGAATTTCAATGTCCGCATTGCTGAATCTGTCAATTCTTTTGGTCACTATCTGTATACTGCCACAATCTGTCAAGTGCTACTGAATCTGAAACGGGAATCTATCTGATTTTTTTACGATCTATTCTATACTATTGAATCTTCCAAATGCTACTAAATCTGTCAAATGTTCTGTCGTTACTATTAGTACAATATTTTGTAGAACGAACTATGATGTACTGGTACTTGGTTAGATGAAGTGCATCAGATTGTCTTGCTTTTCTTTTGAAACTTAGCATTATTAGAATTATCTGGATGAGTCTTGGGCATTTTGGATTGCTATAGGCGGTCATAGAGGCATTGATGTCAGGAGGAGGTACTCACACTGAAGCATACTTGATCGTCAGTTTTGCTTGCTCCAATGATTGAGTCTATTCGGAGAACAGGCCAAACTGATCGTGGGCCAAGTTTTTTTTAGCTGGAACAAGAACTGATTCTCTCTGTACTGCTATTGAATTTCAAACAGGAAAGCTACTTAATCTCTCAAATGTGCTGTTGTTTCGAATCCGGCAGAGCACATCACAATGCAAATTTTATTAACCAGGAGAAGAAATCTAGTACTCCCTCCGATCCATATTAATATTCTCACATTTGTCTAGATTCTGACATATCTAGTCATGTTTTACTGCTAGACACATCCGAATCTAGCCCAATCTAAGAACATTAATTTGGATCGGAGGGACTGGAGTAGCTCATTCGGCCCCTCTTTAGCCCAGAACATTTTAATTCAGTCTTTTTGGGGTCAGGTACTTCTGACCAGAGGCCAGCAGAAATTTTAGAAAGGAGCCCATGGAGCATAGCCGAGAACATATTAGTTCAGCCTTTTACGGGTCAGCGGACTACTGAGCACAGGCCAGTGAAATTTGAGAATGAAGACCATGGAGCATAGCCTATGGAATATAACCCATGTAGAGCAATAGCTAAACTCTTTTTAATTCGGCCTTTTGGGCACTGCCCCCACCTCTCATAATAAAAAAAACTCGGCCTACCCATGTTTTTAATAAAATACCCCATTATGTGGCATTTTATAAATTGAGATGCCAGGAGCGCTGACCTATTATATTTTAAAAGAGATAAACATAGACACACAAAATATTTTAAGAAGACTAATACAGAAGTTGTAGTACTAATAAAAGTTTAATCATATTTCTTATAAATATCTTTGTTGTATTTGGCACTTAGTTTACGTTTATTTGATTTGAAGGTCTTTTGTTTGAATCGCCAGCAGGCCCAAGCATAGCCCATGAAATTAGTCTATCAGCCCTAAGAATAGCCAAATACCTTTTAATTCATCCTTTTTGTGGTATTGTGGCCACCGACCGTAGCCCATTCAATTTAGAAGTGAGCCCATGGAATATAAGCCATGACGAATAGGGCATCTGCCCTGAGTTAGCCCAGAATCTTTTTAATTCGGGCTTTCTGAGCTTTTTTTGTACTCTGAGGCTGACATCTGGGACCCGAAAGAACAGTCCAACATACACACGTTTATTTCAAATAGAGGATGTGAGCTGGGACCCAGCATAGACACGTTTCCTGCACATAGGTGGTTGACATCTGGGACATATCAAGTTTCTAAGGTCAAAATAGCAGGCATGGCAAAAAAAGTACATCATACACACATTTCATTTATAGAGAGGCTGATATGTGGGACCCAGCAGCACTACCTTATACAGATGTTGCATCGAGCAACATAGCCAGTTCGAAATAGGGAGGTGCGAGCGAGAAAAATGTTCAGCATGTACACGTTTCTTTTAATGAGAGGCTGAAATGGGGAACCCAGCAGCGTGAGAAAACTGTAGATTCATTGAGCAACGCTATCTAGTTCCGAACAGGGTAACGCTAGAGAAGAAAAAAATCCATCATACCCACGATTCTTCTAATGTGAGGCTGACATAAGGGACCCACCAGCCTGAATAAACGACTGATGCAGCGAGCAAAGCTATCAAGTTAGGAACACGAAGGCACGATAGAGGGTATAAAATCCATCATACACACGTTTCTTCTAATGAGAGGATGACATGTGGGGCTCAGGAGGTTGGTTAAACGGTAGATGCGTCGAGCAGCGCTATCAACTCAGAACAGGGTAGCGTGAGCCAAGGAAAAAAATCCATCATACACACGTTTCTTCTAATGAGAGGATGACATGTAGGACTCAAGAGGTTGGTTAAACGGTAGATGCATCGAGCAGCGCTATCAACTCGGAACAGGGTAGCGCCAGCGAAGGAAAAAATTCCATCATACACATGTTTCTTTTAATGAGAGGATGACATGTGGGGCCTAGCATCATGATTAAACGGTAGATGCATCGAACAACGCTATCAACTTCAGAACAGGGTAGCGCGAGCGAAGGAAAAAAATTCCATCATGCACACGATCTTTCTAATGAGAGGCTGACATGTGGGACCTAGTAGCCCGACTAAACGGCACACACCTCAAGCAACGTTATCGAGTTCAAATCAGGGAGGCGCGACCGAAAAGTATGGTCCGATAGAGACACTGACGTCTGGGACCCACACGCCTCAAAGACTTTGGCGAGTCAACATCCCGCGAGGAAATGAAATCTTGCGTCTACCACGCGCCAACCGAGCTTCCTCCATGTTTTTAGCAGATCCGTCGTAGTAGAGGGCCGCGAAATCAGAATTTTTTTTCCATTGGCCACGACCGAGTCGAGAATTTCATCGCGGAAGACGTGCCTTCTACGACGACCGTCGGGCCAATTCGTTGCGGAAGGAAACTTTTCTTGTAGTGCACCGTAGTGCATGATTTCGTGGATGGACACCTAGGAGTACTACGAGGGAGATGACTAGTTAGTCAGATTAGTTGTGCAGTATGGTATTGTAGACGGTACCAAAATGAATGTTAATGATGGTTGTAATCTGTGATGATGTAAATAGTAAAGTGAGTTGTGTCTCACTTGAATGATGAATAATGTAATCCGATGTAAATACTCTGTTGTGAATACATGATATATGTTTGGTATTTTGTGAATGTATTTGGATCTTCAATATTTTCTCCATGAGTGATTAGAAAGTGCATTGAAAACGGACAACCCTTTGTGCATGTGCATGATGTAACATGGTGTTCTGACGTAAATCTACCAGTACTAGGAAAGGGGTAATGATACAAGACAAGGGGTGGAAAAGCATATCAGAAAATTAGATAGGACAAACCAAACCCGTAGACATGGCCATGCCATAACCGTTAGTTTTTACTCAACCCAAACAAGTTCATACATAGACCAAAGTTTCTTGCAATATATGCGGTTGGTGGAAGAGGGAATAAGAAAGAATCAAGAAATCCAAGATAAGTTTATGCACCGTTTCCTGTCACAAATTCGACCAGGGACAAATGAAAGTAAAGATGAACGACAAATTAGTTGATATAAATGCCGACAGTTGGGGCACAACAGGATCAATTTCCCAAATAAACAAAAACCTAAAAATTACAGGAACCAACTAAGAGGAAAGAAATTGATATATAAAGGAAGAAACTTTGGAATCAGAAGGTCGGATAGGAAAACACCTGTATATGGAAAAATAAGTAGTAGCAAGTTAGATGAAATACTCAAATCAAAGCAAGCAGTAATGGGAACACTCGATATTCTTACAAACCCAGGAATACTAGTATTTGACACTGAATCAACTACATCTTGTATATCACAAGAATTCGTGAAAACAAATGGATTAAGGTGTAGTCAGTTACGAATACCAGTTGTTATAGAAGTAGCACGCGAAATAATTTTTTGTAACACATCTTAAAGAAAAGCAACTCATACAAATAAATAAACAAGAATACTAAGCAGACTTATTCGTAATACCCACAAAGGAAACTACAATAATCTTAGGAAAAGACAGGTTAGAAAACAACGAAGCCCAAGTCAGCGGGGAATAGAACACGATATCTATACTCGAGACTTTTGGAAATAGAGCCACATACCATGGGGAAAACCTAATTACATAGAAAGAAGTTTGCAACTGAATTCTCTTAAAGAAGTACGGATTGAAGATATATCGGTAGTAAGAGCATTTGAGGATGTATTCCCAAAAGAATTACCTAGAATGCCACCAGCTCGGGAAATAGAATCTATGATCAATATAAAACCAGGAACATCACCAATTTGTCAAGCACCATACAGATTAGGACCAAAGGAACTAATAGAATTAAAAGCCTAGTTGGATGAATTGGAAGAAAAATGTTTTATTAGAGAAAGTTTTTACCTTGGGGGTGCATCGGTAATTTTGTAGACAGAAGGGATGGGGGTAGAAGAATGTGAGGAGACTACCGTAACCTCAACAACTTCACCATCAAAAACAAATACCCATTACCCAGAATACATGATCAGTTTGATCAAGTCAAGGGAGCGGGAATTTTCTCCAAAATAGACTTCAGATCAGGATACCACTAGATTAACATAAAGGAAGATGATATTCCTAAAATTGTATCTTTATCACAATATGGACACCATGAATACTTGGTTGTACCATTTGGTCTAACAAATGCACCAGCAATATTTATGAATATTATGAACAAAGTATTTATGCCATATTTGGATAAGTTCATAATAGTATTCATCAATGAGATATTGGTTTACTCCAAAAGTAAAGCTAAACATATGGACCACCTAAAAATTGTTCTACAAACCCTTAGATAACACCAACTATATGCCAAGTTTAGTAAATGCGAATTCTGGTTAGACCGAGTAGAATTCCTTGGACATGTAATAACAAAGGAAGGAATTTCGGCGAATTCGGACAAAGTGCAATCAATCCTAGAATGTCAAGAACCAACGAACGTAAAGGAAGTTAGAGGCTTTCTAGGAATGGCATGATACTATCAGAGATTTATAGAGGGATTCTCAACTAGCCAAACCTTTGGCTAAATTATTAAGAAAGGATGAACCATTTGAATGGACAGAAGAACATGAACAAAGTTTTCGAATATTAAATACGAAATTAACCACAACACCAGTATTAGCAGTTCCAGAGTCCGGAAAGGATTACAACGTGTATTGCGATGCATCAAAGAGTGGATTTGGATGCTTTCGCAAAGTCATTGCTTATGGATCTAGACAATTAAAACCACATGAAGTTAATTATCCGACACATGATTTAGAATTAGCAGTTGTAGTATATGCTTTAAAGAGCCAGAGACACTTCTTATATGGATCAAAGTGTGAAATATTCACCGACCATAAGAGTTTGAAGTACTTCTTCACACAAAAAGAGTTGAACATGAGACAACGATGATGGTTGGAGTTAATAAAGGACTATGACTTAACCATAAACTACACCCCAGGAAAGGCAAACATCGTAGCTGAATCATTAAGTCGAAAAGCAACGTGTAACATGCTAGTAGAAAGAAAACTACATAAGCAACTACAACGAGAAATAGAACAAGCCCAACTAGATTTTTGGAATGAAGAACCTATTGGTACCATAGCAGCCATGAATGCCCTAGGAGAAATGGAAATGAACCTTAAAGCTTAGATCATGGAAAGCCAAACTGATGACCCAATCTTAATGAAAGAAATTCAGAAAATACTTAACGGTGAACCCTCAACATTTGAACTTAAGGAGGATATTTCCTTATGGTTCTAGGGAAGGATTTGTGTACCTGATAATAATACAATCAAAGAAGTGATATTAAGAGAAGCTCATCAAACACCTTACTCCATACATCATGGAGTAATTAAGATGTACATGGACCTTAAACAAACATTTTGCTGGAACAATATGAAAAAAGACATCGCCAAATATGTAGCAGAATGTCACACCTACCAAAGAGTAAAGGCGGAGCATCAAAGTCCTGCTGGAAAACTACAACCTTTACCGATACCCAGTTAGATGTGGGAAGAAATTGGAATGGATTTTGTTACCAAATTTCCCATGACGAAAAATCACAAGGATATGATTTGGGTAATAGTGGATGGGTTAACAAAGAGTGCACATTTTTTAGCAGTATACCAGAAGGATAGCTGTGAGAAACTAGCTGATCTTTATGTTAAAAAATCATGAGAAAACATGGAGTGCCAAAAAGAATTGTAACAGATCGTGGATCAGTATTTATTGTTGCATTCCTGAAACGATTACATGAAGCTTTAGGATATTGATTAGACTTTAGCACGGAATATCATCCTTAGACCGGAGCAAAAACTAAAAGAACAAATCAAATACTTGAAGATATGTGCAGATCACCTATTTGTTGTTATGAGTTAGGGTAAGATAAACAATTTGAACCTAACTATATCATCGAACAACAAAGAATAGTAGACATCATTTGAGATAGACTAAATATAGCCCAGAGTAGAGAGAAAAGTTCTGTAGATGTTAAAAGGAGAACATGGGAACTCCAAGTGGGGATATGGTATATTTAAGAGTTAGCCCAACATGTGGAGTGAAAAGATTCGGAGTGAAAGAAAAACTAAGCCCGAGATATATTGGACCATTCCGCATTCTTAGTAACAAAGGAACAATAGCATATGAACTCGAGTTGCCAAAACGATTATCCCAAGTTGATAAAATATTCGACGTATCCCAGTTACGAAATTGTTTAAAAACACTAGATGAACCATTACCATATAATGAGATTGAATGACAACCAGATCTTACCTATGAGGAAGTACCATCCAAAATTCTCGAGGAGAATTGGCAATGACTAAGAAATAGAGTTATAAAATATTGTAAAGTTCAATGGAAACACCACCCAAAGAGAGAAGCTACCTAGGAGAAAGAGGAAGATTTGCATAGAAACTATCCTCAACTCTTTAGGTACTTAGGGAACCTAACTTCGGGACAAAGTTGTTATAAGGGGGAGAGGTTGTAATGACACAGGGTTATATATTATAGAAAGGGTAGATATGAGAATTGAGATTGTGCATAACATGCATATAGAAATTTAGAGTCAATTTGAAAAATTTCATAACTTATTTTAATTTGGTTCTAGTGAGGTTCTTTACAACCAAAAGTTCACTGGGAATTGAAACCATTTTCAAAGTTCAAACATAAAAAGATTTGAATGAATTTAGAATGGAATTTGACCTAAGTCAAACTTGAATTCAAATTCAAATTTCACACATTCAAAGATAAATCGTAGGAAATGAAATATAAATGTTCCAATCAAACTCCTACCCACATTAAACTTAAATCACAATCACAAGTATCAAATAAATATGATTTTATTTATAATATGATATGAGTATATGATCCAAAAATTACAACAAAACCCAAAATAACAAGAACCTAGTATAAAACCCTACACCACACTATCTATCTTCTTAACTTAGCTTCAAACCTTAATCTTCAACATGTGAACACAAACAACACCAATTAGAAAACCAAACCAATAGAAATGCTTGAAACCTAAATATAATACATTTAACCAAAGTAAAACTCCAGGCTCAGGATTCTATCAAGAACATGTAGAATTTCAGAAAAACTAAATCAACACTAATTAGAAATCTAATCTAATCTAATAGAAAACTTAGAGGCTACTAAATAAGAACAATCACCAAAGGAATTGTCAAAGCTTTAGAATCTGTCAAGAACCCTAGAAATCTAAGAATTCAAAACATAGTAAATCAAAATTCTAAACCAATCAAACTTCATAGTACTAGAAGTCGTGAACATTCATCCAAACAGAATTGCAAGGGGCCATGGATGAAAACTAAATCAAAAACCTCATAAATAAAATAGGAAATACTTGTCATGTCCCAAAACCAGAACATGACAAAAGACAACCCGAGATGCCTGATTAGGCATATCTAAATACCACCCCTACACATACAAACAAAAGGGTCATATGCCAATTTTGGCATGCACAGATAAGTTAAACCTAGCATGGGCTTAACCACCAAAAAAACCTTGCCACGTGTGAATAGGTTAGCCAACAGAGGCAGTTTCACACATACATAAGCTGGTGATGAACCTAACTTCATGGCATTGGTGTCACCAACACAACCACTTAGGAACACTATAAATAGAGGACCACCTGAGACCCCATAGCTCATAACTCACCACTCAATCTTGGACCAGAACACACACACTTAGTGTTTAGTGAGAGATATCTGAGAGAGATAGAGAGAGAGGGGAGAGAATTCAAGAACAGGTGGAGAAGAGACACAACAGCAGCTGCAGATCTTCATCAAGCTCACTAAGAAAGCTACAAAGGTTGTTAATTTAACTTTAGGATAGAAAAGCATATGGTCCAAGGAGAGAAAGAACTTAAGAGGAAATGCACCCAGTATGGAAGTAGGAATACAACCTGTGCATTTTGATCAATGAAGAACGCCATGGCCATAGTCACGCCTTAATGTGGCACCATTCACAACCATTAGTTATAGGAGGAAGATAAACAATATGATTTAACCACCCAATTTAGAACACCAAATTTTTTCTCACCCCCATCCCTAGACAAATTCCTAAGACAAGCCTAAGGATGAGAAGGGATACAATGATTTAGCACAAAATACCTGCATGAAAGTAGTAAAATAATACTTAACAAACACACTTATAGAACAAAGATTGAACTAAAATCTCAAGAAACAACAGAAAGAAACTCAACAATCACCACCTAAATCAACTGATGAAGTTTTCCAATATAAGTAAAGTGAAATGCCAAACTAGAATTAATAGTGAAAACACGACTAGGAACAATTATATTAATCCTCAAATGGAAGGATTAGTACGTAAACCCTGAAGAAAACCTAGACTAGGATCCTAACAACAAACTACTGACAACACTGCACTTAACTAAATAAACCTTACCTATCAAGTGTAACAAGTAACCACTGAGCATTCAGTAACCCACATAACACCTGTTAACTGACATACATAATAATAGACAAAAGTTAAGTAGAGAATTAACCAAATCCTAAACCTAATTAACCAAGACGAATCCTAGAACCTAGATGACATCTAGAACACTCTAGAACGAACTAGAACATTCTAGAAGAATCACAGTAGTAGCACTATAGAGCATAAACCCTAGAATTTACTAGTAGCCTATAATCAGAAAGTATGAGTCGAGCTCATGCAGATTGAGTAGAGGAAGAAGAAGGATTCAGTGGCAGCTGGCAGCATAGAGGAATACAATAGGGGTATCTCACTATGCACCAATCAGAGTAGTCGTAGTAGAAAAAATAGAGACCTAGGATTACCATATCGACAACAGGGAGCACCGGAGTAGTGCTATAGTTAGAGAAGATGAACATCACCGAAACCCTAGATCAGGTGATGGTTGTGAGTGAGAGCTAGATAGCGAGAGGATGAATCTGTTCGGTAGGAAGGTAGAGTGGAGGCAAGCGAGTAGTTTTAGTGGAGCAGCGACAACAGAAGAGGCAGGAGATGGCAAGACATGTGGGCGATGCGGCGGCGACACGCTTTCTCCATCGCCGTCGCGAGAGCGTTAGGGTTATGAGCGAAGCAATGAGAGAGAGAGAGAGATGAGTGAGTGGGCCGAGTTTGCCTGGACCAGGTCTAGGGATTGGTTTTGACCACTTGGGTCTTTCTAGTGGGCCGAGATACTTAGGGGTATTTTGGTAATTTCACAAACACATATAAACCTAATTAAATTATAACTCCCACATAAAATCTCAAAAAACTAAAATAAAAATAGTTTTGTGTACATAAAAATACAAGGAATCCAAAAAGTATTTTTGTTGGATTTTTGCAAACACTTTAATTTTATGACATTTTGAGTTATTAATTCGAAAGTTTAGGATATTTAAAAAACCATAAAATCCCTATTAAATCTACAAAAATCACAATACTTAAGTAAACTCTGAATTTCATACGTAATATCTTATGGATTGCTATAATAATAAAATACCAAAGAAAATATGATAAAACCCAAAAATGAGAGAAATCACTTAAAATTAAAATAGAGTTAATAAAACTCATGCATTGCATATATATTATATTAGAGCATATATTTTGCGAACAAACGTTTTCTTTATTGCGTCGTGAATCTTCAATGGACCGAGGAGGATCTCGAAGGTTTTGAATACTTTTTGCTCTTCGTATAAATTAATAAAAAGTTGTTGGACCCACAATGTTTCTGTTGTACCACTCTGAGGGATGTGATATTTGCGAATGGGAACTTCCGTGAGTGTCATATCAATGAATTATACACTACAAGATGTAGTGGTGTACTGGATCACGGCAGTAAACATCTGGGGACTAGGAATATGTTGATGCCCACATTTTTAATAAAGAGAGTGGGGAAGAGACTATCGTCAATGATTTCGAACCACCTGCAATGCAAATAACTCAGCCTAATACTTATTTAAGTAATAAAATAAGACCTGCTAGAACCAAAGGAATAATAATCCAAAACAAAAGAGGAAGAGGAAGGGGAAGACAATGAGAAAGACGATCTTGATGAAGTTGTGGAAATGCAGCAAGTTGACGAAGAACATGAAGTGCACCATTATGATGATGTCCATGAAGTGTAGCACAAAGTTGATGAGGAGCAAGTGCTGGATAACAAGGGATGCTAGAAGAAAATGTATTGTAGAAGTTGCTCGAGGAGGGGAAGAATAAGAAAAAACAAAATATAAAGCATAAGGGGAAGCAAAAGGAAGGAGGTGAACTGGAATACGAAGAAGTTGCTGGGGTTATTGAGGATGTTCTGAAAGATCTTTCTGCTAACAGCAGAAAAAAACAAGAAATCCCTACTTATTTCATCTTTGTATGATTCTCCTAATGAAAATTAAGCTTAAAAGCATGTTTAATTTGGAATTCCGACCATCTTTATCTCAATCAACTTCAAGTGTTGTTTATACAGTTCAATCTTGAAGACTAGGAAGAGGAGAAGAAAGAAGCGGGCAGAATAATCTTGTTTTTAGAGTTTTTATTGAGTCTGAACTATTGATGTGAACTATATTTAAATTAATTGTACACAACATGTAACTAATGTATGTGGACAACATTTGTGTTTTTCAGAATTTTTAGGATATTTTAAATTTATTGACAGAAACATAGAAAATGCACCTAGAGTCGGGTTAAATCACCCCACTAAGTCTGGCGAATCAGGTTGCAGGAACAACATGCTCGCAGAAAATCCCTAGAAAACACAATCTAAACTATGCATGCGCAGAGATCCAATGACTCGGCATAATTAAGTTTAAGAGTCGTGGGTGGCATTCTAGACGACCAGATCTAATGACCACATCTGGTCGCTGGAGTTATCATCCAACGGCCCAAGTTGGGCGTCAGGGTTACACATCTAGTATTTTGTCACAATACCCTAGTTGGCCATCAACGCCTTACATCACGACGTGTGTACCACGTTGGTATGACGGGAGTCAGACGACCAAAGCTTTGATTCCTTAACAAAACTTCTCATCACGGCCGACCGCAGCGCACATGATGAGGAGGGAAAGCGGTCAAGCCTATAGAGGAGGCAACCGCGCACTAAACTCGACCTTGGACTCATAGCAAGAACCGGGGCTCCCTAGTCGTGCTCTCGAGCTGAATCCCGTGGGACTCGCTTCCCCTGCGCTTCTGAAAAACTCACAAGAACGGTCCTCCTCATAAGGGTGATCTCAAAATAAGTCTTCGAGCGAGCCACTGGGACACGCCGCTCCCGCACCACCCGTGGCCTATAGTCTGGAGAGTCTCTCATGAGTACCATAGTGGAAGGCTCGCTCCCTTAGGGGACTCAGCTACCGAACCCTTAGTTAACTTTTTCCACTCGTCGGACAAGGTTAAAGGCCCACCCTTGACGAAAGAGCACCTCCGCTGGTTCGATGTTAAGGGCGGGTTAGGTGATACCTTTGGTCCGGATTCACAGATATAGTATAATAGCTTTTTTCCGTAGAAGACCTAGGTTTAATTGGACCTTGGGAAGCAATGCTAAAAGGAAATAAAAAGGACACGTCAAGACTTTGTTTCTTTGTTTTACCTTCATTTACCGGACCAATCTCGTTTACTTTTAATGAGTTGATTCAACGGATGGAGATAGGCTAGGGTGTAAGATCCACCTGTAGCTACACATCATATGGGATAAAAGATAATAATAAGCATAGTCATGTGTAGAGTGTTAATAGGGATAATCTCTTGTGGGCAACACATCCTAATATACTAGAGCACCCATGATGCACTGAGCATATCAATAGTCTTTTAATCCAATCAAGTGCACCACGAAGCACGGGCTACACACGATTATTAAGTGTACAACACATATTAAAGCATTAAGTGGTGATGTTGTTGTGATCCTAAATGGGGTGCTAAACGAAGACTGTATTACCCTTTCTGTCAGTAGGTTTCCTATGAGATCACCGCTAGCCAAGTATCTCACCTCAAGCCTTTATAAATATATGGGGTCTTGGGTACCTACAAGTCCAAAGACCGAGACAAGAGACAAAGAAACAAAAGATACAAATATCTATTTCAAACAATACATAATGCTCCCATAGATTAGATGCACATAATTCCTACGAGGTTTCTCCCCAGCCCTCAGCCTGTGAGGACAACTCACTCATAACAATAAGATCAAGGATAGAAAACATTGTGAAAAATACTTAGATTGAAATCAAATATTCTTACAATGGTCATCGACTCACAAGGAGATCTAAAGTACAAAGAAATGGCTATGGCTAGTGGAGGGGATGTAAGATGGAAGGGATGAACAATGGCGTGGATCTCTTTTGGTAGTGTTGTGATGCAATCTAAGAATGGCGGCCTTCTGTGCGAGGGCTGAGACCTCAAAATATATAGACATCTTCATGAAAGTTGTAGGGTTTGACGAGATGGAGCCGCCACCACATGGTTCGGGCGGATGGTATGGGCGGGCCCTGCCCATACTAGTGGTCGTTACGGTTGTAGATGCCTGGAAATGGCTCTATAATTACTTGGTCGTGTGGAATTCCTCAAAACCTTCATTATGACTCCTGATTTTGCATTAAAAAGCGTGTTTTCCTGCACAACACAAATCAAAGCAATGGTTTGCATATATTTGCAATTATTAGTCATTAGTGGCATGTTAGAGAGTTTCTTGTCAATTGCTTGACTAAAAACAAAGTTTAAACACGGCGGAAGATGGCTATTTTTGGATCCATCAACCTCCCCAAAGCTCAAACCTTGATTGCCCTTGAGCAATAAGAAACAAAAGAACTATAAGGAATTCAACGTTTAAACTTGAAACACTGAGAATATGAATTCACTTACAGTTGGCAGTCGTATGCGTCCAACACTTCATCCATTTGAAAAGTTTATCAAAGTTAGAGAGATGAAAATAATACTATACAAGCTTCGGTAAGTCAAGACAATCAAAGTAAAGTTTAATATAAGTATAAATAACTAGAAGTGTAACAATCAATCCAATTCTTCTAGTTAACTCCCAGCTTGCCAAGGAACACTAGGATGTATTAATAGCATAATTGAGTAAGAGAGTTCATGTCCTAAGTAGCATAACAGTGAAGTGTCTTATTGACACCCACATTAGTAAATCAAGGCTATCAAAACACTTCTAATCCAATCACTGTCTTCCAAGAACATTCATAAAGTAGTAATGAGACCATCCCAAGGACTTGTTATGTGGATCTTCATATATATTTTTCTTCTTCCTTTTCTTCCTGTTTAAGGGATCATTGGTTGTTTCTTTTACAAGTGCTTGCACAACCTTTGAGAGTACCGATACTTTTGCCCATATATTGACACGTATGCCACTCATGTGATCAACTCATAGCCGAAATCTGGGGTTATACCATAGATCGTTCAAAAGCTAGAGGAGTTGTTGGCATCCCAAATGTGTGCATGAGAAACATAGAACTTTTTCTTTCTCTTCTCTTTTTTATGCTAGTACCACAGTTTGATCCACAAGGTTAGCTTTGGCATGCATCACAATTACCACTAGACTTCATTTCAATCAAAACGACTCCTTTCAAGGGTTTTGTCAACACTATGAAAACATCTATGGGGTTAAGGATCTTCAAGGGTATACTCTCAAGACAATCATTCATCAAACAAGTCATAAATTTCAGACTTTTTCTTACTGTACTTGTTTGGCAATATTATTTCCAAGGCAAGACTAGGTTAGCTAAAAGAACTAGAGCAAAATCTTCCACAACTAATCATCATACCAATAAAAAGCTTTACTCTAACTATATTAAATTTCTCCCACTGGCATAGCATCTAAACAAATCAACCAACTAAGGTAAACAACTCAAACTTCAAAAGTGGGAGACATAGAACATACCTCTCATAAGTGACCTTGTAGTTCTCTTCCTTATAGGGATGTGTTCCTTCAAAACTCAAGCACGATTATTCCCATATTAATAATAAAGCAAAGAGGCAAAGTGCGAATCCACGTTCATGAAAAAAGGAAAAACGGAAAAATCTTTTTGTATTTTTGAGGATAGGTATTAAAGAATAGAAAAGAACTTGCGACCAAGCAAGGAACTAAGAAAAGAAAAACTAACCAAAAACAAAAGCAAACTAAAAACGAAAGCAAATAGAAAAATAAGCAAATGAAAAATCAAAGGTAAAAGCAAAGTGTTGGAACATACGAACATGAGTGTTTCAAAGCTCACAAGGAGAGGGAGTACAACCTCATTATTACACAAATAAAATTGTCGGGGAACACATCCCCAAGCTCAGGATTTTGGAAGCCCTTTTGTTGCTCATTGTGGTGGCGGTGGATAGTCTCCCATGTTCCATTGGCTGCTCCAACCATGGAACTGGGTGGCGAGGTTGGCATAAGTAGCTCGAAGGTTGATGGAGAGGTTGTTCTTGTTTTGAATATTTCCTTCGAGCGCATATATATATCTTCATAGGTGGTGTAGTAGTTTGGTGGCTGCACATCTTGTTCGGGTCCTTCTTGTTCTACTTCTTCATCTTCTCCTCCTTCCATGGGTATTTCTTGATGGGGTAGACCTGCCTCAACATGTGCGTCAAAACACAAACATCCATCCTCGATAGAGAATAGACCATTAGGCAAAGGAGTTGGGATCAAGTGATATGCTCCAGGTATATCAATGAAGTATTTACCATCAGTTCTAGAAATGATACTATGTGCTCTTAGAGTAGAAAAACTGAGACGGTGACTTCATGTTAATGGTTGGATGTTATCTAGGTTGATATGAAGTGCGCATGCAAGAACGGTTACAACTCCTCCTTCGCATATGGGTCCTTGAGACTGCAGAGCTTGATGCTTAAGGTTAAACACAAGAAGGGTGCCCAAATTTGGCATTACGTTACAATTAATAATAGAAGCTTTTGCGCAAACCATTATGTCCTCCTCATTGACTCTAGTAAACTCAACACGAGCCTACAAGGTGTTAGCAATAACATGAAACAAATAGAGAATAACATGATGATCAATTTGGTTCCCCTTGGGTATGTTTCCACGAATTCTCATTAAATTAAAGTAGTCCCAAGGTGTAGGATTTAAAACAAAAGTGGTGCAGCGTATATTAGTGGTGTTGTTGGCAAAACCAAAACATTGAGCCCATTGGTCGAGCATCAAGAACTACTCATAGTTCATAAGATGGAAGTTGATGCAATCAACTCCAGGCATTTGCTCCTTGGAACAATGGTGAGAGCACACCGTATGCGTCAAGGTGCTGAGGAAATCAAGTATCAAGCGGCGGTACGTGGTGACATCCTGGAAGACAAAGTCATACAAACCAACATTGTTGCAAAGTAAATCAAAATCAGCATGAATGCAAAGTTGGTTCAGGATATAAAGACACACCCACTTGGGGGACTTGATTTCGTGGAGCTTCAGATGGTCGAAACGGTTCAGCTGAAACTCCTTGATGAACTCGATACCAAGTCACTCGGGGGTCAAGGTATCAATGGGTGGTGCGGTCGGTTTTGCAACCATCGCACATGTACGGCTCCTCGTGTTCATCTAAAACAAAATAAATTGCTAATTAAAAATAGTCCAATAGAAAAATAGCATAAACGATCCTCTACACTTGTTACAAAAGAAAATCCTTTAAAAACAATACTAAACATGCTCAATATCAATATTAGCTCAAGAAAAAGACCTAAGTATGGATTGACAATGATAAAAGATTGAGTAAAGCTTTGGTACAAATAAGTTGGGGATCGGAGGAGAATCATACCTTAGATCGATTGGGTGTGAGGAATCAAAGAAAGATTAGGTAAATTTTTGAAGATCCAATGGAGGTGGTTTGGAATTTGGAGGAAAAATAAAAAAAAGTTTATGTTTGGGGATTTTTAGGTTACCTCCTTGTGTATATTATGGTGGCCACGAAGGTGGTATGGGTGGGCGGTACAACCAGAGCGCGCCCATACCGGGTAACATACCTTGGGGTGACGAATCCCTTCCGGCGATACACTTAGTACGGATGCATGGTACGAACCTTTTGTTTGAAATCTTATGTTTTGCTCGAGGGTACGATCCGGGCACGCGGTACAGGCGCATCCACCGTACCAATGGTCGTTACGACCCCTGAGTCCTACGGAAAAAATTGAAGTTTCTATTTTCCAATATCTTAATGTGGTACAAGCGCATGGTACGGGCCCTTCCGGTCGTACCACTAGTCGTTATACGACCAATGAGCTGAAAAACTCAAAGAATTTGATTAATAGCTTCATGTGTCTTTACACATCTTATCAAAGGACAAAATAACAACAAATAGACTCCATAAAAATCAGTAATACTTCTTAGGCCTTGTGTTAGTAAAAATAAAATATCGAGGGTTACCTTATTTCTTATCCTCTCTCCAAAGGTGTTCTTGAAAACTCATTATTAAAAACAAAAATGAAACAAAAACAAAAACAAACAAAACTAACACAAGAGTAAACACTTTTATTTCACATGGGTTGCCTCCCATGAAGCGCTTCTAGTTAAGGTCAATTAGCATGACCTAGATGGTGATTATTTAGGTTTAATGGGTGTAACACCCACTCCAAAGTAATTGGTTTTCAAAGTAATTATACCATCCTCATCATTGGGCTTGGCCTTCTTCTTCCTAGGGAAGTGGACTATAAAAGGATCTCTAGATGGTATTCCTATTCTCACATTCCCTTCATGTAAATTGATTAATGCTTTAATAGTTCTTAGGAAGGGCCTACCTAGAATTATAGGTGCTATGGGATCTTCAGGCATGTCCACAATAACAAGAAAAACAAGAGCGAGATTACCTTTAATTTCAACAACTATATTTTCTTTTATCCCAATAGCTTGTTTATAAGTTGAATCCACTAGACGGAGTCTTAATTCAGTAGTTGCAAATGCCCCCAAGTTTAACTTGTAAAATAGGCTTTTGGAAATCGTTGAGACACTTGCACCAAGATCACAAAGTGCAGATATCTTGTTAACTCCAACCTTAATTTTAATGGTGGGCTCAAATATATCATCTAGCTTAGCAGGAAGCTTATCAGATAGTATCTTATACTCCATCTCTAAATCTCGGACTTTAGATGCTACTTTTTGAATAAATTGTTGGTACATAGCATCATTACCTTGTTCTATACCGAGATTCTTCACGGTGATCATATTTAGTAGATCTTCCACGGTATATTCAGGTGTTAGCGTTTTGCTACAATCCATATCTTCATTTGTTACCACCCTCATCATCTTGAGGTCTTCTACTAGATTTGGCTCAGGATTCCCCGCAAACATTGCTAGTATGAGAGCTTGGCTCTCGGCTACCTTGTCCAATTGAGCCTCCACAGTATTTGTTCTTTCCTGTGGAGACTGTACATCATTTCTAATTGCAACGGCTTGGTTAGATAATTTTCCTATACTACTTTCATGGTTATCCGTGATTTTAATAAGCATATTATTTTGCTCGGTTTGAGATTGCATAAAAGTTCTAACAGTTTGCTCAAACAAGAGATTGCCATGATTTTCTCCATTATGATTATCATGATTATTGTAAGGAGCTCCTGCAGGATAGAATAATGTTTTTGAACATTAGAAGCATAATTTTGGTTCTTCCATGCAGGATTATAAGGAGTGCGAGCTATAAAATTGACATCATTAACTTCGGTAGCGATAACATTAATTTAAGTATCTTCCTTACCCTTTACTATGTTGAGTAAGTCGTCTACATTAGATGTAAGCTCTTCATTGTTTACATTGGTGATTGAACTCACTCTTTTCTAGGTTCTTTCCACATGTCATTGGGCATGGTTGTTTTGCATATCATCAAATAATTTCTTTGAAACACTCATTTTCTTTCCCATGGTTGTTCCTCATGCTGCAGTATCTAGCATATACTTAGACATTGGGTTAAGGACATTATAAAATAAATGTAATATAAGCCATTCTTCCATCCCATGACTAGCACAGTTCATTATGGCTTCTTTCATCCTTTCCCATGCAAGCGCTAGTGGCTCATGCTCTTCTTGCCTAAATCTTGTAATGTTGGATCTTAGTTGCATAGTCTTAGATAGGGAAAAAAATTAGTCATAAACATATTAGTGCATTCCTCCCAAAATTTCATAGTTCCCTTAGGTAGATCTAGCAACTAGTACTTACCCTTTCCTCTAATAGAGAAATCAAACAATCTTAATTTAACAGAATCACTATTTCAAACAATACACAATGCTCCCATAGATTTGCACATAATCGCTGCGGGGTTTCTCCCTAGCCCGCAGCCCGTGAGGACTACTCACTCATAACAATAAGATCAAGGATAGAAAACATCGTGCAAAATACTTAGACTGAAATCAAATATTCTTACAATGGTCGCCGAATCACAAGGATATCTAAAGTACAAAGAAATGGTTATGGCTAATGGAGGGGATGGAAGATGGAAGGGATGAACAATGGCGTGGATCTCCGTTGGTGGTGTTGTGATGTAATCTGAGAATGGTGGCCTTCTGTGCAGTGGCTGAGACCTCAAAATATATATGCATCTTCACGAAAGTTGTAGGGTTTGATGAGACGGAGCCCCCGCCACATGGTACAGGCAGATGGTACGTGTGGGACCTTCCCGTATCAGTGATTGTTACGGCTGTAGTCGCCTAAAATTGACTCCGCAATTACTTGGTCATGTGGACTTCCTCAAAAACCTTCATCATGACTCTAGATTTCTCATTAAAAAGTGTGATTTCCCGCATAAAACAATTCAAAGCAATGGTTTGCATATATTTGCAATTATTAGTCATTAGTGGTAAGGATTGAGAGTTTCTTATCAATTTCTTGACTAAAATCAATGTTTGAACGCGGTGGAAGACGGCTATTTTTGCAGCCACCACTAGGCATCACCAAAAAGGTCATGGGAGTTTCCCACTCCCTGCCTTGCGAAGTAGAGAGGGTGTAGGGATATGACCCATGCATAGAAGGCATGCTCCCTAGCAAAAGTGTGCCCTCCTCGAGACTGACACAAGTCACCCCAGAGAGCATGGCGCATCAGCTGCCTGAACAGGGGCACCGTGCCGGGGGAACCCATATCAATGCTGCCACTTCCCACTCAGGGGATCCAGAGAACTAGGGCATCGTGTCCCGGGCTGACCAGAGGACACGTGCACGATAGAACTCGTCCCGCCTACTTGTGCTTCACGTGGTAATCTCGACCGCTGTGCAGGTTTCCTATCGAGGATTGCCAGTGGTTGGTCTCATGTGGTGGATAACACCGGTCATGAGCAGATTAATTGGGGGTTGTACCCATCGTAATTAAAAGCCTCGCGCGTCAGCTAGGTCCCATATCGCAAGCAGTGTATCTAGAGGCAATCCCCTAGGATGAATAAGGATTAGTGGTTCTGTCATGCACTCATCTTGGTTATTGTTCATCCGGGCTGCCTCATTAATGGAGAGTCACATTTCGATTGGTCACGTGTCCTTCTTGGTTTATCTCTCCCGGATAGACCCCTGTGGACAAGCATGCGTTAAGAATGCTGAAGCTCTGATCACCTGCATTTCTTTGGATGGCCCGAGGGTGTCCTAGATCGGTACCTTCCCCTCCCAACGGTTGGATAGAGGCCACGAGCAGGCTTCAGGTTTGGGGCGGCAACCGCCGTCTACCTTTCTATGGTTGCCCGAAAGATGACCAGGACTAACACCTCTATGCGGAGCGGTTGGAGAGAGGAGACGGTTGGCCCCAAAGAAAATAAGCATGTCCCGAGCATTTCTTAGCCCTTAATAGTTACATGGGGGTTAATCTGGATTGGCACCTCCCCCGGCTGGAGAGAGGCAGTGGTCGGGCTTCTGGCAAGAAACAACATCTTTGACCGTAGCCTACTGGTAGGCACCTCCCCGTTATGCAGGTGGACAAAGGCGACTATCGGTCTAGAGCAAGGTGTTATGGTCGCAACCTACCTTTTCCGTGGTCACTAGAGGGCTAGAAAAAATTGGCACCTCCCCGCTATACAGCCGAGAGGGAGGCAACAATCCAACAAAGAGTAAGAAAGAGAGTCTCAACCTGTACCTACCTTTCCCCTAGAAGCCCGGGGGCTATCCGGGGCCAACACCTCCCTACTAAGCAGCTCAAGAGAGGCAATGGTCAGACTCATATTCAAAGGGGAATTTGTCACTATCTACCTTTCCACGGACGCCAAAAGGTGGGCAACCCGTCGCGCGGGTGAGAGAGGCAATGACCAAACCTCAGATGAAGAAAGAAACGCATAATCATTGCCTGCATTTCTGGCTGACCCAGGGTTACAAATTACTAGTACCTCCTCGTCTTGCGACTGGAGAGAGGCAATGATCATGTCAGGATCAATACAAAGGGGATGCAATCGACACATATTTTTCCATGGACACCTTAGGTTTGCCTGGGTTTGGCACCTCCCCATGCAGCGGCTGGAGAAATGTGGTGACTAAAGGATGGAAAATAAAATACGAGGTCTTCAACCGGAATGAGTCATTACATCGTGACCCTAGAATCACAAACTCACCAAAGTCAAGACGGTCATTGATACGTTGTAAACGTATCTATAATTTTTGATGTTCCATGCTTGTTTTATATTTACTTTCTTATGTTTTGTCCACACTTTGGTGTATTTTTACACATTTTCTAGAACTAACCTATTAACAAGATGCCACAGTGCCAGTTGCCTATTTTCTGCTGTTTTTGGTTTCAGGAAAGCTAGTAAGGAAATATTCTTAGAATTGGACCAGACAAAAGCCCAAGTCAATATTTTACCTGAAGCAATACAGAGTCTTGAGGGGAGACGAAGAGGGGAACCAGGGCGGCCACACCCTAGGGTAGCGCGGCTAGCCCTAGCTACACCGCCACCTGGTGTGGGCCCCTGGTACTCCACCGATCTTGCCCCTTCGCCTATATAATCCTCCCGGGACGAAAACCCTAAGTACCCGATCAAAAATTCCACGAAAGAGTCTGTAGCTGTCGCCACCTCCATCCCTAGATCGGGAGGGATCAGAAGCTCTTCCCGGAACCTTGCCAGAGGGGAGAATTCACCCTAGAGACCTTCTTCATCACCATGAATGCTTCCGGTGTGATGCGTGAGTAGTTCATCCCTAGACTACGGGTCCATGTAGTAGCTAGATGGTTGGTTCTTCTCCTTTGTGCTACCATGTTTAGATCTTGGGAGATCCGTTCATGATCAAGATCATTTATTTGTAATCTTACATGTTGTGTTTGCGGGGATCCGATGGATATTGAGATGCTATTTCAGATTGATTATTGATTCTATCATGTCTATGTTATTTGTGATCTTGCATGCTTTCCGTTGTTAGTAGCTATCTTGGCCAAGTAGATGCTAGCAACTCCAAGAGGGAGTATTTATGCTCGATAGTGGGTTCATGCCTCTAGGAATATGGGGAAGTGACAGAAATTTCTAAGGTACTATATGTGTTGTTGCTACTAGGGAGAAAACAACAATCCTTTGTTCATAGAACAATCGTATTGTTTACTTTACACACTTTGCTTAATGCAATTATCTATTGCTTGCAACTTAATACTAGAGGGGGTTTGGATGATAACCTGAAGGTGGATTATTAGTCATAGATGCAGTTGGATTACGGTCTATGTATAATGTTGTAATGCCCAATCAAATCTCGTAGGAGTCAAGATGACTATTATATGCATGTATGCTTTCTCGGTGTCTTTCAATTGCCCTGCTGTAATTTGTTCACCCAACATGTCATCTATCTTAAGGAGAATCACCTCTAGTGAACTATGGACCCCGGTCCATTCTTTTACCATCAAACTACAATCTATTTACTATTTTTTGTTTACTTTCTGCAAGCAATTACTATCTTCCACACAATACGTTTAATCCTTTGTTTTCAGCAAAACCGGTGAGATTGGCAACCTCACTGTAAGTTGCGGGCAAAGTTCTGTGGTTGTGTTGTGCAGGATTCCATGTTGGAAACAACACCTTGGAGGTGTTTCCTTGCTCCTACTGGTTCGATAACCTTGGTTTCATAATTGAGGGAAAACTTGCTGTTATGCTCATCGTACCTTTGTAACATCCCAAAACTTAACTGAAGGTTATTAAGATCCAAATCATCAAATTTAGAGTTAACAAAAAAATTGCATTTAAAAATGATTAAGCATTCATATGTGTGTGCATTTTAAAATAGGAGTTATTTGAAATGCCATGTTTAAGTGATCCATTGATTGTAAAATGATTGTAAGGTGAATTAAACATCATCTTGATCATTCCCAAACCAATCCCAAAGAAAAACAAATCAAAAAGAATAAAATAAGCAAATGGTCACTTTTGCCATTTTAATTCAATGCCTACTTTGGCTATTCCTAGAACTCAAATCTTAACAGAAACAAATGTGGATCTTTGCACCCCTTGCTAGTACAAGTAGTGATGTACCAAGGCCCACTTTGTTTCATCCCAAAAACTTTCAAACTCTAATTTGAAATGACAATTGAAAATTGAATGTGGTTCATATGTCAAGATCACACTTATTCAAAAACCACTCAAATGAACTCCATTTTCAAATCCCAAGCAACCAGAGATGCTCAAGCATGTGATCACCAACTCCACCAAAATTCAGCCCAAAATTCAAATATTTTGTTCATGCGGCCATTGTGTCGAACACCTTGTTAGCAGAATCAAATTAGCCTAACTATTACTATTTTTGAGCAAATCTTGTCGAGCCAATTGAGTTGCATTGATCATCCTTGTACCCCCTGAGTCCAACCAGACCCTCACCGGCCTACCCCTTAGCCACAACAGCAGTGGAGCGCCACCACATTTTGGTCACCGCCGGCCGAACGTGGGCAAAGCTCCACAGACAGCGCCGCGCCGTTCCAGCACCACCACTAGCTCCGCCTAACCCTACCGCCGCCTACTGTCCACCACTCGATCACCCACAGCCCCTAGACCACTCCCTAGTAGCGCCTCGACCGCAGACCGTGCACGCTGCTCCGCCTCGACCCCAGCACGCCGCTAGAAACGGCCGTGCACCGCCACACGACCCACAGTCGCCAAGTGCCGCGTCGAGCACCGCCTCTGTCTCTCAGAGCGCGCGACGCTCCCGACCATATACCATTGCCCCTAGCCGCGCCATTGCGCCGTAGGTGACCGCCAGGAGGCAACCCACCATCCGCCTACCCAGTCCATGCCTCTAGCAGCCTATATCAACGTCACCGACGAGCTCGCCGTCGCCCCCTCGGTCCCCTCCTTGAGCCTATATAAGGAGGCCTTCCCTAGCCTCAATCTCCACACCATTCGACTCCCCTCTCTTTCCTGAGCATTTCCCCTCTCTCACCGGAGCCACCCGAGCCTTAGTTCGCCATAATTTCCACCGGAGCCGCCGTAGGGGAGGAGGAAGCGCCCCGTCGATTTCGTCCACCCCAGGAGCCGCCGCGACCACACCTGAGTCTGCCGTTGACCACGCGTTCGATCGCCCCATCACCGCGCTAGCTGGATCCCTGGTATACCCCCATTGCACCCTCACCGAGCTGCTAGGGTTCCATCCCGCCGGCGACCAGTTCGTCGTCGACGATGAACCACCACCGTCGATCTAGGTTCTAATCGCAAGGTCCACATCGCCCCGTACCGCTTCGTGTTGAGTTGTGCCACTGACATATGGACCCCCTGTCAGTTGTCATTCGCACCGCGGAGCGTCATTGGGCCGGCCCATTTCTTTTCCCGCGCTAGCCCACGAATTCAAATTAGGACTTTTCTATTTTAGTTAAAACTCAATTCTGTCCCTTAGTTCAAAAATCAATTCAGGAAGAATTACAACTCCAAATTGAGTGATTCCAATTTTGTTGGAAAGCTTATGAAAAGATCTATCCAAGACCGTTGGATTTAATTCATTTAGAGTTAGAGATCTCTCAGAGTAAAAATAACAAGACAAAAGCACTTGCACATTCAAACATTTTTCTAAAATCAACCATAATAGCTTTTGAGTTGATTCCAACTCTCAAAAATCACATTTAACCATACCTATCTGAATATGTAATAGTATATAGGCATTTCTAGTCACTTTAAATCATTAAATATTAAACTTAAACTAATTAAAATGTGATCCAACCTTTAAATCACATTCCCATATGTTAGCATATGTAGTGATGATATGTTTCCACGTGATCCCATATTTTAATTAGAGAATATTAAATCTTAGTTAATTTGAATGAGTAGAAATTACTTTTTTCAAATAAAAAGAATGAAGCTAGTTAATTAAACCTTGTGATGATTGTGATGATAATAGATCATCAAATGTGTGCCTTAGAGTGCTAAGTAGACTAGTTAAGTATTGTTTGGTGATTGTGTATCCCGTATGTATTTATAGACGATAGTATCGACCAAGCTTACGAGGAGGAGGAGTTCTACCAAGAGGAGGAGGAAGAAAACTTTAACCACTGCACTACCCAAGTCAAGCCTAACACTTCAAGTAAACTGAGCAAGCTATGGTTAGCAAGCTAGAATTAAGCTAGATAACCTAAGCAAGATGCATTAGGCATGCTTTGGTTATACCACTTGACTATTACCTACCCCAAGTTTTATTTCCAAGCTTTTTACTTCTTTACTTTATTAAAGTCCTTTACTTGTTTTGAAGGTAGCAAAAAGAGTATAAAACTTGACCTATCTAGATAACCTTAGATGTCATTCTATGGCATGAGATTGAGATTAGCATCCCACCTTAGTGAACACTCTTAACTTAGTAGCTTAGATCTAAATCAAAACTTGAGTCACTTTAGATGGGAACACTTGGTGAAAATGAATTGTGAAAACCTTGGAATGATGAGTCATTCTATTGAGATGTTTTGACATGTGTTGAGAAACACAAATGGTTTATGATGATGCAAATGTTGAGGCATGAGCCTTAGCCCTTTTATAAAACTGATGGTTGGGTTCGGATGTGATAGCATTCCAATTTTACCATACAACCACAATACCTCAATTGGGTAAGGCTTAGCCGGAAGTATATATGCATTAGTATTAGTTCCCTCGCGGGAGAGGTTTGAGCTGAGGCTACCTCTCAATGTAGTCCACCTATGAAGTGCCCAAGATGACAGATGGTCATGGTTGGGAGGCCATGCTCATAGGTGAGGTGCTTATACTAGGGTGTGTAAAGGAAAGGTTATGTTTGATTATCTGCATACTAAGTATGATGATTCAGGGTTATCCCTGACAGATGTATAGAATCTTGTGGTGAAAGTGTACCACCTCTGTAGAGTGTCAAACTATTCGAATAGCCGCGTCCGCGGTTATGGATAATTGGAGTGGCCATACTATTCCGTTGTCAGTTATTTTCAAAATGACTTATGAAATGAATGATGAATATTGACTTGACCACAGCAGAGTTGTGACTTTGATGATTAAGTTCCACTTAGGTGTTTTCAAACTTCTTTTATCTTTCTTTGTTTCAGGACTCAGCTTAGGTTTCAAACTTAACTTTATAAGTAAACTTAGAGTTTAGTATTTCCTACTAGAACTATACTACTTGATTAGTGATAGTTTGCGAGTACTTAAAGAGTACTCATGGCTTTTGTCCCTGGCTATTTGTAACATCCCAATTTCTGCAATCCTGATTAGCTATCCAGAATGCAAAAATCAGGAGGAACAAAAAAAAATTCTTGTTGAGTGTTGAAGTGTTTGCTTGTTGTTTGGATATGCTATGCCTATGATTGTGTATTAGATGATATACTCCTTACCTCAACACCAGTTGACAAAAGCTACTTCCCAAAACCGTCTTGGCTCAATCTCCATATTCTCAAATGTTCTGGTATTTCAAAACCTGAGCCAAGAAGCCTTTGCAAACCAACTATTTTAGTAGCTTCTATTGATCAAACTATGGAGAGCTATATAATATAATCTCCTTATGTTTTCAAGACAGAACCTTCTAATACTCTTACCTCTAGATTTAACAAAACCTTTTGGTAAAACATTTGAATTCTACACTTGGTAGAGATACCATGGACCTTACCCTTATTCAAACTCCAGCCTATTTCAAGATACCCCTCCTTACCTCAAGCTAAGCTCGGTGGTAGCCCCATGAATAGTTGATTTGTTTGTAAGATGAATTGTCTTGATCTGCTGTTTGACTTGATTGCTTAGAATTAGTATGAGCTACTCTAGGAGCTCATCCCCTAGGATCAAGATACTTGAAATCACGACACCCTAAGCCAGAGTACCATCTGGATCTAATCTCTATCCACCAGGTGATCATCTAAAACCTCTTAACCAGATCAATTCTGCGGTGATCCATTCTCGAAGCTTCAAAGTCAATGAAGCCCAATATCAAGCATGGATCCCTTCTACTCAATCTACTCTTCAATATAATCCATTTGATTATGCTTGGGTACTTTGCAACCCATCAAAATCATATGCACCAACATTCTAGTCAAAAACCCTAAATCTGCCAAATTTGACCAAGTCTGGAAACTGTTTCAACATCACCTTTTTGAATGCCTCTCTTTCTCAACCCTTGTGCATTTTTGGTAATGCACTTGGACCATATTGTTAACCATCCTAAGGACTACCAAGGCCCACTCTTTCCCTTGGTTATATCATCCTCCAACCCACTAGTTCTTGATGGTTTTGCAGGCAAGAAAATAACTTTTCCTGCAAATCTAGTCAACATGCCTACTTTGGTATAGGCTCACACCACCATCCCACCTTCTATGGACCAACTCTTTGCATTGTTGTGTTCAACTCATATATGTCTACCATTACCTACTTCACATGTTCCAAGTGGATCTTGGTGCTTCTTAAACCCACAAGGTTTAGGAGGTTAGTTGATAATCTGCTTTGGAGGCTTATTTTATTCAAAGTTTGAAAGCCTGTCTTGGGGAGCTCAAACAAGATCAATCTCAAACCTCTGTACCATGTTGATCTACATCACTTGTTCTATCCAACCATCTACCCCATGCCCCAAGGGAGCTCTGAGCTCCAAGATCTAACATGGTTTTGATGGTATGAAATTAACATCACCCTAGATCCTTAATCTAAGGTATTCCACCAAAATTAACTTGGATTCTCCAATCCCAAGGTTGAAAATGCTTTCTTAACCTTGTCTACATAATCTACCTTGATCACCAAGATTTATCATCAATTATCCATATTTATTATGGACCAAAACTATTTAATTCACTTAATAGGCAAAATCTCCAAAACTCCTCTCCTAAAGGAAAGTTTGGTTTTTGCCAAAACACTTCCCAAAATTTTGGCTCAATTGAGTCCTATATATCATACCCTATATTATCACTTCAAAAATAAATATTTTTGAAGAACCTTATTATTGCGTTTTGCCTTTTTTCTTAAATGGCAGAAACAAGAAACAATCCTTTAAAAATCCTTTCTCACCTCAATAAATCCTGGGAAAATTCCCCTAAGTATGTATTCACATGTGGGACCATCTCACATCAAAAACTCCACCCGTCCAATGTAAAATTATCAAATTATCTTCTAGAAACTACTTCTTTATGTTTTGAATAAATGATTCTAATTGGACTTCAGACCCTTAGAAAAATCCCAAATAATTCCTGGATATCTATCTTGAAGACATCTACTTACCAGTATCATCTCCCCACCTTGTGAAAAACAAATTTTGGGACTTACTTCACACACCTCCAAGTGGTCAATTTTGCCAAATCAATCAAGCATTGATCCAAAACCAAACCCAAACCCCACCAATCTTGCTCAATGCATCTCCTCAGTACCAGGACACTCCCCCAGGCTGACCAGCACTGTAGCATCCCCTGTAGCATCTTGTCCTCTAGTGCTTGGACACTAGTACTTGGCCTCATATGAGTGTTTTGCTTGCAAACTTCTTCTCCCCTTGCAGCTGCTACCACTCCTCCTCTCTGACCTATAACATGACCAGATACCACCTCCACCGCCCCCAGAAAACCCTCCCTTGGTGTCACCCCTTCCTCCTCACCCCTCATGGACCATGTCCATGGTACACCTTCCCCCACTTGAGATAAAAGGGCACAGGCCACCCCAGCCCCCAGCTCCTGGCTCATTTGCCCCCTCTGCCTCCTCTTACCACCCTAGCACCCCCCACTCCCTCTCCACTACACTCCTCTGCCCGAGAGAAAGAGGGAAAGAAAGCTTCGGCCTCCTCCATTAAACGAGCTAAGATCACTCTCCTCTGTCCCTCCCCCTCTGCATGTCACATGCTACACTCCCCTCCCTCCCCTATCTCTGATGGAGTGGTTTTTGTGGCCAGGTACTGCCCAGATCATCGCCGGCGTCGAGCTCCGACGAGTTCTCCATAGTGCGTCCTCGCGCGAGCCCTGCACCACCGTTGAACCCGCCCTTGCCGCCCATCGTTGAGGTCGCCGTCGTCCACCGCGTCGCCTCGGCACCTCCCCGGCGTCCATTCGCGCCCCAGGTGAGCTCCCAGCCATCGCTCGAGCCTCCCTAGGGTTTCCTCCCTCTGTCTCTGGCGTGAGGTAGAAGAAGCTGCAGGAACCGTCGATCTCGACTAGATCGGACGACCCCTGTTAGCCAATACCTCTTTGTCCCTCCGCCCTCGCTGGCAAACGGGCCCCGCCCGTCAGCTCGAAACTGCCTTCTCCCGCGTAGTGCCTCGCCCGGGTGGGCCGCTTCTCCCCTGGACGGCCCATCTCCCTCCAGATCCGGCCCAACAACGATTTCCTCCTTTTCTTTTTCTCTGGAAATTTTAGATCTGAATTATCCCTGTTAGTTTAAATACGAATGAAAATGGAAAACAACTCCAATCGCCTAGATCTAAAATTCCTATGGTTATTGAGTATTTTGTTAAACATGTAGTACCAAAAGTTTAGCCAAATAACATCTGTATATTTTCTATATATGTATCTCCTAAATAGTACATTTTTCATTCAATAAATCCTCAAGGGAGTTCCATCCCACCAAATGTAGTAAATCCAACTGCAACTGTTTGGTATATAAAATACCTGTTAGCATGACTTGGTCCCATACCAAGTGGAGCCTGGAAGTTTCTGTAGCAAAAATGACAAAAACAGAGGCAATCTGACTTTAGAAATTCCCTAGGCTTGTCTACAGAACCCATTAGGCTAATTCCAAATCGCAGTGATGTGGTACATCAATATCTATCTAAATCCAGGAGCTCATGATTTATTGAGCTTTGGATATTTCTCTGTGAATTAAACTATTCTGTGCATGGTTTGATCACCTCTTAATTCACTACAGTAGTTCTTATCATCCAAAAATGTTGATTCCAATTTCTCCAGAAAGGTATTCTAAATACCTACCATGTGTCTTTCGAATCAAATTAAAAGCTACTGTAGATTTAATCTGGTGAGAAAGACAAGGTTTCTACAAAACTGCCTTTGGGAATTTCCTGATGGCATTCTGGTAATTATCTTGACCTGATTCCAACTCTCAGTGATCAAGTACTCAAAACCCTACTGAACCCTCCAAGAAAATAATTTTTGGAGCTCCAGAACCCTTCTGGTGAATTATTCCCTAAAACTAGAAGTTATTTCACTAGAAAAATCATAACTAAATAAAGAAAAGTGATCAAACAGTGAAACCACTTTTCTTGGCTTCATTTTATCAAATCCTACCTATTGGTATCATGTTTTTACAATGGTATCATACAGAATATGGTCTTGTCCAAAAATCCATCTCTTAGGTAGTTTCTAGACTATAAATCCTAAGGGATTTTCATCCCCTCCTCCAAGGCCATCTCAATCTCCCATTCTCCAATCCTCTCCAAAACCATCTGAATCTTAATCTGGTATTATTCAATTGCTTGCTGTATGAATTGTTGCTTGTATGCTTGATGTTGATTGTGGCCTTGTTTGCTTGCATGTGTTGTCTGGACGACGATAGTTGCGATGAAATCAGAGAGCAGAAAGAGTGGTATTTATTTTTGGGATTGGTATTCTTGGTTATCTAAAGAGGAAGTCCAGGGACATATTGCCATATTGCTGATCATCAGGCAAGCCACCTTCTTGTTCATAAGCCTTGTCCTACAGTTTTACCTATGCATGTTTTATTTACGGTTTATTAAAAACTACATTGTTTTACTATATGTTGATATATACATATATATGGTAGTGGTTTGGCTCCTCCAAACTATTACCCTTGGTACTACTAAGTACAACCCCTTTGGTGACACCTACTTGCCACTAGTAGAATATATGGTGTATATCACCATAACCCTTTGGAGACCCCCTATTTGGCCGAAGCGAAGCTAGAGGATGGGAAGACCCCGGAAAAAGTTTTACCAAATGTTTTATGATAAAACCTTGGTGAGGTGGGACCTCCCCAAGAGATGTTGAGAAAAAAAGGGTTTTGTTTTACAAAATGCTGGAGGAAAACCAGAGGAAAAAGGTTTACGAAAATGCACCTGGTTCTTTGCAGTCTAGCTATAACAACTTAACCCTGTGCAACCACATTACTATGGAATGGGACATGGCTAAATTTGAAGGTGTTTATTCCGGTATAAGCTGCCTCGCAACAATTACAGGGGACCGAAAGTCCCTGGAAGGTGGGCCTTCTCACGTAAGGGTCCATGTGGGACATCGACCTGGAGAAGGAACAAAGGGTCGGAAGGCCTCCACGCGTTACTATGAGCCCCTCATTGAAAGCACACCTGGGAGGTGTTCTGGTTGGTCCTCGCCCGACGTGCTGGTGTTGAGGGGATTACCACTCATAGGGTTGGCACTTATACTGGAGTGGGCATCTAGAGAGTCTTGATCGGTTACTGGACCCACGATCGGTGAAGATCAGGGTAGGGTACCCGGATGGTGTGGGTAAAGTGTACAACCTCTGCAGAGTATAAATCTATTCGAATAGCCGTGTCCGCGGTTAAGGACAGGTTGGACAAACTTCTGTAGAGCGGTGCTGGTTTTGTTTTTAAAGAGGACTTTTTGGAAAAGAAATGGTTTTGAAACTGTTTTGACCATGGGATGGTCGGGAAGGATACCTGCTTTGACCATGGGATGGTCAGAGAGGTATGGAAGGAGTTTGGTCATGGGATGACCTGAAAACGGGAACAAATGGGTGACCCAGTCCTAATATTTTCCAAAACTTTTCAAAAAGGTTTTAAAAATGTTTACAAAGGCTTTTCAACAAAGATATGTAGATGCTATATCTACAAGAGAAACTATTTGCGAAAAGAACCCCTCTTGGAGCCCTCCTATTACCACAACCATATTGCATATCCTCTTGCTATTGTTGTTCTATTGAGGTGGTTTGCGAGTACATTCAATGTACTCACCGGCATTGTCCCTGGCTATTAACTTGGCCAGATCTTAAGAAGAAGGAGAGGAGGGCGACTATGCAAGCTAGGACATTCTCCTAGTCAGTTGCCTATAGGTTAAGGCATGGCTCGGGCTCTACGCTTGATGAAGATCCGCTGCTGTTTATTGATGTAGCCATAACGACATTCATGTAAGTCTGGTAATTCGGTATATTCTTGGATGATGTAATGATACTTGTCGGTTATGTGCCACGACTAACTGATCATGGGATCGTGGTTGTATGCATAACAGGGATTCTTGGAGGATTAATCCGGGGGCCCCACAGACTTGGTATCAGAGCCATCCTGACTGTAGGAGAACCTTAGTTAGCATGGTCGCTAGACAGGAAACTTATTTTTAAAAACCCCGGCTTTCGAAAATTAGTTTCTCAATGAGTTTCAAAAAGTTCTACTTCTTCTCTTACTCTAAGTAAATGCTCTCGAAAATGGTTTACTCCAACTCTTGATCCCAAACCTTAAACCTCCGGATTTTAAATAAATAGGGTCTAGAACCCGCTGAAGACAATGAGAACAAGACAAAGAGGAGGAACTACCAGCAAACACAAGGAGACTACAATATCGCCCTACCCGCGGAATCCTTACAATCAGAAGACATCGGGTGTTGCACTATCAAGAAGCGTCCAGGATATGATGAAGGCTTCATCTGCAAGATAGTGACTCCGACCTGAAGAAAGACAGTATCTAGGGTCAATAGTCCTAAGAATAGGATTCCCCTACATCACGAGTAGTTAACTCCTTGGTCCCTAGCGTTGACCGTGTTTGCTTGCCTAAGTGCATCTGGTGTTGCTTGATGTGTGTTGTTTGCCGAGGACATTGCGAGCCCCTCGCTCTGTTCGCCTTGTTTGTATGTTCTGGTTTGCCCTGACCTCCCTAAAAGTGTGACTCGAGGAGCGATAAGCCACCTAGTAACTCAGGAAAACCCTTTGTAGATGTCGGTAATGAGACCCTGACTAACCTCGAGAGTATACGAGAGGAAAAGCATCGCAAGACCCAGGGGATCGACATCATCAAGACAAAATGAACTCGAAGGTTTCACCTCAGCAAGACGGCATACCTCGTCAAACTCACCTCGCAAGACCTCATCAATAACACCACACTCCCTTGTTCCTTAGTCTACTACAACAAGAATTCCGTTGAAGCCGGAAGTCAACCACCGACGGATCCCCAATATCCACCAGAAACCACCCGCTCAGTCAACCAAGACAAGGAGTGAAGACCAACCACCCTAACCTATAGTGTATCCGAGTTTCTGATCACCTCAGGAGACTACCTATTATAGTTGAACCTACCCAAACTAAAGGAATGATCCTCCCTAGAAGGTCAGAACCACCCCTGAAGTCAGATGATTAGGAAGCATGAAGACAGCTCCCTCGAAGCTGGATGTCTCTACCTTGACTGAAGACTACCCCGAAGAGTCGTAAACCGCTAACTTACCTTGAGCTAACACCATGTTATAAGCTTCGTTAGGAAACCACCCCCGCCAAGGTGATAAAATAAGGCGTCACTCGAAGACCCCAGCTCAAGACTCTGGGAAGATACAGCTATCCGCTAACATCAGGTCAGCACCTCCCAGACAGAAGATCTGCACCCCTCCTGAAGCACCTTAGTGAAGCTCTAAGGTGGAAAGACTGCGTCTTTTCACTCAAATCTTCAGAAGATTGTCTACCAAAAGACACTTCAGAAAATATCTCTGGCTCCGAAGTCTTCTCGCCAAGCAACAACCCGTGAGTTATCCAATGAGAAAATAACTGAAGATTCTGCAAAGTCCCTCCATTACTTCAGCTGAAGACCCGCCCGAAGGAACGCCAAACCACCAACCCCTAGGTCCTTAATGCTTAGAGGACATGAACTCCAATGACTCCACCAGGCTAAGCATGGATAATAGTAGTATATAAGCCCCATAGGACCTACCTTCGCGGACGTCATCGGAAGGTTCCAACTCTAGGAGAAAGAGTGACGACAGTTTTCAGGACATCAATCTACGACTCTAAGAAGGAAGAACTATGTCAACTCTCCGGTCTACCCCAGTTTAATCTTAAGGGGGAAAGACTTTGTATTTCCCACAAAAATAGAATAACCCTCTGCCAGGAGTAACCTCAGGATGTCCTGACCCTAAAATCGTTAAATAGGATTCGCTACGACCCTAAGGAAGAGCTGTGAATCCTCAGACAGAGGTACTCCCAACTGTAGATTCTATCTCCTGACGAGTACCCCGTGAAGTTCAGCATCAAGAGAGTCTGCCCAGTCTGAGCTCTCAAGATATGGAGTCTGAAAGGAAAAGAAATTCCTCCCTCGCAATCGGGACTAGGCTCTTCCCAGCTCTCCATGCATCCCGGAAGACTGAAGCTCAACTTCATCGATAGAGTAGTCACTTTCAAAGACGGAGTTCGTGATATAGTATGCGTAAGACACCTAGTATCAACCCGACCCAAAATCCCCTAACCTTGCTCCTCCAGAATCTCGGGACGAGATTCTTTTAAGGGGGAAAGATCTGTAACATCCCAATTTCTGCAATCCTGATTAGCTGTCCAGAATGCAAAAATTGGGGGGAAAAAACTTTTTCTTGTTGAGTGCTGACGTGTTTGCTTGTTGTTTGGATATGCTATGCCTATGATTGTGTATTAGATGATATACTCCTTACCTCAACACCAGTTGACAAAAGCTACTTCCCAAAACTGTCTTGGCTCAATCTCAATATTCTCAAATGTTCTGGCATTTCAAAACCTGAGCCAGGAAGCCTTTGCAAACCAACTATTTTAGTAGCTTCTATTGATCAAATTATGGAGAGCTATATAATATAATCTCCTTATGTTTTCAAGACAGAACCTTCTAATACTCTTACCTCTAGATTTAACAAAACCTTTTTGTAAAACTTTTGAATTCTACTCTTGGTAGAGATACCAAGGACCTTACCTTGATTCAAACTCCAACCTATTTCAAGATACCCCTCCTTACCTCAAGCTAAGCTTGGTGGTAACCCCATTAATAGTTGATTTGTTTGTAAGATGAATTGTCTTGATCTGCTGTTTGACTTGATTGCTTAGAATTAGTATGAGCTACTCTAGGAGCTCATCCCCTAGGATCAAGATACTTGAAATCACCACACCCTAAGCCAGAGTACCATCTGGAGCTAATCTCTATCCACCAGGTGATCATTTAAAACCTCTTAACCAGATCAATTCTGCGGTGATCCATTCCGGAAGCTTCAAAGTCAATGAAGCCTAATATCAAGCATGGTGTAACATCCCAAAGATTTTCATCTTAAAATCATCATTATTGCATTCAAATCATCATGGCATGTACTACTTTGCATTAGATTTGTCCTCCAAGAATTTGGTGAAATTTTGAGACTTTTTGGAGCACTTTTGCTAAATTCAAAGAAAACTAGAAGACAAATTCAATAAGAAAAATAAAAAGGAGGGAAAGAGTTTTTAAACCGCAGCAGCAGTTCTGGCCCTTTTGGCCCAACCGGCCCAGCGAGCCCACCCGGCCTCCCTCTCCCCCTCTCTATTTTTCCGCGCACCCCCTCAACCCACCCCCACTCACTTACCACTGGGCCCCGTGCCACGTCAACGCCACCTCATCGTCTCCCACACGAATGGCCGGCGCCCCCTTCACTCCTCTGCTGTTTCGAATCGGCTCAAATTCGAGCATTTCTCGCATTAATACTCCACGGCGGTCACTCCTTCTTAATCCCCTCTCACTCCTCTTCCGTTTCCCCTCAGCCACTACCCTCGGAGAACCCAGGCTCCCCAATTACAAGCTCGAACCGCCGCTGTCCGACACAACTCCGGCGATGATTCCAGTGAGCTCCGACCACCTTGCGCCCTCCTCTCTGCCCTATCTCCTTTGTCGTGTCCTGTCACACCTTTTAACCCTGGCCACGTGCTTCTTCTTGCCCCAGGTCGACGACACGATCATCTCCGGTGAACTCCCTCTGCCGCCGTCCATCGATTATTCCGGTGAGTCTAGGGTTCCTGCCGCCTCTCTGTGACCACCACTAGCTTGCACAGGACCTGGTGCACGTCGCTGACACCTTCCTTTGCCTGTTCGAGCCCCAGAACACTGTCACCGTCGCAGGGACACGAGCTCCACCGTCGACAGAACTTCGGCGAGGAATCGGGATCGAGGAAGAGCACCCCTCTCTCCACCGCGTCCATCAACGAGACCGCCTCGACCGTCATGACCTCTGGTAAGAGTCCACGGACCCCTGCCCTTTTAAAACCACCGTAACACCACCGTCCGACGAGCCTCCGCCGTGCACAGAGAGCCAGCGCCGCCTGTTCGTGGCTGCGCGCTGAGCACCGTTTGATCAAGTTTTAGTGGCTAGGATTAGATCTCTAGCCGAAGCGGTACAGGCTGATCTGGTCCATCTGTTTCCACTTAAATCTAACGGGCCGCAGCGATCGATCCAACCGAACCGGTACGGGCCAATCAGATTGTGCCACGTCGCCCAGGATTATCTGTTTAAATAGAAATTAGACAGATTTTGTATTAAACTTAGAAAATCCATAACTTTTGTTCCACAATTCAGAAAAATGCAAATTTGGTGTCTATGGATTCAGAAAAATGAGAAATTTATTGTGGAGGCCTTGTTTCACACTTTTGCCTCTGAAAAATTGGAATTATAAGCAGAACCTTTTTAGGAGTATTTTGCTCATTAAAATTGTTCTCTAAATTGTTTTGGGGTATTTCTTATGCCTTTAGATAGGATATTTTAACCTATGTACTGTATACTCTATAAGTTTTAGAGTTGTGATCATATCATTGCATTTTGCATGCATTCATATTTTTTGTGATGCTATATTGATTGAATTATTATTATTGTTGGATTGTTCTTTGTGTAGATTGTGTGGATTGTGAAGTTTGTTGCTGTGAGGATTGTACCTATTCCCCTAGCTACCAAGGCAAGTGATATTTCACATCATGTCCTATTATTTTCACTATTGCACTAGTGTTATTTTTGGTAGTTCTAAGCATGATAGGATTATTTATATGTTACTATGCTATGCTATCCTATAGATTATATATTGGTAGTATCTCCTAGTTGAAAGACTTCGTATGCTAGAGTTCTTAGCCATGCTATTAGAATTCGTGGGTGGAATACACATATAAGATAGTATGGAAAGATATTGTTTTGTTGACTAAGAAAACAACTAATATTAATGCAACACCTGGGTGGAATGGGACTTGCTTGGATTATCTTGAGTGGTTACTCAGGGGCCATGTCTATGGTCAGCTGGTGTATCACACTTGTGGATGGCCATCCAGGAACAAAGAGATTGGAGACATTCTTGTCATGAAGCTTCCAGTGCAGCCACATGGCATATGGGCTCTGCCTTGACCAACTAAGTTGCAAGAACTCAGCCAGAAGGACAGAAGGTGGTAGATGTGGTAGGATGGAACGCGTCCGTGGTGGTCTGAGGGATTGCTTCTGAAAAGTCTTGTCTCGATGCATGTCGAGTCTTGTGGGGAAAGTGCACCACCTCTCGAGAGGGTAAAACTAAGTACTTAGCCGTGTCCCCGGTTATGGACAACTTCTGAGCCTCAAGACAGTGAAGCAGTTCAATAATCTCCTCATCCAAATTTCTCTAAGTTAAAACTTGTGGGTGAACATGGGTAGAGGTTCAATGATGTCTATCATTGGTACCTTAGTGTTGAATGAGAAAACTTACTCTTCAAAAACTATAAGTTAAACTAGCTTTTTGCAAAGCCAGCCATAACCCCACTTAGCCATATATTCATGTAGTTGTTGGATTATACTAAGTATATGGTATCACTTTCCAATAAAATTCCAAATGTATTGACCCTTGTGGCTGTAACTTATTATGTTGCAGGATACTCTGATGATGAGTAGGGTTGCGGGTCTACACTCGACATGCTTGCCTGTGGCACATGAAGACTAAAGACACTACTATTATTATGCTATGTAATGTGAACTTTGAGTGTCTTAGCCTTGGCTAAGTGAGTTGTAAGAACATTTCTACTCCTGGATATGCGATGTAATAATGACCTTTGTTTCTGTGTACTTCATCTTAAACTGTGGGTGCTAGCATTTTCGATCCAGGGACTAGCACTGCAATCACAGGGATCTTACCTTATTATGGTGAGATCTTACACATGGATCCCTTCTACTCAATCTACTCTTCAATATAATCCATTTTATGATCCTTGGGTACTTTGCAACCCATCAAAATCATCTCCACCAACATTCTAGTCAAAAACCCTAAATCTGCCAAATTTGACCAAGTCTGGAAACTGTTTCAACATCACCTTTTTGAATGCCTCTCTTTCTCAACCCTTGTGCATTTTTGGTAATGCACTTGGACCATCTTGTTAACCATCGTATGTACTACCAAGGCCCACTCTTGCCCTTGGTTATATCATCCTCCAACCCACTAGTTCTTGATGGTTTTGCAGGCAAGAAAATAACTTTTCCTGCAAATCTAGTCAACATGCCTACTTTGGTATAGGCTCACACCACCATCCCACCTTCTATGGAACAAATCTTTGCATTTTTGTGTTCTACTCATATATGTATACCATTACCTACTTCACTTGTTGCAAGTGGATCTTGGTGCTTCTTAAACCCACAAGGTTTAGGAGGCTAGTTGATAATCTGCTTTGGCAGGCTTATTTTATTCAAAGTTTGAAAGCCTGTCTTGGTGAGCTCAAACAAGATCAAGCTCAAACCTCTGTACCATGTTGATCTACATCACTTGGTCTATCCAACCATCTACCCCATGCCCCAAGGGGAGCTCTGAGATCCAAGATCTAACATGGTTTTGATGGTATGAAATTAACATCACCCAAGATCCTTAATCTAAGGTATTCCACCAAAATCAACTTGGATTCTCCAATCCCAAAGTTGCAAATTCTTGCTTAACCTTGTCTACATCATATACCTTGATCACCAAGATTTATCAACAATTATCCATATTTATTATGGACCAAAACTATTTAATTCACTTAATAGGCAAAATCTCCAAAACTCCTCTCCTAAAGGAAAGTTTGGTTTTTGCCAAAACACTTCCCCAACTTTTGGCTCAATTGAGTCCTATATATTATGCCCTATCTTCTCACTTCAAAATAAATATTTTTGAAGAACCTTATTATTTCTTTTTGCCTATTTTCTTAAATGGCAGAAACAAGAAATAATCCTTTAAAAATCCTTTCCCACCTCAATAAATCCTGGGAAAATTCCCCTAAGTATGTATTCACATGTGGGACCATCTCACATCAAAAACTCCACCCGTCCAATGTAAAATTATCAAATTATCTTCTAGAAACTACTTCTTTATGTTTTGAATAAATGATTCTAATTGGACTTCAGACCCTTAGAAAAATCCCAAATAATTCCTGGATATCTATCTTGAAGACATCTACTTACCAGTATCATCTCCCCACCTTGTGAAAAACAAATTTTGGGACTTACTTCACACACCTCCAAGTGGTCAATTTTGCCAAATCAATCAAGCATTGATCCAAAACCAAACCCAAACCCCACCAATCTTGCTCAATGCATCTCCTCATTACCAGGATACTCCCCCAGGTCGACCAGCACTGTAGCATCCCCTGTAGCATCTTGTCCTCTAGTGCTTGGACACTAGTACTTAGCCTCATATGAGTGTTTTGCTTGCAAACTTCTTCTCCCCTTGCAGCTGCTACCACTCCTTCTCTCTGACCTGCAACACGACCAAATACCACCTCCACCACCCCCAGAAAACCCTCCCCTGGTCTCACCCCTTCCTCCTCACCCCTCATGGACCATGTCCATGGTACACCTTCCCCCACTCGATAAAAGGGCACAAGCCACCCCAGCCCCCAGCTCCTGGCTCATTTGCCCCCTCTGCCTCCTCTTACCACCCTAGCACCCCCCACTCCCTCTCCACTACACTCCTCTGCCCGAGAGAAAGAGGGAAAGAAAGCTTCGGCCTCCTCCATTAAACGAGCTAACCTCACTCTGCTCTGTCCGTCCCCCTCCGCATGTCACATGCTACACTCCCCTCCCTCCCCTCTCTCTGATGGTGTGGTTTTTGTGGCCAGGTACTACCTAGATCGTCATCGGCGTCAAGCTCCAACGAGTTCTCCATAGTGCGTCCTCGCGCGAGCCCTGCACCACCGTCGAACCCGCCCTTGCCGCCCATTGTTGAGGTCACCGTCGTCCACCGCGTCGCCTTGGCACCTCCCCGGCGTCCATCCGCGCCCCTGGTGAGCTCCCCGCTGTCGCCCGAGCCTCCCTAGGGTTTCCTCCCTCTGTCTCCGGCGCGAGGTAGAAGAAGCCGTACGAACCATCGATCTCGACTAGATCGGACGGCCCCTGTTAGCCGATACCTCTTCGTCCCTCCGCCCACGCTGACATACAGGCCCCGCCTGTCAGCTCGAAACCGCCTTCTCCTGTGCAGTGCCCCGCCCGTGTGGGCCGCTTCTCCCCTGGATGGCCCATCTCCCTCCAGATCCGGCCCGACAACGATTTCCCCCTTTTTTTTCTCTGGAAATTTTAGATCTGAATTATCCGTGTTAGTTTAAATATGAATGAAAATGGAAAACAACTCCAATTTCCTAGATCTAAAATTCCTAGGGTTCTTGAGTATTTTGTTAAACATGCAGTACCAAAAGTTTAGCCAAATAACATTTGTATATTTTCTGTAGATGTATCTCCTAAATAGTACATTTTTCATTCAATAAATCCTCAAGGGAGTTCCATCCCACCAAATGGATTAAATCCAACTGCAACTGTTTGGTATATAAAATACCTGTTAGCAAGACTTGGTCCCATACCAAGTGGAGCCTAGAAGTTTCTGGCTCATAAATGACAAAAACAGAGGCAATCTGACTTTAGAAAATTCCCTAGGCTTGTCTACAGAACCCATTAGGCTTAATTCCAAATCCAAGTGATGTGGTACATCAACACCTATCTAAATCCAGGAGCTCATGATTTATTGAGCTTTGGATACTTCTCTGTGAATTAAACTATTATGTGCATGGTTTAATCACCTCTTAATTCACTACAGTAGTTCTACTCATCCAAAAATGTTGATTTCAATTTATATAGAAAGGTATTCTAAATACCTACAATGTTTCCTTGGAATCAAATCAAAAGCTACTGTAGATTTAATCTGGTGAAAAGACATGTTGTCTACAGAACTGCCTTTGGGAATTTCCTGATGGCATTCTGGTAATTATCTTGACCTGATTCCAACTCTCAGTGATCAAGTACTCAAAACCCTACTGAACCCTCCAAGAAAATAATTTTTGGAGCTCCAGAACCCTTCTGGTGAATTATTCCCTAAAACTAGAAGTTATTTCACTAGAAAAATCATAACTAAATAAAGAAAAGTGATAAAACAGTGAAACCACTTTTCTTGGCTTCATTTTATCAAATCCTACCTGTTGGTATCATGTTTTTACAATGGTATCATATAGAATATGGTCTTGTCCAAAAATCCATCTCTTATGTAGTTTCTAGTCTATAAATCCTAAGGGATTTTCATCCCCTCCTCCAAGGCCATCTCAATCTCCCATTCTCCAATCCTCTCCAAAACCATCTGAATCTTAATCTGGTATTATTCAATTGCTTGCTGTATGAATTGTTGCTTGTATGCTTGATGTTGATTGTGGCCTTGTTTGCTTGCATGTGTTGTCTGGACGACGATAGTTGCGATGAAATCGGAGAGCAGAAGGAGTGGTATTTATTATTGGGATTGGTATTCTTGGTTATCTAAAGAGGAAGTCCAGGGACATATTGCCATATTGCTGATCATCAGACAAGCCACCTTCTTGTTCATAAGCCTTGTCCTACTGTTTTACCTATGCATGTTTTATTTATGGTTTATTAAAAACTGCATTGTTTTACTATATGTTGATATATATATGGTAGTGGTTTGGCTCCTCCAAACTATTACCCTTGGTACTACTAAGTACAACCCCTTTGGTGACACCTACTTTCCCCTAGTAGAATAGATGGTGTATATCACCATAACCCTTTGAAGACCCCCTATTTAGCCGAAGCGAAGCTAGAGGATGGGAAGACCCCGGAAAAAGTTTTACCAAATGTTTTATGATAAAACCTTTGTGAGGTGGGACCTCCCCAAGAGATGTTGAGAAAGAAAAAGGTTTTGTTTTACAAAATGCTGGAGGAAAACCGGAGGAAAAAGGTTTACGAAAACGCACCTGGTTCTTTGAAGTCTAGCTATAACAACTTAACCCTGTGCAACCACATTACTCTGGAATGGGACATGGCTGGATTTGAAGGTGTTTATTCCGGTATAAGCTGCCTCGCAACAACTACAGGGGACCGAAATTCCCTGGAGGGTGGGCCTTCTCACGTAAGGGTCCATGTGGGACATCGACCTGGAGAAGGAACAAAGGGTCGGCAGGCCTCCACGCGTTACTATGACCCCTCATTGAAAGGACACCTGGGAGGTGTTCCGATTGGTCCTCGCCCGACGTCCCGGTGTTGAGGGGATTAACACTCATAGGGTAGGCACTTATACTGGAGTGGGCATCCGGAGAGTCTTGAACGGTTACTCGACCCACGATCGGTGAAGATCAGGGTAGGGTACCCGGATGGTGTGGGTAAAGTGTACAACCTCTACAGAGTATAAATCTATTCGAATAGCCGTGTCCGCGGTTAAGGACAGGTTGGACAAACTTCTGTAGAGCGGTGCTAGTTTTGTTTTTAAAAAGGACTTTTCGAAAAAGAAATGGTTTTGAAACTGTTTTGACCATGGGATGGTCGGGAAGTATACCTGCTTTGACCATGGGATGGTCAGAGAGGTATGGAAGGAGTTTGGTCATGGGACGACCTGAAAACGGGAACAATGGGTGACCCAGTCCTAATGTTTTCCAAAACTTTTCAAAAAGGTTTTAAAAATGTTTACAAAGGTTTTTCAACAATGATATGTAGATGCTATATCTACAAGAGAAACTATTTGAGAAAAGAACCCCTCTTGGAGCCCTCCTATTACCACAGCCATATTGCATATCCTCTTGCTATTGTTGTTCTATTGAGGTGGTTTGTGAGTACATTCAATGTACTCATCGGCATTGTCCCTGGCTATTAACTTCGCCAGATCTCAAGAAGAAGGCGAGGAGTGCGACTATGCGAGCTAGGACGTTCTCCCAGTTAGTTGCCTGTAGGTTAAGGCATGGCTCGGGCTCTACGCTTGATGAAGATCCGCTGCTGTTTATTGATGTAGCCATAACAGCATTCATGTAAGTCTGGTAATTTGGTATATTCTTCGATGATGTAATGATACTTGTTGGTTATGTGCCACGACTAACTGATCATGGGATCGTGGTTGTATGCATAACAGGGATTCTCAGAGGATTAATCCGGGGGGCCCACACTATTCCTATGGCCAGACTATGAAGGAGACTACCAAGATGAAGGACAGTAGGACGGCTATGATAACTAGGACTATCTCCCATCGTCAGCATTGCCTGTGACTCTAAAGATGGACCCCACCACTATGCTTATTATTTTTATTCCGCTGCTTGTTGTATGAAGACTGGATCATGAGATCCTTTATTTGTGTAAGACCTTATTATGGTTTGTAATGGATGATGTACTATGATATCCAATCTGTTATGTCTCACAAAAATGGTAATCCTGGGATTGCGATGTATGACATAACAGGCATCTAGGATTAAAAATCCGGGTGTTGACAACCTTCCTCTTGGGGTTCCCCAACGAGCTAGATACATTTTGATCCATCAGTCATCTTGGGTCCCCAGCATAGAAAACAAAAAATTTCCTACGATGAGAACTATACGCCAAGATCTATCTACTAGGTACTGAAATGGATCATATGGGCACCTAGAGGGGGTGAATAGGTGCTACACCAATTTTTAATTCTTTTTCAGTTTTAGGCTTAGCACAAAGGGTAAATTCTCTAGAAAGACTATTGGGTGGAATTTCCCTATATGCAAACCTATCTACTAGCGAGTAAAGAGCGAGTGGAAGAGGAACGAGTAAACTGAAGTGAAGCACGTGGAGACACATGATTTGTTTGACCGCAGTTCCTTCCTTATTAAGGGAAGTACGTTGCGTTGGAGGGGTGGGCGGTACTAAGACCACCATGCCACAAAAGGCCTCACCCTGTTCTCTGATGGATCTCGCCACAACAGGCCTGATCCACCTTCCACTATAGGTACCCTTCGAGGCGGGCACCGGCGCCTTTACACAACTAGCGGGGCAACAACTCCACAAAAACTTGGAGGCTCCCGAAATGACAACAAGCTGCCACAAAAACAAACTTATCAAATACAATAAACAAGATCTAGGTATTGACAAGAATACTAGATCAGGGATTTCTCCAAGTGAATGGAGAGGAGTTGAAGCGCTTGATTCTTGATGATGATGATGAACTTCTCCTCCTTCAATTCCACCTAAGATCAAGACCTTCGGGTGGTTGAAGTGGGAGATCGAGATTTAGAGCTCTTGCACAAGGTCTGGTCAAATTTGAATGAATCAAGAGTTCTGAACGTTGGGGAAGAAGGGGTATTTATAACCCCCTTCAGAAACCAGCCGTTGCAGCCTTTGGGGGCTGGATTATCCGACCCAAGTGAGGGCCGGATTATCCGGTCTGGGGAAACTCCGTCCCAGACTCGGAATATTCGCTAGATAATCCGCCCCCCTCTCCGAGCGTCGCGCCGAGCTTGCCCTTGATCAAATTCTGGGGGTCGGATAATCTGGCCCAGTGCGAAGGCCGGATTATCCGGCCTAGTGCGAAGGCCGGATTATCCGGCCTTGGGAAGAAAAACCGCCCCAGTTCGGATTTTCCGGGAGAAAATCCGACCGGATACCGAGCGATGCGCCTTGGCTCCTTTTGCTCGAAAACTGGGGGACGGATTATCCGGCCCATGTGACACCCGGATTATCCGGCCTGAGGAGGAAAAACCGCCCCAGTTCGGATTTTCGGGAGAAAATCTGACTGGACCCCGAACGACGCGCCTTGGCTTCCTTGAGAGATGAGGTAGGCCGGATTATCCGGCCTTTGGTGGGGCGGATTATCCGGCCCCCTCAAAACTTCCTGCACACTTAGCACACATGAAAAGTCTCCATAGTATTGTTATCTAACACGCAAAACATAGGAAAACATGAAATGTTCTTTCAATCTCCCCCTTTTTGGTGTTAGATGACAATACCATGATTTGCAGGAGAAAGACACAAGACGGACAAAGATAACTTATGAAAGAGACTCCCCCTCAATGTGTGCATATTAGAGTTTTGCATTGGAATACAAATGCACACAAATAGGAGAATCTATTCCATAGACATGTGAGCAAAAACACATACCACCGAAGTAGAGAATAGCCATCCTTGACATAAATCACAATTATTACCGGATAACCAATATGAGTGCGCCTTCTGTGATATACCTCCATCAATAGGATATGAATAGATAGATCCATAAGCACAATCCATGATATGAAGTCCATAGGCATAGCATAATCCAGACAACCACAAAGAGTCTCAAACAACCAAATCACGAATTTAAAGTTCAACGCTAAATGGGCATAAGCAAGAAATAACGAATAGAAAAGTGCAAGTGCTTATGCCCGACCCATGCAAATCCACGAACAACCTAATAGAACTACTTCTCCCCCTTTGGCATCGAGACACCAAAAAGGGAGAAGAGTGATGCTAGCACCCCATGGGATCACTCATCGTAGTCCTCGTCCTCGTCCTCTTCTTCATGCTCTTCCTCATCCTCATCTTCAAGTTCCTCAGTGTCACCTTCCTCATCTTCATCAGCAGCGGTCGCAGAGGGGAACAAGTGACGCTCTAGCTCACCATAGTTCAGCCCGGAGGAAGGGCCGGATTATCGGGCCAAAAATCTGGGATTCTGTTATACACAAAACCAGGCCCGCGCGTCCCCAAACAACACCCCCACAAGGTGAACAAGGGACTTGCGTGCAAGAATAGATGGCTTAGGGGTAGGGAAGGCTTAGGATTAAGAGAGCCAAACTGAGATGGTACTAAAAACTCAAAATTGCAAAATCTAAATCAAATAAAAGCCAAGATTGAGTGTGATTCCCATAAGAACATGAGAGAGCAAATAACAACCAAAAAGATCCAGTTCTCCTCAAGGGAGAGGGCAGTGGCCGAAGCCACCTTGTTGGAGTGTATGGTGTGACACCGCGAAGATATATCTTGGGTTCACGACCAATACTCATCAATAAGCTCACATATCACAACATGATATTAAGAGAAATGATATATCTTGTTATTGGCATTATGGGGGGAGGGTTAGCCCAATGAGTTAGGACCACACTCCCTCTATATCCATGCCCACACCTAGACCAAACAAGGATTGAGGTGTACGAGTGAGTGCATGGGTAATCAAGACAAACTCCCGGAATCAATGATATTTAGCTCATTCCTCAAATAGCAGAATCTTGCTTCATCAAGTGGCTTTGTAAAAATATGCGCCAGTTGGTTCTTCGCGCTCAAAAAATATAGATCAATATCGCCTTGAGCAACATGGTCACGAATAAAATGATTCCGAATCTCAATATGCTTCGTCCTTGTGTGCTGAACTAGATTGTACGCAATTTTGGTAGCACTTTCATTATCACATAAAAGAGGCACTTTGTCACAATTGACACCGTATTCCTTTAAAGTTTGCCTCATCCACAATAATTGAGTACAAGCACTGGCAGCAGCAACATATTCAACTTCGACGGTGGATAGAGATATACAACTTTGCTTTTTGGAGGACCAACATACAAGAGATCTTCCCAAGAATTGACAAGCTCCAGAAGTGGATTTCCGATCATCCTTATCACCAGCCCAATCTGAGTCAGTATAACCACATAAAGAGAAATTGGAGCCCTTGGGATACCAGAGACCAAAGTTGGGGGAATGAACCAAATATCGAAAGATCCTCTTGACCGCCACTAAGTGGCTTTCTTTAGGAGCTGCTTGATACCTTGCACACACTCCCACACTCAACACAATATCAGGTCTAGATGCGCAAAGGTAAATAAGAGAGCCGATCATGGACCGGTATACCTTTTGGTCCACATCTTTACCATGAGGGTTTAGTTCAAGATGACATTTTGTTTGCATTGGAGTGGCGACACCATTAAGATCCGTCATCTTGAATCTCTTGAGCATGTCTTGGATGTACTTTGCTTGATTAATAAAGGTTCCTTCTCTAAGTTGTTTGATCTCGAATCCAAGAAAGAACCATCATTCCCCCATCATAGACATCTCAAACCTGTCAGTCATAAGCTTTGAAAATTCATCGTTAAAAGCTTTGTTAGTAGAACCAAAGATGATATCGTCTACATATAGTTGGCATACGAAGAGCTCCCCCTTAACCTTCTTAGTAAAAAGAGTGGGGTCGATTTGCCCAACTTCGAAGCCACGATCTAACAAAAGCTCTTTAAGGTGCTCATACCACGCACGTGGGGCTTGTTTAAGGCCATAGAGTGCCTTATCGAGTGTGTAGACATGGTTCGGGAAGTTAGGATCCTCAAACCCCGGGGGTTGCTTTACGTATACCAACTCATGTAGAGGACCGTTAAGGAAGGCACTCTTGACGTCCATTTGCTGCAACTTAAAATTGTTATGAGCATCATAAGAAACTAGGATACGGATGGACTCAAGGCGAGCCACATGAGCAAAGGTCTCGCCGAAGTCGATGCCCTCAACTTGGGAGTACCCTTGAGCCACAAGTCTTTCCTTGTTCTTCACAACAATGGCATTCTCATCTTGCTTGTTCTTGAAAATCCACTTGGTGCCGATAACATTGCGGGACTCTTTGGGTTTCTCCACTAGTTTCTAGACTTTGTTACGCTCGAAATTATTCAATTCTTCATGCATAGCAACAACCCAGTCTGGGTCTTCAGGAGCTTCAAAGACCTTCTTAGGTTCCACCATGGAGATATGAGCTTGATGCTCACCAAAACTGGCCAATTATCTTCTTGTACAAACCCTTCGTCGAAGATCACCAACAACCTTGTCGAGAGTGTGACCCCTCAACTCAAGGTTACGATCAGCCCGAGCCTTGCGACGAAGTTCAATAAGTTTGTTGTCTCTTGGAGGAGGAGATTCATCACTTGAGTCTTCATTGGAAGCATATTCTCCGTCTTGATCAGTAACTGGAACAACAGGAGCAGGTGGTGGATATGCATGCCCTTGAGGTGACTTCGTAGCCATAGCAGGAGGCTGCAGAACTGGAGAGTCAGGGCCGGATAATCCGGCCGATGGAGAGGCCGGAAAATCCGGCCTGGGAGTACTTGCAGCAGCTTCATCAGGATGCCTAGGACTTGGTTGAACTAGCGAGGAGCCAGATAATCCGGGGTCAGCCGGACAATCCGGCCTGGAGCTTGCGTCGATATTTTCACCACCAGAAGCAGTATGGTCAGCTGGAGCAGGGTGGCCAGATAATCCGGTGTCAACCGGAAAATCCGGCCTGGAGCTTTCTGGAGCATCTTGACCTTCAGCAGTTGATGGAGATGGTGTAGAAGTTGCCCCCGTGGTTGGAGCATGTTGAGTATGTGTCGATGAGGGCTCTATATGAGTAGAGCATTGTCCTTCCCGGTCCGCCACAAGGGGTTCCTCAATGGGGCGGAAGAATCCCACGCCCATTCTTCTTATGGCATCTTGGGGTATTTCAACATCTGCATCACAAACACCAACTTGCTCCGCACAGGAACAACCATTTTCCTCGAACACCGCACTACAAGATTCTACAACAGTTTCGGAGAGCTTATTGTAGACTCTATAAGTGTGGGATTCGGCACCATAACCAACAAAAATACCTTCTAAAGCCTTAGATTCAAACTTAGATAAACGAACTCCTTTAATAAGAAAGAAACACTTACACCCGAATACTCGAAAGTATGAGATGTTTGGCTTGTTACCGGTAAGTATTTCATACGGAGTCTTGTCCAAGATCTTGCGGAGGTATAAATGGTTGGATGAATGACAAGCAGTAGAGATTGCTTCAGCCCAGAAGTTATATGGAGATTTGAATTTGGCTAACATTGATCTTGCCATGTCCATTAGAGTTCGATTCTTCCTCTCGGCTACACCATTTTGTTGACGGGTGTACACAGCGGAATATTGATGTCTTATCCCCTCTTCACTTAGGAACTCAATTAAGGTGTAGTTCTTGAACTCCGAGCCGTTATCACTCCTTATAGCCAGAATGGGGACGTTGTGTTGACGTTGAACCTCGTTGGCGAAGTCGATGACAGTTAGTTGAGTTTCACTCTTCAACTTGAAGAAATAAACCCAAGTGTATCTTGAGTAATCATCAACAATCACTAGACAATACTTCTTCCCACCGAGGCTTGCATGACATGGAGGTCCGAAGAGGTCCACATGAAGGAGCTCCAAAATCCTTTTTGAAGAGATAATGGTTTTCCTTCGATGAGGTGAATCATGCATTTTCCCTTCAACACAAGCCCTACAAACACGATCTTTGGCAAAAGAGACATTTTGTTTTAGTCCAAGAATGTGGCCACCCTTGTGGAGACTTTGCAAAGTTCTCATATTGATGTGGGCTAGTCGGCGATGCCATAGCCATCCCGCGTCAGCCTTTCCGAAGAGACACATCGGGCCTATAGTGGTTTTCCCCGAAAAATCCATCACGTACAGGTCGTTTTCGACATATCCCACGAAAGTGACTTTTAGAGACTTGCTCCACAAGAGTACCACCAAATCAGCATCAATGTAAACTGCAAAGCCCATCTTACCAAGGGCACGAACTGAAAGTAAGTTATACCCGAGGGTCTCAACAAGCATGACGTCCATGAGAGAGATATCGTGAGCCACCACAACTTTGCCGAGACCCAATACCTCAGATTTTGACTTGTCGCCAAGGAGACGGTAATGTGATCAAGGTTTGGCCGCATCTCCGTGATGATCTCCTTGCTTCCGGTCATATGACTCGTACAACCGCTATCGAGTACTCATTTAGACCCACCGGAAGCATAGCCCTCGGATCCTCTTGCCATTCGGCAAGTGGCGTTGTTGTTGATGGCGTTCTCGTTCGGCGAGTCGAAGAGAGAGGAGGGAGTCGATGTGGTGGCTATAGCAGCCACTTCACAGGAACTTTCATCATCCTCTTCATCTTCACTTGCGGAGGAGTATTCCTCTTGAGCTACAAGGACAATCTTGGGTTGCTTCTTGAAAGGGCCATCCTTCTTAATAAACGGCTTCTTCTTAGGAGCTTTAGATTTCTCTTTAAGAATGAGCCTGCCACCATTGTCTTCTCTACTTTGATAAGGACACTTGGCAACAAAGTGCATTCTATCTCCACAGTTGAGGCAAGTTCTCAGTCTTGGGCCACTTTCACTTCTTCCATTTGACCCGTTCTTGCGCCCAAGGTCAAACTTGGCTTTGGCAGGGTCCTTCCAAAAGTTACTTGCATAGAATGCCATGTACTCACCATGAGCACGTTTGACCTCATCGGGGCAGTCCATGGACACCCCTTCAAAAGCTTCTTCATCTTCCTCTTGCTCAACAACATTGGCTTTGAGAGCCACATTGACACCCTTTTGCGTTCCAATGGCCCGAGCACGGGCATCTTCAGCATTCTTTGCCGCCACTTTGAATGACGCCATTTCTTGCATGACTTCATTGGATGTCATTTGATGATAGTTGTGTCTACCTTGCAGGCTCTTCAAATCCTTCGGCTCGAAAGGCATTAAGGCACTCACATATTATCTTTTTATCCATGCATCATTAATGTGAGTGGCCCCATGCTTCCGAAATGTTGTTGCGATGCCCGTGAGTCTTCTATACATGTCCTCATGGTTTTCACCATCCAACATGTAGAATCCCTCAGCTTCATTACTAAGGGCATCATACCTGTTTATTCTCATGATTTCGTTTCCAACGAAAAGGTCCGTAAGAGCATCCCACGCCTCTTTAGCTGTGTTGAGATGTTCAATGTGTGGCATGTACTTGGGACCCACACCCAGTTGTATCATGTGGAGAGCGGTGGCATTCAACTGGCTATCCACAACTTCCCTTCTCATTAGATTGGTTTGAGCTCCAATATGAAGACCTTCTTCAATAATCCTCCACAATTCAATAGAGGAGCTGCAGACATGAGATTTCATTAGGAATTGCCATTGGTTAAAAGAAGATGCGGTCAGCTTGGGTGGATCACCCCTATTGTTTATATGAGGATGAGGGATAGGTGGGTCGGGGGAATATACGTGGCGAACCTCACTATATTCCTCCTTACCATTTCCCTTTTTGGAGGTGGATCCATTTAGTTTGTCACCTTCCACATCATCATCCTTGGATCCGGTGTTACCCTTTTCCTTAGATGATGGTCTGGGAGCCTCAGAGGAGGATGGAGATGGGGCTATGGATGATGTGAGGCGAGCAATCATTTGATTCATCTCCTCCATCTTGGCCTCAAAGGATTTCAACAAGGTTGTTTCCAACGACTTGAGATCATCCATTGTGACCTTATCCACAGCCTCATTTCCATCATCCTTGGTACCCATACTACTCTTAGGAGGTTAAGCCCGAATTAAGAGTCGGGGCTCTGATACCAATTGAAATGGATCGTATGGGCACCTAGAGGGGGGTGAATAGGTGCTACACCAATTTTTAATTCTTTTTCAGTTTTAGGCTTAGCACAAAGGGTAAATTCTCTAGAAAGACTATTGGGTGTAATTTCCCTATATGCAAACCTATCTACTAGCGAGTAAAGAGCGAGTGGAAGAGGAACGAGTAAACCGAAGTGAAGCACGCGGAGACACAAGATTTGTTTGACCGCAGTTCCTTCCTTGTTAAGGGAAGTACGTCTGCGTTGGAGGGGTGGGCGGTACTAAGACAACCACGCCACAAAAGGCCTCACCCTGTTCTCTGATGGATCTCGCCACAACAGGCCTGATCCACCTTCCACTATAGGTACCCTTCGAGGCGGGCACCGGTGCCTTTACACAACTAACGGGGAAACAACTCCACAACAACTTGGAGGCTCCCGAAATGACAACAAGCTGCCACAAAACCAAACTTATCAAATACAATAAACAAGATCTAGGTATTGACAAGAATACTAGATCAGGGATTTCTCCAAGTGAATGGAGAGGAGTTGAAGCGCTTGATTCGTGATGATGATGATGAACTTCTCCTCCTTCAATTCCACCTAAGGTCAAGACCTTCGGGTGGTTGAAGTGGGAGATCGAGATTTAGAGCTCTTGCACAAGGTCTGGTCAAATTCGAATGAATGAAGAGTTCTGAACGTTGGGGAAGAAGGGGTATTTATAACCCCCTTCAGAAACCAGCCGTTGCAGCCTTTGGGGGCCGGATTATCCGGCCCAAGTGAGGGCCGGATTATCCGGTCTGGGGAAACTCCGCCCCAGACTCGGAATATCCGCTAGATAATCCGCCCCCCTCTCCGAGCGTCACACCGAGCTTTCCCTTGATCAACTTCTGGGGGCCGGATAATCCGGCCCAGTGCGAAGGCCGGATTATCCGGCCTAGGGAAGAAAAACCGCCCCAGTTCAGATTTTCCGGGAGAAAATCTGACCGGATACCGAGCGACGCGCCTTGGCTCCTTTTGCTCAAAAACTGGGGGCCGGATTATCCGGCCCATGCGACACCTAGATTAGCCGGCCCGAGGAGGAAAAACCGCCCTAGTTCGGATTTTCCGGGAGAAAATCCGACTGGACCCCGAATGACGCGCCTTGGCTTTCTTGAGAGATGAGGTAGGCCGGATTATCTGGCCTTTGGTGGGGCGGATTATCCGGCCCCCCTCAAAACTTCCTGCATACTTAGCACACATGAAAAGTCTCTATAGTATTGTTATCTAACACGCAAAACATAGGAAAACATGAAATGTTCTTTCAGGTACAGAGCAACGGGCGAACATACATCCATCGAGAACTTACCCTCGAAGATGTAGTCATACACTTGGCGATCTCAAGATCGTGTGGAAGTCCGAGCGCTGCAAATCAGCAGCGCATCCGTCCTTGCACACATGTTCAAGCCACCGGATAACCTCCACCTCCTCGCTCTAGTGATGCAGCGGAAGCAGCAACTCCTTCCAGACGAGATCCTTCACGTGGAGGTGTGTGGAAGAAGGGTGAGAGGGGTGGCCTTTTATAGGAGGAGGGGGTACCCCTCCCCATGGCCGAAGCCCCTTGGGGGGTGACCCCTCACCTCCCCCATTCATGTGGTGGTAACTCCTCCACATTAAAATGCCCCTTCACATTCTCTTTTAAAGTCTCCACTTTAAATGCATTAAAATTCTCTAAGTTTAATGCTCTCTCATTTAATAAAACTCTTTTTTTATATTTATTCAGAATTTTGTTAATTACTTTAATTAACAAACATTCACATAAAACCCCTTGCAACATTTCAATATTACATGCAGAACCACTTTCTGCAATTTCACCCAAAACAATTCCGGTTTCTATCGAACCAATTCCTGCGCTTTGCAATTCTTTCGTCTGAAACATATGTGCTCCAAAATGGTGTCCGGTAACTCTTAAGTGTGTCACCCTACGATTCGCGAATAATGCAGACATGATTGAGACTCCTCTCAGATCAATATTCAGAAGCGGGACCTGGAGATCCATAGTGACGCCTGCATATTCAACGAGGACTTATGTGATCGTGAGAACCTTTAACACTAGTAATTTAATCCTTTTTCTCATGATATAATACATGTCCGAGATTCGATCATCGGTATCCAAATACCTAGTTAGATCTTGTTACCGACATGCACTCTTTTCTCATTCCCGTGATATAACATTCTAGTGATCACAGCACTTGCTTGCAAGCTATCTTAATGTGATATCACCGAGAGGGCCAACGAGGCCCTAGCAATGATGTGGCTAAATGTAATGACCTAGGGTTATATATTATAGGAAAGGGTAGACGTGAGAATTGAGATTGTGCATATAGAAATTCATGGTCAATTTTAAAATTTTCATAACTTATTTGAATTTAGATCTATTGAGGTTGTTTGCAACCAAAAAGTCACTGGGAATTGAAACCATATTCAAATTTCAAACATAAAAATATTTGAATGAATTCAGAATAGAATTTGACCTAAGTAAAACTTGAATTTAAATTCAAATTTCACACATTCAAACATAAATCATAGGAAAGGGAATATAAATGTTCCAATGAAACTCCTACACACATTAAACTTAAATCACAATCACAAGTATGAAAGAAATATGATCTTATTTATAATCCTATATGAGTACATGATCCAAAAATTACAACAGAACCCAAAATAAGAGAAGAACCTGATCTAAAACCCTACACTACACTATCAATCTTCTTAAATTAGCTTCAAACCTTAATCTTCAACTTGTGAAAAAATCATAGGAAGACACAAGTTAGTATTAAAATGTTCGTTTTGCCCTAAGGCTAGGCCATTTGATATAAGAATCCTTAAGATAGAGTCTAGGAATGAATCCTAAACTCTGAGCCTGAGTAGTAAACCATCAAAACATTGAATAACTGACAGAAACATAATCAAAAGCCTCACAGTAAACATTTAGAACCCAACAAACTCACCAAAAAACCCTATAGAATAGATCACCAACAGTTCCTAAGAAATGTCACAACTTTCAGTATGAACATATAGTAATCTGGTATTCATCTACCCGAGATTCCAACTAGATCAAGTAGGATAACTAAACCAATAGAAATGATAGAAACCTTAATATAATACATTCTACCAAAGGAAAACCCCAGGCTCGGGATTCTATCAAGAACATGTGGAATTCTAAAAAACTAAATCAACACCAATTATAAATCTAAACCAATAGAAACCTTAGAGACTACTGAACAAGAACAATCACCAAAAAATCATCAAAGCGTGAGAATCTCTCAAGAACCCTAGAACTCTAAGAATTCAAAACATAATAAATAAAAATTTTAAACCAATCAAACTTCAAAGTAATGTAAGCTATGAATATTCATCCAAACAGAATTGCTAGGGGCCATGGGTGAAACATAAATCAAAAACATCATAAATCAAATAGTAAATACTTGTCATGCTCCAAAACTAGAACAAGACAAAAGACAAACTGACATGCTTGATTAGGCATATCTAAATACCACCCCCGCACATACAAACAAAAGGGACATATGCCAATTTTGGCATGCATAGATAAGTTAAACTCAACATGGGCTTAACCACCGAAAAAGCCTTGCCACTTGTGAATAGGTTAGCCAATAAAGGCGGTTTCACACATACACAAGCAAGTGATTCACCTAACTGCATGGCATTGGTGTCAACAGCACAACCACTTAGGAACACTATAAATAGAGGACCACCTAAGACCCCATAACTCATAACTCACCACTCGAGCTTGGACCACAACACACACTTAGTGTTTAGTGAGAGATCAGAGAGAGAGAGAAGGGAGAAGAAGAGGAAGAACTCAAGAATAGGAGGAGAAGAGCCACAGCAGCAGCAACATATCTTCATCAAGCCCACTAGGAAAGCTACAAAGGTTGTTAATTTAACTTTTGGATAGAAAATCATAGAGTCCAAGGAGAGAGAGAATTTAATAGGAAATGCACCCACTATAGAAAGAGGACTACACTCTATGCATCTTCCTCAATGAAGAACACCACATGCATAGTCACACCTTAAAATAGCACAGTTCACATCCATTAGTTACAGAAGGAAGATAAACATTATGCATTTAACCACCCAATTTAGAACACCAAATCTTTATGTCACCCCCATCCCTAGACAAAGTTCTAAGACAAGCCTACGGATGAGAAGGGAGATAATGATTTAGCACCCTAATACCTGCATGGAAGCAGTAAAATAATACTTAACAAACACACTTACAGAACAAAGCTTGAATTAAAAGCTCAAGAAACAACAAAAAGAAACTAAATAATCACCACTTAAATCAATTGAGTGAAGTATTCCAATACAAGTAAAGTGAAATGCTAAACTAGAATTAACAGTGACAAACACTAATGGAAACAATTGTATTAATCCTGAAATGGACGGATTAGTACATAAACCCTAAAGAAAACCTACACTAGGATGCTAACGACAAACTACTGACAACACTACACTTAACTAAATAAACCTTAATTGTCAAGTGTAGCAAGTAACCACTAAAAATTCAGTAACCTAGACAACACATGTTAACTGACATACATAATAGTAGACAAAAGTTCAGTAGAACATTAACCAAATCCTAAACCTAATTAACCAAGACGAATCCTAGAACCTAGATCACATCTAGTACACTCTAGAAAGACCTAGAACATGCTAGAAGAATCATAGTAGTAGCACTACATAACACCAACGCTAGAAAATGATAGTAGCCTAGAACCATAAAGAGAGAGAGGAAGAGTAGAACTTCCTTCATAAAGGATGAGCCGATCTCATGCTGACTGAGTAGAGGAAGGAGAAGGAGTCATGGTGGCGGCTGGCAACACAAAGGAGTACCCTAAGGGGGCATCTCACTCTGCACTAGCCAGAGTAGTCGTAGTAGAGCATATAGACACCTAGGATCACCATCTCGACGACAGGGAGTGCCAGAGTTGCGCCAAAGTTAGAGAAGATGAACATCACCGAAACCCTAGATCAAGTGAGTGTTGCGAGCGAGACTAGAGGGCGAGATGGACGAATCTGTTTGGTACGAAGGTAGAGCAGAGGAAGGCGAGTAGTTTTAGTGGAGCAGCAATGGTAGAAGAGGCTAGAGATGGCAAAGACAGTCGGTCGGCGCAGCAGCAACGCGCTATCACGAGAGCGTTAGGGTTAGGAGCGAAGCGACACGAGAGAGAGAGAGAGAGAGAGAGAGAGAGAGAGAGAGAGAGACGAGTCGGCGGGTCGGATTGGGCTGGACCAGGTCTAGAGATTAGTTTTGACCACTTGGGCCTGTCTAGCGGGCCCAGATACTTAGGGGTGTTTTGGTAATTTCACAAATACATATAAACCCAATTAAATCATAACTCCCACATAAAAACTCAGAAAAGTAAAATAAAAATAGTTGTGTGTGTTGAAAAATACAAGAAATCCAAAACGTTTTTTGCAAACACTTGAATTTTCTGATTTTTTAGTGATTAATTTGAAAGTTTAGGCTATTTAAAAATTCATAAATTCCCATTAAATCAAGAAAAATTACAATAATTATGTAAACCCTGAATTTCATAGAAATATGAAAATTCCAACTTAAATACCTCATAATATCTTGTGGATTGCTATAATAATAAAATACCAAAGAAAATATGATAAAACCCTAAAATGGGAGAAATCACTTAAAATTAAAATAGAGTTAACAAAACTCAAACAAAACCCACGAGTGAATTACATATATATTGCATTAGAGCATAACATTTTTGCCAAACGAAACATTATCTTTATCAGACGATGTTGCCAATTCCAGAACCAGAGGTCCAGGGTCAAGTAAAAAATTCGAACAACATTATCTCGTAGTTACCAGGCAAGTTTATTCTTGCATCACCTTTGTGAGATCAATCTTGCAACCATGTTGTAAGGGGAATCTTACATGTCATTTGACTTATTTACAAAATGTTTTCAAAACATTAGTATAACTTGCATTCAAAATGAAAAAAACATTTTCGAAATGAAATTAATAAAATGGGGGAGCGGTGGAATCATGGATGTATACATGGTTGAAATATCATGTGGTAAAGATTCCATTGTACAGGTAAAGATTCGAAAGAGAAAGGAAACAATTTAAGCTTAATAATATCTCCATCGATATCCCTATGCTTTTGCATCTCACAAAGTTTAACAAAGTTATTTAGATGAGCAGCATCATCTTTATTACCAATACCAGAAAATTGTTCTCTCATAACAAGATTGAGTAAAGCAGGTTTTATTTCAAAGAAAGTAGCTCCAGGAACAGGTGGAGCAATAGGTGTGCTCATAAAATCATTGTTGTTGGTGCTAGTGAAGTCACACAACTTAGTATTTTCAAGAGTAGTCATTTTTTATTGTTTTTAATAAAGAAAGCAAACTTGTAAAACTATTTTTTGTGTTTTTTAATGAAGAAACAAGCAAACAAAGAAAAAATAAACTAAGCAAAACAAAAACAACAAAGTAAAGAGATTGGTTATGAGGGACTCCCCCTTGTGAAGATGTCCTTGACTCCCTGGCAACGGCGCCAGAAAATCAGTTGCTTAGCCCAAAATATATCGAGCCCGTTGGGGAACCCCAAGAGGAAGGTATGATGAGCACAGCAGCAAGTTTTCCCTCAGTTATGAAACCAAGGTTATCAATCCAGTAGGAGCAAGGAAACACCTCAAAGGTGTTGCTAGCTGGACTTTGGCAGGGCGCACTACTGGTGCCAGCAACAACGTGGAGACCTACACAACACAACCATAGAACTTTGCCCCCAACTTGCGATGAGGTTGTCAATCTCACTGGTTTTGCTGAAAACAAAGGATTAAACGTATCGAGTGGAAGAAAGTAATAGTTTGTAGAAAGTAAATAGAAAGCAGTAAACAGTGGATTGTAGATTGATGATAAAAGAAAGGACCGGGGTCCATAGTTCACTAGTGGTGGCTCTCCTTAAGATAGATGGCATGTTGGGTGAACAAATTACAGTGGGGCAATTGACAAACATCGAGAAAGCAATACATGCATATACTAATCATCTTGACTCCTTTGAGATTCAATTGGGCATTACAACATTATACATAGACCGCCATCCAACTGCATCTATGACTAATAATCCACCTTCAGGTTATCATCCGAACCCCCTCCAGTATTAAGTTGCAAGCAACAGATTATTGCTTTACAAACTGTGTGTAAAGTAAACAATACGATTGTTCTATGAACAAAGGATTGTTGTTTTATCCCTAGTAGCAATAGCACATCTAGTACCTTAGAGATTTCTGTCACTTCCCCAGATTACCAGAGGCATGAACCCACTATCGAGTATAAATACAAACTCTTGGAGTTGCTAGGATCTACTTGGCCAAGATAGCTACTAACAACTGAAAGCATGCAAGATCACAAATAACAAAGAAATGATAGAATCAATAATCAATCTGACATAGCATCTCAATATCCATCGGATCCCCGCAAACACAACATGCAGAATTACAAATAGATGATCTTGATCATGAACGGAGCTCACAAGATCTAAACATGAAAGAACAAAGGAGGAGAACCAGCCATCTAGCTACTACATGGATCCGTAGTCCAAGGATGAACTACTCACGCATCACACCGGAGGCTTGCATGGTGATGAAGAAGGCCTCCAGGGTGAATTCGCCTCTCCAGCAGGGTGCCGGGAAGAGCTTCAGATCCCTCCCGATCTAGGGATGGATATGACGGCGGCTACAGACTCTTTCGTGGATTTTTGATCAGGTACTTAGGGTTTTCATCCCGAGGGCATCTTATAGGCGGAAGGGGAGGCCGAGGGGGCGCCGGGAGCGGCCACACCACCCCCTGGCGCGGGCCAGGCTGGGCCACACGGCCAGGTGGTGTGGTGGACCCCTGAACCTTCTCTATCTCGTATTCTGGCACTTGATGACTTCCAGAAAAATAGGCACTTTGGCTTTTGTCCTGTCCAATTCTGAGAATATTCATTTTCTAACTTTCCTGGAACCAAAAACAGCAGAAAACAGGCAGCTGGTACTGTGGCTCTTGTTAATAGGTTAGTCCGAGAAATCATATGAAAAGTACTCCAAAGTTGGAACAAAACACAAGAAAGTGGATAAAACCAAGCATGTAACATAAAAAATTATAGATACATTTGCAATGTATCAACATCCCCAAGCTTAACTCCTGCTCATCCTCGAGTAGGTAAGTGATAATAAGAAAGAATAATTTGTGAGGTGACATGCACCATCAAAGACTTGATCAAAGTATTTGTAAAACATTCAAAGCTGGGATCATAGTACTTCAATCATAACATGAAAGACAAAGTTCTAGCAATAAACAAAGAAACTATAATGCAACATGAAAAGGCACAAACAAAGGATTCATGAATAAAAATGCTTTGCAAGACGTTTGTTTGTTTCACATAAAGAAAACATAGCATAATAGTATTTAGCTTGTCCCTCATAGAGTAGCAAATATAAATGCATAGGACACCTTAAAAGTTCATAAGAGTGACTAGATACAATAGTTTAAAGCAAGCAATAACAAGTTATGCATCAATCAACTAGTCTTGGGACAATGCACATAGAACTAAGAATGGCCACTATGCTCTCAAAGTAGGTGCATAAAGATAGAAGGTGGAGACTCAATGTAATGGTGGAAGAAAGGCCTTTGTAAAAGGAAGTAGGGATTCATGTCTCATAAAGAGATTCCAAAAATTATGGTACTTATAGCTTTCAGCTCTCATTGCCCCTATCATAAGAATCTTGAAGGTGATTAAGGTTAAAGTGACACAACTAAGAGGATATGCTTGACAAGTTATAAACCAAAATCTCATGCCCTTACTTTCGAAGACCGATCCTCATGCTACTCAACTTCAGTCACGAGTAAGCTCTTGTCATTGTAAGTACATGTGTATCATTAAGAACCGCCAATGGGGTACCCCTTGCACATGATACGGGAGCTTTCCCATAATCAAAATGACAAGGCAAGCAGACAATGAGCATCTCAGCAATCTTTTTATTTGCAATTTGCATAGGTTTTTATTGAGGATACTACATAGAGTGCTCATTATGGTTATGCTGCAACTTTCCGACATGATTAGGCATGGCTTAGGCTAGCGGCACAGGCGTTTCTCTAACACACATACAATCTCCATGATCTTACAAGTTCCACTTTTATTTCACACCGTCGGGATCCGTAAGCAAAAGAACATGATATCAACGGGGTACAAAGTACAAGTGAAATGTTGAAAGCCTTCCCCATGAAACATGGTTCTGCTAATTTCAACTTATAAAGTGCAAGCATATACGCAACAAAGAAGGACCCAATGCTTCAAGTTTATTAGATGCAAAAAGTAAAGTGTTCCATCAAGTTCGTGAGAGCTTTAATCACTAGTTTTCTCATAACATGTTTAATTTGGAAGGTAAACAAAAGCATGAATATACTTGGAATAGCATAAGATAGTAGGTAGGTATGGTGGACTCTTTGGAATAACTTGGTTTAGGGAGTTCGATGCATGAGTGGAACTCATACTTGGTTGTGGAGGCTAGCAAAATACTGGGAGCGACAAACTAAGAGAGCAATAATGGCCATAATCATGCAGAGAGACAAAACATCATTGATCAAAGCATAAAGTGATACTAAAAGTTGAAAACTAAAGGATCATAAAGGCTATGGTGACTTGAGATAGTCATAACATGGTGTGAGCATGCGCCAAGTCAACCCAAATAAAGCATCAATGGAGAATACCACTATACTATGCTTTAATATGCTAAAACAACGCATGATTCATCCAAGGCACATTAAGCAATCTCAATTGTTTATAACAAGTCATGCTACAGCAAAGAATACTAAGCATAAAGCTAAAACAATACCAAGCATGGCATGACAAAGCATAGGCCACAGTCAAAAACAAGCTCTTTTTACCACATAAGCATGAACTTTCCTACTCTTTTCCAAACCAAACCAAACTATTTGCAAACAAAAGTATGAAAGACGGGGTCCAACCAATTTATTCAGAAAACTAAGAAAACCAAGCAAACTAAAACCAAAAGGAAAACGAAAAATAAGACGCTCCAAGAACAACACAACTGTGCATCAAACAATAAAAATGATGTGTTTGGAAGAAACCTGGGATTTTCAAGCTTTGACGCTTGTACTTCTTGGATATTTCTTGGGGTGACATGCGTGGCATCCCCAATCTTGAGCTTTAGTCCATCCTTCATCTCATTACTCATTCCTTCCATACACCTGAAAATTTTCCTTCATACAAAACTTCACACAATCTTTATTAGCAACATCAGTGCGCTCAAGATAAAAGGTCTTAAGGTTCAGTTCTAACACCAAATAAACTTCCATTAGAACACTAGCTACTGTAGCACTTCCCTCAAAAAGCTCAATTACCCAAAAGAACTCAAGAAGGAACCAACAAGAAGCAAATGCAGAAAATGGCAGCAATCTATCAAAACAGACCAGCAGGTAAAGACGATTTTTTTCGAAGACCTTCTGTTGCTCAAATGAAAAAGTGTTGAACAAACGAAAGTTATATAACAACCTGCGGAAGAAGCACAAAAATGCACGCCTCAAAAAGACTTTCAGAGATTTTACACGAATTTTTATGGTGAAGCACCAAAATCTGTTTCGGGACAGCAACTTTCCCAATCATTACTTCTCTCTCATGAGAGGTTACTCTTGGCACAAAAAGCAAATAAAAAGGATAAGGTGCGGTTATTACAGAGGTAATAACTTCCAAAACTCATCTAAAACTTTTGGGTTATCTCCCAATAAGTACTTTTCTTTAACGCCTTTAAGTTAGGCATAAGAAACAAGAAAAAAAAATCAAGTGTTCTCAAATGAAGAAGCATTAAGACCAAATTTCTTGCTCTTACCTCTCTTACTTTTATTCTTAACCTCGGGGAAAATATGATTGTTTGGTGGAGAAGAAAGGTGCATGGTCCCCTTTCCCACATCTATTATTGCTCCAAGGAGTTCTAATAGGGACCTTCCAAGTGTAATTTGTCCTTTTCGTGCATATTCAATAACAAGATAATTAGCAGAAATAGTTTTCCCAAGGATCTTTGTAAACACTCCTTCAGCTATTCCAAGAGGTAATATGGTAGTATTATTAGCAAGAGATATTTCTTTTCCTCCTTCAGTAAGCCCCCAAGTATTCAGAGATTTATAAATATCCTTGGGCATAAGACAAAATTTAGACATGATATCACAACGGGCTTGAAAAGTTTCAGTGTTTATCTCAATATTTACTGTAGGGAGCCACTTTGATGGTTTGGAATTTATCGGAACATAATTGTGATGCTCCCTAAGCGTATTATAGCAATCTTTTAAGCTAGCAGTGCCAGTCTCAAGAGTGTTCAATCTAGCAAATATTTTTGCAAAAAAATATCAGTTTGGCTAGGCAAGTTGTAAGTGAGGATCAATTTCTTTATAGCATTAATAGCATCATCCTCATTACATTGTAGGAAATCTCCTCCCACAACAGCATCTAAAGCATATCTATAGCAAAGAGCAATTCCAAGGAAAAACTGCTAAGGAACAAGCTTTGAGTCATTTTAGGCTCAGTTTTTTTATGTAGATCAGAGATTCTAGACAAAGCTTCCTTAAAACTTTCCTCAATTCCTTGTTTAAATGTGAAAATCATTTCCTCGAGTGACATAGTGATTGCAGCAAGGCTAGACATAATGGTGACTTAGGATAGGAACTAATTTTTGTGTGTTTCTGAAATAAGAAAGCAAACTAGTAAAACTGAATTTTTGTGTGTTTTTGATAACAAAACAAGCAAACTAAGCAAAAAGAAACTAAGAAAAACAAAAATAACAAAGTAAAGAGATTGGTTATGAGGGACTCCCCTTGTGAAGATGTCCTTGACTCCTCGGCAACGGCGCCAGAAAAATGCTTGATGGCTCTGTAATGGCACCAGGAAAATGCTGGAGCGATGATAATGTAGAGCTCGTTGGGAACCCCAAGAGGAAGGTATGATGAGCACAGCAGCAAGTTTCCCTCAGTTATGAAACCAAGGTTTAATCGAACCAGTAGGAGCAAGTAAACACCCCAAAGGTGTTACTAGCTGAGCCTTGGCAGGGCGCACTACCAATGCTAGTAGCAACGTGAAGACCTGCACAACATAGCCACAGAACTTTGTCCCCAACTTGCGATGAGGTTGTCAATCTGACCGTGTTTTGCGGAAAACAAAGGATTAAATGTATCGAATGGAAAGAATTAATAGTTTGCAGAAACTAAACACAAAGAAGTAAAAGTTTATAGATTGTATGTAAAAGACAAGGACCGGGATCCATAGTTCCCTAGAGGTGGCTCTCCTTAAGATAGAAAACATGCTGGGTGAACAAATTACAGCAGGGCAATTGACAAACATCGAGAAAGCAATACATGCATATACTAATCATCTTGACTCTTTTGAGATTCGATTGGGCATTACAACATTATACATAGACCGCCATCCAACTGCATCTATGACTAATAATCCACCTTCAGGTTATCATCCGAACCCCCTCCAGTATTAAGTTGCAAGCAACAGATTATTACTTTACAAACTGTGTGTAAAGTAAACAATACGATTGTTCTATGAAAAAGGATTGTTGTTTTCTCCCTAGTAGCAACAACACATCTAGTACCTTAGAGATTTCTGTCACTTCCCCAGATTACCATAGGCATGAACCCACTATCGAGCAAAAATACTAACTCTTGGAGTTGCTAGCATCTACTTGGCCAAGATAACTACTAACAACGGAAAGCATGCAAGATCACAAATAATGACATGATAGAATCAATAATCAATCTGAAATAGCATCTCAATATCCATCGAATCCCCGCAAACACAACATGCAGATTTACAAATAGATGATCTTGATCATGAACGGAGCTCACAAGATCTAAACATGAAAGCACAAAGGAGGAGAACCAGCCATCTAGCTACTACATGGATCCGTATTCCAAGGATGAACTACTCACGCATCACACCGGAGGCTTGCATGGTGATGAAGAAGGCCTCCACGGTGAATTCCCCTCTCCGGCAGGGTGCCGGGAAGAGCTTCAAATCCCTCCCGATCTAGGGATGGAGATGACGGCGGCTACAAACTCTTTCGTGGATTTTTGATTGGGCACTTAGGTTTTTCGTCCCGAGGGCATCTTATAGGCGGAAGGGGAGGCTGAGGGGGCGCCGGGAGCGGCCACACCACCCCTGGCGTGGGCCAGGCTGGGCCGCACGGCCAGGTGGTGTGGCCGCTCCTGGCCATTCTCCGTCTCTTATTCTGGCACTTGATGACTTCCGGAAAAATAGGCACTTTGGCTTTTGTCCCGTCCAATTCCGAGAATATTCATTTTCTGACTTTCCTAGAACCAAAAACAGCAGAAAACAGGCAGCTGGCACTATGGCTCTTGTTAATAGGTTAGTCCAAGAAATCAGATGAAAAGTACTCCAAAGTTGGAACAAAACACAAGAATGTGGATAAAACCAAGCATGGAACATCAAAAATTATAGATACATTTGCAATGTATCAAGGACACCTTCAAAGTTCATAAGAGTGACTAGATACAAATAGTTTAAAACAAGCAATATCAAAGCTATGCATCAATCAACAAGTCTTGGGACAATGCACATAGAACTAAGAATGGCCACTATGCTCTCAAAGTAGGTGCATAAAGATAGAAGGTGAAGACTCAACATAAAAGTAAAAGAACGGCCTTCATAGAAGGAAGTAGGGATACAAGTTTCATAAAGAGCTTCCAAAAACTATGGTACTTATTAGCTTTCAGCTCTCATTGCCCCTATCATAAGCATCTTGAAGGTGATTAAGGTTAAAGTGACACAACTAAGAGGATATGCTTGACAAGTTATAAGCCGAAATCTCATGCCCCTTACTTATGAAGACCGAACCTCATGCTACTCAACTTTAGTCACAAGTAAGCTCTTGTAATTGTAAGTACATATGTATCATAGAGAACCGCTAACGGGGTACCCCTTACACATGATACAGGAGCTATCCCATAATCAAAATGACAAGGTAAGCAGACAATGAGCATCTCAGCGATCTTTTTATTTGCGATTTGCATAGGTTTTTATTGAGGATGCTTCATAGAGTGCTCACTATGGTTATGCTGCAAGTTTCCACCATGATTAGGCATGGCTTAGGCTAGTAGCCCAGGAGTTTCTCTAACAGAAATACAAACTCCATGATCTTACAAGTTCCACTTTCATTTCACCCCGCTGGGATCCACAAGCAAAAGAGCATGATATCAACGGGGTACAAAGTACAAGTGCAATGTTGAAAGCGTTCCACATGATACATGGTTCTGCTAACTTCAACTTATAAAGCACAAGCATATACACAACAAAGATTGACGTAATGGTTCAAGTTTATTAAATGCAAGAAAGTAAAGTGTGCCATCAAGTTCGTGAGAGCTTTAATCACTAGTTTTCTCATAACTAGTTTAATTCGGAAGGTAGACAAAAACATGAATATACTTGGAATAGCATATGCTAATAGATAGGTATGGTGGACTCTTTGGAATAACTTGGTTTTAGGAGTTGGATGCATGAGTGGAACTCACACTTGGTTATGGAAGCTAGCAAAAGACTGGGAGCGACCAACTAAGAGAGCAATAATGGCCATAATCATGCAGAGCGACAAAACATCATTAATCAAAGCATAAAGTGATACTACAAGTTGAAAACTAAAGGATCATAAAGGCTTATGGTGACTTGGTATAGTCATAACATGGTGTGAGCATGCGCCAAGTTAGCCCAAATAAAACATCAAAGGAGAATACCACAATACTATGCTTTAATATGCTAAAACAACGCATGATTCTTCAAAGGCACATTAAGTAATCTCAATTGTTTATAACAAGTCATGCTACATCAAATAATACTAAGCATAAAGCGAAAACAATATCAATCTTGGCATGAAAAAGCCTAGGCCATAGTCAAAAACAAGCTCTCTTTACCATTTAAGCATGAACTTTCCTACTCTTTTCCAATCCAAACCAAACTATTTGAAAACCAATGTATGAAAGAGGGGGTCCAACCAATTTATTCAGAAAAATAAGCAAACCAAGCAAATGAAAAAAGTAAAACAAAAACGAAAAAGAAGATGCTCCAAGAACAACACAATTGTGCATGAAACAATAAAAATGATGCGTTTGGAAGAAACCTGGGATTTTTATTGATGAAAAAGGGAATGAATTGGGCATCCTCAAGCTTTGACGCTTGTACTTCTTGGATATTACTTGGGGTGACACACGTGGCATCCCCAAGCTTTAGCTTTAGTCCATCCTTCATCTCATTACTCATTCCTTCCATACACCTGAAAATTTTCCTTTATACAAAACTTCACACAATCTTTATTAGCAACATTAGTGCACTCAAGATAATAAGTCTTTAGACACCAATAAAACTTCCATTAAAACACAAGCTACTGTAGCAATTCCCTCAAAAATCTCAATTCCCCAAAAGAACTCCAAAAAGAACTAACAAAAAGCAAATGCAAATAATGGCAGAAATCTGTCCAAACCGACCAGTAGGTAAAGACGATTTTTTTCGAAGACTTTATGTTTCTCAAATCGAAAAGTGTTGAGCTAACAAATGTTAGATAACAACCTGGGGCCAAAGCACAAAAAATCACGCCTCAAAATGACGTACAGAGATTTTACACGAATTTTTACGGTGAAGCACAAAAATCTGTTTCGAGATAGCAACTTTCCCAATCATTACTTCACTCTCATTAGAGGTTACTCTTGGCACAAAAAGCAAATAAAAAGGATAAGGAGAGGTTATTACTGAAGTAATAACTTCAAGACTAATCTAAAACTTTTGGATTATCTCCCAGTAAGTACTTTTCTTTAACGCCTTTAAGTTAGGCATAAGAAGCAATAAAAAGGATCAAGTGTTCTCAAATGAAGAAGCATTAAGAGGAAATTTTGTTTTCATAGGAGAGGCAAAAGAAATATTCTCTCTCTTCTTAGGGAAGCGTTCTTTACTTTTCTTGAGTGGAAGTTGATATTTAATGGTGCTTTCTTTCATATCAATAATGGCACCAACAGTTCTAAGAAAAGGTCTTCCCAAAGTAATAGGACAAGAAGCATTGCATTCAACATCCAAAACGTAGAAATCAACAGGGACATAGGCATTTTTAACCATAATAAGAACATCATTAATACTCCCCATGAGTTTCGTTTTAGCATTATCATCAAGTGGGACATTAAAATAACAATCTTCCAATGGTGGCAAATCAAACATATCATAAATCTGTCTAGGCATAATAGAAACACTACTATCAAGATCACATAAAGCTTTGAAATCAAAATCATTCACTTTCATATTAATGATGGGTTCTCAACCATCTTCTTGTTTTATAGGAATAGAAGCTTTATGTTTCATATTTTCTTCTTTAATTTTTATGAGAGCATTAATAATGTCTTTTGCAAAGGCCATATTCATAGCACTAGCATTAGGACTTTTAGCAAGCTTTTGTAGGAACTTAATAACTTCAGAGGTGTTGCAACCATCAAGATCAAAATCATAATTATCATCTAAAGTAGTAGAGCTATTACTAGCCTCAACACTAGTGGTAGTGATAGTAGAAACACTAATGATTCCAGCAATTTTATCTTCTCTTTCCCATTTAGCATGCAATTCAGCTAATAGTCTAACATTTTCATCAATTCTTACTTGTATGGAATTAGTAGCAGCAAAGGGATTATCAATAGTTTCAGGTTTAGCAGCCATTTTATTAATCAAAGAGGATTGTGCTTCAGACAAAGATGATATATTTCTTTCAGCATTAGAAAGTTTCAATTGCAAACTAGGAATTTCCCTATTCAAACTTTCAAGTTGATGACTAATATTCTTCAAAATGGTAGATTGTTCCTCCATAGTTTTAGTAAATAATTTGTTTTGTTCATATTGCATTTGCATGAAGTTTTTAGTGGCTCTTTCAACTTCTAAAATTCTTCCTTCACTAGGTGTTCCAGGTTTGCCATTATAACCATAAGTATTATTAGGAGGGTAAGGCCTATAATTGTTATTACCATAAGCATTGTTTCCAAAATTATTATTTCTTATAAAGTTCACATCAACTTGCTCTTCTTGAGCAACCAAAGAGGATAAGGGAATATTATTTGGATCAATATGAGCTTTCCCATTAACAAGCATAGACATAATAACATCAATTTTATCACTCAAGGAGGAGGTTTCCTCAACAGAATTTACATTCTTACCTTGTGGAGCTCTTTCAGTGTGCCATTTAGAATAGTTAACCATCATATTATCCAGAAGCTTTGTTGCACCACCCAAAGTAATGGTCATAAAGGTACCTCTAGTAGCAGAATCCAATAGATTTCTTGAAGAATAGTTCAATCCTGCATAAAAGGTTTGGATAATCATCCAAGCAGTCAGTCCATGAGTGGGGCAATTCTTTACCAAAGATTTCATTCTTTCCCAAGCTTGAGCAACATGTTCATTATCAGATTGTTTAAACTTCATTATTTCACTTCTCATAGATATAATCTTAGCAGGAGGATAGTATTTTCCAATGAAAGCATCTTTGCATTTAGTCCAAGAATCAATACTATTCCCAGTTAAGGAATTCAACCATTCTTTAGCTTTTCCTCTCAAAGAGAAAGGAAACAATTTAAGCTTAATAATATCTCCATCTATATCCCTATGCTTTTGCATCTCACAAAGTTTAACAACGTTATTTGGATGAGCTACATCATCTTCATTACCAATACTAGAAAATTGTTCTCTCATAACAAGATTGAGTAAAGATGGTTTTATTTCAAAGAAAGTAGCTTCAGTAGCTCATAAAATCATTGTTGTTGGTGCTAGTGAAGTCACACAACTTAGTGTTTTCAAGAGTAGTCATTTTTGTGTGTTTTTAATAAAGAAAGCAAACTTGTTAAACTATTTTTTTCTGTTTTTTGATAAAGAAACAAGCAAACAAAGAAAAAATAAACTAAGCAAAACAAAAACAACAAAGTAAAGAGATTGGTTATGAGGGACTCCCCCTTGTGAAGATGTCCTTGACTCCCCGGCAATGGCGCTAGAAAATCAGTTGCTTAGCCCAAAATATATCGAGCTCGTTGGGGAACCCCAAGAGGAAGGTATAATGAGCACAACAGCAAGTTTTCCCTCAGTTATGAAACCAAGGTTATCAATCCAGTAGGAGCAAGGAATCACCTCAAAGGTGTTGCTAAAAGGAATTTGGCAGGGAGCACTATCGGTGCCAGCAACAACGTGGAGACCTGCACAACACAACCACAGAACATTGCCCCCAACTTGCGATGAGGTTGTCAATCTCACCCGTTTTGCTAAAAACAAAGGATTTAACGTATCGAGTGGAAGAAAGTAATAGTTTGCAGAAAGTAAACAGAAAGCAGTAAACAATTGATTGTAGATTGATGATAAAAGAAAGGACCAGGGTCCATAGTTCACTAGTGGTGGCTCTCCTTAAGATAGATGACATGTTGGGTGAACAAATTACAGCGGGGCAATTGACAAACATCGAGAAAGCAATACATGCATATACTACTCATCTTGACTCCTTTGAGATTCGATTGGGCATTACAACATTATACATATACCGTAATCCAATTGCATCTATGACTAATAATCCACCTTCAGGTTATCATCCGAACCCCCTCCAGTATTAAGTTACAAACAACAGATAATTGCATTACGTATTGCATGTAAAGTAAACAATATGATTGTTCTATGAACAAAGGATTGTTGGTTTCTCCCTAGTAGCAACACCACATCTAGTACCTTAGAGATTTCTGTCACTTCCCTAGATTAATAGAGGCATGAACCCACTATCGAGCATAAATACTAACTCTTGGAGTTGCTAGCATCTACTTGGCCAAGATAGCTACTAACAAAGGAAAGCATGCAAGATCACAAATAACAAAGACATGATAGAATCAATAATCAATCTGAAATAGCATCTCAATATCTATCAGATCTCCGCAAACACAACATGCAGAATTACAAATATATGATCTTGATCATGAACGGAGCTCACATGATCTAAACATGATAGCACAAAGGAGAAGAACCAGCCATCTAGCTACTACATGGACCCGTAGTCCAAGGATGAACTACTCACGCATCACACCGGAGGCTTGCATGGTGATGAAGAATGCCTCCAAGGTGAATTCTCCCCTCCGGCAGGGTGCGGGAAGAGCTTCAGATCCCTCCTGATCTAGGGATGGAGATGATGGCGCGTACATACTCTTTCATGGAATTTTGATCGGGTACTTAGTGTTTCTGTATCGGAGGCATCTTATAGGCGAAAGGGGAGGCCAAGGGGGTGCCAGAGGCGGCCAGACCACCCCCTGGCACGGGCCAGGCTAGGCCGCGCGCCCAGGTGGTGTGGCGGCCCCATGGCCCCTCTCCGTCTCGTATTCTAGCTCCTTGTGTCCCTCGGTGAAAAACTGACTTTGGCTTTTGTCCCGTCCAATTCCGAGAATATTCATTTTCTGACTTTCCTAGAAGCAAAAATAGCAGAAAACAAGCAGCTAGCACTGTGGCTCTTGTTAATAGGTTAGTCCAAGAAAGTGTATAGAAAGTACTCCAAAGTATGGACAAAACATAAGAAAGTAGATAAAACCAAGCATGGAACATCAAAAATTATGGATACGTTAGCAACGTATCAGGATGGTAATTGAACGTAGGTCTCCCAACCGAAATTCGTTACAATGGGTGGACAATGGGGTCGTGGAGGGGGACCCGGCATGACTCGGTGAAACTTGGTATCAAGACCGAGAGTGTAAAAACGTGACATGTTACTCCCTATTCTGGGAAATAACTATGATCGCAGCGTGGAAAGGAATTCTAAGAAAGTTTAGACAACCCATGAAGACTGACAACTTAGAATTTTATAAATCTAAAACTTACCTTTTCTAAAAACCATTTTCAAAAACATGCACGAGTCTTAAATCTTTGATCAATGACTTTTAAACAAACATCAGAAAAGCACCCTAGAATTTGTTGAGTACGCTCGTACTCAATCTATCATCTTACCCTTGCTTAGGTTATAATAAGACAAGGCGACCGACATGAAGGATAGAATCAAAAAAGTTTTGAAATAATAAAATATGTAAATGTTGGAAAACACTAAAATAAATGCATAGGTAGATGAGCTAGCAATAGTATAGCTTCTCCAATAAGTTGCCAGCTCCAATGGTATTAAACTTAGTATTACCATTGATTAGGTAGCTATCACTTCTGCATTTGAAGTTTTGTCGCATTGTGAATCCTCAATGGACCGAGGAGGATCTCAAAGCTTTTGTACACTTTTGGCTCTTGGTATAAATTAATAAAGAAAGCTGTTGGACCCGCAATGTTTCTATTGTACCACTCTGAGGGATGTGATATTTGTGGATGGGGACTTCCGTGAGTGTCATATCAACTATTTGTACACTACAACATGCAATGTTGTACTGGGTCATCATAGCTGGTATCAGATCCATTGTTTGACCTTAGATTGGAACCTAGTGAGCGGACAAAACCTGTAGGTATAACATGAGTTAGTAAAGAGTTTTGTAGTAAGGTGATTGGTATTCAAATGAGAATATCCAAGTCACCATATTAGTGCGATAATTATTTGTTAATGTCAAATAAGTTCTTGTTTGTTTTATTTTTTTATCAGTCATTATGACGAGTTCGATGCCGGAACGTAAAATAAGAGTTTGAGATAAAAGTATAGCTGATTACCAAGGGGATTGGATTGAAGTCCTGTGTTAATTGTTGTTTGAGTTGGGATTTGAGACGTTAGTTCCAGTCAAAGTTTATGCTTACATTTAAGAGACAATTCTTACAAAGTTTCATGTCACCATACTATTCCCTGAAGTGTTAAGGATGGGAAATGTAATACCGTGCGGGGAGTCTAGGAGTAGAAATTTGGCTTATCAAATCGCTCTAATAGAAGCCGTTACGAGTCTTAGAGAGTTTAATAAAAAGAGTTGTTCGGAACAACCTTTACGCCACCGTATGGTGAAGAAGAGAATCGGGATAAGGTCGATCATCTCGCATTTGTTGGCAATGATCCAGAACATATAGCTCGGTATATGGACCGTTGCGTGGCCGTGGTCAATTCTTTCTTTAACAACCATAGAACTTTGGTAGCTGAAGTAGAAACGATGTTAGAAGACTTTACGAACCAACATAGGTTAGTAGCCTTGAATAATAGGATGGAAAGTGAAGCAAAAATTCACCAACCATAGTTTACCACCGATAACCTTATTGAAACATAAGAGCATGAAGTAGAACATGTAAACCCAAGTAATAAAACTATAAGCCGATATAACCCAGAAATTCCTACCACTGTAGTAATCATTAATGAGGAAAAATGGGAGGACTCGAGTGATGATGTGTCTTCTGGCACATAGTAAGGGGGCATGGAAGAAGAAGAAGTGTGGATGAGTAGTGAACCTGTTTTAGAAGATAGTGAGTTGTCCATGGAGTTTTACACCATGTGCCGTGAGGCAATGGAAAATTCTCTGAGTTTCGGAGACTGGACTAAAGTTGAACTAGAATACATGACTACACCCTATAGTCCCATTCACCCAGGAGTAAATGAACCAATTAACGCCACCTAGTTTAAAATTAGGACATCCGAGTACCTTAGAAACATGGATACGGGAAGCAATTATAATGTGAATAAGGAAGCTTTGAAATATCTTTGTAGTTATTTTACTCTGATGGACCTGACACTTGGACAAAATTCTGACCGAGAGTATATACCCACGTGTAGAGTCTAGTTACCAGGTTCCTTACACCACTACAAGAAAAGTTGGTTTTACAACGGATGATTTTCGTGGTTGAAGGCTCGTTTTTCGTGGCTAAAAAGTCTTCTACGACAGATGCCCTTCATGGTAAAAGCCCCGTCACAAAAGAATCTACCATGTTTTTTCTGACCGTGGCGGATCGCGCCCTTCAACCACGAAAACTTGTTCTGTCGTAGATCTGTTCGCCACCCGCATTGACTACTGAGGTCATGAAAAAATGCCACGTGGCACCCGCTGTTAACGGCCAGTTACCATCGTTAATAGTCACATAAACCATGGCAGAAGCCTAGCCTGACAAGGCCTGCTAATTGTTAAGTGGGCCGACCCACGAGGAGAGCACAATAAGATTACGGCCCTTTACTCTCACGACGTGTACTGTTTGATATGGCCCATTAATGAATCCATCCAGGGACCGTACGATTTTAGGCCCGCTACAGTTTCGGCCTAAAGAAGGCCCACTTTGGTAAAATAATATACGACCCATTAGGGGCCTGCGCCAAAAGGTCAGGCACTGTTAAGGCCTGTAGGCAGCCCGTTACTGTTCCTGCGGCTCGTGGGGTCTGCTCCTGTTCTACCCATTTACTGTTATGGCCTTTTACATTTTTGGGTTGCCAGTGTTAGGATCATTTACTGTTCTGGCATTTTACTGTTTTGGCCTTCTACTGTTCCGGTCGTTCACTGTTTAGACCTTTTGCTCTTATGGCCTTTCACTGTTCAGGCCATTTACTTTTTAGGCCTTTTACGCTTCAAACCGTTTTACTGTGTGGGCCATCTACTGCACGGGCTTTTTACTGTTTAGGCCTTTTACTATTTTAGCTCTTTACTGTTCAGGTATATCAATATTCGGGCCCATTACAGTTCGGGCCCTTAACTGTTCTCGCCTGTTGCTGTTTAGCCCTGTACATTTTCAGGGCCTTGGCCACTTATGAGGCCCACCAATATACTGACCTTCCACTTACCGCCTTTTAGTGTTTATTTGGCCCATTTGCTGGGCAGCATATTTCTGTATTCTATAACTATGGCGAAATTCTGGTTTTAAACAGTCCGTTAATATTTCAGCCCGCTAATGGTCGCGCTAGGATCACCCTATTACACCAACAAATATTTTTTGAAATTTATTACAGACCAAACTTTCAAAAAAAACAAGATAAAGAATTATAGAGACATCGCGAGACATGTGTTGGAACAAGGTTTCTACTACGGAGCTTACATCCCCATACAAGTAACAACTGGCATACCATGACAGCTGGAGAAGAGATTATCAAGTAGACGGTCCATCAAATCTTGTCGATCTTTCAGTTCTTGTATCTAGTCATGTGTAATTGTGATTATTCCATCTTTTTGCTCTGTTTCTTGTTCAATTAAATCAATTATTTGGAGTGCAGCTGTAACACCTCTTTCTGCTGGAAAAACTGAATCTGTGGGCCGATGCAAGCAATAATCACTATCACTGCTGCTTTGTGAAATGACCTCAATACTTAACGTAGGATTCCTCCCTTCTGCCCCATAGCTTCATGTGTTGGGGGGATACCCCCGGGTAGGGTCACGCCGGGGTATAAAGGCCGAGTTAGCCGAGGTTCGGCAAGGCCAAAGCGAATGCTGGCCGGGTCACCTCAAGGCGGGCCGAATCAGGGAGTAACCCGGACCAGGGGGCGTTCGCCTAACTAAGTATCGACCGGCCTAAGAAGTAAGTCGGGAGTGGATGTTTGCTTGTATGCAGGAACAGGAGTGCCCGGGTCAGCCGTGATCTGAGTCATGATTGGCTTCTAGGAGAAGGAAGGAATCTTGCTGGTGAAAAAGAGGGTCCGGTACGCACTGCATGAGCGAAGCGGACATGAGCGTGACCACCGGGTCATGGCCGACAGGGGTGACGAAGCCCATGTCGGCTGACGCAGGCGTCGCAGAGGCTCACGTAGCTAAAGCAAGCATGACGCAGGGGAAAAAGCACCCCGGTCGGCTTACCCCATTGGGAGGAGGCATATTCTTAGGAATATGCCTCCACGTATGCCCTAGGCAGGAACCGAGCCTCCCCTATAAAAAGGGGGCTAGGGCTTCTGTAGGAGGGGTTGGTCTCTCTGCTATTCTGTTTTGGGTTAGGGTTTCAGGTGTGATCTGTGGGTGAGAGTAAGAGAGCTCCTTCTTCCTCCTCTCGCCAATACAGCTCTAGGAGCACTTGTAACCTTGGAAGGAAATCAATACAAACTTCTGTGTGGAGAATCACTTCACTATCCCTCCCTGGATTCCCCTAGCGTGTATTAGTCCCCACCTTTAGCCTATCCATGGCATCTGCCGTGACACCACCACGACAGTTGGCGCCCACCGTGGGGCTTGGCAGCGCTAGCAGGGGTCAAGATCCGGACGGGAAACCTCATCGCCACCGGCGAACGCATCGTCTCCGGGCTTGTTCAGCGCTTTGGACCGCGGGATTTCGTCAGCGACAACGCAGGCTGCTTCGGCACGCGCCCTCTTCCGTGCAACGGCATCTTGGTCAAGCTCGGCACGCACAAGGTCTATGTTGCGGTGGACGTGTCTTGCGTTCATCCGCGCCACGTCGTCGAAGCAGGCGACCCACCCCTCACTGTGGCTCGCGGGGCGCGTATCGCTCGTTCCCTGGACCGTGCAGAGGTAATGATGACCGCGCCAGGTGCGGGCGCAAGCAAGGATCCGACGCCAGATCCGGAGGTAACGCCCAAGGCACCGAGGAAAGGTAGAGGTCCTCCACTGGAGAGGCCGGAAAATGTGTTGAGAGAGGCGATAGACAGCTTGGCAAACCCTGTAGTAGCAGTGGTAGATCCGGCTCGTGCACAGGCCGAGCTGGAAGAAACTAGGAAGAAAATACTAGAGGGTGCAAAGAAAATAGCAGCGGCCCAGCAGTCGTTGAACATGACGCTGCGTGAGTACGCTAAGGCGAACAAAGTTGGTAATGTAAAAGTGAAAGGGAGAAACCTCATGAGCGAGATGAACAGAGAGGGTGATGCTGGAATTGAGGAATCAGAAAACTGTTTGTCCGTGGGGCTGCCGAGGTATAGTACCCCGGCCAAGAACCTCAGAGCAGCGGATGCAGCTGTGTCCGAGTTAGAGGGACTGACGGGTGAAGCCTGGCAAAGACAGCAAGATAGGTTTAATGAGCTGGTTCGGATTGCGAATAGGCAAAACGAGGAACTGCTCAGGGCTAACCCGAAGAGAGCTGGAGCCTCCAAGATAGTCCATTCGGCGGTGGGTAACCCGGAGAAATCCGCTGGAGCCGCATCGTCCCCTCATGGCGGTCCAAGGAGAGAAGAGGTGGTAACCTCAGCCAGACGGAACAAACAGATCATCCCGTATGACCCGACGCGGGCAGGGAAAGGAAAAGAAGCACAGAAAAATGATGATCGACGGAGTGTGAGCCGAGGAGAAGCTGGCCGAGGTAACCGCGACCAAGGCAATGCCGGTCAAGGGAACGTTGTCAACGGCAATGCCGGACAGCGAAATTCGGCTGCAGCAAGACAACCGCAGCAGCGGAAGGTACCAAGGCAAGAGCACAGTGCCGGCCGAGGTATGCAACAGAAAGGTGCGCCACAAGAGCAAAACCGGTACAACGACGGTGATTCGGAGATGGCTAACGCGGGATACCCAATACCGGACTATCATGTGATAGGGTCGAGATTGAGAAGCAGGGATTTGATGCCGGATGATGCAAGGTTGAAACTGGATCGACTGTATAGGTCAGAACAGATTGAATGCCAAGGTCCACCGGGTCCAGCATGTTTTGGACCCCGGATCATGAAAGAGCCACCAGTACCGAACTTTCAGCTGCCCAGGGGCACAAAGACGTATGACGGTAGTACCAAGCCGGAGGATTGGCTGATAAACTATGCTACAGCCGTGAAAATTGCCACTAGCAACTTGAGATGGGCAGTACGATATGTACCCTAGATGTTGGAAGGCCCGACGAGGGTATGGCTGAACAATTTTCCACGAGGAAGCATCAACTGCTGGATAGACCTTGAGGGAATGTTCATCAGCAATTTCTCGAGTACGTATCCGAGGCCAAATAGGCCACAGACCCTAGCTATGTGCAAGCAAAGACCTAATGAGACAGACCGAGATTTCTTGACCCGGTGGTGTACCGTGAGAAACTCATGTGAGGGCGTGATAGAATCACAGGCCATAGCGTGGTTTGCACAGGGGTGCAGATATGGAAGCGAGCTGTGGATGAAGCTGCAAAGGAAAATGCCAGCTACGATTGGCAGAGATGATCCGGATCGTAGATTCGTATGCGTTGGGTGATCCGACCCAACCAAGGCTCGCGTCAAACGAGTCAAGTGATGAGTACTATTAGAGGGATGGATCCGGATCATCCCGGAGGAATGACTACAGAGGAAAAAGAAGAGATGATAGACCAGATCATCGATATGGTTCGCAACAAGTTGCGGCTGTGAATCAAGATCAGCCCAGAGCAGGGGTAGCCAGCGCCAGAAAACTAGAGGGCAATGGACTCCCAAGAATGATGGCAAGAAAACTTGGACACCGGAACAAAAGAAGCAGTGGCAAGAAAGGAAAGACCGTCTGAGGTATACTTACGAGTCGATGTTGGACCAGCCGTGTAAGTTTCACACGCCAAATCCGAACAACCTAGCGGGTCATACCACGAGGCAATGTGAGTGGATGCGCAAGATCGAGCAAGGTGGTTTGGGGAATGCTCAAGCACCCCAGAATGATCAGCCTCGGCAGGAGTTACCCCGGCAGCAACTGCTCTCCGGAGCGAACACGCAACAGCTAATGTTGCCTCCCCCTCCGCCGAAGTATGATAACAATGAGATGTATGCAAAAATGTTTGCACGACCAAATAGGTCAAAATGTACAGGTGTACGTGGATGATGTGGTTATCAAGACCAAGGAAATCAAAATGCTCCTTGACGATATCAGGGAAACGTTTGCGAACCTAAGAAGGTCCCGGATGAAACTTAACCCGGAAAAATGCACCTTTGGTGTCCCGGCTGGAAAATTGCTCGGCTTTCTTGTTTCCAGCCGAGGTATCGAGGTTAATCCAACCAAAATCCGGGCCATCGAATGAATGGAACTGCCGAAGTGTCTTAAAGATGTCCAGAAGTTCACAGGTTGCCTGGCCTCGTTAAGTCGGTTTGTATGTCGGTTGGGAGAAAAGGCATTGCCTCTTTACCAACTCATAAAAAAGTCAGATAAGTTCATTTGTACACCGCAGGCCGATGAAGCCTTTACCCACCTGAAGAAGATGTTAGCCACGGCACCAGTACTAGCCTCACCGCTATCAAAGGAGCCAATGTTACTCTATATAGCCGCAACCAACCGAGTTGTAAGTGAAGTGATAGTGGTGGAGCGCGATGAGGAAGGTAAGTCGGTTCAAAGGCCGGTGTATTATTTGAGTGAAGTGTTGTCAGCCTCAAAGCAGAACTACCCACATTATCAAAAAGTGGCATATGACGTGTACATGGCCGCCAAGAAACTGAAGCACTACTTTGAGGAGCATCCCATCCGGGTCATATGTGAGGCCCCCATATCCGAGATCATCAGTAACAAGGATGCGAGCGGTAGAATTGCAAAAAGGGCAATTGAGCTAGCTCCTTGTGCACCGCAATATGACAGACGAGAAGCAATCAAATCTCAAGCTGTGGCGGACTTTTTCGTGGACTGGGCCGAGGTGCAGTATGAACCACCACTTCCTGATCCGAACTATTGGTGAATGCACTTTGACGGATCAAAAACCAAAACCGGGCTAGGTGCCGGATTGGTACTCACGTCGCCAAAAAAGGACCAGTTGAAATATGTGCTGCAGATCCATTTCACGGCATCAAACAATGTTGTTGAGTATGAAGCACTTGTGCATGGGCTCAAGGAAGCAAAAGAAATTGGCATACGTCGGATCATATGCTTTGGCGACTCGGATTTGGTGGTGCAGCAAGTGTCCGGCGTTTGGGACGCCCTTGATCCAAACATGGCACTATACAGATCTCATGTGCAGAAGATATCTGGTTACCTTGAGGGATGCGAGTTTCATCATGTACCCCGGGTGGAAAATGAGGCTGCCGACATGCTGTCGAAGCTCGGGTCAACCAGACAAGCAATTCCACTGGGTGTAGCGTTAGAGAACCTCAGGAAACCATCGATCAGGCCATCCCCAGAATCCGAGTCAATCTACGTCCCGGAGGACACCGAATCCAGAGCTGTGCCCATGGACGTTGACACAGGAACTAGTGCGCGAAACTCGGGGATTGCCTCGGCAAACCCGGGGACTGCTTCGCAAGACCCGGGGACTGTTCAGCGTGATCCCGTTGAAGTTATGCCGGTGGATCAGATGGAGATAGACGAGGATGTGTTCCCCGTGCAACCAATACCGGCTTGGGCACTACCTATATTTCAATTCCTAAAAGATGGAACGTTACCCACTGAGGAGGTGCTTTCCAGGAAAACGCAGAGGAGGGCAAAGGCCTACACGATCATCAATTCCGAGCTATACAAAAGAAGTGTGACCAATGTCCTCCAGCGGTGTGTTGACCCGGAAGAAGGGCTTGAAATCATCCGAGATATACATCAGGGGGAGTGCGGCCATCATGCCTCATCCCGAGCCTTGGTAGCAAAAGCCTTTTGGCACAGATTCTACTGGCCAAATGCCTTAGAGCAAGCGGACGATCTGGTGAGAAAATGTAATGGTTGTCAGAGGTACGCTACCAAGACACATATGCCAATGTGGGAACTCAAGACCATCCCAATCACTTGGCCATTTTCCGTATGGTGCTTGGATATGGTTGGCCCGTTCATACCAGCAAGGGGCAATATGACTCACATTCTGGTAATGGTGGATAAGTTTACGAAGTGGATTGAGGTAAAGCCTATAAGAAAATGTGATGGAGCTACGGCCGTAACATTTCTCGAAGATATCATCTTGAGATACGGCTACCCTCATAGTATCATAACTGATAACGGCATGAATTTTGCGGAAGGAGCATTTGCGCGTTTCTACCGGGATAAGAGGATCCGGCTGGATGTAGCCTCGGTAGCCCACCCCGCATCGAACGGACAAGTGGAAAGATCCAACGGATTAGTATTATCCGGGATAAAACCCCGGCTCATTGAGCCGCTGCAAAGAACAGCGGGGTGCTGGATAGAAGAACTACCAGCGGTACTGTGGAGCTTAAGAACAACTCTGAATCGATCAACAGGCTATACGCCGTTCTTTCTGGTATATGGGGCAGAAGCTGTATTACCAGCCGACATAGAGCATGATTCGCCTAGGGTCACCCAATACATAGAAGCCGAAGTGCAAGAAGCCTGGCAAAATGATGTTGATCTGCTGGAAGAAGCGAGAGAACTGGCACTGTCCAGATCCACCATATATCAGCAAAATCTCCGACGCTATCATAGCCGAAAAGTGTGCCCCCGAGTCTTTCGGGAAGGCGATCTGGTGCTCCGGTTGGTACAACGTACTACTGGAATGCATAAATTATCCCCCCCATGGGAAGGGCCATTCATCGTGAGCAAAGCATTGCACAACGATTCTTACTATCTTATAGATGCAAAGCCACATGAAAAGAACAAGGCGGACAGGTCCGGAGAGGAATCTAAGCGACCATGGAATATAGCTCTACTTCGTCCTTTCTACACTTAACTAAAGAGTGTATGTATCTAAGTTATCTCATATGTCGGTATGTATGTCGACAATGAGTTTATCAATGGAATGTTGGCACCTCGAGCAGTAACTCGGGGACTGCCTTAATAATGTTTGTTTTTTTCTGCGCGTCAGCTGGAATAAGTTATTCTACTTAATTCGGATTAGTAGTGTGTGAGCACCAAAAACCCAACTCTTTGACTTGCTGCTGTCCAACAAGAATTGGCTTCATGGCAAGCAAGAGAACAAGTTTGGAATTGCGTAGCACATGAAAAACGACTAAGGAAAAAAAATTATTCGAGCCGACGTTTGTGTTTCGGACTAACCCCGTATTCATTTCCAAGTTGTTATACAGTTTTATTTTTGAGCTAAGTCTAAAAGTTTCCCAGTATTGTTAAAACAATTTTGAAGCTCGGATTCGTAAGTTGTAAAACCGAATCAAGGTAGACACAATCCGAGCCAAAAGATTGAACGAACAAGAACAAGGAACTCGGGGACTACGCCCAAATTACTCCGGCATAAGCACTTAGTAGCAAAATATCACATGTGTTTGAAATACAATTCCACCCGGCATACCAGGGATCTCATAAATTTTCAAGTGTTTTTACTTAAGGAGCAGCGGGAGGAAGTTCGGCATCATCGTCGCCCTCTTCGATATCCAAGGCAGTGTCCTCTTCGTCCTCACCCGAGTCATCTTCAACGTTCTCAACTTCTTCTTTGCCAGCGACTTCTAGGAAGCTCGGACCCTTAGTCCATTCGTGAATGGGGGCTATTCGATGAGGCTATGGGCGCAAGCCCGGCGCAGAGCTACCCACTCTAGGTCTTCTGTCCATTTGGATCTTGTGCGCAGGCGTGTGAGGAGGCTGAGATCTATCTTCTCATACCACGTCAGAATGTGGTGAAGGATGGTATCAGCTGCGGCACGTCCAGCGGACTCTCTCCAGAGGTTGAGCTGGGTCTCGATTTCCGAAAGCTTTTCAGCGAGATGTGTAACTCTCTCAGGAGCGTCATCAGCGGGCTAGAAAGTGTTGAAGACTCGGACTAAAACATCAAGGAGATCTTTGCCGTAGTTCTTAATAATTTCCACGCGAGACGAAAGGCTGACCAATAGGTCCTCCATGTCAAAGGGAATGCTCTCACCGTCAGGAGCGACGTGAGTACCCCTTTCTCGGCGGAAATCGGCAACAGCAGCACTTGCAATAGCAGTACCCTCTGGAAAGTGGCCTAGGGAACAAGGCAAAGAACGAAGTTGAGAAAACAAGAAGTATGAAGTAACCCGGGGAAACAGGCCAATAAGGAAAAAGAAATTACGTGAGATGTGGCTGTGAATCCGGGTCAGTTCCTTGGTACAAGCATCACGCCTCTTCCGAAGCTGCTCAAGCTCAGCATTCGCCGACTCATGTTTGACCTTGGCTTCCTAAAGAAGCTCACGGTCCTTAGCATTTTGGAGTTTGAGGCGCTCACGTTCTTTGGTGTAGTCCTGGCCAGCCTTTTTTAGCTCGGTTTGGTGTTGTGCCTTCATCTTAGCCATCTCAGCCTTGAGCTTGGCTATCTCATCGTCTTTGGTCCGGAGGACGGCGAGCTCATCATATTTCTTCTTTAGCTCGGCTTGGTGCTGCCCTGCTTGTTCGAGAAAATGCAGCATCATATCAGGCACGGGCACACTATCCTCAAGCGATGCTGAAATAGTGTGTTGGCCCGGCAGTGCCGAGGTATGAATGTTTACCGAGCCAAAGAGGAAAAGCCGATGGAAAGCACGGTATAGACAGACAAAAAGGACGTACCCTTGATCTGCTCCAAGTTCTTACGCATTATCTTGTTCTCAGCCTCCACCCCAGCTGCGGAAACCGAACAATCAGGTTAGTCCGGCAAAGGAAAATGAAGCAAAACGAAGGAGCGTTAAGGAAGAAATCTACCCCTCTTCTCGTATTCCGCAATAAGTGTAGCCTGCTTTGTGCGTAGATTCTTGTGGGTATCCAGCAAGCGTTGGAACTCAGCACTCCGGCGGTTGGTGTTCACCTAAAAGGGGATACAGAAACTTAAGTCAGCTTGATGCATATTCGAAGTGTACTGAAATCCGGGCCAAGTGGAACTTAACCCGGCTCTAGGTGTGTGCATATTCGAAGTGTACTGAAATCCGGGCCAAGTGGAACTTAACCCGGCTCTAGGTGTGTGCATATTCGAAGTGTACTAAAATCCGGGCCAAGTGGAACTTAACCCGGCTCTAGGTGTGTGCATATTCGAAGTCTACTAAAATCCGGGCCAAGTGGAACATAACCCGGCTCTAGGTGTGTGCATATTCGAAGTGTACTAAAATCCGGGCCAAGTGGAACTTAACCCGGCTCTAGGTGTGTGCATATTCGAAGTCTACTAAAATCCGGGCCAAGTGGAACTTAACCCGGCTCTAGGTGTGTGCATATTCGAAGTGTACTAAAATCCGGGCCAAGTGGAACTTAACCCGGCTCTAGGTGTTTGCATATTCGAAGTGTACTAAAATCCGGGCCAAGTGGAACTTAACCCGGCTCTAGGTGTGTGCATGTTCAAAGTTCTCATGGAGCTACGTTAGTTTTCTAAAAGAGCATCCGGCCGAATAACAAGTTACTCCCCCGGAGGCTCGGGGACTAATGGTTATTATCTACAACTTGTAAGGGGGAAGCGACGTACCTCCATCATTCGCCCAGCGAGGTTAATTGCCTTTGCCGCTATGTTCATCTGAGCGGAAAACTCGGCAGGGCCGAACTTTTCCGGGAGATCAGAATCTTGAACTATCTCGGCCTTGTTCCAATTCATAACAAATTCCATCAGGCTCAGAGGGTACCATTCACCGGTGGGCATATGGGGCGTCACCAAGCCCTTTGCATGCGCTTCTTTCCTCTCCACCAAGGCAAGGGCGGGGCTGGTGTGCAGGACCAACTGTTGGGCATCGGTTGGCTCAGCAGGCGCGTCCTTTGCTGCTGGCGTTTTCTTGGGGAGCATTGACACAAGGGTGCGCTGCCCAGACTCGACAGCAGTGGGCTTGGCAGCGTCTGGAGTTTTCTTGCCCTTGGCTTGCTGGGTAGAGGAAGCCGTAGCAGCAGTTTTCCCCTTAGAAATTGCCGGGGTAGCTCCTTGACGAGGTTGAGAAGACTCGGAAGATGCAGAGGAACTAGGCGCTGGTACTCTCGTTGCTGGACTTGGTGCCAGTGCTGAAGCTTTCGCTGCCGGAGTTGGTGCTGATGCCGAGGTTGGAGTTGGTGCTGGTCTAGTTGCTGGTCTGGTTGCTGGTACTGGAACTGGTGCTGGAGCCGAAGTAGCCTCAGTGGCTATTGGTTGAGGCGTTGTCGAGGCGGTGGATGCCGTTGCTTCGGCTGGGCCGGTCTCCCCCGCTCCAAGGTTACCCTCCTCTTGCCGAGGTGGAGCTGAACCCGGAGCGGCCGCAGAACCCTCTGGAATAGGGCTCAGCGGGCGTGACTCATCGTCACGACGGGGAGAAGGGCTAGGTCGGAGAGGTGAAGAGATGCTATATCCACTTTGAGGGACCTCCACCGAACCCCTGCAAAATCAAATAAAGTCAGAAGAAAAATTACGACGAAGTAAGGAAGAACAAGTTACAGAAGAAAAAATGACTTATGCATCCGAGGTTTCGGCCTCCTTGGGTTTCCGAGCCCTTCGTGCTGGGGCCTTGCCTGCTGGTTTGGAGGCAGTCCTGTCCCTGGACTTCTTTCGCCTTTTAACGGGCTGGGAAGGTTCGGAGGAAGAACTTGAAGAAGCCCCGTGTTTCTTCTTCGATGCCAGTGGAACAGGTTCGCCCGTAGCGAGAGGGGGATCCTCGTGGATATGACCGCCGGGGTGAGCTGATGGCGGAAAAGCAAAAGAAAGGGGGACAGCCTCAAAAGGTTCAATCACCTCGATATCCGAGTCATCTTCATCATCGGGCCAATCTCTAATAGAAGAGGATTTACCCGTGGGTCGTTTCGTGGCGTCAGTCATGGGGAGGAACATCTCCTGGTCCGGCTCTTCCTCATCCGGAGTCTCCCGGTCTGGCGCCCACTTAACGGTCGGATCGGTTCCGTCCTCAAGGGTCTGCTGAAGGAATTGCTGAGGAAAAGAACGAACAAAAGAGTCAAAAATGCGACAATAACTGACATGTAATTAGTCCGGGGTAAGTTTGCAACATGAAACTCACCATGGGAGGAAGCCGGTCACGGCAGAAATGCTCAATCCCCCATATCCACTCAGTGGATAAGTCCTTGTGAGTGGTGAAGAGAGCCTTAACCCGGCGGTAAATCTCCGTGTTGCTCAGCTCGAAGGATGAGGTCCGGTTAGGATTGTGGCCAAAACTCATGTGGCACACCTTGTGGGTACGCTTCTGGAGGGGTGAGATTCGGTTACGCACAAAAGTGATCATGGCATGCTCGTTGCGTAGCCCGAGCTCCTTCAGTTCCGCGCACCTTTTGTTCACTTGGTTGGCCAAGGCTATGGGCTTCTTGGGGATCTCATCCCTCAGATCCGGGTTAGGTGGACCCGGAGTGTAGGGAAGCAACCGATCAAGTCTTCAGTGCCCGTATTCTGGACATAGAAGAAGGTCCGGGCCCACCCTTTGCAGGACTCTAACCCGGTGACCCGGGGAAAGACGGAAAACCTCCAGGGTGAAATGGAGGCCGCTCCGAATTGAGTGAGCCGCTTGTCCTCCGGATCAGCGTGGATGTTGGGAATGACATTGCGACGGAGGCCGAAGAACCGGATCCATAGCTCTTTTGTGGGCCATAGTCCGGCGTAGCCTTCGATCGTAGAAGCAAAGGCAGAGAGAGGTGATGGCGTTCGCTGGAAGGTGGTGCGGCTGGAGTTGGTACGTACCGAGCCAGTCCCGGAAAAAATCACTCACCAGCAAGCCGAAGCCCCGTTGGAAATTGGACAAGAACACGATGAACTCGCCTGGATTGGGTGAGGGGGCCAGTTCGTTAGAAGGAAGGCGAGCGGCGATGCCGGCGGGGATGCGTCTGGTCCGGTAGAGCCAGTCCAGGTCGTCCTCGCAGACCCAGGAGCCGGCCCATGCACCGCGGTCCGCCGCCGCGGCGTCCTCCTCCATCTGTTGTTCAGCAACGATGAGTTCTTCTTCCGTCATGTGGTCCTCGAGGCCCTCGCTGGAGCTAGAGGCGGCGGGGGACAGAGGCCGAGATTGGCGAGGACCCGTAGCGAGAAATTTGTGTCGCGGAGGTGCGACGGAGAAGCGCGGCGGCGACGCTGCTATTCGGCAGTGCTGGTGGCGGCGCGGTCGCGAGGAAGACAGAGAAGAATGGCAACATGCAGAAGGGTGCGGAGGGCGAAAATCCTAAGGGACGCACCCCTCCGCTATTTAACCACTCCCACCGGGGGTGAGTGGGATCGCGTCCTATGGACCGGCCACACGCAGTGGCCGTGTATCACCCGTCCGGACCAATCAGTGGGGTACCACACGGAGGACCACAGGGCGGAGAGAATCCAGTGACGCGACGCGCTGATGCGGTAAACGAGGAGGCAGGCATGACGTGACCCGCGCACAGTGATAACTGACAGTTACTGCGGCGGTTACTGCGCAGGCCCTTAAAATAAGACGACATAATGATTACCCTTCACATGGGTTAGCGTACGAGAGAAGGAAGAAAGACCTGGATGGAACTGTGGTAACCCGGCCGGCAAGTGAAAACTTGAGATGTGCGAAGGGAACGTAAATCCATACAATCCGAGGTAAAGAGGTAACTCGGCAATAGCGACCGGGGCACAAGATTGAACCTGATGTGGCCTCAGCGGCCAAGGCAGCTAAGACCACACCAGCTTCGGGGACTAATGTTGGGGGGATACCCCCGGGTAGGGTCACGCCGGGGTATAAAGGCCGAGTTAGCCGAGGTTCGGCAAGGCCAAAGCGAATGCTGGCCGGGTCACCTCAAGGTGGGCCGAATCACGGAGTAACCCGGACCAGGGGGCGTTCGCCTAACTAAGTCTCGACCGGCCTAAGAAGTAAGTCGGGAGTGGATGTTTGCTTGTATGCAGGAACAGGAGTGCCCGGGTCAGCTGTGATCCGGGTCATGATTGGCTTCTAGGAGAAGGAAGGAATCTTGCTGGTCAAAAAGAGGGTCCGGTACGCACTGCATGAGCGAAGCGGACAAGTGCGGGACCACCGGGTCATGGCTGACAGGGGTGACGAAGCCCATGTCGGCTGACGCGGGCGTCGCAGAGGCTCACGTAGCTAAAGCAAGCATGACTTAGGGGAAAAAGCACCCCGGTCGGCTTACCCCGTTGGGAGGAGGCATATTCTTAGGAATATGCCTCCACGTATGCCCTAGGCAGGAACCGAGCCTCCCCTATAAAAGGGGGGCTAGGGCTTCTATAGGAGGGGTTGGTCTCTCTGCTATTCTGTTTTGGGTTAGGGTTTCAGGTGTGATCTGTGGGTGAGAGTAAGAGAGCTCATTCTTCCTCCTCTCGCCAATACAGCTCTAGGAGCACTTGTAACCTTGGAAGGAAATCAATACAAACTTCTATGTGGAGAATCAGGTCACTATCCCTCCCTGGATTCCCCTAGCGTGTATTAGTCCCCACCTTTAGCCTATCCATGGCATCTGCCATGACAGCACCATGACATCATGTGCAGCCTAAAACAAAGAAAATAAGTCAGCATAGCGTACCAGCTAACTGGCGTCCATCTTATATGTAAAATAATTCAAATTCATCATTGGCCAGGAACAATTAATGATGTGCCTCGTACATCTCTTTCTGAAATAACAGGAACTGTTGATGTCCTGGACCGATGCGTACATGTGCCAATATCATAGCCACTCTGGAAGAAACACTACATGTTATTTGCATTCTGAAACTAAGACATATTAAGTTAGAGCAGCAAAGCAGGCGAAAAAACACCATGTTTATTGTCAAAGAATTTCAAAATTGGCATTGTCCTAATATAAAAAAATCAAGCCGTCAACATGTGTGTCTCATGCAGACTAACTGAACTAGTGTGATAATGAATGTAGGGAATCAAGCAACTCGACTCTTTCCCTCATAAACTAATCATATCACTACATAACAGAAATATAACAAAAGGAGGTGCATGAGATTCCTTCAGCTGCTTAGAACTAGTCGGGATAACAAAGCATTAACCTAAAATATAAGAATAGCATTTAAAAATGGTCTATAGTATGAACTAGCCAAAAAAGTGACCTACAACCACAGGTGGCATTGCTTTAATCATCAGACAACTATGATAGTACCTTGGAAAAACAAGCAATAGACCAAGTGTCTTAAATAGACTACCAGAATCATTTCAAACAAACAAGATATCAACCATTCCTTTTCAGTAGCCAGATCATTCAAATATTTTGATCGTCGGGCCAGTAAATAAAAAAATAAGAGGTCATTTGCCGCCAAAACAATAGTTGGATGCATCCAAAAAGTAGAACAAACCTTCTTTGTAATGCCTATAGCTATTGTATTTTCAACTGCTAACAGTATCATTGTACATATAACCAGGCAAGAAAATCCAGTAGACAAACAAGCAAATGATACATTGTGCACCTTGCAAGGTCAATGAAGTATTTAAACAATGTATGTCTAGGAACCATGTCAGAATATAGCATTGATGCAATCACAAGTCAACTAAAAATTCATAGGAACCATAACCAATTCAACCATATGGTGGCTAATATTAAACTCGCAAGATCATCTAATGATGTATAGATGAAAATCCCTTATTTATTATTAATCAAACATTGTATTTCTCAAAGAAATTGCCATCCCTAGTTTGGGACTGATGGGGCTCAAACCCGCAGCTTTTCCTTGACAGGGCGGTACTCTGATCGTTTAAGTTAATAAAATCATTACATTGCTTTAATGACGAGCAAACTAAAGAATCAAATTGGCAATAGACTCTATATGTGCATCATGTAGAGTAGCTATTGAGATAATGAATTAAGCAATCAAACAACAAGTGCACAATAGACTTCCAGATCATGTTAACATGGTCATAGTACATATATATAGTAACTGGAGATCATATTAGATGATAATAGCTATGACAATCTCACTATGAGTAGTCTAGATAGAACTCCCTCCATTCAAAAATATAAGACGTCATGGGTTTTGTGAAACGAATGTATCTAGACACCCTTTAGTGTTGGTAGAGTAACTTGGACTAGTATTGTATGCATTTTTACTAGACCAAGTTACTCTCCACCAAGACCAAGTAATTTATACTAGTCTCATACATATAACACTAGACTATGTTACTACCTCCAAAGTGCATATAAGCTCAATCATGGTGGCGATCTCTAATATTATAATAGAATATAGATTAGCATAAAAGTGGATATACTTCAATCACCACCACTTAATCATGGTCTAGTTAACGTGTATATATATAGATAGAAGATCATCAGTCAAATATAGCAAAAAGAGATCTCCACCATGATTGAGTGAGCAAATGAATTACAAATCAAGGGATTTACGTTCAGTCTTTGTGCAGTACCGTTAAAGGTCATCTTGTTCTAATCATTGGCCAACTCATGTGGTGCCGACACTAGACAATGTGACTACCTCCAGAGTGCATTCAAACTCTTAATTATAGCATAAAAATACAATAATAGACTATAAATTAGTATAAAAGTGGATATACTTAAATTACCACCACATAATAGATAGATGAACACAAGTCAAATATAGAAATAATAGATCATCACCAAAATCAAGTGAGCACATTGAATTATAAATCGAGGGATTTACGTCTGGTTTTTGTCCAGTCTTGGTTAAGGTCAACCTTGTTCTAATAATTAGCCGAATCATGTGGTACCTCGTACAAACAAGCATTTGACACTGTGCACATCTCAGTAAAAACAAGAGACTTACTATTTCTTTTTGTGCATTCCCGTTGGAGGACATCCTATTGTCAGTTCGTTCTTTGAAGACATCCACCGCATCGAGTACTTGGATAGACGATCCATCTACTTTATTGTTGCTCCTCTGCATATAGGTCCAGGCCACTCATTCACATAAAATAGGTTTGCATTCAGCAATACAAAGCAACATGTACTTACAAGATTGTAGGGGCGATTCACTCTACGATTCTCCGTGTTCCCTGTGAGAGGAAATAATATCAGATAGTGGTTGTTGTTGTTTACAAAGAACTAGATAGACATTATAGTATAATCACTTGTGAACACGTAGAGTAGGGAATGGCGGAATATAAACAAACATTTAATTGACATAAGGATTGCCATGGCGACAAAATAGAATGTAGTTACAGTCACTCCTTAGCACGAACAAGTGAAATAGGATTGCAAAAAAATATGAGAAGTGCCATAAAAAGTGTCACCTTCTACAGAGCAGGCAGTTACTGTACTAACAATTGGACGAACAAGATAGACATTACAATGGTATATCTTGTGAACTTATAGAGCAGGGAATGCTAACCCATATGTGAAGTGACTTAAAATGCCATGAACTACATAATAGAAGGTAGATACTGCTGCTACAGAAATTATAATTGAGAAACTTGAATTTATAGAGTAGGACATGCAGATAACCATGTTAAGTGCCTTAAAACATGCCATGTAATACTACATCCAATCCAAAGTAAATAAGGCGTATAAATTTTTCGCAAGTGAATCGACGCAAAATTGGACCAAGTATGTAGAACATACTAGGAACATCTACCATACCAAACCAACGCCATTCAATACATCGGGGCATATATTTTCATAGACGCAAATGCCACAAATTAGCCCTTAATATATTTTTCTATGAGCTTGGTAAAAGTCATCATTGTTTGTCTTTAAAGTTGTATAGGCTTTCTTTTACAGAATGGATGTACTCCCTCCGTTTCAAAAAGTATAAGTCATCATCTAGACCACTTTTAGTGTGTAGGTTCATGTACGTTTGCATTAAACCTACTCACTAAATGGTGTCTAGATATACTCCTATCACAAAGCTAAAACATCTTATATTTTGAAACGGAGGGAGTAGTACACAATAGGCGGCAGCTACTGTCGGAGCTTAATTGAAACAAACAATAATGGCATAACTTGCTGAGGGAATGCAAAACCAACAAGTTTAATGACATAAAATTTACGATGAATTACATAAGAGTAGGCAGTTACTGTGTTTTCTTAGAACAACCAGATTGAAATTAAAATAGCATAAATTCTGAACCTGTAGAGTAGGGAATGTTAACCTACATGTTCAATGGCTTTAAACTACTAATGAACTCCAAAATTACATGCAGTCAGTATTGTAGAAACAGACAAAGCAAGTGCACATTATGATGACATAACTTGTGAACTTGTTGAACAGGTAGGCAACCACAGATTTTCACTGAATTAACATTTTCCATAAACTGCATAATACCAATGAACTCTAATGATGTCTGTTTTGTACTACCAAAATAGTTTATGTATATTAAGAGTAATTGTTGGTCAAAGAAAAACACGAATAACAAGGACGTCTTATACCTCGAAACAGAATGAGTAGTTTAACGTTTGGATTTAACATAGACTACACCGAATTTATCAAGGGAGAGTGGGATATCAATTAAGCCAGTATTGAGGCAGGAATTTACCACCAATACAGAAATGCAGTTCACTATCGCAGGCTCATACCTACTATATTGAAATGAACGAACAAGCAGATTTGGTTCACCTAGGCCACGACGTCGTTTACGCATACACGACATCTTTGCGGGTGACGTCAAGGACGCTGAGGGTGCCCGGTAGTGGTGAGTCGGGATGAAGCAGATAGATCTCGGCGGCGTTTGTGAAGCAGATCTATGGAGGTTGTTGATGGGTCTGGCTTGCTTGACAAGATGGCTGGTGAAGGAGATCTGGTGTAGTGCATGGCGTCGTCGGTGAAGCAGATCTATTACGACAGATTATGGATTTGAGGCGCTGCACAAGAGCGTCGGTGAAGTAGATCTGGTGTAGTGGACTATTGAGTCCGTGAAGCAGATCTAATACAACGCACTCCGGCGTAGGTGAAGCAGGTCAGGTGTTGTGGACTAGGGAGTCGGCAAAACTAACACGGTTGTATGGAAGAGGGTGTCAGTGTGGCATCCCGCTAAAACCACTACTAGAAAATCGCTGTGTTTTTGTACATTGCATCATCATGACCGCATGCTCATGTCATCATGCCACATTGCATTTGAGCAACGTCATCATCATACATCTGTTTGTCTAAAACTATTTTCTAAAATCCTAGTTTTGTTTTCTAAATATTCCCCCCTCATCCTTATTTCAAATCAAAACCCCGGTGTTTTCTGGATATTTCATTTGTCTAAAAGATATTTGCAAATGTGTTTAAATAAAATAAATAAATAAAACTATTTTTTCTACCGGGGGAGGCAGCCTAGCCGTTTAGGCCAGGCCACCTACCACCCCAGCAGACCCAGCCCAAGCCCACCACCACCTAATCCTAAACTAGTTCCTACCCAAACCTTAACCCCTCACCAACTCCCTCTAGCCAGTCACCCCTACCCTAGTCCACACAGACCGCCGCCACCCTCACATGCTCACCACGCGCCACACGTTCCCTGCCACCAACCCGTCCCGCCTCTCGAACCATCCCCCGTGCGTGCCTCCCCACGCGAGAGGCTCAGCCTCGCTTATCCCCTGCCGCACCGACAGAATCACCCCGCCTGGCCCCACCCCGCACGTCGCTCTCTCACCTGGTCCCTCCTCGACCCGATCGAGCCCATCCCCCGACGCCACCTAGCCCGATCCCCACACCAGCCCATCCCCACCTACCCCCCACTCCGCACAATCCCCACCTACCACGACCGTCTCCCTCGATCTCACCTTCCTCGTATCTTCCCCTCTGCCGGCAGCCGCCCTCTGTTCTGGTCGTCGCCCCGAGCCCCTGTGTCGCCTTCCGCCGCCGTCGGAAGCTGTCGCATCAAGTCTGGCCGCCCTAGCACTGGCTCAACCTCGTCCCGCTGCTGCCCCTCCATCGTTCGAGTCCGGCCACAGCTCCTCCCGCCTTGCCACCGTCGTCCTCGAGTTCTCCCCGCACCGCGGATTAGGCCGATGAGTTGATGCGAGTATCGGCAAGTTCTCCGGATATGAACCTTCGGCAGTGTTTCCCAGGCGAGCATTCTCCCCCTTTCTACCTATTTTGCATTTATAGTCTTTATTTCCTCCTGTTGATCTATTGCTATCCGTGTCGCGATGCTTTAGTGTTCCGTACCAGATATATTCTGTGCAACCTTTATATTGCCATGGACACATCCTATTGCCTGTTGTTTGATAGATAGTCATCCTTGCGAGTCATAGTTGCTTGCTTATGTGTTAATTCGCGTCGTTGTTGTTCCACCGTTGACGGCAAGTTGGCACATGACAAATGGTGGAGATGCTTTACAGTGGAAAGGATCATGACTTTAAATACAACTATTAAATTGCTAGATATAACTAATGCAGAGGCATTGGTGGGCAATAGATGTTATTTGGTTCTTCCACGCTCACTTGTGTCCCGTAGGACCCCGAGTACTTGATACCTGTTCCTTGACTATTCGCACTATCCACATCCGGGAGAGTCTATGAATCCCCCTTAGCCAGAGCTTGATTCATTTCTTATTTCTTAGGGCCACAAACTACTTTGGGGCTTTATTACTATCCTGTACTTATGCCATGCTTTACTGTTTTATTAAGATTGTGCGTGGAGCACCTGTACTATTTTGGATGCGGAGTGTTTTCGCGGTATCGACAAGCCCAGTCACATTTTCGGGTTCCCAGTCGTTTACAGCCATTGACACAAACCTTGGGTATGTCTCGGAGCCGGCCAACTTCGTTGCGGGTAGCTTAATGGGGTGGCCCCCTAAAATAATTTATGAATCCTGTGATTGCTTTGTCGTGAAAGCCTCGTTGGGTTTTGAGTTGGTTTTTCCGAGGTTGATCGTGTGTGTGTTGCTATTTGTGCACCCTTGCAGGGTAAATCTATTTGAAAGCCGTGTCCGCGGTTATGGATGACTTTGAGCACAGTATCTCGATCATAGACAAGCATAACTAAAGTAGGGCTATAAATTTGACTTAATATGTGACTAGTAATTCAGCTTCACTACAATGGAATGAATAATAAAAATGCCAACAACTGGTGGATTCGGTGGTGATCTGTGTCATACTATACCTGCCTAGTAAGTATTGCAACTCCGATGGAATGTGATAAAAGTGCCAACAACTGCTGGGTTTTGGGATTCCTCGGGATAATTATATCTGACTAGTAAATGTTCCAACTACGACGGAATGGTTAACTAAAACTGCCCACTACTTATGCTATCAGGATGACTCATGCTATCTATATCTGACTAGTAAGTGCTTCAACTATAACAGAATAAATAAAATTGCCAACTGTGTGAGTTCCTCGGTCTGACTTCCTCGTTTGGTCTCGAGGGGGAAATACTAGGATGGGTATGAATGGTGTTAGTATCAGGTGGTTCCGAATAGGTCTTTCTTATCTCTCTCTAATAGCCGACAGTTGTACTGAGTCTCTATAGGTTGTTTAGTGCTGCTGTGCTGCCGCTTCAGTCCACCATACCTATGTAGGCGAGAGCCGCTGAATTCTAGCCTCGCCGTGTACTGGCCTCAGTACTGACGCTCCTCTTTTTCCTTCTCCCTTTGTCGGCACCCCTTTTGTTTTAGCAGGTTTGAGATCGACGTCGTTAGCAGGGTTACCCTTTCGGCTTGGCCTAGGCAGGGTTATGGACGCCATTGGTTATTCTTCAGGATTCTTAGCCCCATTTGCATCTTGTCCGTAGTCAGACGCTCTACCATTTTCAAGGTTATTTGGATCTTTGTAGTGTATATCTGTAATCTTGACTCTTGGAGTCGTGTTGTATATATATCTGTTCTGTGGGTCCCATCGAGGACTGTTGTGTAATGGTATTACTTCGTTTTCCACCCGCACGAAAGTGCCTGGTGGGCGTCCTTGAATCGTTTCTATGCGGGTTTGGCAGAAAGGGCTAAAACTTGCATAGGGCCGATTCCGTAGACTGGTCGGGAGTATATGGTACAGAGGTATGGCGTGTAGGCCGGCGAAGTGCGGTGGTGCAGGAGCCAGAGGTGGGATATGGGGTTTGGGGTGGCGTGTGGGCTGGCGAATTGCGGGGGTGATGTTCCGGTGCGGTGGTGCAGGAGCTGGAAGTGAGATAGGGGGTTGGGTGGTGTGTAGGTGGGCGAAGTGCGGCGGATATGATAACGGTGCGGTGGTGCAGGTGCTGGAGGTGAGAGGGGGTTGAGTGGCATGTAGGCCAGCGAAGCACTGCGGGGATGGGCCGGTGCGGTGGTGCAGGAGCCGGAGGTTAGAAAGGGGTTAGGGTTTTTCAGAGTGCTTTGGGGGAAATGGCGTCGGTGGAAGGTGGACTACCCAGCTTCAGAGCAGTGGGGACCCCTGGCCCTCGGGGGGAGGGGGATTACGAACCATACCCACACCCCGGCATTAGTAGATAAGACATTGTCAGGGGTAGAAAAGGAATTTCGTACGGCTACAACTTGGGGCCTCTGACCACTCGAAATATTTTGGTGGAGGTGAGGTGGGAGAACTTGCCGCTCTACGAGTTTGAATTTGGCTATACAGTTCAAAAGATATAGAATAATAATATCCCATCCTATCCTAGGAGTATCTATAGTCAAATGACTAGAAAAAATAGTTTACTGTAATGTCCTAGCCTTTCTAGGTACGAAATATTTCCGGAGCCATTTCTGCAAAAATAAGGTCTCTACCTTCGGCTCAATTATGTACACACATGATGGTACGTAGTAATATGAACTAGAGTAGTATGTTTCCCATTATGACCAGCCTAAGAGGATCTCTAGTGGCTAGTGTATTCGGTAGTCTAAGCCAAATATAGACCACCATGGACCAAAAAATATATCCGGTGTCTTGTGTATCCGGTGGTCTAAAATTTAGACATTCTCTAAACAGGCTACTCATTGTCCACATTTGGACGATCGATCCACCATGTCTAAAGAAAAGTTGGTTGCTCGCGAGCTTGCGCCCGCGTCAAATCAGAGCATTTGTTGTACTGATTTTCTATGTATAGTGACTATTTATGTTCAGATGGACATATAGACTATCCACTAGAAAACTAAAGTCGTGTAAAAAGGAATATTTTTACACCATTATCTATAAAGTGAAGATGTAGACTACCAAATTTAGACAAGCCACTAGGGATGCTCTAAGGCCTTCCATAGCATGGTCGATACCCAATAGATAGAAAAGTTGGCACCTCATAACGATGCCTAGAAATTCTTTTGAGGCACCGAGCTCACAATGTGATCACTTTGACCAAATATAAATAGCTATCCCACAACGCGATAAAAAAATTAACTAGACCAATCTTCATGGCTTATCTTTGGTGAAGGTCCTCTCGTCAACATGCATAGTACACATATATTGCTATTCTATTGGGTGAAGAGTTTGGGGCATCGGAGCACCAGGTGCTCCGATGCTCCCTGAAAAAATTTGGTGGCATCGATCGGGCAACAGAGGACATCGGTGCCTGATTCTTGTAAAGTGATTTGGGCACCGATTTTTTCACACGCTGTGGAAGGCCTAAGAGACTACCAAATTGAGACAAGCAACTAGACATCAAGCCAAAAAATACTAGCGTGCTATTTAATTTAGCGTGGCTTTTCTCTAGACGATTGAAAGTTATAGCGTGCTAATAACGCGCTATTTTACAGAACATCTTTTGTAAAAATTTAAAAATATAATAGGTATATCATTAATATAAACGATTTCAGCATGTAATGAATTGCCTAGAGTAATACTTCCAGATGCATAATAGATTCCGGCACTATCCAAGTTGGAGGATAACCGGTAGGGGTGAATCTAGGTACAACGCTAGGTGCTGCAGGAGGAGGCGGCGGCTTGACAAGATCACTTAAGTTTAACAATCAAATTTGCATTGTATGTTTGCTTACTCGACACATTCATGATATGTTATCTTACTCCACACCCATCAACAACAAAATAATGCCCTATACTTAAAATAGCGCTAACGCTATGATGTTTTAGCGTGATATAGCATGCTATTTAAAAAATAGCGCCATACCGAGCAAAATATTTAAAAAATATCGTGCACTCTCCAAATACGCTATATCACGCTACATAGCGTGAAATAGTGCACTATTTTTTTTCATCCTAGAGATGCTCTAAGACTGGTCTGAGTGGTACGTAACTTGGAGTAGTAAGATCATGTACTACGTGTATTCGGTTCAAAGCAAAATATGTCAGAGTTAGGAACTGGTGGTGTTTTGCTGCAATGTGTGAAGTCGCTTTTTATTTAGAGCCTGGTGAGTGTGTCAGCCATGCAGTTCTATTTTATGTGCATCCTCTCTCTACAAAGCTGACATCTCTCTCTACCATGTGGGCCTAATGCATTGCTCATGACAGATCCAATCCTTTGAACCGCATTGACTTGTTGGTTCACTTCTTTTCTCTCATGCATTGAATTGCTTGTATGGTTCGCTAAAAATGTATGGAACCGAACCATGTGGCCCTTTGGTTCGCTTTGTGCTCACATAGTGTATGGTCTAATATGCATACATTGTGCTAAAGACTATCAAAAGTACTCCCTTCGTCCAGAAATAACTGAGTTGGTTTTGTCTAGATTCGAATATATTTAGACGTATTTTAGTGTATAGATACATTCGAATGTAGACAAACCCAAGTAAGTAATTTATGGATGGAGGGAGTAGTATTTTTTAGATGCTAAAATGGAAAAGAAGATACAACTACTGGCAATGTTGGGATTCGAGAGTCTTGATCCAATGCTAGAAATGTGTACAAATAACTTTGAATATTGACCGTTGGATCAAGACTCGCGAATCCCAACATTTCCAGTCGTTGGATCTTATTTTCCATTCTAGCATCTAGAAGATCTTATTGATAGTCTTTATCACAATGAATGGTACGCACAAAACTCAAAACACACTTGTCCATCATTCTAGAATCTTCTGTCTCGTTTCTCTAGACCATGTTACCAGAATTTTCAAATTTAGATAGCTAATAATCGTTGACTTCTAAATGATATAAAAGTACAAGAACCAAATATACACCCATACTTTATAGATGTTGATCAAATTTATATTTTTTATGCTTTACCTATTAAACTTTTATATAGTGGTGATATGTCGGACGTCTTGGTACTATTCAACACGAATCCAGCTCCTCTAAACGATTGGATCTAACAGCCCAACGGTCAGGATTGGTGCTATAGATCCAATTCAAAATTTCTCCATTGTAGTAGTAGAGAGAATACATCCTACTATGCTATGAAATTTTGGGGGTGCTGACATGATGGTTCTCAAAAATGGTGGAGTTTGCTGTAGGTACTATTCAACACGAATCCATGTGCTATGAACCATTGGATCTAATAGTCTAACGGTAAGGATTGGTGCTAAGGATCCAATTCAAAACTGCTCCATTATAATGGTAGAGATATAGTGGTAAGATAACATAAGATAAGATAAGAAATAACTAGTGAGTTGCAAGTGCCTTGCATGTGAGAATCCGATAATATAAGCATGACATATCATTTTTATATAAAATTATAGTAGTAGGTGAAACTCAAAAAATATTTATACTTCCGAGCTTCGTTCATAAAGTATCCTGTGTGTTTGGTTCTTGTACTTTTTGTATAATCTAGAAATGAACCTATAGCCGTAAATAATCCGCGTCCATAAAACTGCTCCGTAAATAAATTATATTCTATAGGAGTACGTGGGCGGGGCCAGGGGAAACTACGTGCCCTTTCGTCTCCGAAACCACTCATGCATGCATCTCCCAATCTTCCTAGCGGTTCCTTTCTTCTCTATCCCATTCCTTTTCTGTCACCCGGCCAGACCTCTACAAAACAAAAGAAGGAGCCAATCACAGTCCATGGCGGCGCTGTTGGACAAGATGTACTACTTCATGGACCCTGGCAACACCACACTACAGGTGGCGTATACCAACAGAGCATCGGTGGTGAACGATTACATCGAGAAAATCCAAAAGCTCCTGGAGGAAACGGACGACAAGATTGTTGGCCTCGACGTCAAGTACACCAATGAGCAATCATCGACACAGAAGGCTGCTGCCGTCCAGCTATGAGTGGGCATGGATTGCCTGGTCTACCACATCTGCCAGGCCGACCAGCCATGCTCAAAGCTAATAGAGTTCCTCGCCAACCCTAACATTTCCTATGCAGGCGTCGACATCGGCGATGGCCATATCATGCTTAGGCGTTCTCTAGTACCAGTGACGAACTTCGTGGACATCCAGAAGAGGTGGAAATCTGCCGGCTCCATGAATGATAAGGATTCTTTGACTGACTACGCGGTGGCCCTCATAGACATCCATTACAAAGTCATAAAGAAGAAGAAGGAGGATGTGAACCAAAAGTAGTGGGGGAACATGCCCATGACCGAAGAGCAGATCAAGTACACAAGCCTCGACGCCTACGCAACCTACGAGGTATACAGGCGGATAGTAAACTTCGATAGGGGTCAACTAACTCTCGAAATGTTCAACCAAAAAAAGAACTAAGGAAGAAGGGCAAGGGCAAGGGCAAGGGCAAGGGCAAGCATACCAAATAAGAAGACGAAGACTCAGACTGGTACACCATGTGACCTACGAGTATATCTTTGTGTGTTGGTATATACTTGCTTGGTACTACTCCTACTTGTACTATACTACTCGCAGAAGTTAATGTATGTATATACTGCAGGCTTGCAAGGGGCGGAGGCAAGAATTAATGCAAGGAACCACATCAGTTTCTTTTATTTTGAATGAATTGTCTTGTCAATCAACAACCATGGCAGATTATAATTTTAGAATTGGTGAGTACTGCTGAAAGACAGAGGGTGAATGGGCACCTGAAAAACTGCTAGTAGCACTGTAGAAGTAGAATCGCAGGATGAAAATTTGTCGATTGCCTGAATGTGTACAGTATAAACATATATATTACTACTACTTGCTATGTACTAGTACTACTACTAGCAGAAAACCATCGTCCCTACTGCGGAAAAAATATGATTTCTTCCAACCAAACTAGTTCTATTCCAAAAATGGCTATATTTACTTGTCGCAAAAATGGATGTATCTAGACATGTTTTAGTGCTAGATACGAGTACATCCAATCCAGTGACAATTAATATGAATCGGAGGGGAGTACTACTACTACTACCGTACTCCACTATTTTACTACTACTAGTAGTAGTACATACTAGTACTCCCGAATGTATGTTGACCAGTACTCCTACCTCTGTTTGGGATTATTAGGCTAGAGAGCTTTTTCGAATTGTTAGAAATTATAATAAGACCTATCCTCTTTATTATCTTAATTTCCGTGACTCATTAATTTAGATATCTCTATTTTCTCTCAATCTCCCAATGCATGTTGTTTCATCTCTCATCATGTTCCCCTTTTTTATCTAGCGTCTCATGCATGTAAAACTAGTCGTGCATGCATAAATTAATTAGAGTTCATCTACTTGGTAGTATTGCGAATTAGCCCTCTGGCCTTCCTAAAAAGAGAGCCTTAATACTATTCAGCTTACTACTAGCAGAGTACATCCACTCATCCACCCAACCCATCGGATGTTAAGACTTCATGAAAAATACTCAGGAGAGTACTACATCCACGAATTCATCTAGTACCTCCGTTTCAAGGAATAAGGCGCACGCGCGCTCCAAAGTAAAGTTTGACCGAATAAATGGAGCAACTAAAATTTACTTATATGTATAAAATTTGTCTCGTTGAATTCGTATTGAAACAACTTTCCAATGATGCTAAATTTATACAGTACCAAAATTATTTACATATATTTAGAGTAAATCTTGGTCAAACAAAAACAAAAATAAGAGAGCCTTATTTCTTGGGACGGAGATAGAGTACTAGTACTACAAAATCCACCATTCCTGGTATGCAAATGATCATTCTCCAATTAAACCAATTAACAACAGCTTACATCACCACTAAAACTCGACGTGAAAGAAGAAACATAGCTCCTTCGAGGTAGTAGGACCGACCAGGTAATGAGGCAGAGCCGCCAAGTAAGACGTAAGGTCCTCAAACGCGACCTCGCCCGGCTTAGGGGAGCTCGGAACATCAAGCTCCATTGTCACGCTACCGGTCCTCCTCCTACCGTCTGTCCAGGAGAGCAGCGGCGGGCATTCCGCCCACATCCTTACCCTGTACACCGGCAAGTCGCCCATCGCGGCCCTAACACAGACCACATACACGAGGGGTACTGTGCTTACCGAGCCAATCATCAGAACGAACACGGTGCCGTCCTGCTCCCCAGCAACGATGAGCCGACAGGACGGCTTGTCCGGCGCCGGCACTAGCTCCTGGAAAGCTTTGGTGGTGGCATACTGGATCTTGTGCACTTGGCTCGAGTGGACCGCTTTGAGCTGGGCGACGAGCGCTGGCGGTGGGGCCACGAAGTCACAAGCCGGTCTCTGTGCAAGTGCAGGGAGCGTACCGGCACATGATTTCGTGCTCGTGGAGTTCGTAGTAGGACAGCAAACTACTGCATCCTTTGTGGGCGCACTCGACCCTAGCTGCTAATAGGACAACGTCCATGGAGGGCTCATTGGTGAATCTGTCGCTAGGGTGATCGCACTTCTGGCAGGAGGTGATCTTGCGGATGCAGTGGTGGCAGACTAGATGAATATCCACACACTATAGAAAAGAAAGTTTGAAAAATAAAATAGTTTCACGGACGAACCGACAAAAGAAAAATCAATGGATTGTGAGGGAGAAATGGAGAGACCTTGTAGACCCGCCGGGGCTTGAGGGGCTGGGAGTGGGAGGAACAGTTGAGAACGGTGGCTTCCATCTTCAAAGTGACCATCCCAAGCATTGTGATTTGGGTGGGGGAAATGAGGACTCTCTGATCCGGCCTCGAGCCGTGCCCTTCTTTTAGTATACCACAACTGATAATCAATGAAGCTCTACCTGATTGCGCCTTTCCTTTCTATACTAGGGTCCTTTCTGTATATTTTGAGGCCTTATTATTTACAAATTCCTGGTTTAGATGGACAAGATTAGCGGCCTCTTTGTATTTGTGCACCACCCTTTTATTAGTAAGTTGGCACATGAGACCCACATAACAATAAAGTATGACATATCATCACTATATAAAATTATGCTCTGTAATAGGTAAAGCTAAAAAAAATATGAAAGAGCCACATCTATAAAAAGTAACGGTGTATATTTGTTTTCACCCAGTACACTTTGAAGGTACTGTAGTAACATGTGAATGTTTTACTAGCCTAAGTTATTTAGCACTATGAAGAGCAGCCTAATATGGAAGAGAAAGAAAACATCCAGCCAGAGCTCATTTTTGGGTAGAAGCACGAGGCAAACAGAAGGAAAGTTGTCCTAGACCACCAAGGGCCCCAACCTTTTCTGCACTGTTGCGCCTGCACGGTTCTACTCCATTGCGCGGAAGCTTACATGGGATGAAAGAGGTGAATGATGTGATGCTTCCCACCTAAACATGTGCCAGGCATAGATGGAAGAGTTGACATAGTAGATCAACGGCTTAGATTACTCAATGTTGGGAAGGTTCTAGAACTAAAGGGAAAAACCAAATTCAAAAAATGTTGTACTATATAGTGGTATAGATATTATAGATATAGAAAATCTCGGACCGGAGGGAGTAGGAAAGATCTCACTTTATCAATTTGTTTTCGCCCATCAACTCAATCATCTACGTAGGGCCCACAAATGGGGGAGGTCGCGGTCGCCTTGGATGCACCACAAAAATATGACTAGGCCATCGAGTGCGGGAAGCAGAGTCCGCGTTCCGTCCAATCGCTTACCCTAGTCATCGTCATCGATATTTGCCACATGCATCGGCTTCATCAACGAGATTGATTGTCCCCAAGCTTCGGTAATATGCCACATTAATATCGGATCATCTCCTTCCTACTAGTAGTATTTATCCTATCCCCTTCCCTACACCACCAATCCATCTCTAAGCCCCCGCTTCCTGCAACCATCTCCGTCCTCATTTGTCATCCATGGCCACCTTTCGGCTGCCGCCCGCCGTACCGGAGCACAATGACCCCGACATCACCGCACAGGAGTACAATTCTCTGCGCATTTGGGCCTTCTCCCCGCGGAGAACAAAGTGGCAGCTGGCGGGCGCCTTCCTCAATGCTGGGTACGGTCGCCGCAAGTACCATATGTATCGCCTCCACGACAATCCGAACGGGATGTTGAAGGTCAAGTTCGTCAACTTCAGGGACACTCGTCTCCTCTACGGCCAGGCCTTCCACTGTGGCTGTGAGATGGTCATGTTCACCGGCACCAACATTTTCACCAACTACTGGGACCGATTCCCCAACAACGGCAACTTCATCCATAGTGTCCTCCCGGAGCTGCCGATGGCTCTGAAGGTACCGCCGCCATATCCGTAGGTGCCGCTGATGGCTTAGGAGTTACCGTCGCCTTATCCGGAGGTGCCGTCGCATTATCCGAAAGTGTTGCTGATGGATCAGGAGGTGCCGCTGATGGCCAAGGAGGTGCCGCCGCGTTATCCGGATGTGCCGATGAGTCAGGAGCCGGCTATGTCACTGGAGCTGGCGTTGGTGCCGATATCACGAGCTGCCGCTGGCGGCGCGGACTAGTGCTAGGAGGCGCCGGACCTGCACTACTTCAGCAGCGAGTCCTTTATATGTAAACTCGTGCTGTTATGTTAGGGGCTATTTGGTTTAGAGGATGTCATTTAGGGATGAGGATATCCCCAACCAGTTGTTAGGGGTAGTAATTTTTTGTTTGGTAAAGTGGGATAAAACGTGGTTAGGGATAGCCAGTCAAAATCTATTGGCCCAACTAATTTATTTTCATTTTCCTCTTTCACCTTGTCTTCTTCATCCGCCTCACCACTTCCCTAGCAGTGGCCACGACCACCGGCAGCTCGCCACCCTTTTTCCTTCAACCCCGTGTCAACCTGCCTGCCTGCGCCCCTTCTGCCTGCCCACTCTGCCCAGCAGCCTACGCCCGCGTGCGTATTTGAACACCCGCTCTGCCCGACGTCCTACCCTATGTCCGCCCTCTTCTCGAGCCCATAGGCAAGAAAAGATGGTTATTTTCTCTCGAGAGGAAGGGTGAACAAACAAGAAAACGTTTTGGAGGAGCTATCCAAAAGTGGTTGAGCTCATCCAACTCTTTTTGTGGGATATGCTCAACCACCATTTTGAGTCAAAAGTGGTTATCCATATCCCCTCTACCCTCTAAACCAAACACTGGATAACCAAAAAAAAGTGGATATCCCGTGTTATCCACTGGATAACCACTGAACCAAACAACCCCTTAATGGTTGAATGAAGTTTATTTTGGGACGTCCTTTCTTTTGGTACTATCGTCAAAAAAGGTTTCTTTTGTTACTACTCACTGTACCGTGTAGTACTAGTAGTACTGCGAATGATGATCTATTGAATATCCTTCCCCCGATGCTTGTGAAGGAAGTGAAAATTTCGAAACTCGAAAAGTTTGAATTGCTACTCTATTGTACTCCCTCAAATTACTTGACTCGAATTTGTCTAGATTCAGATGTATATAAACATGTTCTAATGCTAGATGCAATCGAATATGATAAATGCAAGTCAATTATTTTGGGCCGAAGGGAGTACTAGTCGGGTTCGGCTCCTTCTCGAGAGAGCAGCTGATCGAGCCATCCGTTTCATACTACTTCCTCTTCGCTTGTTTTACAAATATGACCAAATCGATCACCATTCAAATTCTTGGATATGGGATCATAAAGTTTGATGTAGAGATATGGCCTTGACCTTGTGGTTGTTTGGCTTAAAATCCAAGAAAGTTCATAGTCGTTGACAGGTAAGCTTAAATTTGTTTAAATTTCACCACTTACTTTTAGGTTAGCATTTTACACGATCAGTGGGAGCATATTTTACATCAAAGACCAAAAAATGGAAATTTACATGGAGGCCCATACATTTAGCCCAAAATACCGTAAAAGGAAAACTTTCAGGTTCGGCTCCTTCTCGAGAGATTAGCTGATCTGAGCCAAACTCTTCATACTACTTCCTCTTCGATTGTTTTCATAATATGGCCAAATATGTTGCCATGCAAATTCTATCATATGGGGCCATCAGCATAAAGTATGAAGTTGATATGGCCTGACCTTGGTCATTCGGCTTGAAATCCAAGAATGTTCATACTCGTTGACAAGTAAGCTTAAATTCTTTTAAATTTCAGCACTTACACTGTTTGATTTAGAATTTTACATGGATGGTGGGACTACATTTTACATCAAGGACCTAAAAAGGGAAAATTGCATCGATGTCCATACATTTAGCACAAAGGACCCTAAAACCAAACAAGGTATTAAAAATAGTCAGGTACGACTCCTCGAGAGAACAGCTGATCGAAAAAATCTTCTTACTTGCTTTTCAGAAAATAAATTCATGTCACTTGGAAAAATGAAATTGATTATTTTTTGTTTTTAATATCTTCGATTGTTTTCAATAGATGGCCAAATTTGCCGGCATGCAAATTCTGTTGGGTTCGCAACATAGAAAAAAAAATTCCTACGATGAGAACTACACGCCAAGATTTATCTACTAGGTACAGAGCAACGGGTGGTCATACATCCAACGAGAACTTACCCTCGAAGACAACGAGTTTTGTTAACGAGTAGGAACTCGTGGTTGATGTAGTCGTACACTTGCGGATCTCAAGATCGTGAGGAAGTCCGAGCGCCGCAACTCAGCAGCGCATCCGTACTCGCACACACGTTCAAGCCACCAGACAACCTCCACCTCCTCGCTCTAGCGATCCAGCGGAAGCAACAACTCCTTCCAGACGAAATGCCACCGGGAATATGTATCTCGCTAATCCGAGACCATGGGGGAATAATTCTAGAGGGGGAGAGAGATCCTTCACAAGGAGGTGTGAGGAAGAAGGAGGAAGAGGGTGGCCTTTTATAGGAGGAGGGGGGTGCCCCTCCTTCATGGCCGGCGCATGGGGGGGTGACCCCTACTTTAAATGCATTAAAATTCTCCAAGTTTAATGCTCTCTCATTTAAATAAAACTCTTTTATTAAATTTATTCAGAATTTTGTTAATTACTTTAATTAACAAACATTCACATATAACCCCTTGCAATATTTCAATATCACATGCAGAACCACTTTCTGCAATTTCACCCGAAACAATTTCCGGTTTCTATCGAAACAATTCCCGCGCTTTCAAATTCTTTCGTCCGAAACATATGTGCTCCAAAATGGTGTCCGGTAACTCTTAAGTGTGTCACCCTATGGTTCGCGAATAATGCAGACATGATCGAGACCCCTCTCCGATCAATAATCAGCAGCAGGACCTGGAGATCCGTACTGACTCCTACACATTCAACAATGACTTCTATGATCGTGAGAACCTTTAATGCTAGTACTAAATCCCTTTGTCTCGCGATATATTACATGTCTGAGATTCGATCATCGGTATCTCCATACCTAGTTTAATCTCGTTACCGACATGCACTCTTTTCTTGTTCCCGTGATATAACATTCTAGTGATCACATCACTTGCTTGCAAGCTATCTTAATGTGATATCACCGAGAGGGCCCAGAGTATATCTATCCGTCATCGGGATTGACAAATTCCACTCTTGATCCATGAGCCTCAACATAACACCTTCGTAGCACTGAACCCATCTTTATAGTCACCCTGTTACGGTGTGACGTTTGATGTTATCAAGATACTCTTCAGGTGTTAGCAATTAACATGATCTCATGGTCTAAGGATAAAGATTACTTCATATAGTGTTATAGCAATATAAACATAATGACTTTGATCGTAATGCTATACTTCGGATGAATGTTCATCACATCATTCCACCAATGTTGTGACCTTGTTATTAACAACATCCAATGTCCATGATCAAAAACCTTGATCATCTTGTTAATCAACAAGCTAGTCTATAAGAGAGGCATAACTAGGAAACCTTTTTGTTTATTAAACACACATGTATTGACGGTTCCGATCAATACAATTATAGCATGTAAAATAAACATTCATCATAAACATGGAATAAGATAATAACCACTTTATTATTGCCTCTCGGGCATATTCCCTTCAGTCTTCCACTTGCACTAGAGTCAATAATCTAGTTTGAAAAACTTTGCGTATTGAACACCTATGGCTTTCTGGTGTTGCATATACGCTATTGCTAGTGGTTAACATAATCTCCAGATCTGACAGTTTTAGGTCCATGTGTATTTGCATGTCTTTGCGTCTCTACGCATCATTCATTCTCAAATGAGATGGCATTGTATAAATTTGGCCCTTTGGTGAGACCTTTAGTTCGTTCGGGTTAAAATATGTTGATATTATTTTCACACAATATATCTTCATAGTATTATCCCACTTTGAACCACACCTAGTTTGATAACAAACTACTTAACACAAATGCCCTCCTTTGCTGCTACTATAGCAGTTATATACTTAGCCTTTTGTTGTAGTATCCGTCACAATGTCTCAACTTTGGAACTCATCCAAATCCACCATGGAACATCCTTTCCATTACATTGTGCCACCCATAGTCTAAATTGAGATAAATTTAATTTGTATCTTGTGACAAAAATAGTATCAATGTTACACTTTACAATGAACTACCTTTAACTATTTGTCACTTATACATGATATATTCTTAGTTCTTCCAAAGCTCATAAGAATATCTTTACTATCGTCCAATGATCATCTTATGAATTATTCTGGTATGTGCTCATAACATTTAGAGCATAGGACATTTTGGATATATACATATCATGGTATAATCGATCAAAATCTTCATGTGATTTTACTCACCAAGTGTTGAAACACTTGAATCTTGATACAATCCTTTCCATGCAGCAAGAACCATTCTTGTTGTTTCCATATTGAACCCTTTCAATATCTCATATATGTATGTCTGGCATAACCATATTAGCGCCTCAATCTATCCATATAGACATTGATGCCGAATATTCCGGTTTTGCCCAAGTCTTTCATTGAAATCCTATTTTAATGAAATTCATAACTTGTGTCAATACAAGATACATCATTTCCAATCAACAATATGTCCTCTACATAATGTATTAGAAATATGTCTCAGCACTCCCACTTAATTTCTTGCAAATGCAAGCATCTTCATCATCTCCGATGAATTTAAACTCTTTTAACAGTTTCATCATGGTGAAGATTCCAACTCCAATATGCTTACATCAACTATTGATGTTTGCATGCCCTTTTAGCACCCTTTGAATTAAAAAAACCCTTCGGACCATGTCATGTACACGTCCTAGGTAACCATTCTATTAGAAGAACCTTGTTTTGTTTATTCAACTACCATACATCAAATTATATGTAGTGGTTGCTACATTAATCCGTCAAGACTAAATATTGCTATGAAAGATCAAATCTTGTCATAGTCAACTCCTTGAACATTGTCGTAAACTTCTTTCCGACATGTCGACTATTTCATAGATGTTAAACATCCATGTCTTATTTCTTTATAGATCCAAACACAACTGATAGGCTTCATGCCTTTCCGAAGGGTCTTCCAAGTTCAGAAACTTGATTTCTCGTGTATGGATACTATCATGGATTCTATGACTTCTAGTCATTTTATGGAGTCAGGGCCCATCATCGCTTCTTTGCATGTAGTCGGTTCATCATTGTCAAAACAATAATGAATTGCTTATCAAATCTTACTATTTGATTCTTACTGACCCATACGGTTCAATAGGAACTCTAATCTCCGAGATCACACCTTTTGTAATCGCGGGAGCCATGAGCATTGTGGCCGCCACCGGGACACTTTCCGGCGCTGCGCTACTTAGCAAATATAGCTAAGGTTCAACAACCTTATCAAAGTTCTATTGTCCTCCCACTTAATGTTTCATGAAAAATTCCTTCTCAAGAAAATTAACGTTCCAAGTAACAAACTCTTTTGTCCTCGGTGTTATGGAAATTCCCAATAAATTCTTTGGGATAACCTACAAAGACGTGCTTATCCGACTTTGGTTGTAAACATTTTACTTATGCATAGCATACCAAAATTTAAGAAAAGACAATTCGGGTTTTATCCCAAACCATAACTCATATGGTGTCATTTCAATGGATCACGATGGTGCTCTTTTCAGTGTAAAAGCGGTAGTCTCTAAAGCTTCAATCCTTAAAACATAATGGACTCATATGGTGTCATTTCAATGGATCACGATGGTGCTCTTTTCAGTGTAAAAGCGGTAGTCTCTAAAGCTTCAATCCTTAAAACATAATGGCAGTTTTATAAATGACACCTTTGATCTTACCATGTCAAACATGGTTTGATTTCATCTCTCGAATATGCCATACTCCTATGGTTTATCGGGAAACACAAATCATGGAACAATTCCTCAAATCTTAAGTGTTTTACTAAACATGTAACTCAATTATCTTCCTTTATGATCCAATCATAAACTCTTTATTTTCTTGTTACAATGATTTTCCACTTCATCTTGAAAGTATTTGAACAATTTTCAAATGTTTCATACCTCTTCCTTATTAAGTAAATATACAGATATATTCCACTCAAATTTTCGGAGAAAGCATATGAAGCAAAAAGATCCATCGCATATGGCTACACATAATGGACTATGCACATCAGCATGCACAATTTCCAATAAGCTAGTCATTCGTTCCTCTCTGGCCTATGGACGAAGTTTCAATTATCTTGAGGAAAGTCTCACATGCATCAATTGATCAAAATCAAAGACTCCAAAAATTCCATTAACATGGAGTTTCTTCATGTTTTCTTTCTAATATAATTTAAAACAGTGATGTCACTTCATAAGTGATCTTTCAATCATTTGTCTTGCGACATTTTAGCAATAGTGTTTATGGATGTGATTTCTCCCACTAGACTTGTAAAAGTTCATCCGTTCTTTATGGAATACGCTAATTATTTGAACAACCATTGTTCTCGTAATACCGGAATAAAATAACAATTATTAAAACAAATCTTGAAGGCTAGGTTTGACGACAACGAAAAACACAATAACACTTTATTTGTTTTCGATGATCATCATCACTTATTCTCTTGCTAGTTACTTAGGCCATTTCAGTTCATGAATTGCGTTTTCCTGTATGACACTTCATACCAACCAATTCAGTATCCAATACCGGTATCCAATACCTCAGAACCACATTGTTTAACAAGCAAGGAATACAACCATAACATGTATATCTTCTATATACCAAAGTTGGACATCTCCAACATTTTCTTTTCTGCCAAATATTTTATAGATTCTCTTTCAACAATTCCTTTTCTTTTAAAAGAATCTATCAACATCAATAGTGGTGTCATTCACATGACACATAGTATAAAGCGTATATAATCAAACACTAATACCTTTGGACTTGCACCTTGAAGTGGATCACCATCATCAAATGTTTGGCATTCTTTTAAAATTCCATTCTTTAGTAATCTATTAGTGTAGTAAACATTTTACTTACATCTTATATTCATCCTTATCCTGACAACTTTCATGATCAAGCTACTATATCCTATAAGGAAGAATGACGAGTATAATTTTAGTTCCCGAAACCTTTTGGGAGATTCGGATGCCTAGCATCTCCATCCTTCACAATTTCTCATACAATATGAGAACATGTATTTTGCTAAATTATACTCTATCATAATGAAACCAAAAACATTGTTTCAGATATCACAATATCTTTCACACATGATGGTTTCTGAAACAATTCTTTCAGCTCCTAGATAACCTCGATATTAAAACAACTTTTGAATATCAAGAATCATGGAGGATAACATGATACTTTAGATACTAACATTGGAATTCTTACTCTTGATTTAATACTACTTATTAAACTTCATGGAGTAAATAGAGTTTGCTGAAAGTTTGCAATAGGACTTATAAACTTTAAATTGACATTCAAAACAATATGATACCAGTTCGTAAAGTAAATATCCAGAATTCTATAGTTCTATTATCTCAATTAAAACTAAGCATAAGGTAGTGAATAGACACCAATGACTACAACAAATTATGCAAATTCACTTTGATTTAGTTTATGACAAATTGAGTTCGACTAATCTAAATTAGAAATGAACCCCCACTAAAAAACGACATCCCTCGTGCCCTTGTGGTGATTACATGAACCAAATGCACTACACCAAGTCCAATCATCACGTGAGTCGGTGTAGCTTCAAAGGCGAGCATCAATATGGGCATCATATCAACTATATGACTCATGCTTAACCTTTTGGTCCGTGTTCCGAGGCCATGTCTGTACATGCTAGGCTCGCCATGTAAGAACCTTAGTACTCGCGTGTGTAAAACTGTCTTACACCCGTTGTATGAAAGTGTAGAGTCGAGTACACCTGATCATCGCGTGATGCATCGAAACACGATCCATAGAATGGTGCATACTCAAGGAAGAACACATTTTATCTTTATATCTAAATGAGGGATCATCTTACAATGCTACCAAAAGCGCCAAACTAGCAGTATAAGATGCTAGCATCTAATGTGTAAAGTGAGATGATATGGTCCATGCATTTGATCTCTATCATTTGCATCGTGGTATGATCTATATCATTCCTTTGTGTGTAAGACCAAGGTCTATGGAGCTTACACGTTGAGTGTGTTGTAAGATTATCTATCATACATCTACTTACAACAATACCATATCAATACACTAGCCCAGCAACGATCTAAACTAGACGCCTCTAATTTATCAATTGCAAGTTTTACGTGGCTTAGGGCTTTCAGAGATAGAACCATTCTTACCTATGAACATGAACCACAACGAGGATAACCAAGTTATTAGCAACTCGTTGTAAATCAGATATTGACTATAGTAGGAGAGATAGACACCCGCCAGCCACTTATGCAAAACAAGTTGCATGTCAGTCGTGGAACCGGTCTCATGTACGATGACCTCTAAGGTTGGTCCGGGCCGCTTCATCCCACTATGCCACCAATATCCAAAATACATAGAAGATGCAATAACATGATCATCATCGCCCACATATAAACATATGTGTACTACCCGTGCAAAGCACCTACGCATAGATCAGGCTCGGATACCACTGTTGGGTCCGCAGCATGGAAAACAAAAAAATTCCTACGATGAGAACTACACGCCAAGATCTATCTACTAGGTACAGAGCAATGGGTGGACATACACCAACCGAGAACTTACCCTCGAAGACAACGAGTTTTGTTAACGAGTAGGAACTCGTGGTTGATGTAGTCGTACACTTGCCGATCTCAAGATCGTGAGGAAGTCCGAGCGCCGCAACTCAGCAGCGCATCCGTACTCGCACACAAGTTCAAGCCACGGGACAACCTCCATCTCCTCGCTCTAGTGATCTAGCGGAAGCAGCAACTCCTTCTAGATGAAATGCCACCGGGAACATGTATCTCTCTAATCCGAGACCATGGGGGAATAATTCTAGAGGGGGAGAGATCCTTCACAAGGTGGTGTGAGGAAGAAGGAGGAAGAGGGTGGCCTTTTATAGGAGGAGGGGGGTGCCCCTCCTTCATGGCTGGCGCATGGGGGGTGATTCATCAGCTCCCCCATTCATGTGGTGGTAACCCCTCCACATTAAAATGCCCTTCACATTCCCCTTTAAAGTCCCTACTTTAAATGCATTAAAATTCTCCAAGTTTAATGCTCTCTCATTTAATAAAACTCTTTTATTAAATTTATTCAGAATTTTGTTAATTACTTTAATTAACAAACATTCACATATAACCCCTTGCAATATTTCAATATCACATGCAGAACCACTTTCTGCAATTTCACCCGAAACAATTTCCTGTTTCTATCAAAGCAATTCCTGCGCTTTGCAATTCTTTCGTCCGAAACATATGTGCTCCAAAATGGTGTCCGGTAACTCTTAAGTGTGTCACCCTACGGTTTGTGAAAAATGCAGACATGATCGAGACCCCTCTCCGATCAATAATCAGCAGCGGGACCTGGAGATCCGTACTAACTCCTACACATTCAACGATGACTTCTGTGATCGTGAGAACCTTTAACGCTAGTAACTAAATCCCTTTGTCTTGCGATATATTACATGTCCGAGATTTGATCATCGGTATCTCGATACCTAGTTTGATCTCGTTACCGTCATGCACTCTTTTCTCGTTCCCGTGATATAACATTCTAGTGACCACATCACTTGCTTGCAAGCTATCTTAATGTGATATCACCAAGAGGGCCCAGTGTATATCTATACGTCATCGGGATTGACAAATTCCACTCTTGATCCATGAGCCTCAACATAACACCTTCGTAGCACTGAACCCATCTTTATAGTCACCTTGTTACGGTGTGACGTTTGATGTTATCATGATACTCTTCAGGTGTTAGAAATTAACATGATATCATGGTCTAAGGATAAAGATTACTTCATATAGTGTTATAGCAATATAAACATAATGGCTTTGATCGTAATGCTATACTTCGGATGAATGTTCATCACATCATTTCACCAATGTTGTGACCTTGTTATTAACAACATCCAATGTCCATGATCAGGAAACCTTGATCATCTTGTAAATCAACAACCTAGTCTATAAGAGAGGCATAACTAGGAACCCTTTTTTTTTATTAAACACACGTGTATTGATGTTTCCGATCAATACAATTATAGCTAGCAAAATAAACATTTATCATAAACATGGAATAAGATAATAACCACTTTATTATTGCCTCTCGGGCATATTCCCTTCAAATTCTTGGATATGGGATCATAAGCATAAAGTACATTCTACATAAAGAACCTAAAAAAGGGAAAATTACATCGAGGTCCATACATTTAGCACAAAGGACCCTAAAATTGAGAAAATGAAACAATCAGGTTCGAATCCTTCTCGAGAGAGCAGGTGGTCGAGCCATACTCTTCATACTACTTCCTCTTCGATTGTTTTCAAAATATGGCCAAATCTGTCGCCATGCAAATTCTTGAATATGGGATCATGAACATAAAGTATGATGTAGAGATATGCCCTTGACCTCGTGGTTATTTGGCTTGAAATCGAAGATTTTTTCATACCCGTTGACAACTATGCTTAAATTCGTTGAAATTTCATCACTTACTTATAGGTTAGCATTTTACACGGTTGGTGGGAGTACATTCTATATCAAGGACCTAAAAAGGGGGGAAATTACATCGAGGTCCACAAATTTAGCACAAAGGACCCTAAAATTAAGCAAGGAAAATAGTCGGGTCCGGCTCCTTCTCACGAGAGTAGATGATCGAGCCATACTCTTCAGACTACTTCATCTTCGATTGTTTTCAAAATATGGCCAAATTTTTCGGCATGCAAATTCTTGGATATGGGATCATGAGCATAAAGTATGATGTAGATATGGCCTTGACCTTGGTGGTTCATCTTGAAATTGAAGAATGGTTCATACTCGATGATAACTAAGCTTAAATTCATTTAAATTTCACCACTTACTTTTAGGTTAGAACTTTACACGGTCGATCGGAGTACATTTTACATCAGGAACCTCAGAAAAGAAAAAATTACATCGAGGTCCATACATTTAGCATAAAGGACCCTAAAAGGAAAAAATTCTGGTTTGACTCCTTCTCGAGAGATCAGCTGATCTGAGCCAAACTCTTAATACTACTTCCTCTTCGATTGTTTCTAGAACCTGGCCAAATCTGTTGCCATGCGCATTCTCTAACATGGGATCATGAGCATAAAGTATGATGTTGATATGGCCTTGACGACCATGGTCATTTGGCTTGAAATCCAAGAATGTTCATACTCGTTGACAAGTAAGCTTAAAGTAATCCTATAAATTTCACCACTTGCACTTTTAGACCTAAAAAGGGGGTAAATTACATAGAGGTCCATACATTTAGCACAAAGGACCCTAAAATCAAGCAAGGAAAACAGTCGGGTCTGGCTCCTTCTCAGGAGAGTAGCTGATCAAGCCATACTCTTCATACTACTTCCTCTTCGATTTTTTTCAAAATATGGCCAAATTTGTCGCCATGCAAATTCTTTGATATGGGATCATCAGCATAAAGTATGATGTAGAGATATGGCGTTTACCTTGTGGTCGTTCGGCTTGAAATCTAAGAAAGTCCATACTTGTTGACAACTAAGCTTAAATTCATTATAATTTCACCACTTACTTTTAGGTTAGCATTTTACATGGCCGGTGGGAGCATATTTTACATCAAGGACCTAAAAAAGGGGAAAATTACATCGATGTCCATACAATTATCACAAAGGACCCTAAAAGGAAAACCTTTTGTTGCATTGGTTCGGCTCCTTCTCGAGAGATTATTAGCCGATCTGAGCCAAACTCTTCATACTACTTCCTCGAGAGAGCAACTGATTGAGCCATATGTTTCATACTACCTCCTCTTCGAATGTTTTACAAATATGGCCAAATTTGTCGCCATGCAAATTCTTGGATATGGGATCATCAGCATAAAGTACGATGTAGAGATATGGACTTGACCATGTGGCCGTTCGGCTTGAAATCCAAGAAAGTTCCTACTCATTGATAGCTAAGCTTAAATTCGTTTAAATTTCACCATTTACTTTTAGGTTAGAATTTTACACGGTCGCGGTGGGAGCATATTTTACATCAAAGAACTAAAAAGGGAAATTTACATTGGGGTCCATATATTTATCCCAAAGGACCGTAAAAGGAAAACTTTCTGGTTCGTCTGCTTCTCGAGACATCAGCTGATCTGAGCCAAACTCTTCATACTACTTCCTCTTCAATTGTTTTAAAATTATATGGCCCAATCTGCTGGCATGCAAATTCTCTCGTATGGGGCCATCAACATAAAGTATGATGTTGATATGGCCTTGACCTTGGTCGTTTGGCTTGAAATCCAAGGATGTTCATACCCGTTGAGAAGTAAGCTTAAATTCGTTTAAATTTCACCACTTACACTTATTGGTTAGAATTTTACATGGATGGTGGGACTATATTTTAGATCAGGGACCTAAAAAGGGAAAACTACATCGAGGTCCATACATTTAGCATAAAGGACCCTAAAACCAAACAAGGAATTGAAAACAGTCGGGTACAACTCTTCGAGAGAGCAGCTGATCGAGCCATACTATTCATACTGCTTCCTCTTTCCCAATTTTGGACGCATATTAGATTTGGTCAAAGTCAATCTTTATAAAGTTCGACCAACTATATGTAAAAACATATTGACTTTTCTAATGAACAATGCATATAATATGAAAATATAGTAGTCCATAAGGCTATCCACAAGAAAAAAAGTAGTCCATAAGGCTATCCATATACATAGTGGAGGTTCACTTTAGGGGAATTTCCTTAAGGGTGACCTACAAGCTTGTGGGTTGTTCATAAGCAATAAACAACTATTTTACTCTCTCCTCTCTCTCTTGCTTGTGTGTACTTTTAATAGATAAGTGGGTCCCAACTTATGGTGATCTTGACCTCATACATTGTAGCTATTTCCATAAGCTATGTGGGTCCCATCTTATGGCAAAAGTTCACCTTATACATAGGTGACATTGAGTTGATGTCATAGATTTAGTCAAAATTTATCAAATTTGACTCTGACCAGAAGTAATACGCGTCCTAATTTGGGAAGGAGGGAGTACTACTTGCTTCACGGAAGAAAACAAAAATGAGCGCTCCTCAGTTTCAAACCAGCTTGCCGCGGGTGTGCTTGGTGCTTACTCTTCCTAGGGTACGGAGGTGAAGTAGTGTGGAGTAGGTAGGCTGGTCAGATCACAATGGCGAGCGTCCAATGCGATGGGACATTTTTGTTTTTTGCTGGCCAGATCAACCAATCCCTTGTCCAACACTTAAGTAGTACTCGTACTTGTATTAGTAGTACTGCGAATGGCGATCTTTTAAATATCCTCCCCCCGGATGTTTGTGAAGGAAGTGAAAATTTCGAAACCGGGAAAGTTTGAATTCCTACTCTATTGTACTACTACTATAGTAGTAATACTTTTTGCCGCCAATGACCAAAATGGTTACCACCGATGCAGCTGATGAACACGCCAGGCAAAGACACGGAGCCGCCGACAAAGAAACGGAGCCACCAATGACAGGTTGTCAGTTGACGCGCGTGCACAGTGCCACTTTGTGGACGAGGGAGAGATCTGCTGGCCGATGTGTGGGGTGGTGATGCGGGAGTGAAGGAGATAGAAAACACATTTTGTTTTGCGTGCATATATATATTGTGGTCCTGAAATTTACTCTACTCACTGTACCCTGTACCTCGTGTCAGGAACCCATCCCAGCTTTGCTCTGACATCGCACCGCCTTCAAATCCTCCTCTTCGCAGCTCTCTCGCTGCCTCCTCTGTGCTCATATAGTCTCTTATCGCTCTTTATGTTTTTAACAGAAAAAAGGAAATAAATTCGTGTCACTTGGAAAAATGAAATTGATTATTTTTGTTTTAAATATCTTCGATTGTTTTAAAAAGATGGCCAAATTTGTCGGCATTCAAATTCTTGGATATGGGATCATAAGCATGAAGTACATTCTACATAAAGGACCTAAGAAGGGAAAATTACATCGAGGTCCATACATTTAGCACAAAGGACCCTAAAATTGAGCAAAGAAAACAATCGGGTTCGGCTCCTTCTTGAGAGAGCAGCTGGTCGAGCCATACTCTTCATACTACTTCCTTTTCGATTGTTTTCAAAATATGGCCAAATCTGTCACCATGCAAATTCTTGAATATGGGATCATCAACATAAAGTATGATGTAGAGATATGGCCTTGACCTCGTGGTCTTTCGGCTTGAAAATCCAGGATTTTTTCATACATGTTGACAACTATGCTTAAATTCATTGAAATTTTATCACTTACTTTTAGGTTAGCATTTTACACGGTCGGTGGGAGTAAATTCTACATCAAAGACCTATAAAAGGGGGAAATTACATCGAGGTCCATACATTTAGCAAAAAGGACCCTAAATTTGAGCAAAGAAAACAATCGGGTTCGGCTCCTTCTCAAGAGAGCAGTTGATCGAGCCATACTCTTCATACTACTTTCTCTTCGATTGTTTTCACAATATGGACAAATCTATCGCCATGCAATTTCTTGGATACTCGATCATCAGAATAAAGTATGATGTAGAGATATAACCTCGACCTTGTGGTCGTTCGGCTTGAAATCAAAGAATGTTCATACTCGTTGACAACTATAAGCTGAAATTCATTTAAATTTCACCACTTACTTATAGGTTAGAATTTTACACGGTCGATGGGAGTACATTTTACAACAAGGACCTAAAAAGGGGGAAATTACATCGAGGTCCATACATTTAGCATAAAGGACCGTAATATTAAGCAAGCAAAATAGGAGGGTTCGGTTCCTTCTCGAGAGAGTAGCTGATCGAGCCATACTCCTCATACTACTTCATCTTCGATTGTTTTCAAAATATGGCCAAATTTGTCGATATGCAAATTCTTGAATATGGGATCATCATCATAAAGTATGATGTAGATATGGCATTGACATTGGTTGTTCGTCTTGAAATACAAGAATGGTTTGTACCCGTTGACAACTAAGCTTAAATTCGTTTAAATTTCACCACTTACTTTTAGGTTAGAACTTTACACGGTCAATCGGAGTACATTTTACATCAGGGACCTCAAAAAAGCAAAAATTACGTCGAGGTCCATACATTTAGCATAAAGGACCCTAAAAGGAATTTTTTTTGGTTCGGCTCCTTCTCGAGAGATCAGCTGATCTGAGCCAAACTCTTGATTACTTCCTCTTTGATTGTTTTCAAAATATGGCCAAATTTGTTGCCATGCAAATTCTCTCATATGGGATCATCAACATAACGTATGATGGTTGATATGTATGGCCTTGACCTTGGTTGTTCAGCTTGAAATCCAATAATGGTCACAGGTTGACCGGTAAGCTAAAAAAATCGTCAAAATTTCACCACCTACACTTTAGACCTAAAAAGGGGGAAAATTACATCTAGGTCCACACATTTAGCACAAAGGACCCTAAAATTAAGCAAGGAAAACAGTGGGGTCCCGCTCCTTCTCACGATAGTAGATAATCGAGCCATACTCTTCAGACTACTTCATCTTCGATTGTTTTCAAAATATGGCTAAATTTGTCGGCATGCAAATTCTTGGATATGGGATCATGAGCATAAAGTATGATGTAGATATGGCCTTGGTGGTTCGTCTTGAAATTGAAGAATGGTTCATACTCGTTGACAACTAAGCTTAAATTCGTTCAAATTTCAGCACTTACTTTTAAGTTAGAACTTTACACGGTTGATCGGAGTACATTTTACATCAGGAACCTCAAAAAAGCAAAAATTACATCGAGGTCCATACATTTAGCATAAATGACCCTAAAAGGAAAAAATTATGGTTCAACTCCTTCTCGAGAGATCAGCTGATCTGACCCAAACTCTTAATACTACTTGCTCTTCGATTGTTTCCAAAACATGGCCAAATCTGTTGCCATGCACATTCTCTAACATGGGATCATGATCATAAAGTATGATGTTGATATGGCCTTGACGACCATGGTCGTTCAGCTTAAAATCCAAGAATGTTCATACTCGTTGACAAGTAAGCTTAAACTAATCCTATAAATTTCACCACTTACACCTTTAGACCTAAAAAGGGGGTAAATTACATCGAGGTCCATACATTTAGCACAAAGGACCCTAAAATCAAGCAAGAAAAATAGTTGGGTCCGGCTCCTTCTCACGAGAGTATCTGATCGAGCTATACTCTTCATACTACTTCCTCTTCGTTTTTTTAGAATATGGCCAAATTTGTTTCCATGCAAATTCTTTGATATGGGATCATCAGCATAATGTATGATGTAGAGATATGGCCTTGACCTTGTGGTCGTTCGGCTTGAAATCTAAGAAAGTTCATACTTGATGACCCACAAGTATAGGGGGTGTATCGCAGTATTTTCGAGGGAAGTGAAACCCAATTTATTGATTCGACACAAGGGGAGCCAAAGAATATTTATCAGCCTTAACAACTGAGTTGTCAATTCAGCTGCACCTGGAATCAAACTTGCTCACAGCAGTTTATCAGTAGCAACAGTTTTGTAGTAGGAAAAGCAAAGTAACAGCCGTAGCAAAGCAAAGACAGTAGTAACAAAAGCAGTAAACAGTGGGATTCGAGTGCGGTAGGCATAGAGATGGATGGACGGGCGTTGCATGGACAAGACAATTCACATAGCAATCAGAACATAGGGCAATTGTAGATAAATAAGATAAAGCACCCAAGTACTAGACAATCCTAGGCATGTATTCCATATATAGTCATACGTGCTCGCAATGAGAACTTGCACAACATCTTTTGTCCTGCCAGCTCGTTTGAAGCGGGGCCTCTAGGGAACTACTGGCAATTAAGGTGCTCCTTTTAATAGAGCACCGGAGCAAAGCATTAACACTCCGTGAACACATGTGATCCTCACATCAAAGCCTTTCCCTTCCGGTTATCCCGATTTCTGTCACTTCGGGGCCATAGGTTCCGGACAATAACGTGTGTATACAACTTGTAGATAATACCAAGAACAATACTATCATAATGAATCAATAATAAGTTCAGATCTGAAATCATGGCACTCGAGCCATAGTGACAAGCATTAAGAACAACAAGTTGCAAAAAAGTCATAAAGCACTAATAAAAGATACTAGGCACCATGCCCTAACAATCTGATGCCCTTACATGAACGATCTCATCCAATCCCTACCATCCCCATAGCCTACAGCAGGGGATTACTCACTCATAGATGGGGGAAACATGGATGGTCGATGCAGATGATGTGAAGATCGATGGAGATGGCTCCAGGGGCACTTCCCCGTCCCGGCAGGGTGCCAGAACAGAGACTTTCTCTCCCCCGAATCTCCCCTTCGGTGGCGGCGGCGCAGCGGAACTTTTCGTGGAAAAACGTCGAACCCCCCGAGGTGGTGCCTGGGGCCACCACACCATGCCCTTGCGTGGCCAAGCCCAGCCCGCGCCTGGGGGTGGTGTCGCCAGGCCCTAGCCCTCCTCCGTCTCGTATTCTGGCTCCGTGAGTCTTCTGGAAAAATAGGCACTTTGGCTTTTGTCCCATCCAATTCTGAGAATATTCATTTTCTGACTTTCCTGGAACCAAAATCAGCAGAAAACAGGCAGCTGGCACTGTGGTTCTTGTTAATAGGTTAGTCCAAGAAATCATATGAAAAGTACTCCAAAGTGGGGACAAAACATAAGAAAGTGGATAAAACCAAGCATGGAGCATCAAAAATTATAGATACATTTGTAATGTATCAATACTCGTTGACAACTAAGCTTAAATTCATTAAAATTTCACCACTTACTTTTAGGTTAGCATTTTACACGGCCGGTGGGAGCATATTTTACATCAAGTACCTAAAAAGGGGAAAATTACATCAATGTCCATACAATTAGCACAAAGGACCCTAAAAGAAAAACCTTTTGTTGCATTGGTTTGGCTCCTTCTCGAGAGATTATTAGCTGATTGATGTCTACGCACTTCTATTCTTGTAGATAGTTGTTGGGCCTCCCAGTGCAGAGGTTTGTAGAACAGCAGCAAGTTTCCGTTAAGTGGATTACCCAAGGTTTATCGAACTCAGGGGGAAGTGGTCAAAGGTATCCCTCTCAAGCAACCCTGTAATCAAGATACAAGAAGTCTCTTGTGTCCCCAACACAACCAATACACTTGTTATGTATATAGGTGCACTAGTTCGGCGAAGAGATAGTGAAATACAAGTAGAATGAATATAAGACAACGGTGCCAGAAAAGAGCTTGACGGAAGGAAAATACTAAAGGAAAAAAGATGAAAGCAAGCAAACATGTAACAGATCTAGTTGCAAACGGTGTTTCAATGCTTAGAAACAAGACCTAGGGATCATACTTTCACTAGAGAACACTCTCATATAAATATCTTCTCTTCATGATACTACTCTCCGGTTGGACACTCTAATCCATGGTAGGGCTATAGCAACACTCCTCAAAGTCCGCCTTCCCCATCTAGATAACCCCTCACTATCACCTTGAGCGCTAGATGGTTCCAACAAACACCACAATTTCATAGAGATATCCAACTCCAAATATAACTCATCACAAGTATTTGTAATCTCTAGCCTAAGTGTCACCATGGTGTGCACGCTATCACTTTCACACACATGGGAAGAGCCAGAGATCTATTAAAGCACTTGAGTAGTAAGGTAGATCTACTTGATTACAAAGCTCATGATCACAATATGATAATGCATAGAGAGAGAGATGAACACATAGCTACCGGTAGAACCCTTAGCCTCGAGGAAGAACTACTCCCTCATCATCATAGGAATCACCAACGGCGATGGAGAAGGTGGTGGAGATCGATGGAGATGGCACCGGGGGCATTTCCCAACGTATAAGTGCAAGCATATACAACACAGCAATGGTTTAAGTTTATTAGGGGAAAGAAAAGTAAAGTGTGCCATCAAGTTTATGACAGCGTTAATCACTAATTTTCACATAACAAATTTAATTCGGAAGGTAGATAAAAACATGAATATACTTGGAATAGCAAATGATAATAGGTAGGTATGGTGGACTGTTTGGAATAACTTGGTTTTATTTGGAGTTGGATGCTTGAGTGGAACTCATACTTGGTATGGAGGCTAGCAAAAGACCGGGAGCGACCAACTAAGAGAGAAATAATGGCCATAATCATGCAAAGCGACAATAGATTATTAATTAAAGCATAAAGTGATATTACAAGACGAAAACTAAATGATCATAGAGGCTATGGTGACTTGGTATAGTCTTAACATGGTGTGAGCATGTGCCAAGTCAACCCAAATAAAGCATTTAAAGGAGAATACCACAATATTATGCTTTTACATGCTAAAACAACGCATTATTCTTTCAAGGCACATTAAGCAATCTCAATTGTTTATAAAATGTCATGCTACAACAAAAATCACTAAGCATAAAGCCAAACCAATATCAAGCATGACATGATAAAGTCTAAGTCATATTCAAAAACAAGCTCCTTTTTACCACTTAAGCATGAACTTTCCTACTCTTTTCCAATCCAAATCAACTTTATTTGAAAGAACTCACAAAGATAATAATAAATAAAGATCAGTGAGCTTGTCTCAAAAATCCAAAAAGAAGAACTAAAAAGTTCTAAGCTGAGAGCACAAGAAAACTAAGGCTAAACACAGTGCTAGCAAGGGAGAACACTCGCAGAACATTAAGAGTGAAAAATAGAGTGTTTTAGGCAATGAATAACGGGGTGTGTCTATCTCCAAAAGAAGTGTGTTGGAATTCAACCAACTTATTTAAGAAAACCAAACAAAATAAAACTAAAATAAAAAACAAAGACGCTCCAAGAACAACATAACAGTGCATTAAATAATAAAAACGAAGTGTCTGGAAAAACCTGAGATTTTTCTTGATGAAGAAGGGGATGCCTTGGGCATCCCCAAGCTTTGACGCTTGTACTTATTGAATATTTCTTGGGGTGACACGGGTGGCATCCCTAATCTTGAGCTTTTGTCCATACTTGATCTTATCACATTACTCTTCTCTACACTTTAAAATCTCCTTCATACAAAACTTCACACAATCTTCATTAGCAACATTAGTGTACTCAAGATAATAAGTCTTTTTGGTTCAGTTCCAACACATAAAACTTTCATTAAAACAAAAGCTACTGTAGTACTTCCTTTTAAAATTTCAAGAATTTTGGCAATAACTCAAAGAGAAAGAGATTGAAGAGGCAAATGTAAATAATGGCAGAAATCTGTCAAAACAGACCAGCAGGTAAAAACCGATATTTTTGAAGACCTTCTGTTGCTCAAATCGAAAAGTTTTGAACTAACGAAAGTTGGATAACAACCTGGGGCAGAAACACAAAAACATTACAGCTCAAACGGACATACAGAGATTTTTCACGAATTTTTACAGGGAAGCACAAAAATCTGTTTTGGGACAACAACTTTCCCAAGCGTTACTTCTCTCTCATTAGAGGTTACTCTTGGCACAAAAACCACACAAAAAAGATAAGGAGAGGTTATTACATAGGCAATAACTTCCAATACTCAACTAAAATTTTTGGGTTATCTCCCAATAAGTACTTTTCTTTAACGCCTTTAAGTTAGGCATGATAGTTTGAGAAGATGCTCACATAAGAAATATGAATTGAAGTAAAAGAGAGCATCAAGAAGCAAATTCAAAGCACATTTAAGTCTAACCCACTTCCTATGCACAGGAATCTTGTAAACAAACATGTCATGAAAGCACAAAGCAACAAGCATAGTAAAGCAAAACAAGTGCAACTTCAAGACTTTCAACATAAAGAGGGGAAACCTAATATTATTAAGATGCATAAAACCATGTTTCCCTCTCTCAATAGCTTTCAGTAGCATCGTGAATAAAATTAACAATATAACTTTCACATAAAACATTCTTATCATGAGCCACATGCATAAAATAATTAATACTCCCCACATAAACATAGTCATTCTTATAAATTATAGTGGGAGAAAATTCAACAAAATAGCTATCATTATTATTCTCATCATCATAATCATCAAATATAGGAGGCATATTGTAATCATAATTAATTTTCTCCTCAATAGTAGGTGGACTGAAAATATCGTAATCATCATTGTAATCATCATATATTGGAGGTATAGTATCACCAAAGTAAATTTTCTCCTCTGTGCTTGGGGGACTAAAAATATCATGCTCATCAAAACCAACTTCCCCAAGCTTAGAATTTTCCATAGCATTAGGAATAATGGTGTTCAAATAATTCATACTAATAACAATGCGATTAGCATGCAAATAAAGTTCCATAGGTTTTTTAATTTTCTCTTCAAACACTTCATGTCCTAACTCAATATAAATAATATAAAGCTCTCTAATTTTGTTGTTGTTTTCCATTAAGCCTAACTAGTGAAAATGAAAACAAGAAACAAAAAGATATAATTGCAGAATCTAAAGGAAATAACTTCGAGCACTCAAACCGGAGGATGTGAGTACCTTTTACCTTACCTTCCCGGTAACAGCGCCAGAAAATAGCTTGATGTCTACGCACTTCTATTCTTGTAGACAGTTGTTGGGCCTCCAAGTGCAAAGGTTTGTAGAACAGCAGCAAGTTTCCCTTAAGTGGATTACCCAAGGTTTATCGAAGTCAGGGAGGAAGTGGTCAAAGGTATCCCTCTCAAGAAACTCTGCAATCAAGGTACAAGAAGTCTCTTGTGTCCCCAACACACCCAATATACTTGTCAGGTGTATAGGTGCACTAGTTCGGCGAAGAGATAGTGAAATACAAGTGGTATGGATATAAGACAACGGTGCTAGAAAAGATGGAAGCAAGCAAACATGTAACAAATCTAGTTGCAAACAGTGTTTCAATGCTTAGAAACAAGGCCTAGGGATCATACTTTCACTAGTGTACACTCTCATATAAATATCTTCTCTTCATGATACTACTCTGAACTACTCTCCGGTTGGACACTCTAATCCATGGTAGGGCTATAGCAACACTCCTCAAAGTCTGCCTTCCCCATCTTAATAACCCCTCACTATCACCTTGAGCACTATATGGTTCCAACAAACACCACAATTTCATAGAGACATCCAACTCCAAATATAATTCATAACAAGTATTTGTAATCTCTAGCCTAAGCGCCACCATGGTGTGCACGCTATCACTTTCGCACACGTGGGGAGAGCCATAGATCTATTAAAGCACTTGTGTAGCAAGGTAGATCTACTTGATTACAAAGCTCATGATCACAATATGATAATGCATAGAGAGAGATGAACACATAGCTACCGGTAGAACCCTTAGCCTCGAGGAAGAACTACTCCCTCATCATCATGGGAATCAGCAACGACGATGGAGATGGTGGTGGAGATCGATGGAGATGGCTCCGGGGCACTTCCAGAACAGAGACTTTCTATCCCTCGAATCTCCCCTTCGATGGCGGCGTTGCTGCGGAACTTTTCATGGCTGGAGGCTGGGTTATTTAGGGTTTCTGCATCGGAGGCTTCTTATAGGTGAAAGGGCGATATCAGAGGGTGGACTAGGGGCCCACACCACCTGGTGGCGCGACCAGGGGGACCTGCGCCACTACGTGGTGTGACCAGCCCCTGGCCCCTCTCTGTCTCGTCTTCTGGCTCCGTGAGTCTTCCGGTAAAATATCGACTTTGGCTTTTATCCAGTCCAATTCCGATAATATTCATTTTCTGGCTTTCCTCAAACCAAAAACAGAAGAAAACAGGCAACTGACACTATGGAATCTTGTTAATAGGTTAGTTCCAGAAAATGTGTAAAAGTAATCCAAAGTATGGACAAAACATAAGAAAGTAGATATAAAACAAGCGTGGAACATCAAAAATTATAGATTTGTTTGCAACGTATCACTGATTTGAGCCAAATTCTTCATACTTCTTCCTCTTCGATTGTTTTCAAAATAATATGGAAAAATCTGTGGCCATGCAAATTCTCTGATATGGGGTTATTATCATAAAGTATGATGTTGATATGACATTGACCTTGGTCGTTCGACTTGAAATCCAAGAATTTTTTGTACTCGTCAACAACTATGCTTAAATTCATTTAAATTTCACCACTTACTTTTAGGTTAGAATTTTACACGGGCGGTGGGAGTACATTTTACATCAAGTACCTAAAAAGGGAAAGTTAGATTGAGGTCCATACATTTAGCACAAATGACCCTAAAATTGAGCAAAGAAAATAGTCGGGTTCGTTCGGCTCTTTCTCGAGAGAGCAGCTGATCGAGCCATACGTTTCATACTACCTCCTCTTCGACTGTTTTACAAATATGGCCAAATTTGCCACCATACAAATTCTTGGATATGGGATCATCAGCATAAAGAATGATGTAGAGATATGGCCTTGACCATGTGGTCGTTCGGCTTGAAATCCAAATAAAGTTCCTACTCGTTGACAACTAAGCTTAAATTCGTTTAAATTTCACCACTTACTTTTAGGTTAGCTTTTTACACGGTCGCGGTGGGAGCATATTTTACATCAAAGACCTAAAAAGGGAAATTTACATTGGGGTCCATACATTTAGCCCAAAGGACTGTAAAAGAAAAACTTTCTGGTTCGACTCCTTCTCGAGACATCAGCTGATCTGAGCCAAACTCTTCATACTACTTCACTTCCTCTTCGATTGTTTTCAAAATATATGGCCCAATCTGTTGGCATGCAAATTCTCTCGTATGGGGCCATCAACATAAAGTATGATGTTGATATGGCCTTGACCTTGGTCGTTTGGCTTGAAATCCAAGAATGTTGATACCCGTTGAGAAGTAAGCTTAAATTCGTTTAAATTTCACCAGTTACACTTATTGGTTAGAATTTTACATGGATGGTGGGACTACATTTTAGATCAAGGACCTAAAAAGGGAAAACTACATCAAGGTCCATAAATTTAGCATAAAGGACCCTAAAACCAAACAAGGAATTGAAAACAGTCGGGTACAACTCCTCGAGAGAGTAGCTGATCGAGCCATACTCTTCATATTGCTTCCTCTTTCCCAATTTTGGACGCATATTAGGTTTGGTCAAAGTCAATCTTTATAAAGTTCGACCAACTATATGTAAAAACATACTGACTTTTCTAATGACAAATGCATATAATATGAAAATATAGTAGTCCATAAGGCTATCCACAAGACAAAGAGTAGTCCAAAAGGCTATCCATATACATAGTGGAGGTTCACTTTTGGGGGAATTCCATAAGGGTGACATACAAGCTTGTGGGTTGTCCATAAGCAATAAACAACTATTTTACTCTCTCCTCTCTCTCTTGCTTGTGTGTACTTTTAATAGATAAGTGGGTCCCAACTTATGGTGAACTTGGCCTCATACATTGTAGCTATTTTCATAAGCTATGTGGGTCCCATCTCATGGAAAAAATTCACCTTATACATAGGTGACATTGAGTTGATGTCGTAGATTTAGTCAAAGTTTATTAAATTTGACTCTGACCAGAAGTAATACGTGTCCTAATTTGGGAAGGAGGGAGTACTACTTGCTTCACGGAAGAAAAAAAGGAGCGCTCCTCAATTTCGAACCAGCTTGCTGCGGGTGTGCTTGGTTTTTCCTCTTCCTAGGGTACGAAGGTGGAGTAGTGTGGAGTAGGTTGGCTGGTCAGATCATAATGGTGAGCATCCAATGCGATGGGACGTTTTTGTTTTTTGCTGGCCAGATGTGGCGCCCCGCCAAAACCACTACTAGAAAATCACGTTGTTTTTTGTGCATTGCATCATCATGACCGCATGCTCATGTCATCATGCCACCTTGCATTTGAGCATCGTCATGTCATCTTGCATTTGTTTGCATAAAACTATTTTCGAAAAGTCTGTTTTTGTTTTCTAAACGCCCCGTCTTTATTTCAAATTAAAACCCGGGTCTCCGGATTATTTTGTTTCGTCTACCAATGGTTTCCAAAAGCCTCGTTTTAAATAATAAAATATTTCTTTTATTTTTAGGAGGCAGCCCGCTAGGCCCGAAAGCCTAGCCGGCCACCTCCAGATAAAATCCTACCTTCCCCCAAAACACCCAAAACCTATTCTACCAAATAACCCACCCAGCCTAGTCTACCCAGCCCCTCCACCTCACCCCCTCCAATCCCATGTCGCCACCTCAGCCCCGCTGGTCCCACCCAGCCACCACCTACTCCCTTCCCTCACCCAGCCGCACCCACCACACCCCACCGGACCACTCACACCCAGCCACGTCGCCCTAGCCCCCACGCGCCCCACACACCCGCCCCGCCAGCCTGACCGCGGGCCCCGCCACTCCGCTCGTCCCACTCCCCTCGTGCCCCGAACCCCCACCTACCGCCACCGTGACCCCGTTTCTCCCCAGGTCCAGCACCGCCACCGCCGGCTCGCCTCGACCGCCTCCGGCCCTCCGCGTCGCCCCTCCCCCCCGCATCGACCTCCCCCGCCGCATCCCCAGGCGAGCTCCACCGCCGCCACCTCGGTCGCCGCCTCCGCAGCGCTCCTCTGAACCGCCTGGGCTAGCCAGCGCCGGGTCGTCCCCGCCGTCTGGTTCCCCGCCGCCGCCGCCATGCCCTCTCCTGTGGTCCCCCGGCCCTGGAGCTCCGCCACCTTCGCCTCCCTGTGTCGCTCCTCCCCCTCGAGCCAGCACTGCCGTCGCCAACATCTCCGGCGCCGCCGCCCTGTGCCCCATCGCGAGCCCCTGCTCTGGCTGGCCCTGCGTCTCCGGCGCGCCCTTCCCCAAGCCGCCGTCGCCGCCCTCCCGCCGTGGTTGGTCCTCGCCGTCCCCACCCCGTCGGCCCCGGCTCGGTCCCGCAGAGGCCGCGCGGACGCCGCCCATGGCCCTCTGATCCCAGCGCGTCACGTTGTTTTTTATTTTTCTGTTAGTGTTTACCAGAGTGAAGATTGCTTCTAAAGTTTTACTGTTGCTGAGATGTGGTGATGTTGGGCATGTGGTGCTGTGTCTTCTGCAAGATTCGAGCATGTAGTGAAGGATTCCTTAGGGAAGCGACGAGGAGTGTCGCTGTAGTTGTGGTGATGCTTGTGCTGTGGAGGTGTTGCCTCGGTGGACATGCCTGGGTACTTTGGCAGCTCAGAGTCCACCGCCAAGATCTTCTTCTCGGAGCACCGAGAACTCCTTCCTGGAACCGAAGGCCTATCCCGCCGACACCAAGAGCTGCCACGACCCCACCGTCAAGTCAAGATCGACCCCCGACAAGACCATCGACAGACCCGAATATCGAACCCTGGCGCGCCAAGTTCTTCGACCCCGGGTCCGATGGCCAAGAACCTGGACGCCAAGGTCGTCGACACGGATACGCCAAGTACTTCCGCGAGGACGCCAAGTACTTCACCCCGGACGCCAAGGCCGACCCGATACGCGGACCCGACAAGATCGTCCCCAACCCGCCAAGTTCGCCTACCCGGACACCGTGCGACAAGATCTACTTCTCGGATCCGAAGACTCTAGTACCCGATCCACTCAAGTTCGCCATCGATGACAAGATCGACACCGACCAGGGTGAATCCGATGCGCCCCGATGCCAGACCAAGTCCTTCTTCCCGGATGCGACAAGATCTACTTCTGTTGTTCGAGACCGATCCCGTCAAGCCGTTTCTGCCCCCGTCGAACCCTGTCGAACCCCGAACCCCCGGAACCCAAGACCTCCGACCCCAGATGTGTGAATCTTTTCCGAGCCCCTATTTTATAAATGCCATATATAAAATCTGTCGCATAATAATTGTTCATCTCACATACATATCATAAACATGCTTGATCTTCTACCGTAGTATTAAATATTGCATCCGGTGTTTCTTTTAGTGTTTCACTTCTTCGCGGATTAGGCCGATGAGTTGATGCGAGTATCGACATGTTCTCCGGTTATGATCCTTCGCAGTGTTTCCCAGGCGAGCATCCCTCCCCCTTTCTACCTATTTTGCATTTATAGTCTTTATTTCCTCCTGTTGATCTATTGTTATCCGTGTCGCGATGCTTTAGTTTCCGTACACCAGTTATACCCCATGCAGCCTCTATATTGCCTTGGACACCTCCTATTACCTGTGTTTGGTAGATAGCTGGCCTTGCGAGTCGCAGACGCTTGCTCAGGTGTGATCTCGTGTTGTCAAGTACCACAATTGTTGGAATGATGGCAGATGTTTATTGGTGGAGATGCTTATTGGTGGAGATGATCATGACTTTAAATACAACTATTAAAATGCTAGATATAACTAATGCAGAGGCATCGGTGGGCAATAGATGTTATTTGGTTCTTCCATGGCCACTTGTGTCCCGTAGGACCCCGAGTACTTGATACCTGTTCCTTGATTTTTCGCACTATCCACATCCGGGAGGCCTTATGGACCCCCCTGAGCCAGAGCTTGATTCATTTCTATTTCTTGGGGCCACAAAGTAGTTTGGGGCTTTATTATTAAGATTGTGCGTGGAGAACCTGTACTGTTTAGGATTGCGGAGTGTTTTCGCGGTATCGACAAGCCCAGTCACACTTTCGGGGCAGTCGTTTACAGCCATTGGCGCAAACCTTGGGTCCATCTCAGATTCGGCCAACTTCGTTGCGGGTAGCTTAATGGGGTGGCCCCCTGAAATAATTCTGAATCCTATGATCGCTTTGTCGTGAATGCCTCGTTGGGTTTTGAGTTGGTTTTTCCGAGGTTGATCGAGTGTGTGTTGCTATCTGTGCACCCCTGTAGGGTAAAACTTTCTGAAAGCTGTGTCCGCGGTTATGGCCGACTTGGAGCACAGTATCTCGATCATAGACAAGCATAACTAAAGTAGTGCTATAAATTTGACTTAATATGTGACTAGTAATCCGGTGCAACTATAATGGAATGGCTAATAAAAATACCAACAACTGATGGACATGTGGTGATCTGTGTCAAACTATACCTGCCTAGTAAGTATCACAACTCCAATGGAATGTGATAAAGTGCCAACAACTGCTGGGTTTTGGGACTCCTCAGGACAATTATATCTGACTAGTAAATGTCCCAACTACAACAGAATGGTAATTAAACTGCCCACTACTTATGCTATCAGGATGACTCATGCTATCTATATCTGATTAGTAATTGCTGCAACTATAAGGGAATGAGTAAAATTGCCAACGGTGTGAGTTCCTTGGTCTGACTTCCTCGTTTGGTCTCGAGGGGAAAATACCAGGATGGGTTTATTTGGTGTTAGCTTTAGGTTGGAACCGAATAGGTCTTTCTTATCCCTCTCTGATAACCGCCAGTTGTATCGAGTCTCTATAGGTTGCTTACTGCCGCTTCGGCCCACCATACCTATGTAGGCGAGAGCCGCCGAACTCTAGCCTCGCCGTGTACTGGCCACAGTACTGACGCTCCTCTTTTTCCTTTGCCCTTTGTCGGCACCCCTTTTGTTTTAGCAGGTTTGAGATCGACGTCGTTAGTAGGGTTACCCTTCCGGCTTGGCCTGGGCAGGGTTATGGACGCCATTGGTTATTCTTTAGGGCTCTTAGCCCCATTTGCATCTTGTCCGTAGCCGGACGCTCTGTCGTTTCAAGGTGATTTGGATCTTTGTATATTATATCTGTATTCTTGACTCGTTGAGTCACTGTTGTATATATATCTATTCTGTGGGTCCCATCGAGGACTATTGTGTAATGGTATTACTTCGTTATCCACCCGCACGAAAGTGCTTGGTGGGCGTCCTTGAATCGTTTCTATGCGAGTTTGGTGGAAAGGGCTAAAACTTGCATAGGGCCGATTTGAGGGTGTTACACCAGATCAATCAATCCCTTGTCCAGTACTTAGGTAGTACTCGTACTTGTATTAGTAGTAATACGAATGGAGATCTATTGAATATGCTCCCCCGGATGTTTGTGAAGGAAGTGAAAATTTCAAAACCAGGAAAGTTTGAATTGCTACTCTATTGTACTACTACTGTAGTAGTAATACTTTTTGCCGCCAAGGACCAAAATGGTTCCCACCGACACAGCTGACGAACACACCAGACAAAGACACGGAGCCGCCGACAAAGAAACGGAGCCACCAATGGCAGGTTGTCGGTCGACGCGCGTGCGCAGCGCCACTTTGTGGACGAGGGAGAGATCAACCGGCCGAGGTGTCGGGGTGGTAATGGGGGAGTGAAGGAGAGAGAAAACACATTTTGTTTAGCGTGCATATATATTGTGGTCCTCAAATTTACTCTACTCACTATACCCGGTACCTCGTGTTAGGAACCCATCCCAACTTTGCTCTGACATCGCACCTGTTGGGTCCGCAGCATAGAAAAAAAAATTCCTATGATGAGAACTATACGCCAAGATCTATCTACTAGATACAGAGCAACGGGTGGACATACATCCAGGGAGAACTTACCCTCAAAGACAACAAGTTTTGTTAACGAGTAGGAACTCGTGGTTGATGTAGTCGTACACTTGCCGATCTCAAGATCGTGTGGAAGTCCGAGCGCCGCAAATCAGCAGCCCATCCGTCCTCGCACACACGTTCAAGCCACCGGACAACCTCCACCTCCTCGCTCTAGCGATGCAGCGGAAGCAACAACTCCTTCCAGACGAAATGCCAACAGGAACATGTATCTCGCTAATCCGAGATCATGGGGGAATAATGCTAGAGGGGGAGAGAGATCCTTCATGGGGAGGTGTGAGGAATAATTGTGAGAGGGGTGGCCTTTTATAGGAGGAGGGGGTACCCCTACCCATGGCCGGCGCCCCATTGGGGGTGACCCCTCACCTCCCCCGTTCATGTGGTGGTAACTCCCCCACATTAAAATGCCCCTTCACATTCTCTTTTAAAGTCTCAACTTTAAATGCATTAAAATTCTCTAAGTTTAATGCTCTCTCATTTAATAAAACTCTTTTATTAAATTTATTCAGAATTTTTTTAATTACTTTAATTAACAAACGTTCACATAAAACCCCTTGCAACATTTCAATATCATATGCAAAAGCACTTTCTGCAATTTCACCCGAAACAATTCCGGTTTCTATCGAAACAATTCCTGCGCTTTGCAATCCTTTCGTCTGAAACATATGTGCTCTCAAAATGGTGTCCGGCAACCCTTAAGTGTGTCACCCTACGGTTCGCAAATAATGCAGACATGATTGAGACTCCTCTCAGATCAATAATCAGAAGCGGGACCTCGAGATCCATACTAACTCCTGCACATTCAACGATGACTTCTGTGATCGTGAGAACCTTTAACGCTAGTAACTTAATCCCTTTGTCTCATGATATAATACATGTTCGAGATTCGATCATCGGTATCCAAATACCTAGTTTGATCTCGTTACCGACATGCACTCTTTTCTCGTTCCCGTGATATAACATTCTAGAGATCACATCACTTGCTTGCAAGCTATCTTAATGTGATATCACCAAGAGGGCCCAGAGTATATCTATCCGTCATCGGGATTGACAAATTCCACTCTTGATCCATGAGCCTCAACATAACACCTTCGTAGCACTTAACCCACCTTTATAGTCACCCTGTTACGGTGTGACGGTTGATGTTATCAAGATACTCTTCCGGTGTTAGCAATTAACATGATCTCATGGTCTAAGGATAAAGATTACTTCGTATGATGTTATAGCAATGTAAACATAATGACTTGATCGTAATGCTATACTTCGGATGAATGTTCATCACATCATTTCAGAAATGCCGTGACCTTGTTATTAACAACACCCAATGTCTATGATCAGGAAACCTTGATCATCTTGTTAATCAATAAGCTAGTCTATAAGAGAGGCATAACTAGGAACCCTTTTTGTTTATTAAACACACATGTATTGACATTTCCGATCAATACAATTATAGCATGCAAAATAAACATCTATCATATATGAGGAATACATAATAACTACTTTATTATTGCCTCTTAGGGCATATTTCCTTCAGTCTCCCACTTGCACTAGAGACAATAATCTAGTTCACATAATGATCAATCTGACACCCATGGAGTTCTGGTGTTGATCATGTTTTGCCTTAGGGAGAACTTTAGTCAACGGATCTGCTACATTTAGGTCCGTGTGTACTTTAAAAATCTTTATATCTCCATCCTTGACATGCTCGCGGATGGAGTGAAACCGGCGCTTAATATGCTTGGAATTCTTGTGAGACCTCGGTTCCTTGGCGTTGGCTATGGCTCCATTGTTGTCACTATATATCACCATTGGGTCCAATGCACTAGGAACAACACCTAGTTCCGTTATGAACTCCTTCATCCAAACTGCTTCCTGCGCTGCTTCTGAAGCAGCAACATATTCTGGCTCCGTCGTTGATCTAGCCACCACCGGTTGTTTGGAACTCCTCCAACTAATTGCTGCTCCGTTCAAGAGAAATACGTATCCAGATTGAGACTTAGAGTCATCCGGATCAGTGTCAAAGCTAGCATCGACATAACACTTAGCGACTAGCTCTTCTTCACCTACGTATATAAGAAACATATCCCTAGTTCTTCTCAAGTACTTAAGGATATTCTTGACCACTATACAGTGTTCCGAACCAGGATCAGATTGGTACCTACTAGTCAAACTAATAGCATGTGCCACATCCGGTCTTGTACATAGCATGGCATACATTATAGAGCCTATGGCCGAGGCATAGGGGATCTTATCCATTATCTCTCTTTCTTCCGCTGTAGCCGGACTTTGAGTCTTGCTGAATGTCTTGCCTTGCAACATAGGTAAGAACCCCTTCTTACTTCTGTCCATATTAAACTTCTTTAATATCTTATCAAGGTATGTACTCTGCGATAGCCCAATTAGGTGCCTTGATCTATCTCTATAGATTTTAATGCCTAATATATATGACGCTTCACCAAGGTCTTTCATCGAAAATTTGCTGTTTAGATAACTTTTAACACTATTTAAAAGATCTATATCATTTCCAATCAATAATATGTCATCCACATATAATATCAGAAATGCCACATTGCTCCCACTCACTTTCTTGTAAATACAAGCCTCTCCATAAGTTTGGACAAATCCAAACTCTTTGATCACCTCATCAAAGCGGAGATTCCAAATCTGGGATGCTTGCTTCAGTCCATAGATGGATCGCTGAAGTTTGCATACCTTATCAGCATCCTTAGGATCGAAAAAAACCCTTAGGTTGTATCATATACAACTCTTCTTCAATATTACCATTGAGGAACGCAGTTTTGACATCCATCTGCCATATTTCATAATCGAAATATGCAGCAATTGCTAACATAATCCTAACCGACTTTAGCATCGCTATGGGAGAGAATGTATCATCGTAGTTAACTCCTTGAATTTGTCGAAACCCCTTTCGACAAGTCGAGCCTTATAGATGGTCACATTACCATCAGCATCTGTTTTTCTTTTGAAAATCCATTTATTCTCAATGGCCTTTCGATAAGTCTACCAAGGTCCAAACCTGGTTTTCGTACATGGACTCCATCTCGGATTTCATAACTTCTAGCCATCTGTTGGAATCCGGGCTCATCATCTCTTCTTCATACGTCGCAGGGTCATCCATTTCATCAACCATGAAATTCACAACAGGATTGCCGTACATTTCAGGAGCTGCACGTGTCCTACTTGACCTACGAGGTTCGGTAGTGTCCTCTTTCGGAGTTTCATGATCAATATCATTAGCTCTCTCTTCATTAGGTGAAGTCAACTCCAAAACAACTTCCGGTGCTGCGCTACTTGCCATTTCATGAACAGAAGGTTCAATAACCTCTTCGAGTTCTACCTTCCGACTACTCACACCTTTCGTGAGAAACTCCTTCTCAAGAAAGGATCCATTCTTGGCAACAAAAACCTTGCCCTCGGATCTGTGATAGAATGTATACCCAATCGTTTCCTTAGGGTATCCTATGAAGACGCATTTTTCCGCTTTGGGTTCGAGTTTATTTGGCTAAAGTTTCTTCACATAAACATCGCATCCGCAAACTTTAAGAAATGACAGCTTAGGTTTGTCTCCAAACCATAATTCATACGGTGTCATTTCAACGGATTTAGATGGTGCCCAATTTAAAGTGAATGCAGCGGTTTCTAGTGCATAACCCCAAAATTATAGTGGCAAGTTAGTCAGAGACATCATAGATCGAACCATATCCAATAAAGTAAGATTACACCATTCCCACACACCATTACGTTGTGGTGTTCCGGCAGGCGTGAGTTGTGAAACTATTCCACAATTTTTCATATGTGTGCTAAACTCGTAACTAAGATACTCTCCTCCACGGTCGGACCGCAGAAATTTGATCTTTCTGTTATGATGATTTTCCACTTCATTCTGAAATTCCTTGAACTTTTCAAAAGTTTCAGATTTATGTTTCATCAAATAGATATACCCATATCTACTCAAATCATCTGTGAAAGTAACAAAATAACGATATCCACCTCGTGCCGACATACTCATTGGTCCACACACATCAGTATGTATGATTTCCAATAAATTTGTTGCCCGTTCCATTGAACCGGAAAACGGCGTTCTAGTCATCTTGCCCATAAGGCATGGCTCACATGTATCAAATGATTCAAAATCAAGTGATTCCAAAAGTCCATCAGAATGGAGTTTCTTCATGCGTTTAATGCCAATATGACCTAGACAGCAGTGCCACATATATGCAGATATATCATTATCAAGTTTAATCCTTTTAGCATCAACATTATGAATATGCATAATACTACTATCGAGATCCAATAGAAATAAACCATTTAACACAGGTGCATGACCATAAAAGATATCATTCTTATAAATCAAACAACCATGTTTTCATATTTAAAGGAATAACCACTTTGTATCAAACACGACCCGGATACAATGTTCATGCTCAGTGCAGGCACCAAATAACAATTATTCAGATTTATAACTAATCCTGATGGCATATGGAGAGGTAGCGTCCCGACGGCAATCACATCAACTATTGATCATTTGCCGACTCGCATCATGACCTCATTCCTTGCTAGTTGTCGCTTGTTCCGCAGCCCCTGAACCGAGTTACATATATTAGCAACCGATCCCGTATCAAATACCTAGGTGCTACTACAAGTACTAGTCAAGTACACATCAATAACATGTATATCACATATACCTTTGTTTGCCTTGCCGGCCTTCTTGTCTGCCAAATACTTGGGGCAATTGCGCTTCTAATGGCTAGTCCCCTTGCAATAGTAACACTCGGTGTCAGACTTAGGGCCAGCTCAGGGTTTCTTTTCAGGTGTGGCAACAGATTTTCCACCCTTCTTTCCCTTGTGCTTGCCTTTCTTATCCTTCTTGAAACCGGTGGTCTTATTGATCATCAACACTTGATGTTCTTTCCTAATCTCCACTTCTACAGTCTTAAGCATTGACAGAAGCTCGGGAAGAGACTTCTTCATTCCCTGCATGTTATAGTTCATCACGAAGCTCTTGTAGCTAGGTGGCAGAGATTGGAGAACACGATGTATGCCTAAGTCAATGGGAATCGTTATTCCCAAGGACACAAGCTTATAGGTGTACCCAGACATTTTGAGTACGTGCTTGATACGTCCATTTTGCATCACTATTCTATGTCTTAATTCACTATTATTCATTGATATATTTCATATTGAGAGGTGATACTTATGTTATTTCATCTATTTTTGCATGGTTGATGAATTTTGGAGCATGGACCGCTGCAGTCAGGATTCTGATGGAAAATGTGCTGTTTGGAGGCAAAATTCGTGAAGATCAGAAAATCCGGGAAAATATACGGAATATCTTATTTTTCCAGAAGACTAAGGATGCCAGAAGATGGAGTGGAGATGGGCCACAGGGGGCCAGTCAGGATTCTGATGGAAAATGTGATGTTTGGAGGCAAAATTCGTGAAGATCAGAAAATCCGGGAAAATATACGGAAAATCCTATTTTTCCAGAAGACTAAGGATGCCAGAAGATGGAGTGGAGATGGGCCATAGGGGGCCCACACCACCCCATGGCACGGGCAGCCCTAGGCCGTGTCAGGAGGTGGTGTGGCCACCCTGGCCCACCCCAGCCTCTCCCCTCTGGCGTATATTATCCTCCCGAAACCCTAAGACTCGGGGAGCGACCACAGAAATATTCCGCCACCTCTGCGGGGCGTAAAACACCGAGAGAGAAAGCTCTCTTCGGCAGACAGATTTCTACCGGGGAAATTCCTGCCCGGAGAGGGGAGATCGTCGCCACCAACACCACCATCAAGCTGGACTTCATCGGGATCATCATCATCATCACCACCACCATCAACACCCTCATCACCATCTCCATATTGCTGTAACAATTGCGTTGAATCTTGCATAGTTCATAGGGGAAACTTAGCCGGTGTTGATTACTCTTTGTAGTTGATGCTATTGAGTGAACCATTGAATTATTGTTTATGTTCAGATTGTTATACATCATTATTCCATCTCTGATCATGATCCATATGATGTCTTGTGAGTAGTTCGTTTTGTTCTTGAGGACATGGGAGAAGTCTCGTTGTTAGTAGTGGAGTTGCATTGAGAAAGATTCAATAGATTGTTATTTAAGTTGTGGTGTACTTCTTCTAGTGGTGTCATGTGAACGTCAACTACATGACACTTCACCTATATGGGCCTAGAGTAATGCATTATGTATTTGGCTACTAATCGTAGGGGTTGCCGGAGTGATAGATACCTGAACCCCCGTTAGGAAACCTTTACACAAGGGATGTAAGGGTCTTAGAGTTTAAAGTTGTGGTTAGGTTTCTACCTTAATTACTTTCTTGTACTTACAAATGTTTGCAAGGGGTATAATCACAAGTATGTATTAGTCTTGGATGGGGCGGTACATTAGCACAGGTTCACCCACACAACACTTAGCAAGCTAGAGAAGATTAATCAGCTATATGAAGCGAAAGCACTTGACAGTCTTCCCATGTGTCCTCGAGAATGGTCATCTTAACTAATACAACCGGCTTGTCCTTTGCTACATAAAGGATTGGGCCACTTGCTGCATTTATTCCTACAGTCTTTTATTTACTTGTACTTTGTTTACTTGCTTTATTAAAAACCCCTAAAAATCTGTTTGCTATGTATTTGCAGAGAATTCTTAATCCATACCACGAGCCAGCACCTTCTGCTCCTCGTTGGGTTCGACACTCTTACTTATCGAAAATACCGCGATACACCCCCTATACTTGTGGGTCATCAAGACTATTTTCTGGTGCCGTTGCCGGGGAGTGAAGCGCTATTGGAGAGTGGAACTAGTAAAGGAAACTTCTACTGTGAGTATTGTTTACTTCTGCTAGTTGCTTTATTTTCGTTATGGATAATTTGCTGAGTTTCTTATTTGGTAATGCTACTACCACTGCTAAGGTAGTAGATAAGCCACTACCTGCTGAGAATGATGTTTTCAAAATACCTACAAGAATTATTGATCATGTTATGGATAACTACTATGTTGGGGATGGAACTATCCATCCCGGTGATCATTTACTCTTTATACACGAATTATGCGGGTTGTTCAAGTGTGCAGGTATTACTATAGATCATGTTAAGAAGAAGTTATTCTCATTATCACTGAAAGGAAGAGCTGAGGAATGGTATAAGCTGCTGAAGAATGGTCAAGCTCTGGAATGGGAGGAACTAGTGCCTCTCTTTTATTCAAAGTTTTATCCTCCTAGTGAGATTCATAAAGATCGGAATGAAATATACAACGTTTGGCCTCTTGATGGAGAGAGTACAGCTCAAGCTTGGGGGAGATTGAAGTTACTAATGCTCAAATGTCCCATTCATGAGCTCCCCAACAATATTATTATCAACAACTTTTATGCAAGGTTCCCTCTACATGACAAGGATTTATTGGATGCTTCTTGTGCTGGATCATTCACTCGCATGGAAGAAGAAGCTAAATGGGACCTTCTAGATCGTATTCAAGACAATGCTGAAGCTTGGGAGAATGATAAAGGTAGAAAGTCAGGTATAAATTATGATTATGAATGCATTGAATCTTTTATGGGAACTAATGACTTTCAAAATATTAGTAATATTTATGGTCTTGATTTGCAAGTTATTACGAATTGCTTTAGAGTTTTTGCTTCCTATATCGAAATTCCAAAAAGGGGATGGAACAAATACCATGCACGTTACAAAGATACTGTTGATTATGCTCCTATTGGAAGTGCTGAGTATTGCATTATTGACCCCATCTTACCCGAACCTTATATCGAGAAGATTCCCTTCCCCGAAAAGGTAAAGGACCATCCTATGATAACTAATGTAATCACCAAAAGTGAAAAAAGAACTGTAAAACCTGATGAAAAAATAAACATTGAACCTATGGTAGCAATTGTGAAAGACCTTGTCACTAAAAGCGTAGAAGATGGGCACATAGTCTTTTGTGAGGATGCTTCTAATATTGTTTCACATCCCAATAGAACTAAAAAGGCTAGTGTTCCTGTGCTTTCTGTTAGCATTGGTGATCATTGCTATTATGGTTTATGTGATATTGGTGCAAGTTCCAGTGCTATTCCTTATGAGCTTTACAAAGAAATTATGCATGAAATCATTCCTTGCGAGTTGGAAGAGATTGATGTGGTTATTCACCTTGCTAATAGAGAGACCATCTCTACAATTGGTATTGTGCGAGACGTGGAAGTTCTTTGTGGTAAGATTAAGTACCCTGCTGATTTTCTAGTACTTGGTTCGGCTGCTAGTAAAACCTAACCTATCATTTTTGGTAGACCTTTCTTGAGTACTTGTGGAGCTATTATTGATTGCAAGAGGGAGAAAATCTTGACTAAGTTTGATGGGGAATCTTATGAGTTTAATTTTTCGAAATTTGCTAAAGAACCTTGCAAAGAGGAAACCCATAATGAGGATTCTAGGGTTGAACAACTTGCTTCTATTTCTCTTGCTCCTAACAATGCTTTGCAGCAATTTATGGAAGATCATGGAAGTGAAATCTTCATGGAAGAAAGGAATGAGATTGACAGGATTCTCCGTGATCAACCTATGATGCTTAAGCACGACTTGTCTGTAGAAGACTTGGGTACCACGATGCCACCTAAAAAGGATCCGGTTTTGGATCTAAAACCTCTCCCTGGTGATCTTAAATATGCTTATATTGATGATGAAAAGATATATCCTGTTATTGTTAGCGCTAAACTTTTAGGGAAGGAAGAAGAAAAGGTTATTGGAAGTTTTGAGGAAACATCGAGGAACTATGGGCTATACTCTGGCTGATTTAAAAGGGATTTCACCTACTATATGTCAGCATTCTATCAACATAGAACCAGATGCAAAGCCAGTAGTGGAGCACTAACGAAGTTTAAATCCTAGGATGAAGGAAGTGGTAAGGAATGAGGTATTGAAACTCCTTGATGCTGGTATTATTTACCCTATTGCTGATAGTGAATGGGTTAGTCCTGTTCATTGTGTTCCTAAAAAGGGAGGTATTACCGTTGTCCCTAATGATAATGATGAGCTTATTCCTCAAAGAATAGTGGTAGGCTATAGGATGTGCATCGATTTTAGGAAAGTCAATAAAGTTACTAAGAAAGATCACTACCCGCTTCCTTTTATTGATCAAATGTTGGAAAGGGTGTCTAAATAGACCTATTTTTGTTTTCTTGATGGTTATTCTGGTTTCTCTCAAATTGCTGTTAAACAACAAGATCAAGAAAAAACTACTTTTACTTGCCCTTATGGAACTTATGCTTATAGACGTATGCCTTTTGGTTTATGTAATGCTCCTGCTACTTTCCAAAGGTGCATGTCTGCTATCTTTCATGGTTTTTTGTGAGGAAATTGTAGAAGTGTTCATGGATGACTTTTCTGTCTATGGAACTTCTTTTGATAATTGTCTGCACAACCTTGATAAAGTTTTGCAGAGATGTAAAGAAACTAATCTTGTTCTTAATTGGTAGAAATGCCACTTCATGGTTAATGAAGGGATTGTTCTTGGGCATAAAGTTTCTGAAAGTGGCATAGAAGTTGATAGAGCTAAGGTTGAGGCAATTGAGAAGATGCCATGTCCAAGAGACATCAAAGGTATTCGTAGTATGCTTGGTCATGCTGGTTTCTATAGGAGGTTTATTAAAGACTTTTCTAGGATATCAAAACCTTTCACTAATCTTCTTCAAAAAGATGTACCCTTCATTTTTGATGATGATTGTAGGGAAGCTTTTGAAACTCTTAAGAATGCTTTAAGTACAGCCCCTATTGTTCAACCACCTGATTGGAGTTTACCCTTTGAAATAATGTGTGATGCTAGTGATTTTGCTGTAGGGGCTGTCCTTTGGCAACGTATTGATAAAAAGTTAAACGTTATCCATTATGCTAGTAAGACTCTAGACGTTGCTCAAAGGAATTATGCCACTACTGAAAAGGAATTTCTAGCTGTTGTTTTTGCCTGTGATAAGTTTATGCCCTATATTGTGGACTCAAAAGCAACCATTCATACTGATCATGCTGCTATTAAATATCTTATGACGAAGAAGGACGCTAAGCCTAGGCTTATTAGATGGGTACTGCTTTTACAAGAGTTTGATCTACATATAGTAGATAGGAAGGGTGCTGAAAACCCTGTAGCTGATAATTTATCTCGTTTGGAAAACATCTATTTTGACCCTATGCCTGTTAATGATAGTTTCCAAAATGAACAGTTAGCTGTAGTAGGGGTGAGCTCGCGAGGAAGCCCTTGGTATGCTGATTATGCTAACTTTATTGTCTCCAAGTATTTACCTCCAATTTTTACATCTCAGCAAAGAAGAAAGTTCTTCTATGATTTGAGGCATTATTTTTGGGATGACCCACACTTATACAAAGAAGGAGTGGATGGTATTATGCGAAAATGTGTTCCAGAATATGAACAAAAAGAGATATTGCATAGATGTCATGGTAGCGCCTATGGAGGACATCATGCAGGAGATAGAACTGCACAAAAGGTACTACAATCAGGTTTCTATTGGCCTACCCTTTTTAAAGATGCAAGAAAATTTGTTTTATCTTGTGATGAATGTCAGCGTGTTGGTAATATTTCTAGACGCAATGAAATGCCTATGAACTACTCTCTAGTTATTGAACCTTTTGATTGTTGGGGATTCGACTTTATGGGTCCTTTCCCTCCTTCAAAGGGTTACACTCATATTCTTGTTGCCATTGATTATGTTACTAAGTGGGTAGAAGCCATTCCTACGAAAAGTGCTGACGGGGAAACCTCTCTAAAAATACTTAAGGACGTTATATTTCCTATGTTTGGAGTGCCTAGGTATCTCATGACTGATGGGGGTTCTCATTTAATTCATGGCAGTTTTAGGAAGACCCTCGCTAAATATGATGTTAATCATAGAATTGCTTCAGCTTATCACCCCCAAACTAGCGGGCAAGTAGAGTTATCAAATAGAGAAATTAAATCTATCTTGCAAAAGACTGTTAATAGGTCTAGAAAAAACTGGGCTAAGAAGTTGAGTGATGCTTTATGGGCTTATAGAACTGCTTACAAAAATCCTATGGGAATGTCTCCTTATAAAATGGTTTATGGGAAAGCTTGCCACCTCCCCTTAGAATTAGAACACAAAGCTTACTGGGAAGTGAAAGAACTAAATAGAGATTGTAAGCTTGCTAGTGAGAAAAGATTATTTGACTTAGGTTCTTTAGATGAATGGAGGAGTGAAGCCTATGAGAATGCTAGGCTCTTTAAGGAAAAAGTTAAAAGATGGCATGACAAGCGAATACTTAAGAGAGAATTTCATGTTGGTGAGAAAGTTCTATTGTATAGGTCTCGTCTCAGATTTTTTGCAGGTAAGCTACTATCAAAATGGGAAGGACCTTTCATCATTGAAGAAGTATACCGTCCAGGAGCAATAAAAATTTCTTCTCTAAAAGATAATACTACACAAGTAGTGAATGGACAGCGACTCAAACAATATATTGCTGGAGATTCTTACAATGAAGATGTTGATGCCTTTCAAGTTATAACTCCGGAGAAATTCATCGAGGACCAAATTCAGAGACCTGCAGAGTCTGTTTTCAAATAGGTAACAGTTCTGGTAAGAAAAGTTTCGCGAAAATACAATACAACTATATTTTTGGAGTTTTCAGTCGATAAGGAAAGTTACGAAGAGAAAAAGGGACGGAACCGGAGCCGAGGTAGCCCACACCACCCTGTGGCACGGGCCCACCCCTGGCCGCGCCACCAGGTGGTGAGGTCACCCTAGACTCCGCCTCCGACTCGTTTTCTCCCAGTACCTTCCTTTTGACATGAAACTTCGTAATATATAACCCCCCGGATCCCCCGAGGTCCGTATATCGTGTTTTCGTCGTGTTTTTGTTTTGATCTGTTTCTGTCAGGACATACTCTTGGAAAGCTTAGAAGCACAATGGTGTCCGCCAAGGATAAAGGGAAGGAGCCTATGGAGGAAGATCTCCAAGACCCCAAGCAGGGGCTGGTACCTTTAGTCTCTTGCCCTGCATCAACAGAAGCCCTACGAGTCACTAAGGAGTTCTGCTAAAAGTGCCGAGAGTTGAGGAGGAAGGTGGACATGCTTCAATGGGAGAATAATAGGCTTCGCAAGAAGCTAGAAGATTACCTCACGTCAACTAAGAAAATATTACCACCACCACCAAAGGAGTAATTCCTCATCAGGTTTGGCATCCCCTTGGTTTGTTCCAAGCTTGGGAGAAGTGCCGTGGTATCACATCACTATCTTCTATCTTTTTACCTTATTAGTAGAGTCATATCATGAATAGAGGAGTTATTATGTAGTATGGTTTGCATTATGGAAGTGTCCCCTCTCTCGTTAGATATGTATCCCTTGGTGTGAGTTGCCGTTATGGAATATTAATGAGAAGTTCTATCATCCACTCTTTTTCATAGCTTATATTAGTTTTCAATTCGTGGTTATATGATTGATCTTGTTGTTAGTATTGGTATCACTTTGGGATCATTGAGTTAATTTAGTTGGTTTTGGCAAACCTGGCTCGGTCAGTAGCAGCACTATTTTTGAGAGTTGGATGAAAAAAAAGACAAAAGTACTCTAAAGAAAAATTATTTCATCATCTTTCTTTCTTGATTTGCTCATAAGTCTAGTATTCTCTAGTTAAGATCTTTTGTGCTTCCAAGGAAGATTGCATGTTTGTGTTTATCACTTGTATGTTTGTTTGTTTCCTTCAACTCTTGTACTTGCTACCCAGCCTTGCTAGCCAAAAACCTGTACTGAGAGGGAATTCTTCTCGTGCATCCACCTCCTTTAAACCAAAATCTTTGCCATTTGTGTCCACCATACCTACCTAGTAGCATTATTGCTATTCCAAGTAAATTCTTGTTTTATCTACCTCCCAAATTAAACTTGTTATGTGAAAATTAGTGATTAAAGCTCTCACGAACTTGATGGCACACTTTACTTCCTTGCACTTAATAAACTTGAACCATTTGGTCCTTCTTTGTTGCGTATATGCTTGCGCTTTATGAGTTGAAGTTAGCCGAACCATGTATCATGGGGACTGCTTTCAACACTTCATTTGGTACTTTCTACCTAGTTGATATCATGGTCTTTTGCTTATGGATCCTGGCGGTGTGAAATAAAAGTGGAACTTGTAAGATCATGGAGTTTATATGTGTGTTAGAGAAACGCCTGGGCCGCTAGCCTAAGCCATGCCTAATCATGGTGGAAACTTGCAGCATAACTATAGTGAGCATTATATGAAGCATCCTCAACAAAAACCTATGCAAATAGCAAATAAAAAGATCGCTGAGATGCTTACTATCTGGTTGCCTTGTCATTTTGATTATGGGATAGCTCCTGTGTCATGTGCAAGGGGTACCCCGTTGGCGGTTCTCAATAATACACATGTATTTACAATGACAAGAGCTTGCTCGTGACTGAAGTGGAGTAGCATGAGGATCGGTACTCATAAGTAAGGGGCATGAGATTTCAACTTATAACTTGTCAAGCATATCCTCTTAGTTGTGTCACTTTTACCTTAATCACCTAAAGATGCCTATGATAGGGGCAATGAGAGCTGAAAGCTAGTAAGTATCATAATTTTTGGGAGCTCTTTATGAGACTTGCAATCCCTGCTTCCCTCTGCGAAGGGCCTTTCTTTTACTTTGTAGTTGAGTCAGTAAACCTACTCCCTTCTATCTCAGCAAGTATTTTGAGTTTTTGTGTTTCATTCATTCATATGTTGGTTTATTCAATCATGTTTCTTATGTTCCTTGTTTTGCACGTTGCTCTTATCTTGATGTTTAATACTTTGAAAGCTATCATTGAAAAACCAGCTATTTGTGAACTCCAGCAAATTATCAACTATTCTTCGACCAAGTGCTAAGTTTGCCATTACCAATTATGATTCACTTTATGTATCTTTATTGTATTTCCTCTACTTATTACAAGTTGAGTTATATAATAGTGAGTTGTCTTCTATTATGATCTATGTATTTGATGAATGTGATGCTTCTTGTCTGTATTCTTTTATCGACTCGTCACTCCATAAACCTGAGGCCATGTTTATTGAGCTCAGTTTCGCTCTGGGACAAGCGAAGTCTAAGCTTGGGGGGAGTTGATACGTCCACTTTGCATCACTATTCTGTGTCTTAATTCACTATTATTCATTGATATATTTCATATTGAGAGGTGATACTTATGTTATTTCATCTATTTTTGCATGGTTGATGACTTTTGGAGCATGGACCGCTACAGTCAGGATTCTGATGGAAAATGTCCTGTTTGGAGGCAAAATTCGCGAAGATCAGAAAATCCAGGAAAATCCTATTATTTCCAGAAGACTAAGGATGCCAGAAGATGGAGTGGAGATGGGCCACAGGGGGCCCACACAACCCCATGGCGCGGGCAGCCCTAGGCCGCGCCAGGAGGTGGTGTGACCACCCTGGCCCACTCCCGCCTCTCCCCTCTGGCGTATATTATCCTCCCGAAACCCTACGATTCGGGGAGCGACCACATAAAGATTCCGCCGCCTCTGCAAGGCGGAAAACACCGAGAGAGAAAGATCTCTCTAGCAGACAGATTTCTTCCGTGGGATTTCCTTCCCGGAGAGGGGAGATCGTCGCCATCAACACCACCATCAAGCTAGACTTCATCGGGATCATCATCATCATCATAATCACCACCATCATCCCCATCAGCACCCTCATCACCATCTCCATATTGCTGTAACAATTGCGTTGAATCTTGCATAGTTCATAAGGGAAACTTTCCCGGTGTTGATTACTCTTAGTAGTTGATGCTATTGAGTGAACCATTGAATTATGGTTTATGTTCAGATTGTTATACATCATTATTCCATCTCTGATCATGATCCATATGATGTCTTGTGAGTAGTTCGTTTTGTTCTTGAGGACATGGGAGAAGTCTCGTTGTTAGTAGTGGAGTTGCGTTAAGAAAGATTCAATAGATTGTTATTTAAGTTGTGGTGTACTTCTTCTAGTGGTGTCATGTGAACGTCGACTACATGACACTTCACCTATATGGGCCTAGGGGAATGCATTGTGTATTTGGCTACTAATCGTAGGGGTTGCCGGAGTGACAGAAACCTGAACCCCCGTTAGGAAACCATTGCACAAGGGATGTAAGGGTCTTAGAGTTTAATGTTGTGGTTAGGTTTCTACCTTAATTACTTTCTTGTACTTACGGATGTTTGCAAGGGGTATAATCACAAGTATGTTTTAGTCTTGGATGGGGCGGTACATTAGCACAGGTTCAAACACAACACTTAGCAAGCTAGAGAAGATTAATCACCTATATGAAGCGAAAGCACTTGACAGTCTTCCCATGTGTCCTCGAGAACATTTGGTCATCTTAAGTAATACAACCGGCTTGTCCTTTGCTGCATAAAGGATTGGGCCACTTGCTGCATTTATTCCTACTATCTTTTATTTACTTGTACTTTGTTACTTGCTTTATCAAAAACCCCTAAAAATCCTCTTGCTAAGTATTTGCAGAGAATTCTTGATCCATACCACTAGCCAACACCTTCTGCTCCTCATTGGGTTCGACACTCTAAGTTATCAAAAATACTGCAATATACCCCCTATACTTGTGGGTCATCAGTGCTCACTAACGGAGCTGTTCTCCTCCATCATGCAGGTAAAGAACTTTTCAGTAGCATTATAACTCTCTACGGCAGCATGGGTATCAAAAATCATTTTCAATTCTCCCATGGTATCAAAGGCATTGCCATTTTCGAAACGCTTTCGAAGTTCTGGCTCTAGCCCATATAGTATGCCGTAATGAACTAAGTTTTGGTCCTCCTGACGAGTCACATAGACATTCTTTTCCTCATCAGGGGCATCAGGAGCTGGTGGGGGGCCTAGCGGCGCCTCTAGCACATATAGCTTTTGTGCAGCAGTGAGGAGAATCCTCATATTCATAGCCCAGTTGGTGAAGTTGCTACCATTCGCAGCAAGTTTCTCTTTCTCCATGAACACATTGAAATTAAAAGCAGGTGGTGCCATCTACAACATAATTTGTAAATTTTATTTAGACTAAGTTTATGATAGAGTGAGTTCAACGAATCCAAATTACTAATGAACTCCCACTCAAAAACGACATCCCTCGTATCCTTTTGGTGATTACATGAACCAAATCCACTACACCAAGTCCGATCATCACGTGAGTTGATGTAGCTTCAAAGGCGAGCATCTATATGGGCATCATATCAACTATATGACTCATGCTTAACCTTTTGGTCCGTGTTCCGAGGCCATGTCTGTACATGCTAGGCTCGCCAAGTAAGAACCTTAGTATTCACGTGTGTAAAACTGTCTTACACCCGTTCTTATGAAAGCGTAGAGTCAAGTACACCCGATCATCACGTGATGTCTCGAAACACGATCCACAGAACGGTGCATACTTAAGGAAGAACACATTTCATCTTGATATCTAAATGAGGGATCATCTTACAATGCTACAAAAAGCGCCAAACTAGCAGTATAAGATGCTAACATCTAATGTGTAAAGTGAGATGATATGGTCCATGCATTTGATCTCTATCATTTGCATCGTGGTATGATCTCTATCATTCCTTTGTGTGTAAGGCCAAGGTCTATGGAACTTACACGTTGAGTGTGTTGTAAGAGTATCTATCATACATCTACTTACAACAATACCATATCAAGACACTAGCCCAGCAACGATCTAAACTAGACGCCTCTAATTTATCAATTGCAAGTTTTACGTGGCTTAGGGATTTCGGAGATAGAACTGGTCTTACCTACGAACATGAATCACACCGAGGATAACCAAGTTATTAGCAACTCGTTGTAAATTAGATATTCACTATAGTAGGAGAGACAGACACCCGCCAACCACTTATGCAAAACAAGTTGCATGTCAGTCGTGGAACTAGTCTCATGTACGATGACATGTAAGGTTGGTTCGGGCCGCTTCGTCCCACTATGCCACCAATGTCCAAAATACATAGAAGATGCAATAACATGATCATCATCGCCCACATATAAACATACGTGTACTACCCGTGCAAAGCACCTACGCATAGATCAGGCTCTGATACCACTGTTGGGTCCGCAACATAGAAAACAAAAAAAAATTCCTACGATGAGAACTATATGCCAAGATCTATCTACTAGATACAGAGCAATGGGTGGACATACATTCATGGAGAACTTACCCTCGAAGACAATGTGTTTTGTTAACGAGTAGGAACTCGTGGTTGATGTAGTTGTACACTTGCCGATCTCAAGATCGTGTAGAAGTCCGAGCGCCGCAAATCAACAGCGCATCCGTCCTCGCACACACGTTCAAGCCACCGGACAACCTCCACCTCCTCGCTCCAGTGATGCAGCGGAAGCAACAACTCCTTCCAGACGAAATGCCACCAGGAACATGTATCTCGCTAATCCGACACCATGGGGGAATAATTCTAGAGGGGAAGAGAGATCCTTCACGAGGAGGTGTGAGGAAGAAGGGTGAGAGGGGTGGCCTTTTATAGGAGGAGGGGGTACCCCTCCCCATGGCCAGCGCCCCATGGGGGGTGACACCTCACCTCCCCCATTCATGTGGTGGTAACTCCTCCACATTAAAATGCCCCTTCACATTCTCTTTTAAAGTCTCCACTTTAAATGCATTAATATTCTCTAAGTTTAATGCTCTCTCATTTAATAAAACTCTTTTATTAAATTTATTCAGAATTTTGTTAATTACTTTAATTAACAAACATTCACATAAAACTCCTTGCAACATTTCAATATCACATGCAGAACTACTTTCTGCAATTTCACCCGAAACAATTCCTGCGCTTTGCAATCCTTTCATCTGAAACATATGTGCTCAAAAATGGTGTCCGGCAACCCTTAAGTGTGTCACCCTATGGTTTGCGAATAATGCAGACATGATTGAGACTCCTCTCAGATCAGTAATCAGAAGCGGGACCTGGAGATCCATACTGACTCCTGCACATACAACGATGACTTCTGTGATCGTGAGAACCTTTAACGCTAGTAACTTAATCCCTTTGTCTCATGATGATATACATGTCCGAGATTCGATCATCGGTATCCAAATACCTAGTTTGATCTTGTTACCGACATGCACTCTTTTCTCGTTCCCGTGATATAACATTCTAGTGATCACATCACTTGCTTGCAAGCTATCTTAATGTGATATCACCGAGAGGGCCCAGAGTATATCTATCGATCATCGGGATTGACAAATTCCACTCTTGATCCATGAGCCTCAACATAACACCTTCGTAGCACTGAACCCACCTTTATAGTCACCCTGTTATGGTGTGACGTTTGATGTTATCAAGATACTCTTCCGGTGTTAGCAATTAACATGATCTCATGGTCTAAGGATAAAGATTACTTCGTATGATGTTATAGCAATGTAAACATAATGACTTGATCGTAATGCTATAATTTGGATGAATGTTCATCACATCATTTCACAAATGTTGTGACCTTGTTATTAACAACATCCAATGTCTATGATCAGGAAACCTTGATCATCTTGTTAATCAACAAGCTAGTCTATAAGAAAGGCATAACTAGGAACCCTTTTTGTTTATTAAACACAGATGTATTGACGTTTCCGATCAATACAATTATAGCATGCAAAATAAACATCTATCATATATGAGGAATACATAATAACAACTTTATTATTTCCTCTCAGGGCATATTTCCTTCAGGATTACCTTGAAATCCTCCTCTTCGCGACTATCTCGTTGCCTCCTCTGTGCTCATATAGTCTCTTATCACTCTTTATTTTTTAACAGAAAAAGGAAATAAAATCTTCTTACTTGCTTTTCAGAAAATAAATTCCTATCACTTGGAAAAATGAAATTGATTTTTTTTAATATCTTCGATTGTTTTCAAAGCATGGCCAAATTTTTCGGCATGCAAATTCTTGGATATGGGATCATAAGCATAATGTAAATTCTACATAAAGGACCTAAAAAGGGAAAATTACATCGAGGTCCATAAATTTAGCACAAAGGACCCTAAAATTGAGCAAAGAAAACAGTCGGATTCGGCTCCTTCTCGAGAGAGCAGCTGGTCGAGCCATACTCTTCATACTACTTCCTCTTCGATTATTTTCAAAATATGGCGAAATCTGTTGTCATGCAAATTCTTGAATATGGGATCATCAACGTAAAGTATGATGTAGAGATATGGCCTTGACCTCGTGGTCGGTTGGCTTGAAAATCTAGGATTTTTTCATACTTGTTGACAACTATGCTTAAATTTGTTGAAATTTCATCACTTACTTTTAGGTTAGCATTTTACACGGTCGGTCGGAGTACATTCTACATCAAAGACCTAGAAAAGGGGGAAATTACATCGAGGTCCATACATGTAGCACAAAGAACCTGGAATTTGAGAAAAGAAAACAATCGGGTTCGGCTCCTTCTAAAGAGAGCAGTTGATCGAGCCATAATCTTCATACTACTTTCTCTTTGATTGTTTTCACAATATGACCAAATCTATCGCCATGCAATTTCTTGGATACTCAATCATCAGAATAAAGTATGATGTGGAGATATAGCCTCGACCTTGTGGTCGTTCGGCTTGAAATCAAAGAATGTTCATACTCGTTGATAACTATAAGCTGAAATTCATTTAAATTTCACCACTTACTTTTAGGTTAGAATTTTACAAGGTCGATGGGAGTACATTTTACAACAAGGACCTAAAAAGGGGGGAAATTACATTGAGATCCATACATTTAGCACAAAGGACCCTAATATTAAGCAAGCAAAACAGTAGGGTTCGGTTCCTTCTCAAGAGAGTAGCTGATCAAGCCACACTCTTCATACTACTTCATCTTCGATTGTTTTCAAAATATGGCCAAATTTGCCGATATGCAAATTCTTGAATATGGGATCATCAACATAAAGTATGATGTAGATATGGCCTTGACCTTGGTCGTTCGTCTTGAAATACAAGAATGGTTCGTACCCGTTGACAACTAAGCTTAAATTCGTTTAAATTTCACCACTTACTTTTAGGTTAGAACTTTACACGGTCAATCGGAGTACATTTTACATCAGGGACCTCAAAAAAGCAAAAAATACGTCGAGGTCCATACATTTAGCATAAAGGACCATAAAAGGAAAATTTTCTGGTTCGGCTCCTTCTCGAGAGATTAGCTGATCTGAGCCACTCTCTTGATACTACTTCCTCTTCGATTGTTTTCAAAATATGGCCAAATTTGTTGCCATGCAAATTCTCTCATATGGGATCATCAACATAATGTATGATGGTTGATATATATGGCCTTGACCTTGGTCGGTCGGGAAATCCAATAATGGTCATACTTGTTCACCAGTAAGCTAAAAAATCGTCGAAATTTCACCACTTAGACTTTTAGGTTAGAATTTTACACGGGCATGGAAGTACATTTTATATCAAGGACCTAAAAAAAGGGAAAATTACGTCGAGGTCCATACATTTAGCACAAAGGACCCTAAAATTAAGCAAGGAAAACAGTCGGGTTCGGCTCCTTCTCGAGAGAGTAGCGGATCGAGCCATACTCTTCATACTACTTCATCTTCAATTGTTTTCAAAATATGGCAGAATTTGTCGGGGTGCAAAATTTTGGAATATGGGATCATTACCTTGGTTGTTCATCTTGAAATCCCAGAATGGTTCATACTCGTTGACAACTAAGCTTTAATTTGTTTAAATTTCACCACTTACTTTTAGGTTAGATTTTTACATGGTTGGTCAGAGTACATTTTACACCAGGGACGCGAAAAACCAATAATTACATTAAGGTCCATACATTTATCATAAAGCTCCCTAAAAGGAAAACAATTCTGGTTCGGCTCCTTCTCGAGAGATCAGCTGATCTGAGCCAAACTCTACACACTACTTCCTCTTCGATTGTTTTCAAAATAGTGCAATTTGTCGCCATGCAAATTCTCTCATATGGTATCATTAACATAAAGTATGATGTTGATATGGCTTTTACCTTGGTTGTTCGGCTTGAAATCCAATAATGGTCATACTCATTGACAAGTAAGCTTAAAATCGTCGAAATTTCACCACTTACACTTTTAGGTTAGAATTTTACACGGGTGTGGAAGTACATTTGACATCAAGAACCTAAAAAAGTGAAAATTACACCGACCTCCATACATTTAGCACAAAGGACCCTTATATTAAGCAAGGAAAATAGTCAGGTTTGACTCCTTCTCTAGAGAGTAGCTGATCGAGCCATACTCTTCACACTACTTCATCTTCGATTGTTTTCAAAATATGGCCAAATTTGTCGGCATGCAAATTCTTGGATATGGGATCATATGCATAAAGTATGGTGTAGATATGGCTTGACCTTGGCCGTTTGTCTTGAAAATCCAAGAATATGGTTCATACTCGTTGACAACTAAGCTTAAATTCGTTGAAATTTCACCACTTACTTTTAGTTTGGAATTTTACACGGTTGGTGGGAGCACATTTTACATCAAGGACCTAAAAGGGAAAATTACATGGAGATCCATACATTTAGCACAAAGGACCCGACAAAGGAATTTTTTTCTTTTGTCTCCTTACCGAGAGACCAGTTGATCTGAGCCAAGCTCTTCGTACTACTTCCTCTTCGATTATTTTCAAAATATGGCCAAACCTGTTGCCATGCAGATTCTCCGATATGGGATCATCAGCATAAAGTATGATGTTTATATGGCCTTGACCTTGGTCGTTCGACTGAAATCCAAGAATGTTCATACTCGTTGACAAGTAAGCTTAAAATCGTCTAAATTTGACCACTTACACTTTTAGGTTAGAATTTTACACGGTGTGTGGAAATACATTTTACATCAAGTACCCCAAAAGGGAAAATTACATCAATATCCATACATTTAACACCCCCCCTAAAAATAAGCACGGAAAACAGTCGTGTATGGCTCCTTCTCGAGAGAGCAGCTGACCGAGCCATACTCCTCACACTACTTCACCTTTGATTGTTTTCAAAATATGTCCAAATCTATCGGCATGCTAATTCTTGGACATGTCCTCATCACCATAAAGTATGATGTTGATATGGCCTTGACCTTGGTCGTTCGGCTTGAAATCCAAGAATTTTCATACTCGTTGATAACTAAGCTTAAATTTGTCAAATTTCACAACTTACACTTTTTGGTTAGAATTTTACACAGATGGTGGGGGTACATTTACACCAAGGACCTAAAAAGGTAAAATTACACTAAGGTCCATGCATTTAGCATAAAGGAGGCTCCTCGAGAGAGCAGATGATCAGGCCCTACTCTTCATATTACTTCCTCTTCGATTTACAAGAAAAAATTATTGTGGAGGGAACTGGGAGCCGAGTAGTACTATTCTGAAGGGAACTGGAGCAGAGGAACATGTGCCCGTTTTCATTTTATTCATCCTCGCCTATACGCTCTATCCCCACTTCTACGTCAAGCGCCGATGTTCCTCTTCTCCACAATGACGCTTTGCGATCCTGTTCACCGCATAGTATGATAGTGTTTGTTCTTCTCCCTGTCCCGCCTGCCGCCATCGATCTTCCCTCTTTTCCAAAAAACCAAATCAAGCCACTGTCCCAACTTCCATCAGCGCCCGTGCGATGGCAGGACCAAGCAAGGACAGTGATGATTCTGAGCTGTTCCAGCATGCTTTTACCAAAGGCCCGCTTGAAGAACTCATAACCAGATGCGACGTCATCACCGTCGCGATCCTCGCTGGTTTGTCCAAACATCTTCTTGACTCGGCAAAATATAGTGCAACTTTACATGCTTCTCAGCTGTTTGGCCTCCCCTGTGTTCTTCATTCTCACCTAACTAAGAAACCATGGGAATGCAACGAGTACTTCGAGGGCAAGGGCATGACATGCAAGCTGACGCCGCTGGACAGGTTCTCCTCCAATGTTGTGTTCCCGAATTGTATGGGTAAGCAGTGGGTAGGTGCCAATGGAGTTTGGATCACCACTGTTTGGTCCGAGTGCAAGTGGGAGCTTGTCAATGTGTACACTCATCAACACGTTCCTCTCCCACAAGTCCATGAGTTTGTACCCACCAACGATCCGTTTACATTCGTGCATAATGATCGCCCTATTCTCCTCCGGAAGATTGCTATTTGCCGAGCTCCCACAACTGCGACTGATTATTTAGATTTCTCTATTGTCGCTATCTTCGACTACTCAATTGCTACCCATGATGGCAATGTGTATGCATGGACAGTTCTTGAGAACCAATTCTAGTGCTATTTCAGATACATCGATGCACTTATCCACAAGGGTCTGGTGTTTGTAGCCACTGAGAGTGGCAGTGTTTATGTTTGGAATCATCTGTATTTTGGTAAGTTTGATCCATTCCTGTTCTAAACACTAGCTTCAGTTTTAATGGATGTAAACTAGTGTTGGCTGATTTGGCCGTCATTTCTTTTTGTAGGTCCTATTCTGCTCCCGTAACCACCTATCGTGCATGTCGAGGAGGGAAACCTTGATGCCATAGATGATGACGAGCACGAACCTGGTTTATGGTTCTTAGAAATATCTGTAGATGAATCTCGCCTTCTTCTTATCCATACAGTGGGTGTTACTGATGAGGAGTTTTATGGCGGTACCTATTATGGTCATGGCAATCTTGTTGCTGATCATAGTGTTGATCGGTACGGTCGAACTTGTGGCACCTATCTGGGTTTGGCTGCAAGGTGTACTCAAAGGACACTGCTTACTTGTATCCACCTAAGCCATGGATAGAGATTGCTAACTTGGGAGCATATTCCCTTTTCCTTGGATTGAACTATCCGATTAATATTGTGGTAGGTGGTGCAGATGTTGCCCCAGGATATCTGACGAGAAGCAACTGTGTCTAAACCTCCCACCATGCAATAGGACTTGGATATATGTCGTTTCCTGAAATATACTGCTTCAGTCTAAATACCGAAGAAGCAGCTGTTGGTTTCTCAACCAACACTGCATGGAAATCTCTGGAGACTCCATTATGGTTCATCCCGAGCATCGGCAATGCTCGCGATTGGAACCAGACTACCGTAAGTAATCATAATACCATGTAATAGGATAGCTCGGTTTAGATCAAGTGCAGTAGATGGTCTTGCTTTTCTTTTGTAACTTGGCCTTGTCATAAACTCATAATCTAGACGAGGCTTTGGGCATTTTGAGTTGCCTATGGAGGTCACACACAGGCATTAATGCGAGAAGGAGCCATGCACACAAAATTAGACTTGATCTTCAGTTTTGTTTCTTCCAATGACGAGTATTTGGAGAAAAGGGAAAATGGAATCTGTCACTTTGAAATGCTACTGAATATGTCCAAGTGACGCTGAATGTGAACTGTGAATTTGTCATTTTTTCTTTCTTATTATGAACTGCTGCATCTTTCAAATGCTACTGAACCTATCAAAAGTTTTGTTCGGTACTTGTTCAGATCAACCGGTCGAGTGCAGAATATGGTCTCGCTTTCCTTTTGAATCAGGCCTTGCTACATCTATTGAATTTCAATGTCCGCATTGCTGAATCTGTCAATTCTTTTGGTCACTGTCTATATACTGCCACAATCTGTCAAGTGCTGCTGAATATGAACTGGGAATCTATCTGATATTTTTATGATCTATTCTATACTGCTGAATCTTCCAAATGCTACTAAATCTGTCAAATGTTCTGTCGTTACTATTAGTACAATATTTTGTAGAACGAACTATGATGTACTGGTACTTGGTTAGATGAAGTGCATCAGATTTTCTTGCTTTTCTTTTGAAACTTAGCATTGTTAGAATTATCTAGATGAGTCTTGGGCATTTTGGGTTGCTATGGGCGGTCACAGAGGCATTGATGTAAGGAGGAGGTACTCACACAGAAGCAGACTTGATCGTCAGTTTTGCTTGCTCCAATGATTGAGTGTATTCGGAGAACAGGCCAAACTAATCGTGGGCCATGTTTTTTTAGCTGGAACAAGAACTGATTCTCTCTGTACTGCTATTGAATTTCAAACAGGGAAGCTACTTAATCTCTCAAATGTTCTGTTGTTTCGAATCCGGCAGAGCACATCACAATGCAAATTTTATTAACCAGGAGAAGAAATCTAGTACTCCCTCCGATCCAAATTAATGTTCTCACATTTGTCTAGATTCTGACATATCTAGTCATGTTTTACTGCTAGACACATCCGAATCTAGCCCAATCTAAGAACATTAATTTGGATCGGAGGGACTGGAGTAGCTCATTTGGCCCCTCTTTAGCCCAGAACATTTTAATTCAGTCTTTTTGGGGTCAGGTACTTCTGACCAGAGGCCAGCAGAAATTTTAGAAAGGAGCCCATGGAGCATAGCCGAGAACATATTAGTTCAGCCTTTTACGGGTCAACGGACTACTGAACACATGCCAGTGAAATTTGAGAATGAAGCCCATAGAGCATAGCCTATGGAATATAACCCATGTAGAGCAATAGCCAAACTCTTTTTAATTCGGCCTTTTAGGCACTGCCCCCACCTCTCATAATAAAAAAACTCGGCCTACCCATGTTTTTAAGAAAATACCCCATTATGTGGCATTTTATAAATTGAGATGCCAGGAGCGCTGGCCTATTATATTTTAAAAGAGATAAACATAGACACACAAAATATTTTAAGAAGACTAATATAGAAGTTGTAGTACTAATAAAAGTTTAATCATATTTTTTATAAATATCTTTGTTGTATTTGGCACTCAGTTTATGTTTATTTGATTTGAAGGTCTTTTGTTTGAATCGTCTTTGTGTGTGTGTGTGTATCTTGGGTTTACATTTTTTTCTTCTAGCAATATCGCATTATGGAGAGGCTGACATCATAGACCCACCAGCATGCAACGTCCCTGGAGTTTGTTTTGAGGGTGGGTTCGAAACAAAAGTTTAAATACTTGTACAGAGAGGCTCGCATCAGGGACCCACCAGACAGAACATACCAGGCTGCATCGGGGACCCTTAAGCCATAACATGCCAGAGAGGCTGACATAAGGGCCCCAGTAGTAAGACCATACACAGCTGCCACGGTGAAAACAGCGGACGCGGCCGAAAAAAAGTCCATCACACACACGTTGCACTTACAGAGAAGCTGACATGTTGGACCCAGCAGGCCCAAGCATAGCCCATGAAATTAGCCTATCAGCCCCAAGAATAGCCAAATACCTTTTAATTCGTCCTTTTTGTGGTATTGTGGCCACCGACCGTAGCCCATTCAATTTAGGAGTGAGCCCATGGAATATAAGCTATGACGAATAGGGCATCTGCCCTAAGTTAGCCCAGAATCTTTTTAATTCGGGCTTTCTGAGCATTTTTTTACTCTGAGGCTGACATCTGGGACCCGAAAGAATAGTCCAACATACACACGTTTCTTTCAAATAGAGGATGTCAGCTGGGACCCAGCATAGACACGTTTGCTGCACAGAGGTGGTTGACATCTGGGACCCATCAAGTTTCCAAGGTCAAAACAGCAGGCATGGCAAAAAAAGTACATCATTCGCACATTTCATTTATAGAGAGGCTGATATGTGGGACCCAGCAGCGCTACCTTATACAGATGCTGCATCGAGCAACGTAGCTAGTTCGAAACAGGGAGGTGCGAGCGAGAAAAATGTTCAGCATGTACACGTTTCTTTTAATCAGAGGCTGAAATGGGGGACCCAGCAGCGTGAGCAAACTGCAGATTCATTGAGCAACGCTATCTAGTTCAGAACAGGGTAACGCTAGAGAAGAAAAAATTCCATCATACCCAGGATTCTTCTAATGTGAGGCTGACATAAGGGACCCACCAGCCTAAATAAACGGCTGATGCAGCGAGCAAAACTATCAAGTTCGGAACACGAAGGCGCGACAGAGGATATAAAATCCATCATACACACGTTTCTTCTAATGAGAGGATGACATGTGGGGCTCAGGAGGTTGGTTAAATGGTAGATGCGTCGAGCAGCGCTATCAACTCAGAACGGGGTAGCGCGAGCCAAGGAAAACAATCCATCATACACACGTTTCTTCTAATGAGAGGATGACATGTGGGACTCAGGAGGTTGGTTAAAGGGTAGATGCATCGAGCAACGCTATCAACTCAGAACGGGGTAGTGCCAGCAAAGGAAAAAATTCCATCATACACATGTTTCTTCTAACGAGAGGATGACATGTGGGGGCCAGCATCATGATTAAATGGTAGATGCATCGAACAACACTATCAACTTCGGAACAGGGTAGCGTTAGCGAAGGAAAAAAATTCCATCATGCACATGATCTTTCTAATGAGAGGCTGACATGTGGGACCTAGTAGCCCGACTAGACGGCACACGCCTCAAGCAACGTTATCGAGTTCAAATCAGGGAGGCGCGACCAAAAAGTATGGTCCGCTAGAGACACTGACGTCTGGGACCCACACACCTCAAAGACTTTGGCAAGTCAACATCGCACGAGGAAATGAAATCTCATGTCTGCCACGCGCCAGCCGAGCTTCCTGCATGTTTTTAGCAGATCCGTCGTAGTAGAGGGCAGCGATATCAGAATTTTTTTCCATTGGCCACGGCCGAGTCGAGAATTTTGTCACGGAATACGCGCCTTCTACGACGACCGTCGGGCCAATTCGTTGCGGAAGGAAACTTTTCTTGTAGTGCACCATAGTGCATGATTTCGTGGATGGACACCTAGGAGTACTACGAGGGACATGACTAGTTAGTCAGATCAGTTGTGGAGTATGGTATTGTAGACGGTACCAGAATAAATGTTAATGATGGTTGTAATCTGTGATGATGTAAATAGTAAAGTGAGTTGTGTCTCACTTGAATGATGAATAATGTAATCCGATGTAAATACTCTGTTGTGAATACATGATATATGTTTGGTATTTTGTGAATGTATTTGGATCTTCAATATTTTCTCCATGAGTGATTATAAAGTGCATTGAAAACGGACAACCCTTTGTGCATGTGCATGATGTAACATGGTGTTCTGACGTAAATCCACCAGTACTAGGAAAGGGGTAATGATACAAGACAAGGGGTGGAAAAGCATATCAGAAAATTAGATAGGACAAACCAAACCCATAGACATGGCCATGCCACAACCGTTAGTTTTTACTCAACCCAAACAAGTTCGTACATAGACCAAAGTTTCTTGCAATATATGCGGTTGGTGGAAGAGGGAATAAGAAAGAATCAAGAAATCCAAGATAAGTTTATGCACCGTTTCCTGTCACAAATTCGACCAGGGACAAATGAAAGTAAAGATGAACGGCAAATTAGTTGCTATAAATGGCGACAGTTGGGGCACAACAGGATCAATTTCCCAAATAAACAAAAACCTAAAAATTACAGGAACCAACTAAGAGGAAAGAAATTGATATATAAAGGAAGAAACTTTGAAATTAGAAGGTCGGATAGGAAAACACCTGTATATGGAAAAATGAGTAGTAGCAAGTTAGATGAAATACTCAAATCAAAGCAAGCAGTAATGGGAACACTCGATATTCTTACAAACCCAGGAATACTAGAATTTGACACTGAATCAACTACATCTTGTATATCACAAGAATTCGTGAAAGAAATGGATTAAGATGTAGTCAGTTACGAATACCAGTTGTTATAGAAGTAGCACGAGAAGTAATTTTTTGTAACACATCTTAAAGAAAAGCAACTCATACAAATAAATCAACAAGAATACTAAGCAGACTTATTCGTAATACCCACAAAGGAAACTACAATAATCTTAGGAAAAGACAGGTTAGAAAACAACGAAGCCCAAGTCGGCGGGGAACAGAACACGATATCTATACTAGACACTTTTGGAAATAGAGCCACATACCATGGGGAAAACCTAATTACATAGAAAGAAGTTTGCAACTGAATTCTCTTAAAGAAGTACGGATTGAAGATATACCGGTAGTAAGAACATTTGAGGATGTATTCCCAAAAGAATTACCTAGAATGCCACCAGATCGGGAAATAGAATCTATGATCAATATAAAACCAGGAACATCACCAATTTCTCAAGCACCATACAGATTAGGACCAAAGGAACTAATAGAATTCAAAGCCTAGTTGGATGAATTGGAAGAAAAAGGTTTTATTAGAGAATTTTTTACCTTGGGGGTGCATCGGTAATTTTCGTTGACAAAAGGGATGGAGGTAGAAGAATGTGAGGAGACTACCGTAACCTCAACAACTTCACCATCAAAAACAAATACCCATTACCCAGAATACACGATCAGTTTGATCAAGTCAAGGGAGCGGGAATTTTCTCCAAAATAGACTTCAGATCAGGATACCACCAGATTAACATAAAGGAAGAGGATATTTCTAAAATTGTATCTGTATCACAATATGGACACCATGAATACTTGGTTGTACCATTTGGTCTAACAAATGCACCAGCAATATTTATGAATATTATGAACAATGTATTTATATCATATTTGGATAAGTTCATAATAGTATTCATCGATGACATATTGGTTTACTCCAAAAGTAAAACTAAACATATGGACCACCTAAAAACTGTTCTACAAACCCTTAGATAACACCAACTATATGCTAAGTTCAGTAAATGCGAATTCTGGCTAGATCGAGTAGAATTCCTTGGACATGTAATAACAAAGGATGTAATTTCGGCGAATTCGGACAAAGTGCAATCAATCCTAGAATGTCAAGAACCAACGAACGTAAAGGAAGTTAGAGGCTTTCTAGGAATGGCATGATACTATCAGAGATTTATGAGGGATTCTCAACTAGCCAAACCTTTGGCTAAATTATTAAGAAAGGATGAACCATTTGAATGGACAGAAGAACATGAACAAAGTTTTCGAATATTAAAGACGAAATTAACCACAACACCAGTATTAGCAGTACTAGAGTCCGGAAAGGATTACAACATGTATTGCGATGCATCAAAGAATGGATTTAGATGCTTTCTCATGCAATACTGCAAAGTCATTACTTATGGATCCAGACAATTAAAACCACATGAAGTGAATAACCGACACATGATTTAGACTTAGCAGTTGTAGTATATGCTTTAAAGAGCCGGAGACACTTCTTATATGGATCAAAGTGTGAAATATTCACCGACCATAAGAGTTTGAAGTACTTCTTCACACAAAAGGAGTTTAACATGAGACAACGATGATGGTTGGAGTTAATAAAGGACTATGACTTAACCATAAACTACACCCCAGGAAAGGCAAACATCGTAGCTGAATCATTAAGTCGAAAAGCAACGTGTAACATGCTAGTAGAAAGAAAACTACATAAGCAACTACAACGAGAAATAGAACAAGCCCAACTAGATTTTTGGAATGAAGAACCTATTGGTACCATAGTAGCCATGAATACCCTAGGAGAAATGGAAATGAACCTTAAAGCTTAGATCATGGAAAGCCAAACTGATGACCGAATCTTAATGAAAGAAATTCAGAAAATACTTAACGGTGAACCCTCAACATTTGAACTTATGGAGGATATTTCCTTATGGTTCTAGGGAAGGATTTGTGTACCTGGTAATAATACAATCAAAGAAGTGATATTAAGAGAAGCTCATCAAACACCTTACTCCATACATCATGGAGTAATTAAGATGTACATGGACCTTAAACAAACATTTTGCTGGAACAATATGAAAAAAGACATCGCCGAATATGTAGCAGAATGTCACACCTACCAAAGAGTAAAGGCAGAGCATCAAAGTCCTGCTGGAAAAGTACAACCTTTACCGATACCCAGATAGATGTGGGAAGAAATTGGAATGGATTTTGTTACCAAATTTCCCATGACGAAAAATTACAAGGATATGATTTGGGTAATAGTGGATGGGTTAACAAAGAGTGCACATTTTTTAGCACTAAACCAGAAGGATAGCTGTGAGAAACTAGCTGATCTTTATGTTAAAAAATCATGAGAAAACATGGAGTGCCAAAGAGAATTGTAACAGATCGTGGATCAGTATTTATTGTTGCATTCCTAAAATGATTACATGAAGCTTTAGGATATTGATTAGACTTTAGCACGGAATATCATCCTTAGACCGTAGCAAAAACTGAAAGAACAAATCAAATACTTGAAGATATGTGCAGATCACCTATTTGTTGGTATGAGTTTGGGTAAGATAAACAATTTGAACCTGACTATATCATCAAACAACAAATAATAGTATACATCATTTGAGATAGACTAAATATAGCCCAGAGTAGAGAGAAAAGTTTTGCAGATGCTAAAAGGAGAACATGGGAACCGCAAGTGGGGATATGGTATATTTAAGAGTTAGCCCGACATGTGGAGTGAAAAGATTCGGAGTGAAAGAAAAACTAAGCCCGAGATATATTGGACCATTCCGCATTTTTAGTAACAAAGAAACAATAGCATATGAACTCGAGTTGCCAAAAGGATTATCCCAAGTTGATAACTTATTCGACGTAACCCAATTACGAAATTGTTTAAAAACACCAGATGAACCATTACCGTATAATGAGATTGAATGATAACCAGATCTTACCTATGAGGAAGTACCATCCAAAATTCTCGAGGAGAATTGGCAACGACTAAGAAATAGAGTTATAAAATATTGTAAAGTTCAATGGAAACACCACCCAAAGAGAGAAGCTACCTAGGAGAAAGAGGAAGATTTGCATAGAAACTATCTTCAACTCTTTAGGTACTTAGGGAACCTAACTTCGGGACGAATTTGTTATAAGGGGGGAGGTTGTAATGACCCAGGGTTATATATTATAGAAAGGGTAGATATGAGAATTGAGATTGTGCATAGCATGCATATAGAAATTTAGAGTCAATTTGAAAAATTTCATAACTTATTTTAATTTGGTTCTAGAGAGGTTCTTTGAAACCAAAAGTTCACTAGGAATTGAAACCATTTTCAAAGTTCAAACATAAAAAGATTTGAATGAATTTAGAATGGAATTTGACCTAAGTCAAACTCCAATTCAAATTCAAATTTCACACATTCAAAGATAAATCACAGGAAATGAAATATAAATGTTCCAATCAAACTCCTGCCCACATTAAACTTAAATCACAATCACAAGTATCAAATAAATATGATTTTATTTATAATATGATATGAGTATATGATCCAAAAATTACAACAAAACCCAAAATAAGAGAAGAACCTAATATAAAACCCTACACTACACTATCTATCTTCTTTACTTAGCTTCAAACCTTAATCTTCAACCTGTGAACACAAACAACACCAATTAGAAAACCAAACCAATAGAAATGCTTGAAACCTAAATATAATACATTCAACCAAAGTAAAACTCCAGGCTCAGGATTCTATCAAGAACATGTAGAATTTCAGAAAACTAAATCAACACTAATTAGAAATCTAATCTAGTCTAATAGAAAACTTAGAGGCTACTAAATAAGAACAATCACCAAAGGAATCGTCAAAGCTTTAGAATCTGTCAAGAACCCTAGAAATCTAAGAATTCAAAACATAGTAAATCAAAATTCTAAACCAATCAAACTTCATAGTACTAGAAGTCGTGAACATTCATCCAAACAGAATTGCAAGGGGCCATGGATGAAAACTAAATCAAAAACCTCATAAATCAAATAGTAAATACTTGTCATGTCCCAAAACCAGAACATGACAAAAGACAACCCGAGATGCTTGATTAGGCATATCTAAATACCAACCCTACACATACAAACAAAAGGGTCATATGCCAATTTTGGCATGCACAGATAAGTTAAACCTAGCATGGGCTTAACCACCAAAAAAACCTTGCCACATGTGAATAGGTTAGCCAACAGAGGCAGTTTCACACATACACAAGCTGGTGATGAACCTAACTTCATGGCATTGGTGTCACCAACACAACCACTTAGGAACACTATAAATAGAGGACCACCTGAGACCCCATAGCTCATAAATCACCACTCAATCTTGGACCAGAACACACACACTTAGTGTTTAGTGAGAGATATCTGAGAGAGAGATAGAGAGAGAGGGGAGAGAATTCAAGAACAGGTGGAGACGAGCCACAACAGCAGCTGCAGATCTTCATCAAACTCACTAGGAAAGCTACAAAGGTTGTTAATTTAACTTTAGGATAGAAAACCATATGGTCCAAGGAGAGAAAGAACTTAAGAGGAAATGCACCCAGTATGGAAGTAGGAATACAACCTGTGCATTTTCCTCAATGAAGAACGCCATGGGCATAGTCACGCCTTAATCTGGCACCGTTCACAACCATTAGTTATAGGAGGAAGATAAACAATATGATTTAACCACCCAATTTAGAACACCAAATCTTTTTCTCACCCCCATCCCTAGACAAATTCCTAAGACAAGCCTAAGGATGAGAAGGGATACAATGATTTAGCACCCTAATACCTGCATGAAAGTAGTAAAATAATACTTAACAAACACACTTATAGAACAAAGCTTGAACTAAAAGCTCAAGAAACAACAGAAAGAAAGTCAATAATCACCACCTAAATCAATTGATGAAGTTTTCCAATATAAGTAAAGTGAAATGCCAAACTAGAATTAATAGTGAAAACACGGCTAGGAACAATTATATTAATCCTAAAATGGAAGGATTAGTACGTAAACCCTGAAGAAAACCTACACTAGGATCCTAACAACAAACTACTGACAACACTGGACTTAACTAAATAAACCTTACCTATCAAGTGTAACAAGTAACCACTAAGCATTCAGTAACCCAGATAACACCTGTTAACTGACATACATAACAATAGAAAAAAGTTAAGTAGAACATTAACCAAATCCTAATCCTAATTAACCAAGACGAATTCTAGAACCTAGATGACATCTAGAACAATCTAGAAAGAACTAGAACATTCTAGAAGAATCATAGTAGTAGCACTATAGAGCATAAACCCTAGAATTTACTAGTAGCATATAATCAGAAAGTATGAGTCGTGCTCATGCAGACTGAGTAGAGGAAGAAGAAGGATTCAGTGGCGGCTGGCAGCATAGAGGAATACCCCAGGGGTATCTCACTCTGCACCAATCAGAGTAGTCATAGTAGAAAAAATAGAGACCTATGATTACCATATCGACAACAGGGAGCACCGGAGTAGTGCTGCAGTTAGAGAAGATGAACATCAGCGAAACCCTAGATCAGGTGAGGGTTGTGAGTGAGAGCTAGATAGCGAGAGGATGAATATGTTCTGTAGGAAGGTAGAGTGGAGGCAAGCGAGTAGTTTTAGTGGAGCAGCGATAGCAGAAGAGGCAGGAGATGGCAAGACATGCGGGCGATGCGGCGGCGGCACGCTTTCGCCATCGCCTTCGCGAGAGCGTTAGGGTTAGGAGCGAAGCAATGAGAGAGAGAGAGAGAGGGAGAGAGAGAGATCAGTGAGTGGGCCGAGTTTGCCTAGACCAGGTCTAGGGATTAGTTTTGACCACTTGGGTCATTCTAGTGGGCCGAGATACTTAGGGGTATTTTGGTAATTTCACAAACACATATAAACCTAATTAAATTATAACTCCCACATAAAAGCTCAAAAAAGTAAAATAAAAAATAGTTTTGTGTACATAAAAATGCAAGGAATCCAAAAAGTATTTTTGTTGGATTTTTGCAAACACTTTAATTTTATGAAATTTTGAGTTATTAATTCGAAATTTTAGGATATTTAAAAAATCATAAAATCCCTATTAAATCTAGAAAAATCACAATACTTAATTAAACTCTGAATTTCATATGTAATATCTTATGGATTGCTATAATAATAAAATACCAAAGAAAATATGATAAAACCCAAAAATGAGAGAAATCACTTAAAATTAAAATAGAGTTAATAAAACTCATGCATTGCATATATATTATATTAGAGCATATATTTTGCCAACAAATGTTGTCTTTATTGCGTCGTGAATCTTCAATGGACCGAGGAGGATCTCGAAGCTTTTGAATACTTTTTGCTCTTCGTATAAATTAATAAACAAAGTTGTTGGACCCGTAATGTTTCTGTTGTACCACTCTGAGGGATGTGATATTTGCGGATGGGAACTTCCGTGAGTGTCATATCAATGAATTATACACCACAAGATGTAGTGGTGTACTGGATCACGGCAGTAAACATCTGGGGCCTAGGACTATGTTGATGCCCACATTTTAATAAAGAGAGTGGGGAAGAGACTATCGTCAATGATTTCGAACCACCTGCAATGCAAATAACTCAGCCTAATACTTATTTAAGTAATAAAATAAGACCTGCTACAACAAAAGGAATAATAAGCCAAAACAAAAGAGGAAGAGGAAGGGGCAGACAATGACAAAGACGATCTTGATGAAGTTGTGGAAATGCAACAAGTTGACAAAGAACATGAAGTGCACCATTATGATGATGTCCAGGAAGTGTAGAACAAAGTTGATGAGGAGCAAGTTGTTGGATAACAAGGGATGCTGGAAGAAAATGTATTGTAGAAGTTGCTGGAGGAGGGGAAGAATAAGAAAAAACAAAATAGAAAGCATAAGGGGAAGAAAAAGGAAGGAGGTGAACTAGAATACGAAGAAGTTGCTGGGTTATTGCGGATGTTCTGAAAGATCTTTCTGCTAACAACAGAAAAAAACAAGAAATCCCTGCCTATTTCATCTTTGTATGATTCTCCTAATGAAAATTAAGCTTAAAAGCATGTTTAATTTGGCATTTCGACCATCTTTATCTCAATCAACTTCAATTGTTGTTTATACAGTTCAATCTTGAAGACTAGGAAGAGGAGAAGAAAGAAGCGGGCAGAATAATCTTGTTTTTAGAGTTTTTATTGAGTCTGAACTATTGATGTGAACTATATTTAAATCTATTGTACACAACATGTAACTAATGTATGTGGACAACATTTGTGTTTTTCAGAATTTTTAGGATATTTTAAATTTATTGACAGAAACATAGAAAATGCACCTAGAGTCGGGTTAAATCATCCCACTAAGTCTGGCGAATCAGGTTGCAGGAACAACATGCTCACAGACTATCCCTAGAAAACACAATCTAAACTATGCATGCGCAGAGATCCAATGACTCGGCATAATTAAGTTTAAGAGTCGTGGGTGGCATTCTAGACGACCAGATCTAATGACCACAGCTGGTCGCTGGAGTTATCATCCAACGGCCCAAGTTGGGCGTCAGGGTTACACATCTAGCATTTTATCACAATACCCTAGTTGTCCATCAACGCCTTACGTCACGACGTTTGTAGCACGTTGGTAAGACGGGAGTCAGACAACCCAAGCTTTGAGTCCTTAACAAAACTTCTTATCACGGCCGACCGCAGCGCACATGATGAGGAGGGGAAAGCGGTCAAGCCTATAGAGGAGGCAACCGCGCACTAAACTCGGCCTTGGACTCATAGCAAGAACCGGGGCTCCCCAGTCGTGCTACCGAGCTGAATCCCGTGGTACTCGCTTCCCCTGCGCTTCTGAAAAGCTCACAAGAACGGTCCTCCTCATAAGGGTGATCTCAAAATAAGTCTTCGAGCGAGCCACTGGGACACGCCGCTCCCGCACCACCCGTGGCCTATAGTCTGGAGAGTCTCTCATGAGTACCATAGTGAAGGCTCGCTCCCTTAGGGGACTCAGCTACCGAACCCTTAGTTAACTTTTTCCACTCGTCGGAGAAGGTTAAAGGCCCACCCTCGACAAAAGAGCACCTCCGCTCGTTCGATGTTAAGGGAGGGCTAGGTGATACCTTTGGTCCGGATTCACATATGTAGTATAATAGCTTTTTTCCCTAGAAGACCTAGGTTTAATTGGACCTTGGGAACCAATGCTAAAAGGAAATAAAAAGGACACGTCAAGACTTTGTTTCTTTGTTTTACCTTCATTTACCGGACCAATCTAGTTTACTTTTAATGAGTTGATTCAACAGATGGAGATAGGCTAGGGTGTAAGATCCACCTATAGCTACACATCATATGGGATAAAAGATAATAATAAGCATAGTCATGTGTAGAGTGTTAATAGGGATAATCTCTTGTGGGCAACACATCCTAATATACTAGAGCACCCGTGATGCACCGGGCATATCAATAGTCTTTTAATCCAATCAAGTGCACCACGAAGCACGGGCTACAAACGATTATTAAGTGTACAACACATATTAAAGCATTAAATGGTGATGTTGTTGCGATCCTGAATGGGGTGCTAAGCGAAGACTGTATTACCCTTTCTGTCACTGGGTTTCCTATGAGATCACCGCTAGCCAAGTATCTCACCTCAAGCCTTTATAAATATATGGGCTCTTGGGTACCTACAAGTCCAAAGACCGAGACAAGAGACAAAGAAACAAAAGATACAAATATCTATTTCAAACAATACATAATGCTCCCATAGATTAGATGCACATAATTGCTGCGAGGTTTCTCCCCAGCCCGTAGCCTGTGAGGAAAACTCACTCATAACAATAAGATCAAGGATAGAAAATATTGTACAAAATACTTAGATTGAAATCAAATATTCTTACAATGGTCACCGAATCACAAGGAGATCTAAAGTACAAAGCAATGGCTATGGCTAGTGGAGGGGATGTAAGATGGAAGGGATGAACAATGGCGTGGATCTCTTTTGGTAGTGTTGTGATGCAATCTGAGAATGGCGGCCTTCTGTGCGACGGCTAAGACCTCAAAATATATAGGCGTCTTCACGAAAGTTGTAGGGTTTGACGAGATGGAGCCGCCACCACATGGTACGGGCGGATGCTATGGGCGGGCCCTGCCCATACTAGTGGTCGTTACGGTTGAAGATGCCTGGAAATGGCTCTATAATTACTTGGTCGTGTGGAATTCCTCAAAACCTTCATTATGACTCCTGATTTTGCATTAAAAAGCGTGTTTTCCTGCACAACACAAATCAAAGCAATGGTTTGCATATATTTGCAATTATTAGTCATTAGTGGCATGTTAGAGAGTTTCTTGTCAATTTTTTGACTAAAAACAAAGTTTAAACACGGTGGAAGATGACTATTTTTGGATCCATCAACCTCCCCAAAGCTCAAACCTTGATTGCCCTTGAGCAATAAGAAACAAAAGAACTATAAGGAATTCAACGTTTAAACTTGAAACACTGAGAATATGAATTCACTTACAGTTGGCAGTCGTATGCGTCCAACACTTCATCCATTTGAAAAGTTTATCAAAGTTAGAGAGATGAAAATAATACTATACAAGCTTCGGTAAGTCAAGACAATCAAATTAAAGTTTAATATAAGTATAAATAACTAGAAGTGTAACAATCAATCTAATTCTTCTAGTTAACTCCCAGCTTGCCAATGAACACTAGGATGTTTTAATAGCATAATTGAGTAAGAGAGTTCATGTCCTAAGTAACATAACAATGAAGTGTCTTATTGACACCCACATTAGTAAATCAAGGCTATCAAAACACTTCTAATCCAATCATTTTCTTCCAAGAACATTCATAAAGTAGTAATGAGACCATCCCAAGGACTTGTTATGTGGATCTTCATATATATTTTTCTTCTTCTTTTTCTTCCTCTTTCAAGGATCATTGGTTGTTTCTTTTACAAGTGCTTGCACAACCTTTGAGAGTACCAATACTTTTGCCCATATATTGACACGTATGCCACTCATGTCATCAACTCATAGCCGAAATCTGGGGTTATACCATAGATCGTTCAAAAGCTAGAGGAGTTGTTAGCATCCCAAATGTGTGCATGAGAAACATAGAACTTTTTCTTTCTCTTCTGTTTTTTATGCTAGTACCACAGTTTGATCCACAAGGTTAGCTTTGGCATGCATCACAATTACCACTAGACTTCATTTCAATCAAAACGACTGCTTTCAAGGGTTTTGTCAAGACTATGAAAACATCTATGGGGTTAAGGATCTTCAAGGGTATACTCTCAAGACAATCATTCATCAAACAAGTCATAAATTTCAGACTTTTTCTTACTGTACTTGTTTGGCAATATTATTTCCAAGGCAAGACTAGGTTAGCTAAAAGAACTAGAGCAAAATCTTCCACAACTAATCATCATACCAATAAAAAGCTTTACTCTAACTATATTAAATTTCTCCCACTGGCATAGCATCTAAACAAATCAACCAACTAAGGTAAACAACTCAAACTTCAAAAGTGGGAGACATAGAACATACCTCTCATAAGTGACCTTGTAGTTCTCTTCCTTATAGGGATGTGTTCCTTCAAAACTCAAGCACGATTATTCCCATATTAATAATAAAACAAAGAGGCAAAGTGCGAATCCACGTTCATGAAAAAAGGAAAAACAGAAAAATCTTTTTGTATTTTTGAGGATAGGGATTAAAGAATAGAAAAGAACTTGCGACCAAGCAAGGAACTAAGAAAAGAAAAACTAACCAAAAACAAAAGCAAACTAAAAACGAAAGCAAATAGAAAAATAAGCAAATGAAAAATCAAAGGAAAAAAGCAAAGTGTTGGAACATACCAACATGAGTGTTTCAAAGCTCTCAAGGAGAGGGAGTACAACCTCATTATTACACAAATAAAATTTTCGGGGAACACATCCCTAAGCTCAGGATTTTGCAAGCCCTTTTGTTGCTCATTGTGGTGGCGGTGGATAGTTTCCCATGTTCCATTGGCTCCTCCAATCATGGAACTGGGTGGCGAGGTTGGCATAAGCATCTCGAAGGTTGATGGAGAGGTTGTTCTTGTTTTGAATATTTCCTTCGAGCGCATATATATCTTCATAGGTGGTGTAGTAGTTTGTGGCTGCACATCTTGTTCGGGTCCTTCTTGTTCTACTTCATCTTCTCCTCCTTCCATGGGTATTTCTTGATGGGGTAGACCTGCCTCAACATGTGCGTCAAAACGCAAACATCCATCCTCGATAGAGAATAAACCATTAGGCAAAGGAGTTGGGATCAAGTGATCTGCTCCAGGTATATCAAGGAAGTATTTACCATCAGTTCTAGAAATGATACCACGTGCTCTTAGAGTAGAAAAACCGAGACGGTGACTTCATGTTAATGGTTGGATGTTATCTAGGTTGATATGAAGTGCGCATGCAAGAACGGTTACAACTCCTCCTCCGCATATGGGTCCTTGAGACTGCAGAGCTTGATGCTTAAGGTTAAACACAAGAAGGGTGCCCAAATTTGGCATTATGTTACAATTAGTAATAGAAGATTTTGCAAAAACCATTATGTCCTCCTCATTGACTCTAGTAAACTCAACACGAGCCTACAAGGTGTTAGCAATAACATGAAACAAATAGAGAATAACATGATGATCAATTTGGTTCCCCTTGGGTATGTTTCCACGAATTCTCATTAAATTAAAGTAATCCCAAGGTGTAGGATTTAAAACAAAAGTGGTGCAGCGTATATAAGTGGTGTTGTTGGCAAACCCAAAACATTGAGCCCATTGGTCGAGCATCAAGAAGTACTCATAGTTCATAAGATGGAAGTTGATGCAATCAACTCCAGGCATTTGCTCCTCGGAACAATGGTGAGAGCACACCGTATGCGTCAAGGTGCTGAGGAAATCAAGTATCAAGCGGCGGTACGTGGTGACATCCTAGAAGACAAAGTCATACAAACCAACATTGTTGCAAAGTAAATCAAAATTAGCATGAATGCAAAGTTGGTTCAGGATATAGGGACACGCCCACTTGGTGGATTTGATTTCTTGGAGCTTGAGACGGTCAAAAAACGGTTCAGCTGAAACTCCTCGATGAACTCGATACCAAGTCACTCGGGGGTCAAGGTATCAACGGGTGGTGTGGCCGGTTCTGCAACCATCGCACATGTACGGCTCCTCGTGTTCATCTAAAACAAAATAAATTGCTAATTAAAAATGGTCCAATAGAAACATAGCATAAACGATCCTCTACACTTGTTACAAAAGAAACTCCTTTAAAAACAATACTAAACATGCTCAATATCAATATTAGCTCAAGGAAAAGACCTAAGTATAGATTGACAATGATAAAAGATTGAGTAAAGCTTTGTTATAAATAAGTTGGGGATCAGAGGAGAATCATACCTTAGATCGATTGGGTGTGAGGAATCAAAGAAAGATTAGGTAAATTTTTGAAGATCCAATGGAGGTGGTTTAGAATTTGTAGGAAAAAGAAAGAAAAAAGTTTATGTTTGGGGATTTTTAGGTTACCTCCTTGTGTATATTATGGCGGCCACATAGGTGGTATGGGCGGGCGGTACAACCGGAGCGCGCCCATATCGGTTAACATACCTTGGGGTGACGAATCCCTTCCGGCGATGCACTTAGTACAGACGAATGGTACAAACCTTTTGTTTGAAATCTTATGTTTTGCTCGAGGGTACGATCCGGGCATGTGCTACAGGCGCGTCCACCGTACCAGTGGTCGTTACGACCCCAGAGTCCTACGGAAAAAAATTGAAGTTTCTATTTTCCAATATCTTGATGTGGAACAAGCGCACGGTACGGTCCCTTCCGGCCGTACCACTGGTCGTTATACGGCCAGTGAGCTGAAAAACTCAAAGAATTTGATTAATAGCTTCATGTGTCTTTACACATCTTATCAAAGGACAAAATAACAACAAATAGACTTCATAAAAATCAGTAATACTTCTTAGGACATGTGTTAGTAAAAATAAAATATCCAGGGGTACCTTATTTCTTATCCTCTCTCTAAAGGTGTTCTTGAAAACTCATTATTAAAAACAAAAATGAAAAAAAAAACAAAAACAAAAACAAACAAAACTAACACAAGAGTAAACACTTTTATTTCACATGGGTTGCCTCCCATGAAGCGCTTCTAGTTAAGGTCAATTAGCTTGACCTAGATGGTGATTCTTTAGGTTTAATGAGTGTAACACCCACTCCAAAGTAATTGGCTTTCAAAGTAATTATACCATCCTCATCATTGGGGTTGGCCTTCTTCTTCCTAGGGAAGTGGACTATAAAATGATCTCTAGATGGTATTCCTATTCTCACATTCCCTTCATGTAAATTGATTAATGCTTTAATAGTTCTTAGGAAGGTCCTACCTAGAATTATAGGTGCTATGGGATCTTCAGGCATGTCCACAATAACAAGATCAACAAGAGCGGGACTACCTTTAATTTCAACAACTATATTTTCTTTTATCCCAATAGCTTGTTTATAAGTTGAATCCACTAGACAGAGTCTTAATTTAGTAGTTGCAAATGCCCCCAAGTTTAACTTGTAAAATAGGCTTTTGGAAATTGTTGAGACACTTGCACCAAGATCACAAAGTGCAGATATCTTGTTAACTCCAACCTTAATTTTAATAGTGGGCTCAAATATATCATCTAGCATCATTACCTTGTTCTATACCGGGATTCTTCACGGTGATCATATTTAGTAGATCTTCCATGGTATATTCAGGTGTTAGCGTTTTGCTACAATCCATATCTTCATTTGTTACCACCCTCATCATCTTGAGGTCTTCTACTGGATTTGGCTCAGGATTCCCCGCAAACATTGCTAGTATGACAGCTTGGCTCTCGAATACCTTGTCCAACTGATCCTCCACGGTATTTGTTCTTTCCTATAGAGCCTGTACATCATTTCTAATTGCAACGGCTTGGTTAGATAATTTTCCTATACTACTTTCATGGTTATCCGTGATTTTAATAAGCATATTATTTTTCTTGGTTTGAGATTGCATAAAAGTTCTAACAGTTTGCTCAAACAAGAGATTGCCATGATTTTCTCCATTATGATTATCATGATTATTATAAGGAGCTCCTGCAGGATTAGAATAATGTTTTTGAACATTAGAAGCATAATTTTGGTTCTTCCATGCAGGATTATAAGGAGTGCGAGCTATAAAATTGACATCATTAACTTCGGTAGCGATAACATTAACTTAAGTATCTTCCTTACCCTTTACTGTGTTGAGTAAGTCGTATACATTAGATGTAAGCTCTTCATTGTTTACATTGGTGATTGAACTCACTCTTTTCGAGGTTCTTTCCACATGCCATTGGGCATGGTTGTTTTACATATCATCAAATAATTTTTTTGGAACACTCATTTTCTTTCCCATGGTTGTTCCTCATGCTACAGTATCTAGCATATACTTAGACATTGGGTTAAGGCCATTATAAAATAAATGTAATATAAGCCATTCTTCCATCCCATGACTAGCACAGTTCATTATGGCTTCTTTCATCCTTTCCCATGCAAGCGCTAGTGGCTCGTGATCTTCTTTCCTAAATCTTGTAATGTTGGATCTTAGTTGCATAGTCTTAGATAGGGAAAAAATTAGTCATAAACATATTAGTGCATTCCTCCCAAGATTTAATAGTTCCCTTAGGTAGATCTAGCAACTAGTCCTTACCCTTTCCTCTAATAGAGAAATCAAACAATCTTAATTTAACAGAATCACTAATTCAAACAATACACAATGCTCCCATAGATTAGATGCACATAATCGCTGCGAGGTTTCTCCCCAGCCCGCAGCCCGTGAGGACTACTCACTCATAACAATAAGATCAAGGATAGAAAACATTGTGCAAAATACTTAGACTGAAATCAAATATTCTTACAATGGTCGCCGAATCACAAGGATATCTAAAGTACAAAGCAATGGTCATGGCTAATGGAGGGGATGGAAGATGGAAGGGATGAACAATGGCGTGGATCTCCTTTGGTGGTGTTGTGATGTAATCTGAGAATGGTGGCCTTCTGTGCAGTGGCTCAGACCTCAAAATATATAGGCATCTTCATGAAAGTTGTAGGGTTTGATGAGACGGAGCCGCCGCCACATGGTACGGGCAGATGGTACGTGCGGGACCTTCCCGTATCAGTGGTTGTTACGGCTGCAGTCGCCTAAAATTGACTCCGCAATTACTTGGTCATGTGGACTTCCTCAAAAACCTTCATCATGACTATAGATTTCTTATCAAAAAGTGTGATTTCCCGCATAACACAATTCAAAGCAATGGTTTGCATATATTTGCAATTATTAGTCATTAGTGGTAAGGATTGAGAGTTTCTTATCAATTTCTTGACTAAAAACAATGTTTGAACGCGGTGGAAGATGGCTATTTTTGCAGCCACCACTAGGCATCACCAAAAAGGTCATGGGAGTTTCCCACTCCCTGCCTTGCGAAGTAGAGAGGGTGTAGGGATACGACCCATGCATAGAAGGCACGCTCCCTAGCAAAAGTGTGCCCTCCTCGAGACTGACACAAGTCACCCCGGAGAGCATGGCACATCAGCTTCCTGAACAGGGGTACCGTGCCGGGGGAACCCATATCAATGCAGCCACTTCCCACTCAGGGGCTCCAGAGAACTAGGGCATCGTGTGCCGGGCTGACCAGAAGACACGTGCATGACAGAACTCGTCCCGCCTACTTGTGCTTCGCGTGGCAATCTCGACCGCTGTGCAGGTTTCCTATCTAGGATTGCTAGTGGTTGGTCTCACGTGGTGGATAACACCGGTCATGAGCAGATTAATTGGGGGTTGTACCCATCGTAATTAAAAGCCTTGCGCATCATCTAGGTCCCATATCGCAAGCAGTGTATCTAGAGGTAATCCCCTAGGATGACTAAGGATTAGTGGTTCTGTCATGCACTCATCTTGGTTATTGTTCATCCGGGCTGCCTCATTAATGGAGAGTCATGTTTCGATTGGTCACGTGTCCTTCTTGGTTTATCTCTCCCGGATAGACCCCCGTGGACAAGCATGCGTTAAGAATGCTGAAGCTCTCATCACCTGCATTTCTTTGGATGGCCCGATGGTGTCCTAGATCGGTACCTTCCCCTCCCAACTGTTGGATAGAGGCCACGAGCAGGCTTCAGGTTCGGGGCGGCAACCGCCATCTACCTTTCTCTGGTTGCCCGAAAGATGACCAGGACTAACACCTCTATGCGGAGCGGTTGGAGAGAGGCGACGGTTGGCCCCAAAGAAAATAAGCATGTCCCGAGCATTTCTTAGCCCTTAATAGTTACATGGGGGTTAATCTGGATTAGCACCTCCCCCGGCTGGAGAGAGGCAGTGGTCAGGCTTCTGGCAAGAAACAACATCTTTGACTGTAGCCTACTCGTAGGCACCTCCCTGCTACGCAGATGGACATAGGAGACTATCGGTCTAGAGCAAGGTGTTACGGTCACAACCTACCTTTTCCGTGGTCGCTAGAGGGCTAGAAAAAATTGGCACCTCCCCGCTATACAGCCGAGAGGGAGGCAACAATCCAACACAGAGTATGAAAGAGAGTCTCAACCTGTACCTACCTTTCCCCTAGAAGCCCAGGGGCTATCCAGGGCCAACACCTCCCTACTAAGCAGCTAGAGAGAGGCAATGGTCAGACTCATAGCCAAAGGGGAAATTGTCACTATCTACCTTTCCACGGACACAGAAAGGTGGGCAACCCGCCGCGGGCGCGAGAGAGGCAACGACTGAACCCCGGATGAAGAAAGAAACGCATAATCATTGCCTGCTTTTCTGGCTAACCTAGGGTTACAAATTACTAGTATCTCCTCGTCTTGCGACTGGAGAGAGGCAATGATCATGTCAGGATCAATACAAAGGGGATGCAATCGACACATATTTTTCCATGGACACCTTAGGTTCGCCTGGGTTTGGCACCTCCCCATGCAGCGGCTGGAGAAATGTGGTGACTAAAGGATGGAAAATAAAATACGAGGTCTTCAACCGGAATGAGTCATTACATCGTGACCCTAGAATCACAAACTCACCAAAGTCAAGATGGTCATTGATACGTTGTAAACGTATCTATAATTTTTGATGTTCCATGCTTGTTTTATATTTACTTTCTTATGTTTTGTCCACACTTTGGTGTATTTTTACGCATTTTCTAGAACTAACCTATTAACAAGATGCCACAGTGCTAGTTGCCTGTTTTCTGCTGTTTTCGGTTTCAGAAAAGCTAGTAAGGAAAAATTCTCAGAATTGGACCGGACAAAATCCCAAGTCAATATTTTACCGAAAGCAATACGGAGTCTTGAGGGGACACGAAGAGGGGAACCAGGGCGGCCACACCCTAGGGTGGCGCGGCCAGCCCTAGCCGCGCCGCCACCTGGTGTGGGCCCCTGGTACTCCACCGACCTTGCCCCTTCGCCTATATAATCCTCTTGGGACGAAAGCCCTAAGTACCCGATCAAAAATTCCATGAAAGAGTCTGTAGCTGCCGCCACCTCCATCCCTAGATTGGGAGGGATCTGAAGCTCTTCCCGGCACCCTGCCAGAGGGGAGAATTCACCCTGGAGACCTTCTTCATCACCATGACTGCCTCCGGTGTGATGCGTGAGTAGTTCATCCCTGGACTACGGGTCCATGTAGTAGCTAGATCGTTGGTTCTTCTCCTTTGTGCTACCATGTTTAGATCTTGGGAGATCCGTTCATGATCAAGATCATCTATTTGTAATCTTACATGTTGTGTTCGCGGGGATCCGATGGATATTGAGATGCTATTTCAGATTGATTATTGATTCTATCATGTCTATGTTATTTGTGATCTTGCATGCTTTCCGTTGTTAGTAGCTATCTTGGCCGAGTAGATGCTAGCAACTCCAAGAGGGAGTATTTATGCTCGATAGTGGGTTCATGCCTCTAGAAATATGGGGAAGTGACAAAAATTTCTAAGGTACTAGATGTGCTGTTGCTACTAGGGAGAAAACAACAATCCTTTGTTCATAGAACAATCATATTGTTTACTTTACATACTTTGCTTAATGCAATTATCTATTGCTTGCAACTTAATACTGGAGGGGGTTTGGATGATAACCTAAAGGTGGATTATTAGTCATAGATGCAGTTGGATTACGGTCTATCTATAATGTTGTAATGCCCAATCAAATCTCGTAGGAGTCAAGATGACTAGTATATGCATGTATGCTTTCTCGGTGTCTGTCAATTGCCCCGCTGTTTACTGTTTTTTGCTTACTTTCTGCAAGCAATTACTATCTTCCACACAATACGTTTAATCCTTTGCTTTCAGCAAAACCGGTGAGATTGACAACCTCACTGTAAGTTGGGGGCAAAGTTCTGTGGTTGTGTTGTGCAGGATTCCAAGTTGGAAACAACACCTTGAAGGTGTTTCCTTGCTCCTACTGGTTCTATAACCTTGGTTTCATAATTGAGGGAAAACTTGCTGTTGTGCTCATCATACCTTTGTAACATCCCAAAACTTAATCCAAGGTTATTAAGATCCAAATCATCAAATTTAGAGTTAACAAAAAAATTCCATTTAAAAATGATTAAGCATTCATATGTGTGTGCATTTTAAAATAGGAGTTGTTTGAAATGCCATGTTTAAGTGATCCATTGATTGAAAAATGATTCTAAGGTGAATTAAACATCATCTAGATCATTCCCAAACAAATCCCAAAGAAAAACAAATCAAAAATAATAAAATAAGCAAATGGTCACTTTTGCCATTTTAATCACCATGCCTACTTTGGCTATTCCTAGAAATCAAATCTTAATAGAAACAAATGTGGATCTTTGCACCCCTTGCTAGTACAAGTAGTGATGTACCAAGGCCCACTTTGTTTCATCCCAAAAACTTACAGACTCTAATTTTAAATGACAATTGAAAATTGAATGTAGTTCATATGTCAAGATCACACTTATTCAAAAACCACTCAAATGAACACCATTTTCAAATCCCAAGCAACCAGAGATGCTCAAGCATGTAATCACCAACTCCACCAAAATTCAGCCCAAAATGCAAATATTTGGTTCATGCGGCCATTGTGTCGAACACCTTGTTAGCAGAATCAAATTAGCCTCACTATTACTGTTTTTGAGCAAACCTTGTCGAGACAAAATGTCTCGCCCAAGCTACCCCAACCGTAGCAGAGGCAATGTGAAGTCTGGAGGAAACAACAACAACACCGGCAACACCAACAATTTCAACTGTGCCCCTCCCAAGAGCAACAACAACAACACTGCACCCAGAACTAGAAGCAATGATGTGCCCGTGGCAGCAAAAGACAAGTCTCAGATAACTTGTTTCGAGTGTGGAGTGAAGGGTCACTATTCTAATGAGTGCCCCAAGAAGGTTGCCGCCACTGCCAATGTGAATTCCCTAGCTCAACAACAGCGTCGTGTTCAACTGGGAAGAAGATTTGCCCCAGGGAGTCCTCACAACCGCAACGGCCGTCTCTTCCACATGAACGCCGAAGAAGCCCAAGAAGCGCCAGATGTAGTGCTAGGTATGTTTTCTATCAACTCCATTTTAGCAAGAGTGTTGTTTGATTCTGGAGCATCGCACTCATTTGTCACCAAAGAATTTGCATGCACTAGTAAGATTCACCCAACCAACTTGAAGCATGTGATGATAGTTCAAATTCCTGGTTCAACTACAAAAGCTAGAAAAATTTGCAAAGCTGTGCCTATCAGAATACATGGGATAGATTTATTTGCCAATCTAATAGTACTTGGAACCAAAGGATTGGAAGTAGTACTAGGAATGGATTGGATGTCAAGGCATAAAGGACTAATAGACCGTGCTAAGAAAGCCATCAATTCAAGTGCAACAAAAGTCTAGCCCTACCCCCCCATTGACCAAGTCCAAGTAGTCTGTGAATACCCCGACGTATTCCTAGATGAATTGCCTGGTATGCCCCCCGATAGGGATATTGAGTTCATTATTGAATTAATCCCCGAAACAGGACCCATAGCCTAGAGACCCTATAGCATGAACCCCTCAGAGTTAGTGGAACTGAAAAAGCAGTTGGATGCCATGTTAGGAACAGGCTTGATTCAACCAAGCGCATCAACGTGGAGATCAGCAGTGTTATTCGTCGACAAGAAAGATGGAGGCAACCGTGTGTCACCAATTACAGAAAGCTGAATGATGTCACAATCAAGAACAAGTATCCTTTGCCCAAGATAGAAGATCTATTTGATCAGTTGACCGGTGCCTAGGTATTATAAAAGATTGATCTTTGGACTGGTTATCACCGACTTAAGATTTGTGCAACGGATATTCCGAAGACCGCCTTTACTACTCGCTATGGTTTATACGAGTATACAGTTATGTCTTTTGGATTAACCAATGCCCCTTCTTATTTCATGAATCTCATGAATAAGATCTTTATGAATTTCTTGGATAAGTTTGTCGTTGTGTTTATCGATGATATCCTTATCTACTCCAAGTCAGAAGAAGAGGATGAGCAACATCTGAGAATCATCCTCGAAACCCTTAGAGAGCATCGGCTATATGCCAAGTTCAGCAAGTGTGAGTTTTGGCTGAAAGAAGTAGGATTCCTAGGACATATTGTGTGTATCGGAGGAGTCTCTGTTGATCCCGCCAAAATAAAAGATGTCGAAGAACGGGAAGCCCCAACCAGTCAAACCCAAGTCCGTGCATTTCTCAGATTAGCGGGATATTACCGGAAGTTCGTAGAAGGATTCTTGAGCATCGCCAGACCCGTGACCCAATTGCTGAAGAAGGACAAGAAGTTTGAATGGACCAACAAATGTGAAGCCAGTTTCCAAGAGCTGAAGAAGAGATTGATATCAGCCCCAATATTGATCATGCCAGATATCAAGAAGTCGTTTGATGTGTATTGTGGTGCATCCAAGATTGGTCTCGGATGTGTATTGATGCAAGAAGGCAAAGTCATCGCTTATCTATCTCGACAACTGAAGCAGCATGAGCAGAACTATCCGACCCATGATCCAGAGTTAGCAGCCGTAGTTTTGGCATTATAGACATGGCGTCACTATCTGATGGGTAATCGTTGTGAGGTTTACTCAGATCACAAAAGCTTGAAGTATATTTTCACTCAAAAGGAGCTGAATATGAGGCAAAGAAGATGGATAGAGTTAATCAAGTATTATGACCTTGACATTCACTATCACCCCGGCAAAGCCAATGTGGTAGCAGATGCTCTTAGCAGATTGCCGTGTAGGCTAAACATCATGATCAAAGAGAAGCAACCAAGTTTGTATGAGGAGTTGGAGCAGTTCAGAACTGATCTAGTTAGCAAAGGATTCTTAGCTAGCATTGAACTTCAAACCACTTTGATTAGCCAAATCAAGGAAGCCCAGAATGGAAATGAAAGTATCGACGGAATCAAACATCGTACTGGTACAGGAAAGGTACCTAGATTTACTGAAGACGAAGAAGGAGTTCTGTGGTACAAAGGACGTATCTGTGTGCCAGCAGATTCGGAGATGAAGCAAGTTATCATGTAGGAAGCTCATGATACTCTTTATTCTATCCACCCCGGAGGAACGAAGATGTATCAAGATTTGAAAGAGCAATTTTGGTGGCACAAGATGAAGAGAGAAATCGGAAGCTACATCGCCAAGTGTGACATCTGCCAAAGAGTCAAAATAGAGCATCAGAGGCCCGCAGGACTGTTGCAACCTTTGTAGATTCCGGAATGGAAATGGGATTCCGTCGAAATGGACTTTATCAATGGTTTGCCTACTTCTAGTAGGGGAAATGACTCAATCTGGGTCATTGTTGATAGATTGTCCAAGGTATCCCACTTTATACCGGTCAAGACAACCTACCAGAGTTCGAAGCTAGCAAAGCTGTATATTGCTAGAATTGTTAGTCTGCATGGAACCCCCAAGACCATAGTATCAGATCGAGGAACCCAATTTACCTCGAGATTTTGGCAGAAAGTCCAGGAAGGATTACGAACCAAGTTGAACTTCAGCACCGCTTATCACTCGCAAACTGATGGACAGACTGAGAGAGTCAACCAAATCCTAGAGGATATGTTGAGAGCTTGTGTGTTAGAATATGGATCAAAATGGGAAGACTGTCTGCCTTTCGCAGAATTCTCATATAACAACAGTTATCAAGCTAATTTGCAAATGACACCATTTGAGTTCCTATACGGAAGAAAGTGTCGTACCCCTTTGAATTGGTCGCAAGTAGGAGAGAGTCAGATCTTTGGCCCTACCTATTCTCCGAGAAGCCGAAGAGAAGGTTCACAAAGTCCGTGAGCACCTCAAGACCGCCCAATCCAAACAGAAGAGTTATGCTGACAAGAGAAGGAGAGACCTGACTTTCAATGTCGGAGATTTTGTATATCTCAAGGTTTTGCCATTGAAGGGAACGCAACGCTTTAGTCTGAAAGGAATGTTAGCCCCCAGATATAATGGGCCCTTCAAGATTCTGAACCGTCGAGGAGAAGTATCATAGCAACTGGAAATGCCTGAAGAAATGTCAGCCATCCAGAATGTGTTCCATATCTCGTTACTTCGCAAATGCCTAGAAGTGCCGGAGAAGATCGAAGTTTTCAAGAACATAGATCACCAAGTTGTTGATATAAACAAGGACCTGACATATCGTGAAGTGCCGATCCGTATCTTGGAGGAAGCTTACAGAACCACCAGGACCAGAAGTATCAAATTTCTCAAGATTCAATGGAGCAACCATACTGAAGAAGAAGCCACCTGGGAGCGAGAAGATTTCATTAGGACTGAGTCCCCAGATCTCTTTAGTTCCTAATTTTCTTTCGTAAATGTTGAGACAAGATTTTGTTTAAGGGGGAAGGTTTGTAACATCCCAAAACTTAATCGAAGGTTATTAAGATCCAAATGATCAAATTTAGAGTTAACAAAAAAATTCCATTTAAAAATGATTAAGCATCCATACGTGTGTGCATTTTAAAATAGGAGTTGTTTGAAATGCCATGTTTAAGTGATCCAATGATTGTAAAATGATTCTAAGGTAAATTAAATATCATCTTGATCATTCCCAAACCAATCCCAAAGAAAAAGAAATCAAAATGAATAAAATGAGCAAATGGTCACTTTTGCCATTTTAATCACCATGCCTACTTTGGCTATTCCTAGAACTCAAATCTTAACAGAAACAAATGTGGATCTTTGCACCCCTTGCTAGTAAAACTAGTGATGTACCATGGCCCACTTTGTTTCATCCCAAAAACTTTCAAACTCTAATTTTAAATGACAATTGAAAATTGAATGTAGTTCATATGTCAAGATCACACTTATTCAAAAACCACTCAAATGAACTCCATTTTCAAATCCCAAGCAACCAGAGATGCTCAAGCATGTGATCACCAACTCCACCAAAATTCAGCCCAAAATGCAAATATTTTGTTCATGCGGCCATTGTGTCGAACACCTTGTTAGCAGAATCAAATTAGCCTCACTATTACTGTTTTTGAGCAAACCTTGTCGAGCCAATTGAGTTGCATTGATCATCCTTGTCCCCCCTGAGTCCAACCAGACCCTCCCCGGCCTACCCCTTAGCCACAGCAGCAGTGGAGCGCCGCCACATTTTGGTCACCGCTGGCCGAACATGGGCAAAGCTCCACAGACAGCACCGCGCCGTTCCAGCACCACCAGTAGCTCCGCCTAACCGTACCGCCACCCAATATCCACCCCTCGATCACCCATAGCCCCTGGACCACTCCCTAGTAGCGCCGCCCTTTCCCTCTGTGAGCTCGCCAGAGCGCGATAGCCGCCAGCATGCCACAGACCGCGCCTTGACCGTGGACCGCGCACGCCGCTCCGCCTCGACCCCAGCACCCCGCTAGACATGGCCGTGCGCCGCCGCATGACCCACAATCGCTGAGCGCCGCCGCACGACCCACAGTCGCCGAGCGCCGCGTCGAGCACCGCCTCTGTCTCTCAGAGCGTGCTACGCTCCTGACCATATACCATTGCCCCTAGCCACGCCATTGCGCCATAGCTGACCGCCAGGAGGCAACCCACCATCCGCCTACCCAGCCCATGCCTCTAGCAGCATGTATCAATGTCACTAACGAGCTCGCCGTCGCCCCCTCAGTCCGCTCCTCGAGCCTATATAAGGAGGCCTTACCTAGCCTCAATCTCCACACCATTCGACTCCCCTCTCTTTCCTGAGCATTCCCCTCTCTCACCGGAGCCACTTGAGCCTTAGTTCGCCAGAATTTCCACCGAAGTCGCTGTAGGGGAGGAGGAAGCGCCCAGTCGATTTCGTCCACCCCAAGAGCCGCCGCGACCACGCCTGAGTCCGTCATCGGCCGCACGTTTGATCGCCCCCATCGCCACGCTAGCTGGAGCCCTGGTATGCTCCCATTGCACCCTCACCGAGCCACTAGGGTTCCATCTCGCCGGCGACCAGTTCGTCATCGACGATGAACCACCACCGTCGATATAGGTTCTAATCACACAGTCCACATCGCCCCGTACCGCTTCGCGTTGAGGTGTGCCGCTGACATGTGGACCCCCCTATCAATTATCATCCGTGCCACGAGCGTCAGTGGGCCGGCCCATTTCTATTCCCGCGCTAGCCCACGAATTCAAATTAGGACTTCTCTATTTTAGTTTCAATTCAATTCTGTCCCTTAGTTCAAAAATCAATTCAAGAAGAATTAGAAATCCAAATTGAGTGATTCCAATTTTGTTGGAACGCTTCTGAAAAGATCTATCCACGCCAGTTGGATTTAATTCATTTAGAGTTAGAGATCTCTCCTAGAAAAAATAACAAGACAGAAGCATTTGCACATTCAAACATTTTTCTAAAATCAACCATAATAGCTTTTGAGTTGATTCCAACTCTCAAAAATCACATTTAACCATACCTATCTGAATATGTAATAATATTAAGGTTTGCATGCCGTGACTTTGGACTAGTACCAAAATAATGCTATATAGGCATTTCTAGTCACTTTAAATCATTAAATATTAAACTTAAACTTAGTAAAATGTGATCCAACCTTTAAATCACATTCCCATATGTTAGAATATGTGTTGATGATATGTGTCCACATGATCCCATATTTTAATTGGAGAATATTAAATCTTAGTTAATTTCAATGAGTAGAAATTACTTTTCTCAAATAAAAAGAATGGAGCTAGTTAATTAAACCTTGTGATGATTGTGATGATAATAGATCATCAAATGTGTGCCTTAGAGTGCTAAGTAGACTAGTTAAGTATTGTTTGGTGATTGTGTATCCCGTATGTATTTTTAGACGATAATACTGACCAAGCTTACGAGGAGGAGGAGTTCTACCAAGAGGAGGAGGAAGAAAACTTTAACCACTACACTACCCAAGGCAAGCCTAACACTTCAAGTAAACTGAGCAAGCTATGGTTACCAAGCTAGAATTAAGCTAGATAACCTAAGAAAGATGCATTAGGAATGCTTTTGTTATACTACTTGACTATTACCTACCCCAAGTTTTATTTCCAAGCTTTTACTTCTTTACTTTATTAAAGTCCTTTACTTGTTTTGAAGGTAGCATAAAGAGTATAAAACTTGACCTATCTAGATAACCTTAGATGTCATTCTATGGCATGAGATTGAGATTAGCATCCCACCTTAGTGAACACTCTTAACCTAGTAGCTTAGAGCTAAATCAAAACTTGACTCACTTTAGATGGGAACACTTGGTGAAAATGAATTATGAAAACTTTGGAATGATGAGTCATTCTATTGAGATGTTTTGACATGTGTTGAGAAACACAAATGGTTTATGATGATGAAAATGTTGAGGCATGAGCCTTAGCCCTTTTATAAAACTAATGGTTGGATTCGGATGCGATACCATTCCAATTCTAACGTACAACCACAATACCTGAATTGGGTAAGGCTTAGCCGGAAGTTTATATGCATTAGTATTAGTTCCCTTGTAGGAGAGGTTTGAGATGAGGCTACCTCTCAATGTTGTCCACCTATGCAGTGCCCAAGATGACAGATGGTCATGGTTGGGAGGCCATGCTCATAGGAGAGGTGCTTATACTAAGGTGTGTAAAGGAAATGTTATGTTTGATTATCTGCATACTAAGTATGATGATTCAGGGTTATCCCTGACAGATGTATCGAATCTTGTGGTGAAAGTGTACCACCTCTGCAGAGTGTCAAACTATTCGAATAGGTGCATCCGTGGTTATGGACAGTTGGAGTGGCCATACTGTTCCGTTGTCAGATATTTTCAAAATGACTTATGAAATGAATGATGAATCTTGACTTGACCACAACAGAGTTGTGACTTTGATGATTAAGTTCCCACTAAGGTGTTTTCAAACTTCTTTTATCTTTCTTTGTTTCAGAACTCAGCTTAGGTTTCAAACTTAACTTTATAAGTAAACTTAGAGTTTAGTATTTCCTACTAGAACTATACTACTTGATTAGTGATAGTTTGTGAGTACTTAAAGAGTACTCATGGATTTTGTCCCTGGCTATTCCTATCGCCAGACTATGAAGGAGACTACCAAGATGAAGGGTAGCAGGACGGCTATGATAACTAGGACTATCTCACATCGTCTGCATTGCCTGTGACTCTGAAGATGGACCCCACCGCTACGCTTATTATTTTTATTCCGCTGCTTGTTGTATGAAGACTGGATCATGAGATCCTTTATTTGTGTAAGACCTTATTATGGTTTGTAATGGATGATGTACTGTGATATCCAATCTGTTATGTCTCGCAAAAATGGTAATCCTGGGATTGCGATGTATGACATAACAGGCATCTGGGATTAAAAATCCAGGTGTTGACAAGTTGGTATCAGAGCCATCCTAACCATAGGAGACCCTAGTTAGAAGGGACATCCGAACAAAAACTTAATTTCAAAACCAAAGTGAGTACTTATGAAAACTACTTCCTCTCTTACCCTTGGGAAATCATTCTTTCTCTCAAAAAAATTCATGTTCCTCCAAATTCTTAAATTACTACAAAAAAATTTACACACTTGATCACTTCACTAACTTCCTCATCCTTAATTCTTATAGATGGAGACTCGGTTCAGCAAGTTCTACCAGTTGGGCAACGGAGACCAACTGATCTTCGAGAGGGATCTAGATTCACTGTCTAAGCTCTTGGGACGCCCACATCCGGAGTTTCTTGGAGCTCAACTTCATGGACCCGCAGGAGGAGATTTTCAATGGCTAGTCACCGCTGATCTTCGAGGAAGTAGAGAAGAACCAATGTCCAAGAGAATCCAGTTCTCCATACGAGAGAACAACTGGCTAGATGGATTAGCTAGGGCAATGCATGAAGCTCTCGCACGTCTATGTGCCCTCAGTTTCAACCAAATCCAAGGAACCCTCTTTGCTCACTATGCAAGACGTGACTTCATGGGAATGCCAATGGAGATGCCAAGTCACCCGGAGTTGAAGCATCAAGTGGAGAACCTCGACTTCCTGCTATACGTTTGCCAGAAGGAATTGGACAATGCTAGGGATTTTTCCAACCACAATCGTCCTATTGCCGCCCAGAAGGCCCAGACTTTCTCACTGCTTGTCAAGGACCGTCAGTCTCTTCGCCTCCAGTGCGAAAGGAAGGATCGCACCATCGCCCATCTTCGCAAGGAGGTGGACGACCTTTAGAAGACCATCAAGGAGCAAGAAGCCCAGCTTGCAGCAAAGGAAGAAGAAGAGGAAGGTTAAAATATCCAAGGAGATATGGACTCCTACCTCAGCAACGATGATGACTTTCTGGAGGAAGACGCCGTGGACTTCTACACCGATGATGATGACTCCGACTTCATTTATGATGAGTAGATGCACTAGAGCACTGTCGTAGCATGAGATGTATTAGTCCCATTGTATCGTAGCTTACAGAATGGTTCTTTAAACCATCTGTTTTCTTTTGATGTTGTGGTGTGTGTGTGTGTTTGTATCGTGTGCCTTGCTTGAATGAATGAAAGGAAGTTAGTTGAAAAAGCTAAGTCAAACTCAAAGTTTTAGCTTAAAAACCAAAACCATGAACCTTAGAACTTTCCCTCTTACCCCTTTATCTACCTCAATCTGAAGATGACTCGTGGAAACCCTGGAGGGAGCAACTCATCACAGGACCCAATGCTGCAGATTATGCAAATGATGGTTGCAGACTGTGAAGCAAGCAGGGCAGAACGCTAGGCCAAATTAGCAACACTGTAGCAGATCGCCTAGATGGCCCAAAACAACAAAGGGCATGGAAATCAGGATCATCATGGATCCAAACTCAAAAACTTTCAGAATACCAATCCCCCAATCTTTAGTACTTCAGAGAACCCATTGGATGCTGACGACTGGTTGCAGACAATGGAGAATAACTTAGAAGTAGAAGGAGTGGATGCCAATGAGAAAGTTCTTTTTGCCACCCACTATTTGGCAGGAGATGCAAGAGCATGGTGGAACAGTATCCCCACAATGAACCATGGTCAAGTGATGACATGGGAAGCCTTCAAAATCAAGTTTAGCCACACCCATGTGTCGCGGGGTCTAGTCACCCGAATGAGGGATGAATTCAGAGAGTTGAAGCAAGGAAGAATGACTGTGGTGGAGTACCGTGAAAGATTCCTGTCCCTTGCAAGGTATGCAACTGATGAGATTGACACAGAGGCCAAGAAGAAGGAGAGATTCCTGAACGGACTGCATGATGAGATGCAGACTGTCCTCGTCAACATCCGTTTCAAGGATCTCGAAGAGCTAGTCGACTCTGCCATTCAGATGGAAGGGGAGATTAACTAGGCAAACGACAAGCGCAAACGTCGTATGATGCACCAAGCTAGATCCAACAGTCACCAGAAGTACCATCCCAAACCCTCACCAGGATATGCACCAAGGAATAACCGACCCCCAATGTCTCGCCCAAGCTACCCCAACCGTAGCGGAGGCAATGTGAAGTCCAGAGGAAACAACAACAACACCGGCAACACCATCAATTTCAACCGTTCCCCTACCAAGAGCAACAACAACAACAACAACACTGCACCTAGAACTGGAAGCAATGTTGTGCCCGTGGCAGCAAAAGACAAGTCTCAAATAACTTGTTTCGAGTGTGGAGTGAAGGGTCACTATTCTAATGAGTGCCCCAAGAAGGTTGCCGCCACTGCCAATGTGAATGCCCTAGCTCAAAAACAGCGTCGTGTTCAACCGGGAAGAAGATTTACCCCAGGGAGTCCTCACAACCGCAACGGCCGTCTCTTCCACATGAACGCCGAAGAAGCCCAAGAAGCGCCAGATGTAGTGCTGGGTATGTTTTCTGTCAAATACATTTTAGCAAGAGTGTTGTTTTATTCTGGAGCATCGCACTCATTTGTCGCCGAAGACTTTGCATGCACTAGTAAGATTCACCTAACCAACTTGAAGCATGTCATGATAGTTCAAATTCCTGGTTCAACTACATGGGATAGATTTCTTTGCCAATCTAATAGTACTTGGAAAAAAGGATTGGAGGTAGTACTAGGAATGGATTGCATGTCAAGGCATAAAGGACTGATAGACCGTGCTAAGAAAGCCATCACCATGACCAGTAGCTTTGGAGTAACAGTAGAGCATATATCGGAGACCTTACCCCGTCAATTCAGGTGCAACAAAAGTCTAGCCCTAACCCCCCCCATTGACCAAGTCCAAGTAGTATGTGAATACCCCGACGTATTCCCAGATGAATTGCCCGGTATGCCCCCGGATAGGGATATTGAGTTCATTATTGAATTAATCCCCGGAACCGGACCCATAGCCTAGAGACCCTATAGCATGAACCCCTCAGAGTTAGTGGAACTGAAAAAGCAGTTGGATGCCATGTTAGCAACAAGCTTGATTGAACCAAGCGCATCACCGTGGAGATCACCAGTGTTATTCGTCGACAAGAAAGATGGAGGCAACCGTGTGTGCACCAATTACAGAAAGCTGAATGATGTCACAATCAAGAACAAGTACCCTTCGCCAAAGATAGAAGATCTATTTGATCAGTTGACCGGTGCCTAGGTATTCTCAAAGATTGATCTTAGGACTGGTTATCACCAACTTAAGATTTGTGCAACGGATATTCCGAAGACCGCCTTTACTACTCGCTATGGTTTATACGAGTATACGGTTATGTCTTTTGGATTAACCAATGCCCTTGCTTATTTCATGAATCTCATGAATAAGATCTTTATGAATTTCCTTGATAAGTTTGTCGTTGTGTTTATCGATGATATCGTTATCTACTCCAAGTCAGAAGAAGAGCATGAGCAACATCTGAGAATCATTCTCGAAACCCTTAGAGAGCATCGGCTGTATGCCAAGTTCAGCAAGTGTGAGTTTTGGCTGAAAGAAGTAGGATTCCTAGGACATATTGTGTGTATCGGAGGAGTCTCTGTTGATCCCGCCAAAATAAAAGATGTCGAAGAATGGGAAGCCCCAACCACTCAAACCCAAGTCCGTGCATTTCTCGGATTAGTGGGATATTACCACAAGTTCATAGAAGGATTATCGAGCATCGCCAGACCCGTAACCCAATTGCTGAAGAAGGACAAGAAGTTTGAATGGACCAAAAAATGTGAAGCCAATTTCCAAGAGCTGAAGAAGAGATTGATATCAGCCCCAATATTGATCATGCCAGATATCAAGAAGTCGTTTGATGTGTATTGTGATGCATCCAAGATTGGTCTCGGATGTGTATTGATGCAAGAAGGAAAAGTCATCGCTTATCTATCTCGACAACTGAAGCAGCATGAGCAGAACTATCCGACCCATGATCCAGAGTTAGCAGCCGTAGTTTTGGCATTATAGACATGGCGTCACTATCTGATGGGTAATCGTTGTGAGGTTTACTCAGATCACAAAAGCTTGAAGTATATTTTCACTCAAAAGGAGCTGAATATGAGGCAAAGAAGATGGATAGAGTTAATCAAGGATTATGACCTTGACATTCACTATCACCCCGGCAAAGCCAATGTGGTAGCGGATGCTCTTAGCAGATTGCCGTGTAGGCTAAACATCATGATCAAAGAGAAGCAACCAAGTTTGTATGAGGAGTTGGAGCAGTTCAGAACTGAGCTAGTTAGCAAACGATTCTTAGCTAGCATTGAACTTCAACCCACTTTGATTAGCCAAATCAAGGAAGCCCAGAAGGGAAATGAAAGTATCGACGGAATCAAACGTCGTATTGGTACAGGAAAGGTACCTAGATTTACCGAAGACGAAGAAGGAGTTCTGTGGTACAAAGGACGTATCTGTGTGCTAGCAGATTCGGAGACAAAGCAAGTTATCATGCAGGAAGCTCATTATACTCTTTATTCTATCGACCTCGGAGGAATGAAGATGTATCAAGATTTGAAAGAGCAATTTTGGTGGCACAAGATGAAGAGAGAAATCGGAAGCTACATCGCCAAGTGTGACATCTGCAAAAGAGTCAAAATAGAGCATCAGAGGCCCGCAGGACTGTTGCAACCTTGCAGATTCCAGAATCGAAATGGGATTCCGTCGGAATGGACTTTATCACTGGTTTGCATACTTCTAGTAGGGGAAATGACTCAATCTGGGTCATTGTTGATAGATTGTCCAAGGTAGCCCACTTTATACCGGTCAAGACAACCTACTAGAGTTCAAAGCTAGTAGAGCTGTATATTGCTAGAATTGTTAGTGTGCATGGTACCCCCAAGACCATAGTATCAGATCGAGGAACCCAATTTACCTCGAGATTTTGGTAGAAAGTCCAGGAAGGATTAGGAACCAAGTTGAACTTCAGCACCGCTTATCACTCGAAAACTGAGGGACAGACTGAGAGAGTTAACCAGATCCTAGAGGATATGTTGAGAGCTTGTGTGTTAGAATATGGATCAAAATGGGAAGACTGCCTGCGTTTCGCAGAATTCTCATATAACAACAGTTATCAAGCTAGTTTGCAAATGACACCATTTGAGTTCCAATACGGAAGAAAGTGTCGTACCCCTTTGAATTGGTCGCAAGTAGGAGAGAGTCAGATCTTTGGACTCGACATTCTCCGAGAAGCCGAAGAGAAGGTTCACAATGTTCGTGAGCACCTCAAGACCACCCAATCCAAACAGAAGAGGTATACTAACAAGAGAAGGAGAGACCTGACTTTCAATGTCGGAGATTTTGTATATCTCAAGGTTTCGCCATTGAAGGGAACGCAACGCTTTAGTCTGAAAGGAAAGTTAGCCAACAAATATATCGGGCCCTTCAAGATTCTGAACTGTCGAGGAGAAGTATCGTATCAACTGGAACCGCCTGAAGAAATCTCAGCCATCCACAATGTGTTCCATATCTCGTTACTTCGCAAATGCCTAGAAGTGCTGGAGAAGACCGAAGTTCTCAAGAACATAGATCACCGAGATGTTGATATCAATAAGGACCTGACATATCGTGAAGTGCCCATCCGTATCTTGGAGGAAGCTTACAGAACCACCAGGACCAGAAGTATCAAATTTCTCAAGATTCATCGGAGCAACCATACTGAAGAAGAAGCCACCTGGGAGCGAGAAGATTACATTAGGACTGAGTTCCCAGATCTCTTTAGTTCCTAATTTTCTTTCGTAAATCTCGGGACGAGATTTTGTTTAAGAGGGGAATGTTTGTAACATCCCAAAACTTAATCGAAGGTTATTAAGATCCAAATCATCAAATTTAGAGTTAACAAAAAAATTCCATTTAAAAATGATTAAGCATTCATATGTGTGTGCATTTTAAAATAGGAGTTGTTTGAAATGCCATTTAAGTGATCCATTGATTGAAAAATGATTCTAAGGTGAATTAAACATCATCTTGATCATTCCCAAACCAATACCAAAGAAAACAAATAAAAAAGAATAAAATAAGCAAATGGTCACTTTTGCCATTTTAATCACCATGCCTACTTTGGCTATTCCTAGAACTCGAATCTTAATACAAACAAATGTGGATCTTTGCACACCTTGCTAGTACAAGTAGTGATGTACCAAGGCCCACTTTGTTTCATCCCAAAAACTTTCAAACTCTAATTTTAAATGACAATTGAAAATTGAATGTGGTTCATATGTCAAGATCACACTTATTCAAAAACCACTCAAATGAACTCCATTTTCAAATCCCAAGCAACCAGAGATGCTCAAGCATGTGATCACCAACTCCACCAAAATTCAGCCCAGAATTCAAATATTTTGTTCATGCGTCCATTGTGTTGAACACCTTGTTAGCAGAATCAAATTAGCCTAACTATTACTGTTTTTGAGCAAATCTTGTCGAGCCAATTGAGTTGCATTGATCATCCTTGTCCCTCCTGAGTCCAACCAGACCCTCACCGGCCTACCCCTTAGCCACAGCAGCAGTGGAGCGCCGCCACATTTTGGTCACCGCCGGCCGAACATGGGCAAAACTCCACAGACAGCGCTGCGTTGTTCCAGCACCACCACTAGCTCCGCCTAACCCTACCATCGCCCACTGTCCACCCCTCGATCACCCACAACCCCTGGACAAATCCCTAGTAGTAACGCCCTTTCCCTCTGCGAGCTCGCTAGAGCGCGCCAGAGCGCGATAGCCGCCAGCACACCACAGACCGTGCCTCGACTGCAGACCATGCACGCCGCTCCGCCTCGACCCCAGCACCCCACCAGACATGGTCGTGCGCCGCAGCACGACCCACATTCGCCGAGCGCCACGTCGAGCACCGCCTTTTTCTCCCAGAGCGCACGACGCCATATACCACTGCCCCTAGCCAGGATATTGCACCGTAGCTGACCGCCAAGAGGCAACCCACCGTCTGCCTACCCAGCCCATGCCTCTAGCAGCCTGTATCAACGTCACCGACGAGCTCGCCGTCGCCCCCTCGGTCTCCTCCTCGAGCCTATATAAGGAGGCCTTCCCTAGCCTCAATCTCCACACCATTCGACTACCCTATCTTTCCTGAGCATTTCCCCTCTCTCACCGGAGCCACTCGAGACTTAGTTCACCGGAATTTCCACCGGAGCCGCCGCAGCAGAGGAGGAAGCACCCCGTTGATTTTGTCCACCCCAGGAGCCGCCGCGACCATGCCAGAGTCTGCCATCGACCGCACGTTCGATCGCCCCCATCGCCATGCTAGCTGGAGCCCTGGTATGCCCCCATTGCACCCTCACCGAGCTGCTAGGGTTCCATCCCGCCGGTGACCAGTTCGTCGTCGATGATGAACCACCACCATCGATCTAGGTTCTAATCGCACGATCCACATCACCCCGTACCGCTTCGCGTCGAGTTGTGCTGCTGACATGTGGACCCCCCTGTCAGTTGTCATCCGCGCCGCGGAGCGTCATTGGGCCGGCCCATTTCTTTTCCCGCGCTAGCCCACGAATTCAAATTAGGACTTTTCTATTTTAGTTTAAACTCAATTATGTCCCTTAGTTCAAAAATCTATTCAGGAAGATTACGAATCCAAATTGAGTGATTCCAATTTTTTTGGAAAGCATATGAAAACATCTATGCAAACCCGATGGATTTAATTCATCTAGAGTTAGATATCTCTCCTAGTAAAAATAACAAGACAGAAGCATTTGCACATTCAAACATTTTTCTAAAATAAACCATAATAGCTTTTGAGTTGATTCCAACTCTCAAAAATCACATTTAACCATACCTATATGAATATGTAATAATATTAAGGTTTGCCTGAAGTGACTTTGGACTAGTACCAAAATAATGCTATATAGGCATTTCTAGTCACTTTAAATCATTAAATATTAAACTTAAACTTATTAAAATGTGATCCATCCTTTAAATCACATTCCCATATATTAGCATATGTGGTGATGATATGTGTCCACGTGATCCCATATTTTAATTAGATAATATTAAATCTTAGTTAATTTCAATGAGTAGAAATTACTTTTCTCAAATAAAAAGAATGAAGCTAGTTAATTAAACCTTGTGATGATTGTGATGATAATAGATCATCAAATTTGTGCCTTAGAGTGCTAAGTAGACTAGTTAAGTATTTTTTGGATATTGTGTATCCCGTATGTATTTTTAGACGATAGTACCGACCAAGCTTACGAGGAGGAGGAGTTCTACCAAGAGGAGGAGGAAGAAAACTTTAACCACTACACTACCCAAGGCAAGCCTAAAACTTCAAGTAAACTGAGCAAGCTATAGTTAGCAAGCTAGAATTAAGCTAGATAACCTAAGCAAGATGCATTAGGCATGCTTTGGTTATACCACTTGACTATTACCTACCCCAAGTTTTATTTCCAAGCTTTTACTTCTTTACTTTATTAAAGTCCTTTACTTGTTTTGAAGGTAGCATAAAGAGTATAAAACTTGACCTATCTACATAACCTTAGATGTCATTCTATGGCATGAGATTGAGATTAGCATCCCACCTTAGTGAACACTCTTAACTTAGTAGCTTAGAGCTAAATCAAAACTTGAGTCACTTTAGATGGGAACACTTGGTGAAAATGAATTGAGAAAACCTTGGAATGATGAGTCATTCTATTGAGATGTTTTGACATGTGTTGAGAAACACAAATGGTTTATGATGATGAAAATGTCGAGGCATGAGTCTTAGCCCTTTTATAAAACTTATGGTTGGGTTTGGATGCGATACCATTCCAATTTGACCATACAACCACAATACCTGAATTGGGTAAGGCTTAGCCAGAAGTTTATATGCATTAGTATTAGTTCCCTCAGGGGAGAGGTTTGAGCTGATGCTACCTCTCAATGTTGTCCACCTATGCAGTGCCCAAGATGACAGATGGTCATGGTTGGGAGGCCATGCTCATAGGAGAGGTGCTTATACTAGGGTGTGTAAAGGAAAGGTTTTGTTTGATTATCTGCATACTAAGTATGATGATTCAGGGTTATCCCTGACAGATGTATCGAATCTTGTGGTGAAAGTGTACCACCTCTACAGAGTGTCAAACTATTCGAATAGCTGCGTCCTCGGTTATGGACAGTTGGAGTGGCCATACTATTCCGTTGCCAGATATTTTCAAAATGACTTATGAAATGAATGATGAATCTTGACTTGACCACAACAGAGTTGTGACTTTGATGATTAAGTTCCACTTAGGTGTTTTCAAACTTTTTTTATCTTTCTTTGTTTCAGAACTCAGCTTAGGTTTCAAACTTAACTTTACAAGTAAACTTAGAGTTTAGTATTTCCTACTAGAACTATACTAATTCATTAGTGATAGTTTGCGAGTACTTAAAGAGTACTCATGGCTTTTGTCCCTGGCTATTTGTAACATCCCAATTTCTGCAACCCTGATTAGCTGTCCAGAATGCAAAAATCAGGGGGAACAAAAACTTTTTCTTGTTGAGTGCTGAAGTGTTTGCTTGTTGTTTGGATATGCTATGCCTATGATTGTGTATTAGATGATATACTCCTTACCTCAACACCAGTTGACAAAAGCTACTTCCCAAAATTGTCTTGGCTCAATCTCCATATTCTCAAATGTTCTAGCATTTCAAAACCTGAGCCAAGAAGCCTTTGCAAACCAACTATTTTAGTAGATTCTATTGATCAAACTATGGAGAGCTATATAATATAATCTCCTTATGTTTTCAAGACAGAACCTTCTAATACTCCTACCTCTAGGTTTAACAAAACCTTTTTGTAAAACTTTTGAATTCAACTATTGGTAGAGATACCAAGGACCTTACCTTTATTCAAACTCCAACCTATTTCAAGATACCCCTCCTTACCTCAAGCTAAGCTTGGTGGTAGCCCCATTAATAGTTGATTTGTTTGTAAGATGAATTGTCTTGATCTGCTGTTTGACTTGATTGCTTAGAATTAGTATGAGATACTCTAGGAGCTCATCCCCTAGGATAAAGATACTTGAAATCACCACACCCTAAGCCAGAGTACCATCTGGATCTAATCTCTATCCACCAGGTGATCATGTAAAACCTCTTAACCAGATCAATTCTGCGGTGATCCATTCTGGAAGCTTCAAAGTCAATGAAGCCCAATATCAAGCATGGATCCCTTCTACTCAATCTAATCTTCAATATAATCAATTTTATGATTCTTGGGTAATTTGCAACCCATCAAAATCATCTCCACCAACATTCTAGTCAAAAATCCTAAATCTGCCAAATTTGACCAAGTCTGGAAACTGTTTCAACATCACCTTTTTGAATGCCTCTCTTTCTCAACCCTTGTGCATTTTTGGTAATGCACTTGGACCATATTGTTAACCATCCTAAGGAATACCAAGGCCCACTCTTTCCCTTGGTTATATCATCCTCCAACCCACTAGTTCTTGATGGTTTTGTAGGCAAGAAAATAACTTTTCCTGCAAATCTAGTCAACATGCCTAATTTGGTATAGGCTCACACCACCATCCCACCTTCTATGGACCAACTATTTGCATGGTTGTGTTCAAATCATATATGTCTACCATTACCTACTTCACTTGTTCCAAGTGGATCTTGGTGCTTCTTAAACCCACAAGGTTTAGGAGGCTAGTTGATAATTTGCTTTGGCAGGCTTATTTTATTCAAAGTTTGAAAGCCTGTCTTGGTGAGCTCAAACAATATCAAGCTCAAACTTCTATACCATGTTGATCTACATCACTTGGTCTATCCAACCATATACCCCATGCCCCAAGGGGAGCTCTGAGCTCCAAGATCTAACATGGTTTTGTTGGTATGAAATTAACATCACCCTAGATCCTTAATCTAAGATATTCCACCAAAATCAACTTGGATTCTCCAATCACAAGGATGAAAATTATTTCTTAACCTTGTCTACATCATCTACCTTGATCACCAAGATTTATCAACAATTATCCATATTTATTATGGACCAAAACTATTTAATTCACTTAATAGGCAAAATCTCCAAAACTCATCTCCTAAAGGAAAGTTTGGTTTTTGCCAAACCACTTCCCCAACTTTTGGCTCAATTGAGTCCTATATATCATACCCTATATTATAACTTCAAAAATAAATATTTTTGAAGAACCTTATTATTTCTTTTTGCCTATTTTCTTAAATGGCAGAAACAAGAAATAATCCTTTAAAAATCCTTTCCCACCTCAATAAATCCTGGGAAAATTCCCCTAAGTATGTATTCACATGTGGGACCATCTCACATCAAAAACTCCACCCATACAATGTAAAATTATCAAATTATCTTCTAGAAACTACTTCTGTTCTTTTTGAATAAATGATTCTAAGTGGACTTGAGACCCTTAGAAAAATCCCACATAATTCTTGGATATCTATCTTGACATCATCTACTTACCAGTATCATCTCCCCACCTTGTCCAATACAAATTTTGGGACTTACTTCACACACCTCCAAGTGGTCAATTTTGCCAAATCAATCAAGCATTGATCCAAAACCAAACCCAAACCCCACCAATCTTGCTCAATGCATCTCCTCAGTACCAGGACACTCCCCCAGGTCGACCAACACTATAGCATCCCATGTAGCATCTTGTCCTCTAGTACTTGGACACTAGTACTTAGCCTCATATGAGTGTTTTGCTTGCAAACTTCTTCTCCCCTTGCAGCTGCTACCACTCCTCCTCTCTGACCTGCAACACAACCAAATACCACCTCCACCGCCCCTAGAAAACCCTCCCCTGGTCTCACCCCTTCCTCCTCACCCCTCATGGACCATGTCCATGGTACACCTTCCCCCACTCGAGATAAAAGGGCACAGGCCACCCCAGCCCCCAGCTCCTGGCTCATTTGCGCCCTCTGCCTCCTCTTACCACCCCAGCACCCCCCACTCCCTCTCCACTACACTCCTCTGCCTGAGAGAAAGAGGGAAAGAAAGCTTCGGCCTCCTCCATTAAACGAGCTAAGCTCACTCTCCTCTGTCCCTCCCCCTCTACATGTCACATGCTACACTCCCCTCCCTCCCCTCTCTTTGATGGTGTGGTTTTTGTGGCCATGTATTGCCCAGATCGTCGCCGGCGTCGAGCTCCGACGAGTTCTCCATAGTGCGTCCTCGCGTGAGCCCTACACCGCCGTCGAACCCGCCCTTGCTGCCCATCGTTGAGGTCGCCATCGTCCACCGCGTCGCCTCAGCACCTCCCCGGCGTCCATCCGCGCCCCAGGTGAGCTCCCTGCCATCGCCCGAGCCTCCCTAGGGTTTCCTCCCTTTGTCTCCAGCGCGAGGTAGAAGAAGCCGCCGGAACCGTCGATCTTGACTAGATCGGACGGCCCCTGTTAGCCGATACCTCTTCGTCCCTCCGCCCTCGCTGGCAAACGGGCCCCGCCCGTCAGCTCGAAACCGCCTTCTCCCGCGTAGTGCCCCGCCCGGGTGGGCCGCTTCTCCCCTGGACGGCCCATCTCCCTCCAGATCCGGCCCGACAACGATTTCCCCCTTTTCTTTTTCCCTGGAAATTTTAGCTCTGAATTATCCCTCCTAGTTTAAATACGAATGAAAATGGAAAACAACTCCAATTGACTAGATCGAAAATTTCTACGGTTCTTGAGTATTTTGTTAAACTTGCAGTACCAAAAGTTTAGCCAAATAACATCTGTATATTTGCTGTAGATGTATCTCCTAAATAGTATATTTTTCATTCAATAAATCCTCAAGGGAGTTCCATCCCACCAACTGGAGTAAATCCAACTGCAACTGTTTGGTATATAAAATACCTGTTAGCAAGACTTGGTCCCATACTAAGTGGAGCCTGGAAGTTTCTGTAGCAAAAATGACAAAAATAGAGGCAATCCGACTTTAGAAAATTCCCTAGACTTGTCTATAGAACCCATTAGGCTAATTCCAAATCCCAATGATGTGGTACAACAGTACCTATCTAAATCCAGGAGCTGATGATTTATTTATCTTTGGAAATTTCTCTGTGAATTAAACTATTTTGTGCATGGTTTAATCACCTCTTAATTCACTACTGTAGTTCTACTCATCCAAAAATGTCGATTCGAATTTCTACAGAAAGTTATTCTAAATACCTACCATGTGTCCTTGGAATCAAATCAAAAGCTATTGTAGATTTAATCTGGTGAAAAAGACAAGTTGTCTACATAACTGCCTTTGGGAATTTCCTGATGGCATTCTGGTAATTATCTTGACCTTACTCCAACTCTCAGTGATCAAGTACTCAAAACCCTACTGAACCCTCCAAGAAAATAATTTTTTGAGCTCCAGAACCATTCTGGTGAATTATTCCCTAAAACTAGAAGTTATTTCACTAGAAAAATCATAACTAAATAAAGATAAGTGATAAAACAGTGTGACCATTTTTGTTGGCTTCATTTTATCAAATCCTACCTGTTGGTATCATGTTTTTACAACAGTATCATATAGAATATGGTCTTGTCCAAAAATCCATCTCTTAGGTAGTTTATAGACTATAGATCCTAAGGGATTTTCATCCCCTCCTCCAAGGCCATCTCAATCTCCCATTCTCCAATCCTCTCCAAAACCATCTAAATCTTAATCTAGTATTATGCAATTGCTTGCTGTATGAATTGTTGCTTGTATGCTTGATGTTGATTGTGGCCTTGTTTGCTTGCATGTGTTGTCTGGACGATGATAGTTGCGATGAAATCGGAGAGCAGAAGGAGTGGTATTTATTATTGGGATTGGTATTCTTGGTTATATAAAGAGGAAGTCTAGGGACATATTGCCATATTGCTGATCATCAGGCAAGCCACATTCTTGTTCATAAGCCTTGTCCTATTGTTTTACCTATGCATGTTTTATTTACGGTTTATTAAAAACTGCATTGTTTTACTATATGTTGATATATATATGGTAGTGGTTTGGCTCCTCCAAACTATTACCCTTGGTACTACTAAGTACAACCCCTTTGGTGACACCTACTTGTCCCTAGTATAATAGATGGTGTATATCGCCATAACCCTTTGGAGACCCCCTATTTAGCCGAAGCGAAGCTAGAAGATGGGAAGACCCCAGAAAAAGTTTTACCAAATGTTTTATGATAAAACCTTGGTGAGGTGGGACCTCCCCAAGAGATCTTGAGAAATAAAAAGGTTTTGTTTTACAAAATGCTGGAGGAAAACCGGAGGAAAAAGGTTTACAAAAACGCACCTGGTTCTTTGCAGTCTAGCTATAACAACTTAACCCTATGCAACCACATTACTCTGGAATGGGACAGGGCTGGATTTGCAGGTGTTTATTCCGGTATAAGCTGCCTCGCAACAACTACAGGGGCACGAAAGTCCCTAGAGGGTGGGCCTTCTCACATAAGGGTCCATGTGGGACATCGACCGGGAGAAGGAACAAAGGGTCGACAGGCCTCCACGCGTTACTATGAGCCCCTCATTGAAAGCACACCTGGGAGGTGTTCCGGTTGGTCCTCTAAAGAAGAAGTTGGTTATTATTGTATATTTGGGTATTCTAAAGAAGAAGTCCAGGGACATATTGCCATATTGCTGATCATTAGGCAAGCCACCTTCTTGCTCATAAGCCTTGTCCTACTATTTTACTCATGCATGTTTTATCTACTATTTATGAAACTGCATTGTTTTATTATATGTTGATGTATATATGGTAGTGGTTTGGCTCCTCCGAACTATTACACTTTTGTACTACTAAGTACAACCCTCTAGATGATACCTACTTGTCCCTAGTACGGTAGATGGTGTAACACACCATACCTCTTTGGAGACCCTGTTTTAGCCGAAGCAAAAGCTATAACAACTTAACCCTATGCAACCACATTACTCTGGAATGGGACAGGGCTGGATTTGATGGTTGTTTATTCTGGTATAAGCTGCCTCGTAACTACTACAGGGGATCGGAGATCCCTGGAGGGTGGGCCTTCTCCGATAAAGGTCCATGTGGGACATCGACCTGGAGAAGGAACGAAGGGTCTGCTGGCCTCCACGCGTTACTATGAGCCCCTCATTGAAAGCGCACACTCGAGAAGTGGAAAAAGCGCTCTGGTTGGTCCTCGGAACCCGACGTCCCGGTTTTGAGGGGATTAACACTCATAGGGTAGGCACTTATATTGGAGTGGGCATCCGGAGAGTCTTGATCAGTTACTCGACCCACGATCGGTGAATATCAGGGTAGGGTACCCGGATGGTGTGGGTAAAGTGTACAACCTCTGCAGAGTATAAATCTATTCGAATAGCCGTGTCCGCGGTTAAGGACGGGTTGGACAAACTTCTGTAGAGCGGTGCTGGTTTTGTTTTTAAAAAGGAATTTTCGGAAAAGAAATGGTTTTCAAACTGCTTTGACCATGGGATGGTCGGGAAGGATACCTGCTTTGACCATGGGATGGTCAGAGAGGTATGGAAGAAGTTTGGTCGTGGGACGACCTGAAAACGGGAACAAGTGGGTGACCCAGTCCTAATGTTTTCCAAAACTTTTCAAAAAGGTTTTAAAAATGTTTACAAAGGTTTTTCAACAAAGATATGTAGATGCTATATCTACAAGAGAAACTATTTGAGAAAAGAACCCCTCTTGGAGCCCTCCTATTACCACAGCCATATTCCATATCCTCTTGCTATTGTTGTTCTATTGAGGTGGTTTGCGAGTACATTCAATGTAATCACCGGCATTGTCCCTGGCTATTAACTTGGCCAGATCTCAAGAAGAAGGCGAGGAGGGTGACTATGCGAGCTAGGACGTTCTCCCAGTCAGTTGCATGTAGGTTAAGGCATGGCTCGGGCTCTACGCTTGATGAAGATCCGCTGCTGTTTATTGATGTAGCCATAACGGCATTCATGTAAGTCTGGTAATTCGGTATATTCTCGGATGATGTAATGATACTTGTCGGTTATGTGCCACGACTAACTGATCATGGGATCGTGGTTGTATGCATAACAGGGATTCTCGGAGGATTAATCCGGGGGCCCCACACTATTCCTATGGCCAGACTATGAAGGAGACTACCAAGATGAAGGATAGTAGGAAGGCTATGATAACTAGGACTATCTCCCATCATCAGCATTGCCTGTGACTCTAAAGATGGACCCCACCGCTACGCTTATTATTTTTATTCCGCTGCTTGTTGTATGAAGACTGGATCATGAGATCCTTTATTTGTGTAAGACCTTATTATGGTTTGTAATGGATGATGTACTGTGATATCCAATCTGTTATGTCTCGCAAAAATGGTAATCCTGGGATTGCGATGTATGACATAACAGGCATCTGGGATTAAAAATCTGGGTGTTGACAACCTTCCTCTTGGGGTTCCCCAACGAGCTAGATACATTTTGAGCCATCAGTCATGTGGGGTCCCAAGCATAGAAAACAAAAAAATTCCTACGATGAGAACTATACGCCAAGATCTATCTACTAGGTACAGAGCAACGGGCGGACATACATCCATCGAGAAATTGCCCTCGAAGATGTAGTCGTACACTTGCCGATCTCAAGATCATGTGGAAGTCCGAGCGCTGTAAATCAGCAGCGCATCCGTCTTTCCACACACGTTCAAGCCACCGGATAACCTCCACCTCCTTGCTCCAGTGATGCAGCGGAAGAAGCAACTCCTTCCAGACGAAATGCCACCGAGAACATGTATCTCGCTAATCCGAGACCATGGGGGAATAATTCTAGAGGGGGAGAGAGATCCTTCACGTCGAGGTGTGTGGAAGAAGGGTGAGAGGGGTGGCCTTTTATAGGAGGAGGGGGTACCCCTCCCCATGGCCGGCGCACCATGGGCGGTGACCCCTCACCTCCCCCATTCATGTGGTGGTAACTCCTCCACATTAAAATGTCCCTTCACATTCTCTTTTAAAGTCTCCAGTTTAAATGCATTAAAATTCTCTAAGTTTAATGCTCTCTCATTTAATAAAACTCTTTTATTATATTTATTCAGAATTTTGTTAATTACTTTAATTAACAAACATTCACATAAAAGCCCTTGCAACATTTCAGTATTACATGCATAACCACTTTCTACAATTTCACCCAAAACAATTCTGGTTTCTATCGAAACAATTCCTGCGCTTTGCAATTCTTTTGTCTGAAACATATGTGCTCCAAAATGGTGTCGGGCAAATCTTAAGTGTGTCACCCTACGGTTCATGAATAATGCAGACATGATTGAGACTCCTCTCAGATCAATAATCAAAAGCGGGACCTGGAGATCCATACTGACTCCTGCATATTCAACAAGGACTTATGTGATCGTGAGAACCTTTAACGCTAGTAACTTAATCCCTTTGTCTCATGATATAATACATGTCCGAGATTCGATCATCGGTATCCAAATACCTAGTTTGATCTTCTTACCGACATGCACTCTTTTCTTGTTCCCGTGATATAACATTCTAGTGATCACATCACTTGCTTGCAAGGTATCTTAATGTGATATCACTAAGAGGGCCCAGAGTATATCTATCCGTCATCGGGATTGACAAATTCCACTCTTGATCCATGAGCCTCAACATAACACCTTCGTAGAACTGAACCCATCTTTATAGTTACCCTGTTATGGTGTGACGTTTGATGTTATCAAGATACTCTTCCGGTGATAGCAATTAACATGATCTCATGGTATAAGGATAAAGATTACTTCGTATGATGTTATAGCAATATAAACATAATGACTTGATCGTAATGCTATACTTCAGATGAATGTTCATCACATCATTTCACAAATGATGTGACCTTGTTATTAACAACATCCGATGTCTATGATCAGGAAACCTTCATCATCTTATTAATCAACAAGCTAGTCTATAAGAGAGGCATAACTAGGAACCCCTTTTGTTTATTAAACACACATGTATTGACGTTTCTGATCAATACAATTATAGCATGCAGAATAAACATCTATCATATACGAGGAATACATAATAACAACTTTATTATTGCATCTCAGGGCATATTTCCTTCAGTCTCCCACTTGCACTAGAGACAATAATCTACTTTACATAGTGATAAATCTAACACCCATGGAGTTCTGGTGTTGATCATGTTTTGCCCTAGGGAGAACTTTAGTCAACGGATCTGCTACATTTAGGTCCGTGTGTAGTTTACAAATCTTTATATCTCCATCCTTGACATGCTCGCGGATGGACTGAAACCGACGCTTAATATGCTTGGAATTCTTGTGAGACCTCGGTTCCTTGGCGTTGGCTATGGCTCCATTGTTGTCACAATAGATCACCATTGGGTCCAATGCACTAGGAACTACACCTAGTTCCGTTATGAACTCTTTCATCCAAACCGCTTCCTGCGCTGCTTCTGAAGCAGCAACATATTCCGCCTCCGTCGTTGATCCAGACACCACAGGCTATTTGGAACTCCTCCAACTAACTGCTGCTCCGTTCAAGAGAAATACGTATCCTAGCATCGACATAACAGTTAGCGACTAGCTCTTCTTCACCTCCGTATATAAGAAACATATCCCTAGTTCTTCTCAAGTACTTAAGGTTATTCTTGACCGCTATCCAGTGTTCCGAACCTGGATCAGATTGGTACCTACTAGTCAAACAAATAGCATGTGCCACATCAGGTCTTGTACATAGCATGGCATACATTATAGAGCCTATGGCCGAGGCATAGGGGATCTTATCCATTATCTCTCTTTCTTCCGCTGTAGCCGGACTTTGAGTCTTGCTCAATGTCTTGCCTTGCAACATAGGTAAGAACCCCTTCTTACTTCCATCCATATTAAACTTCTTTAATATCTTATCAAGGTATGTACTCTGCGATAGCCCAATTAGGCGCCTTGATCTATCTCTATAGATTTTAATGCCTAATATATATGACGCTTCACCAAGGTCTTTCATTGAAAATTTGCTGTTTAGATAACTTTTAACATTGTTTAGAAGATCTATATCATTTCCAATCAATAATATGTCATCCACATACAATATCAGAAATGCCACATTGCTCCCACTCACTTTCTTGTAAATACAAGCCTCTCCATAAGTTTGGACAAATCCAAACTCTTTGATCACCTCATCAAAGCGGAGATTCAACTCCGAGATGCTTGCTTCAGTCCATAGATGGATCGCTGAAGTTTGCATACCTTATCAGCATCCTTAGGATCGGCAAAACCCTTAGGTTGTATCATATACAACACTTCTTCAATATTACCATTGAGGAACACAGTTTTGACATCCATCTATCATATTTCATAATCGAAAATATGCAGCAATTGCTAACATAATCCTAACCGACTTTAGCATTGCTACGGGAGAGAATGTCTCATCGTAGTGAACTCCTTGAATTTGTCGAAACCCCTTTGCGACAAGTCGAGCCTTATAGATGGTCACATTGCCATCGACATTAGTTTTTCTTTTGAAAATCCATTTATTCTCAATGGCCTTTCGATCGTGAGGTAAGTCCACCAAGGTCCAAACCTTGTTTTCGTACATAGATTCCATCTCGGATTTCATGGCTTCTAGCCATTTGTTGGAATCCGGGCTCATCATCGCTTCTTCATATGTCGTAGGGTCATCCATTTCATCGACCATGAAATTCACAACATGATTGCCGTATAGTTCAGGAGCTGCACGTGTCCTACTTGACCTGCGAGGTTCGGTAGTGTCCTCTTTCGGAGTTTCATGATCAATATCATTAGCTCTCTCTTCATTAGGTGAAGTCAACTCTGAAACAATTTCCGGTGCTGCGCTACTCGCCATTTCATGAAGAGAAGGTTCAATACCCTCTTCGAGTTCTACCTTCCGACTACTCACACCTTTCACGAGAAACTCCTTCTCAAGAAAGGATCCATTCTTGGCAACAAAAACCTTGCCCTCGGATCTGTGATAGAAGGTATACCCAATCGTTTCCTTAGGGTATCCTATGAAGACGCATTTTTCCGCTTTGGGTTCGAGTTTATCCGGCTAAAGTTTCTTCACATAAACATCGCATCCCCAAACTTTAAGAAATGACAACTTAGGTTTGTTTCCAAACCATAATTCATACGGTGTCATTTCAACATATTTAGATGGTGCCCAATTTAAAGTGAATGCAGCAGTTTCTAGTGCATAACCCCAAAATGATAGTGGCAAGTCAGTCAGAGACATCATAGATCGAACCATATCCAATAAAGTACGATTACGACGTTCCGACACACCATTACGTTGTGGTGTTCCGGCAGGCGTGAGTTGTGAAACTATTCCACACTCTTTCATGTTTGTGCTAAACTCGTAACTTAGATACTCACCTCCACAGTCGGACCACAGAAATTTGATCTTTCTGTTACGATGATTTTCTAGTTCATTCTGAAATTCTTTGAACTTTTCAAAGGTTTCAGACTTGTGTTTCATCAAATAGATATACCCGTATCTACTCAAATCATCCGTGAAAGTAACAAAATAACAATATCCACCTCGCGCCGACACACTCATTGGTCCACACACATCAATATGTATGATTTCCAATAAATCTGTCGCCCGTTCCATTGAACCAGAAAACGGCGTTCTAGTCATCTTACCCATAAGGCATGGCTCACATGTATCAAATGATTCAAAATCAAGTGATTCCAAAAGTCCATCAGAATGGAGTTTCTTCATGCGTTTACCGCCAATATGACCTAGACGGTAGTGCCACATATATGCAGATATATCATTATCAAGTTTAATCCTTTTAGCATCAACATTATGAATATGCGTAATACTACTATCAAGATCTAATAGAAATAAACCATTCAACACAGGTGCATAACCATAAAATATATCATTCTTATAAATCGAACAACCATTGTTTTCAGATTTAAAGGAATAACCACTTTGCATCAAACACGATCCAGATACAATGTTCAAGCTCAGTGGAGGCACCAAATAACAATTGTTCAGATTTATAACTAATCCCAATGGCATATGGAGAGGTAGCGTCCCGACGGCGATCACATCAATTCTTGATCCATTGCCGACTCGCATCATGACCTCATCCCTTGATAGTTGTCGCTTGTTCTGCAGCCCCTAAACCGAGTTACACATATTAGCAACCGATCCCATATCAAATACCCATGTGCTACTGCGAGTACTAGTAAAGTCCACATCAATAACATGTATATCACATATACCTTTGTTTGCTTTGCCGGCCTTCTTGTCCGCCAAATACTTGGGGCAATTGTGCTTCCAATGGCCAGTCCCCTTGCAATAGTAACACTCGGTGTTAGACTTAGGGCCGGCTCAGGGTTTCTTTTCAGGTGCAGCAACAGATTTGCCACCCTTCTTTCCCTTGTGCTTGCCTTTCTTGTCCTTCTTGAAACCGGCGGTCCTATTGATCATCAACACTTGATGTTCTTTCCTAATCTCCACTTCTGCAGTCTTAAGCATTGATAGAAGCTTGGGAAGAGACTTCTTCATGCCCTACATATTATAGTTCATCACGAAGCTCTTGTAGCTAGGTGGCAGAGATTGGAGAACACGATGTATGCCTAAGTCAATGGGAATCGTTATTCCCAAGGACATAAGCTTATCGGCATACCCAGACATTTTGAGTACATGCTCACTAACAGAGCCGTTCTCCTCCATCATGCAGCTAAAGAACTTTTCAGTAGCATTATAACTCTCTACGGCAGCATGGGTATCGAAAATCATTTTCAATTCTCCCATGGTATCCAAAGCATTGCCATTTCTGAAACGCTTTCGAAGTTCTGGCTCTAGCCCATACAGTATGTCGCAATGAACTAAGTTGTGGTCCTCCTAACGAGTTATATAGACGTTATTTTCCTCGTTATGGCGCATCAGGAGCTGGTGGGGGGCCTAGCGGCGCCTCTAGCACATATTGCTTTTGTGCAGTAGTGAGGAGAATCCTCAAATTCCTAGCCCAGTTGGTGAAGTTGTTACCATTCGTAGCAAGTTTCTCTTTCTCCAAGAACACATTGAAATTAAAAGCAGGTGGTGCCATCTATAATAGAATTTGTAAAGTTTATTTAGACTAAGTTTATGATAGAGTGAGTTCAACTAATCCAAATTACTAATGAACTCCCACTCAAAAATGACATCCCTCGTGTCCTTTTGGTGATTACACGAACCAAATCCACTACACCAAGTCCGATCATCACGTGAGTCGATGTAGCTTCAAAGGCGAGCATCTATATGGGCATCATATCAATTATATGACTCATGCTTAACCTTTCGGTCCGTGTTCTTAGGCCATGTCTGTACATGCTAGGCTCGCCAAGTAAGAACCTTAGTATTCACTTGTGTAAAACTATCTTACACCCGTTCTTATGAAAGCGTAGAGTCGAGTACACCCGATCATCACGTGATGTCTCGAAACACGATCCACAGAACGGTGCATACTTAAGGAAGAACACATTTTATCTTGATATTTAAATGAGGGATTATATTACAATGCTACAAAAAGCGCCAAACTAGCAGTATAAGATGCTAACATCTAATGTGTAAAGTAAGATGATATGGTCCATGCATTTGATCTCTATCATTTGCATCGTGGTATGATCTCTATCATTCCTTTATGTGTAAGGCCAAGGTCTATGGAACTTACACGTTGAGTGTGTTGTAAGAGTATCTATCATACATCTACTTACAAGAATACCATATCAAGACACTAGCCCAGCAACGATCTAAACTAGACGCCTCTCATTTATCAATTGCAAGTTTTACGTGGTTTAGGGTTTTCGGAGATAGAACCGTCTTACCTACAAACATGAACCACAACGAGGATAACCAACTTATTAGCAACTCGTTGTAAATCAGATATTGACTAGTAGGAGAGACAGACACCCGCCAGCCACTTATGCAAAAGAAGTTGCATGTCAGTCGTGGAACCGGTCTCATGTACGATGACATGTAAGGTTGGTCTAGGCCGCTTCATCCCACTATGCCACCAATATCCAAAATACATAGAAGATGCAATAACATGATCATCATTGCCCACATATAAACATATGTTTACTACCCATGCAAAGCACCTACGCATAGATCAAGCTCTGATACCACTGTTGGGTCCGCAGCATAGAAAACAAAAAATTCCTACGATGAGAACTATATGCCAAGATCTATCTACTAGATACAGAGCACCGGGTGGACATACATCCATGGAGAACTTACACTCGAAGACAATGAGTTTTGTTAACGAGTAGGAACTCGTGGTTGATGTAGTCGTACACTTGCCGATCTCAAGATCGTGTGGAAGTCCGAGCGCCACAAATCAGCAGCGCATCCGTCCTCGCACACACGTTCAAGCCACCGGACAACCTCCACCTCCTCGCTCCAGCGATATAGCGGAAGAAGCAACTCCTTCCAGATGAAATGCCACCGGGAACATGTTTCTCACTAATCCGAGACCATGGGGGAATAATTCTAGAGAGGGAGCGAGATCCTTCACGAGGAGGTGTGTGGAAGAAGGATGAGAGGGGTGGCCTTTTATAGGAGGAGGGGGGTACCCCTCCCCATGGACGGCGCCCCATGGGGGGTGACCCCTCACCTCCCCCATTCATGTGGTGGTAACTCCTCCACATTAAAATTCCCTTCACATTCTCTTTTAAAGTCTCCACTTTAAATGCATTAAAATTCTCTAAGTTTAATGTTCTCTCATTTAATAAAACTCTATTATTATATTTATTCAGAATTTTGTTAATTACTTTAATTAACAAACATTCACATAAAACCCCTTGCAACTTTTCTATATCACATGCAGAACCACTTTCTGCAATTTCACCCGAAACAATTCCGGTTTCTATCGAAACAATTCCTGCGCTTTGCAATCCTTTCGTCTGAAACATATGTGCTCCAAAATGGTATCCGACAACCCTTAAGTGTGTCACCCTATGGTTCACGAATAATGCATACATGATTGAGACTCCTCTCAGATCAATAATAAGAAGCGGGACCTGGAGATCCATACTGACTCCAGCACATTCAACGATGACTTCTGTGATCATGAGAACCTTTAACGCTAGTAACTTAATTCCTTTGTCTGATGATATAATACATGTCCGAGATTCGATCATCGGTATCCAAATACCTAGTTTGATCTCGTTACTGACATGCACTCTTTTCTCGTTCCCGTGATATAACATTCTAGTGATCACATCACTTGCTTGCAAGCTATCTTAATGTGATATCACCGAGAGGGCCCAAAGTATATCTATCCGTCATCGGGATTTACAAATTCCACTCTTGATCCATGATCCTCAACATAACACCTTCGTAGCACTGAACCCATCTTTATAGTCACCCTGTTACGGTGTGACATTTGATGTTATCAAGATACTCTTCCGGTGTTAGCAATTAACATGATCTCATTGTATAAGGATAAAGATTACTTCATATGATGTTATAGCAATATAAACATAATGACTTGATCGTAATACTATACTTCGGATGAATGTTCATCACATCATTTCACAAATGTTGTGACCTTGTTATTAACAACATCCGATATCTATGATCAGGAAACCTTGATCATCTTGTTAATCAACAAGCTAGTCTATAAGAGAGGCATAACTAGGAACCCCTTTTGTTTATTAAACACACATGTATTGACGTTTCCGATCAATAAAATTATAGCATGTAGAACATAATAACAACTTTATTATTGCCTCTGAGGGCATATTTCCTTCAAGTCATCGCAAGCAAAGACAGTTCGACAACAGATTACAAGAAGGATAACATATAGGAACTATGCCCTAATACGATGGCGTGTTCCCTCTAGTATATATGGCAATAAGTAGTTAGGACTCCAATCATTCCTCAGACTAGCGGCCCATCGTCTGCACCACCCGGGCAATGGTAGGCTGCACGGCAGTCTCAGAAGCCTCCATATTCTTCCCGGGGATGAGGGTCTAGAAGATGGTATCATTGTCGAACTCCGAAAGGTGGTGGTGAAGCCTAGAAAGCAGCATCTAGGCCACCTCAACCACCATGTCCTTCCCTTATTCCTCCAGCATCACATCGACTTCCGTGCGCAGGCTTCTCACATGGCCCAACAATGCACTAAAGAAGTGGGAGTTGTAACACCCCTAGTTATATTAGTTACTTAATTAGGGTTTTTGTTGTGCATTCATGAGTATCATTATTTTTGCTGTTAAAATGCATGCAAGAAAATATGTAAAACCCTAAACCCTATCTTTCCCCCTCTTTGAAATCGTCTCAAATGGTTTTGAATTTTGAAATCACAAAAATTGTGGAGCCCAAATGGATTACAAGGGCCCCAAAGTGTTTCCATATTTTACAAAACTCTCTGGTATTTTGAAATAACCCAAAAACATATTTGAAAAGAGTTTGCAAAACTGAAATGAAAACAATTTTGTAAAAAAAGAGATAGAGAGCTAACCAAGCCAAAGCCCAGCTAACTCCCTGCTTCCCTACCGCTCGCGTGCTACCACGGGTTCCTTTCTATCCGCATTTGCCAAGGCACATCTGCAGCCCACGCGCGGCCCAGCCAGCCCATGCACCTTCGCCGTTCTTCTTCTTTCTTCCTCCTCGTGCTGAGGTGAAGTAGCTCGATGGCTTATCGTTGGCCACCTGATGCCGTCATCATCTTCGTGATGCATGTCGCTGCCCGCCAATAACTACAAGTACTACGCCACATCCAAAGAACTCTAGACGTGCCCACTTTCTCTTCTCCTTCCTATCGCGTCAAAGCAACCCGAAACCCTAGCCCCCAAGAGCTTCGGTGCCCTGTCGCTCCCGACCACTTCTCGCTCGTATGAGCTCACCAGAGTGACCCCATCGTGGTGTCCTCGTTCTTTTACCCTGAATCACGCATGCAGGATAGGTCCTAGTCGACCAAATTGAGGCCTCCATCCCCGATGTCGATCACCGCCTCCGCCATCTACTTCGGCCTCTCCCAAGCTCTCCGACCCCATGAGGGTGCTCCCGGTGAGCTTGTGGTCCTCCTGGTCCCTTCGACCATCTTCCTCTCGCACCGTAGCATGCTTGCACATTTCACCTCCTTCCACCACCACAAAAGGTCACTGTCGTCCAAGCTTCGGTGACCAAAAGTGGGCAGGGCCACCACCACTTGGTTTGCCTCGCTCCCTTGTCTCCAACGAGCCTGTGGACGCATCCTGGGGCGCTACCAATCAACGGGTCCGCGTGTTACCTGGGAGCACCTCCATTGTTGACGTCATGCTGACGTCAGCATGAGGTTATAGTCCCTTTTCTGTTTCTCAAAATCATTTCTGGTAATTAATAATACCCCTGTGGGCCTAGTATGTTAGATTTTTAATAATTTTGGAAAATGATTTCTGAAATTAATAAACATATGACATGTGGGTCCAAGTGGGAAATATTTTATATATTCCAAAATTGTTTAATTGTTTAAAAATGATTTAAAATGGATTTAAATTGAGAAAATTCATAACTAATTCACATCAAATCAAAATATATGTATAATATATCAAAATGTTCATAAAATTGAGATCAACACTCTAGCATCAAAATCATGCATTGTTAAGAAACTTCAACTAAAAAGTTTAATAGAAGAACAGAATGAACCCTGGCAGGTGATTCTGAGGTTCTCCCTAAATTAGGGTTTGCACCCCTTGGACTCCGTTAAATTATCAAGCATGCCTTAGGGTTACATTCCAATACTATTTAATTTGTCATATCATCATTCTTGCTTGATCATTGCACCGATGCCATGTCTTGATTGTTTCCCTCTCTTTCCGGTGTTTGGTTCTTTCATGTAGAATACGATACCGAGATCAAGATCAAAGATAGAGATCAACACCATCGAAGATTGGAGATGACTACTTGACCAACTATAATCAAGTCAAGTGCAAGGTTTCTGAAGATATGCTTATTATTTATCAACGGGCAAAGGCAACCATAGCCCGACCATTCTATAATCCCATACTTTCGAAGTGTACCAATTCTTGCCATGATGCATACGATTCTATATATTGATGAGATGAGATCAGTGGTGAAGGTTAATCATGCTAAGGCTTATATGGGAGGCCATAGTGGGATGTGGTATTTGTAGTCTCATACTTGCCACCCCTAGGACCCAAGTTCTTGCCTTAGGAACCAAGGCCGAGCGTGCAACCACATGGGGGTGTGTAATTCCCCCTCAACTCATTAACTTGCCTAGTTTGGGTCCACATGTCCATAGTTTAGACTTGGAGTTGGCATCTGCATTTTGGATGGGTTGAAGATGGTGCATCATACAGGGAATGTCCAAGTAGGAGGGCTCTGCGGGGCCATACTCTAGATTCTTGTACATAGGGATTGGGACCGAGATGAGAGTGTGACCATTTATAGCAGAAGAAACCCCGTTCTTGGTGACTCATGGATCTAGGCAAAAGTAAGGTAAAGGCCGTGTTTAACCGCCCTCTACCGGCGCACAAGGGAAGTGCGTTTACCTAGGGGCATTAAGAGAAGGTTGTTCGTGTGGGTAAATTTGTACACCCTTACAAGGTTAAATCTTTTTGAAAAGTTGTGTCCACGGTTAAGGATGACTTGGTGACCATATTCTAATATCATAGAGAACTTTAACCTAATCATAAAACTTGGTGGATCAATGGGTGCTTAAGGATGCTTCCTCATGGGTGCAAGGGGGTGATCCTAGTTGAGAGGTTCTATTGATGAATTGGTGGATATCACAGATTTTATGATCAATAAGTTGGATATGTCGCTCTCTTATCTCCTTTTAAAATGATCTATTAGTCGAGCTTCTACACCCTCTTATTTACAAACAAATATAGCTCTATGAAAAATAGCTCCACCAGCCATAAGCTTGCAGAGTACACCCTGTACTCACCCTTGCTTCGCTGATACTTTTGTTGCAGAGTAAGTGTCCTCTGAAGATGAGTTTGGTTCGAAATCAACATCGATGAGTGGTTTGGGGTTCCCAACCGGCAGCCTGGAATCTATGGGTTGGGAAGTCGTCGTTATGCTTTAGGTCTCTTAGGCCATTTGTTAAGTTTTCTATATCTAACAACATAGTTTTACTTATGTTGTTTGATGTTTGTGGTTAGTGACCTCTGCTTGTAATATTTTGGTTCTCTGCTCAGTTATGAGCTTGCTCTAACAATTTTTGTGTCGCAGGGTTACTATTGTGTTACCAATTCTTCACTGGATATCCTCAAGCTCTAGGTTAGGCTTATATCAGACTAAGGTCTGGGATTTGTTTAAACCTGATCCCGGGGGTGTCACGGTAGTGCACATTGACATCGTCCTTCCTGGGCAGGTCTATCGGGAGTAGGCAAAGGTTAGGGAGCATCTCGTCCAAGAGAGAGGACGCCTCCAAGAAGGTGGATGTTTGCATGTAGCTCCACTCCTTCTCAAGTTAGACGGACCTGTGTGCACTCACTACCTCCCGCCTGGCCTCTTCTAGCTGGAAAGGAAGCGCATAAAGCTTCATCCTTCAGCTGGGGCACCTCCGAACGAAGGTCATAGATTAGATGTTTTAGTTCTCCTCTAGTGTGAACCGACTCAGCAGCTTCCCTTGTGGTCGAGAGTGGTCGTCCGGAGAGCCACCATCTCGCGCTTTAGGGCCACTAGCTCTTCGTCTATGGGAGTGGTTGGTCGTGGATATTCTCCGCAACCAGACATGCGGCCCAGCATACCGCACATTTCATCGCATGCTTCGAATATTCTCTTGGCTAAAGCACGAGCCTCCTTGACCTGAGAACGGGTAGCGTCCCATCCAAAATAAGGGCTTGTTCTGCCCGATCGAAGAGTGGGCTGCCTGTGACCAGGACGCGTGAGGCCTCTTTGGTCGCGCGAGGTGGGCGTCCATGATAGGTGGGTGTATATGGGCCTAAGAAAAGTACGAGAGCACCAGCTCGGGTGAGGCATATTCCTGCCCGGTCAACAAGGCCTTAAGGTTGGTGTCCTCGGCTCCCAAGATCCTCACATCCTCCAAGGATAGCCCGGGGACAAGTGCGCCCTTTCCCAGGACATCTGAACCTAAAGGTCGTAAGGAATCTAAGAAGTGGTTAGTCGAGAAGGAAAGCCAATCAGAGTTTTTACAAGAAACATGAAAAGCAAAGAAGCCACCCACCGACGAGATTCGCGACCGGAGGCGTAAGCCCCCCACCTTAAGAAACCTCAGGAAACGGCAAGTATGCCCCTCGGAACCAAGGAAATTGATCAAAAAAACTTGAAGAAAGAGTAAGAAGGAAAGGTAACAAAAAAGCACTCACCAGAGCCCCCCATTAAGTTCCACTTCCCTTTCTTCATTGAGGGAGGTTGGTCCTTGGGCGGTCCTGATGAGTCGAACAAACTTCCCCAAGATATCTTTTGTGGCGGGTCGGATAGCCTTCCCTGCAACACAAAGGCCTTAGAGAGCCTAACAGAGGACGAGAAAGGGAGGGCCAGGGTAGATGGTTCCTCAACGGCCTGTTTCCCGCAGACATCCACCAGACACAGGGTCTAGAACTGGAATCCTCAGGATGAATGGACAACCCCATATGGCAAGTCCTCGGCCTCCTACTCGATGGCTCTCTCTGGAGCAGCATGCTACTGAGAGGACTCTTCCTCATCATCACTTGAGAATCAGGCAGCAGATGACTCGGGAGCCAGCGAATCTTCGCCAGCACTCTTGTTATCACTCCTCGGCCCCTCTGGGTTGGATTCAAACTCCTCTCCCTTTGCAATCCCCTTTGCGTTAGAGGAAGGAAGGGCCCCCATGACTTCGACGCGACAAGACCAGAGTAAAGCGTGCTAAGGACCACTAGCATTTTCCTCGATGCCGTTGGAGTGAAAAGTTTCCTCATCAGGTCGGAGTAGGCACCCCGGGATACATCTCGGATCTTCCTGGGCTGGAGACACATGGGGTCCTCAGGATCGGCGTACTCCTAGGACAGGTGGGACCTCCTTTACAAAGGAGCCAAGCGCCAGCGAAGGTATGCAAAGATCACAACATGGATCATTCGGCCTTGGTCCACTAGCACATGGATCTGCTCTATGATGGGACGTAGAGCCGCATCCTATGAGCTCAGTCTCTCCCACACATGAAGGGGATGCGATCTCGTCAGGATCATACATCCATGGGTGACGCTGCCCGACGCGCACCAGGAAAAATTCGTCGTGCCACTCCTCCCACTTGGATTTAAACTTGCCTCAAGGATACTTCTTAGAGAGATTGTTGTGGAGGCAAAAGGTCATCCCACTAGCAATCCTCGGCTTCTTGTCCACTCTGGGTGTCAAGAAGTGGCAGAACAATGCCACAGATGGCATCACCCCAACAAACACCTCGTAGAGGTGGGGAAAGGCCGCTAACGCAAGGAGTGAGGTCGGTGTATCTACACAAGATGGAATCCATATGCCTTCAATAGCTCGAGGAAGGACTGTGTGAATGGGGAACAAGACCCATCCGGAGGAAGCAAGCGTAGATCGACATCTCCCCCTCCTCGTACCCGCCATCGACATATCAGACCTTAGTGGCCACATTCTCATGCTGTTCAATCGCAACATGAGAAAACAGGGCCTAAAGCTTCTCTTCGTCCACGATTGATTGAAGGAGGGCATGAGAGGGGTTTGGCAGTCTTACCGCGCCAGATCAGGTCCTGGATAAAGAATCTCCTCTCCCTACTCCCGTCGCCCCTTCGATCGCCATCTCGGTGGCCAGTTCTAGAGTTGGGTTTAGTGGAGGGAAACAATGGAAGAAAGCAAATGTGGGGAGCGTGTCGCGCCTAGGCCTCTTAAAAGGGCCCTGAGGCAGCAGATACCCAATTGATTCATCGTTAGCCATAAATGGCATGCATTTCTAAGGCACACCAATGGGTGACCGTTCAAGCCACCCGCGAGGCCTTAAGTCAAGGTGCCCCCTCGCGTGCCTCAAAGGACATCGGGTCACGCGCTCTTTGTGTGTTAAAGGGACCTATTTAGTGACCCACTTGAGTTGGGGCATAGGTCACCTACGGCAAGGTTTCAAGCAAGACCATGCACGGGGGTTGTTGCCATATTTGTGGATCCCGAGTCCATAGGATCCCTCTAGTGAGCCAAAACTGAAGTCACCTCCGCAGGAATACCCGTCCCCAGGACGATTGCCCAGGGGCTTAGATGGTGGCGGCTCGTGAACAGCAAGGCCCCGGCTAGCCCACAGGTGCTGACAGAAACCTGGATCGTCAAGACAAGACTGTCCCCTACAGCTGAGCCCTACGTCTACATCCTAGACTACTAGACCCCAGAGCGGGACGACCATGTTGTAACCATGCATGTAGTGTGTCACTATGTGGTGACCGACGCTTGTGGTGTCCCCTTCCCATTATAAAAGGAGGCCCATGTCGAATGAAAGAAGGAGAGGCTTAGAAGGTAAGGAACTAGATGAGTTCTTCCCTAGGAACAGATTCTGTAATCGTGTGATCATCCACCAGATAGCCGATAGTTACAAGACCTAGGGATCCACACTTCATGGCTTGAACCTAGGTAAAAATACCCGTGTCTCTATTGGATTGTGTGTTTATCTCGATCGCCAGATGTTGCGCCCCTGACCGAACAAAAAAGGAGACCTCCCATCCCTGGTGTCAAAATATCAAACATGACAAGTGCCAAGAATATCATATAAGCTTTGTTAACTCAAGACAATCTAAATAAAGATTCCATAAATATAAATAACTAGAAATGTAGCAATCATTCCAATTCCTATGGTTAACTCTTAGCTTGCCAAGGAACACTAGGAAGTTCCACATTAGCATATTAAGTGTGAAAGATCATGTCGAAAGAGGCATAACAATGAAGTGTGTCATTAGATAACACCCACATCAATAAATCAAGACTATCAAAATACTTCTTTTCTATTCGTTGAATTTCAAGAAAATCCATCTAGTAGTCCATGCCAAAAAAAATAGATGATTCATTTGGTTTTCATAACAGTTTCCAATAGCAACTTTGTGCATAGCCCTTAAGAGTACCAATACTTTTGCCCATTGGTAGCATAGCTACCATGTCATCAACTCATAGCCAAAATCAGGAGTTGTCCATACATCATTCGAAGTTTAGCGGACTTGTTCGCATCCCAGGATGTGCATCAACAGTTTGTAGACAAGATTTAAGCAATATCATACTTTTGATTCACAACTTTCAGTTTTGGAATGCATCTCAATTACCACTAAACTTTATTTTCTTCAAACAACTCCTTTCAAGAGTGCCATCAAGTCTATCATCATATCTATAGGGTTGAGTATCTTCAAAATTAAACCCTTAAGACAACTACACATCACACAAGTCATAATTGGAGACTTTATATTGTTGTACTTGTTTGGCATAATTTTTCCAAGGAAAGACACGGTTAACTACAAGAACTAGACCAAAATCCTACACGACTAATTAATCATGCGAATAAAAACCTTCACTCTAACTATCTTGAATTAATCCCACTAGCAAAATATCTTAACAAAACTACTAACCAGCATAAACATTTCAACTTCTGAAGTGGGATACATAAGACATACCTCTCATGAGTGAATTCACAATTCTATTTTGTTAGATGTGTTCCTTCAAAACTCAAAGTAGATCGCTCTCATTAATAATATTGAAGCAAATAGGCAAATGGCAATCCACTTTTCACGAATAAAGATAAAAGTAAAAGTACTTTTGTATTTTTGAAGATTGGTTTTAGAGAATAGAAGGGATTGGCGATGAAGCAAGGAACTTAAAACAAACAAAAGAAAACAAAAAATGAAAGAAAATGAGAAAGCAGAGTGCTGGAACAAGTCCAACACGAGTGTTTCAAAGATCACATAAATAAACGGCTTAGGGAACACATCCCCAAGATTAGGCTTTTGCAAGCCCTCTTGTTGCTCACTGTTGTGGTGGAGGATAATCTCCCAAGTTGCATTGACTACTCTAATGAGTGAACTGGAATGAGAGGTTCGCACTGGATTCTCAAATATTGATGGTGAGGTTGTTCATGTTCTGGATGTTTACTTCAAGCGAGTATTTGTCCTCATACATGGTGTAGGGGTTCAGTGGCTTCTGCTCTTGTTCGGGGCCTTCTTGCTCTTATTCTTATTCATCTTCCTTCCACAGGTACTTATTGTTGGGTTAGTCTTGCTTCAACCTGCGTATCATAATGAAAACGTGCATCCTCGATAGAGAATAGACCATGAGTCAAAGGATCGGCTCTAGGTATGTCAACAAAATATCTACCTTGAATTTTTCTAACCATGCCACAAGCATTAAGAGTAGCGAAACTGGGATGACGAACACCTACTAATAGTTTTAAGTTATCCAGGTTGATAGGGAGTGCTTGACCAAGAACGTGACAACTCCTCCATAGCAAATGGCACTCGAGATTGGAGAGCTTGAAATCTTAAATAAAACACAAGAAGAGCGCCAAGTTTGGCATTAAGTTATAGTTTAGAATAACAACAACTTTTGAGAGGATCATCATGTCCTCTTCATTGAATCTTGTAAACTCAATACAGGGTTGCAGAGTGTTAACAATAAGATAATACAAATTGCATACCACAGGACATTCTATCCTTAGGAATAGGATAAAAGACTCACATCTTATTAAAATGACTATATAGGGTAGGATCTACCATGAAACTACTGCTGCGGATGTCAGTGGTGTTGTTGAAAAACCCAAAACATTTCCACAATCCATAAAGTGATAAGTTATACTCATAGTTCATTATATAGAAGGATATTCTGTCAACTCCCGGCCTGTCTTCCTCGGAGCAATAGCTAGTACACACCGTGTGCTTCAAGGTGCAAAGAACCTCAAGTGTCAAGTGGTGATAGGTGATGGCCTCCTAAAAACAAAGTGAAGCAAACCAACATTGTTGCAAAGTAAATTAAAATCATGGCCAAGACCTAGTTGTTTTAGAATATAGGCGCACACCCATTTAGTGGACTTGATTCTCGGTTCTTGAGATGGTTCAAATGGCCGAGGTGGAAGTCCTCGGTGAACTCGATGCCAAGTGATGTAGGGGTAAAGTTATCAACATGTGGTGCGGCTTGTTCTTCCACCGCACGTGAATGTTTCCTTGTGTTCATCTAAAAAGTTCATCTAATTAACTTTTTGATCCAATAGAAATATGCAATGAGTATTCCTCTATACATTATACAAAAGAATCTCCTATACATATCAAAATTAATCATGCTCATTAACAAGAATATCTCAAAATAAGACCTAAGTCTAGATGGATAATGGCAAGAGATAGAGCATGGTTTTGCTGCATATAAGATGGGATCAGAGGAGAAACGTAACTTGGATTGTTGGTGTGTGAAGAATCGAATAAAAATGAGTAGAAGTGAAGATCCAATGGAGGTGGTTTAGAATTTGGAGGAAGAAGGAATAAAATTATGAGTTAGATTTAGGTTTGCATCTCTTCCTAGTCCTTTATCGCATCTGAACAAGTGGTATGGGCGGGTGGTACAGTCACGGAGGTCATGTCTCGCCCATAGCGGGTATCCTTGCCTTAGATTTTTCTCTGTTTCAGGTGATACTCTCGGTACGGTCACGTGTGCCACCGCCATATCCTTCTCGTTGGCGTGGTCTGACACGGATGCAGGACCCGTGTCAGGCTCTCGGCATCACCTTTTGTCTTGTGGCGCCACTACCACGACCACATTTGGCGTGCATCGATGAGCACACATACCAGGATGGCCTCATGGACTAGGTGGCGGAGCTTGCGACCGCCGGCGTCCACAAAGAAAACAAGAAAGAGGAGGAGGAGGACGGCATGCCTCTCATGCCTCCGGGCCTCACCGAGGAGGAGGTGCCCGAGCTCGCCATGCGCAAGTCAGAGGCGCATCGAGCGCTGGAGGAGGAAGCTCTTTGGGCCCGCATGTTCCAGGCGCTGCAAGCCTCTGTGGCCATGCCTCCACCACCACTAGCGCAGGTGGCGCCGCCACCTCCTCTGTCGTCGCCCGTCTAGCTACACCACCAGTGATGGGCGTTCCACTGGCAGGTGCTAGACCGGGTCAACCTCACCTCCGATGATGAGGAGCAGGACGTGGCGGCGCAAACCCTAGCGCCACTGTATAGTAATAGTTCATCTAAATTTCATTCAAATATGGTAAATTTCCCTAAATTTAAATTTCGAATCGTGATTGTCGTGGGCTTGATCTTTTTGAGGTGCCGGTGTGAGTCCGCCTCTCCAAATTGGCGACGGTTTGGTAGCACCCTTAAATTAACTCAACTACTGGTGCGCTTGTAGGAGAATATCATTTTGCGGCCCAAACGTTGGGTCACCCAGGCAACGCGGTACCCAAGTTGCTTACAATCAGTTGCATTGCCCAAAGTTGGCGTGCCAAATACTCATAGGGTCTTTTTCGGCACGAATTCAACTTTACGTTTCAATATAAAATATCAGGCTAACGACCATCAAGTTGGGCCCCCCTGTCAGCTTTTGCCGTTATGTCGCTGCCATGTAGGCTTGCAGCGTTGGCGCATGCATCCTTTACGCATCTTCTTCTTCCTCTGGGGCGGCAATCTATGGTTGCGGCCATGGCACGGAACTAGGACTTGGACGAACCTGCTCGGCCCAGCTCTCCTTCCCATCCCGAATCAGAGCTTGCCCTCACCATGGCCGCACCCATGGCACGGCGCGGGGACGGGAATGAGATCTATCACCATGCCAACCATGCTTGGTCCTGTTGGCCTCCTCCAGAATTCAAGCTCGCCATCGTTGTGGTCACACATGCACCAGCCACGGTGCCTTCCTCTCCGAACCCCAAAGCCACATCCACCTAGTTCGGAACAATGCCAACAAGGTGAAAATGCATCAAGTTTTCTTCTTGTGATTGTAGAAAAACATGTATGTACCGTAGCCGTAGCATACTCTAACAATGTACACATATGTTGTTTACTAGATTTTCATTTTAAATTAGTAGCTCCGTGATGACGAAACATAGAGAACCTAAATGGAATGACGATGACGACCATGTTGTGTACTTTGCATTGTATCAACAAGTACTCGCTGACGAAGCATGTTACCAAGAGAGTGAGTTCATCAGCCATTGCCAAAAAATATGTGAACAAATCAATGAGCGATTCAATGCAAATACGCGTAGAAAAGCTAGATCCATGTCATCAATCATCAATAGGTGGCACATTCTAGTGGTGCGTTGAAATGCATACACCATGTATCATTTACTTGAAGTGGTTGTTATCCTGAGCAAAAATGCCTAGTATGCACATTACCTTTGTATGTTCTATGTTGCAATTTTGTTGTTATGGGCGTGGAAAGAGAAGTTGGGCTTTACTGAATATTACGCAGTTAGGCCTAACTTAGTCTTACACAAATAAGAACAGCTTAGTCTTTACACAAATACGCGTAACTAATGATAAAGATAAAGACAAATGGTTCATCGGATCTGCCAGTATGAGCACTAGGTCCCTGGAGCTGGTGGTATCGTCTGAACAACCAAAATGCTGTGTTTGACCGTCTGTCATTCTCCATCAAATCGTACGACCCCACTGATGAGCCAATTGTAGGCCCCCTCCCCCCGACATGGATTCGGCTCTAGGTCAGATCTGGAGTGTCAACATGATAGGCGCGTGAGTGTGCAGCAAACACACAGTCTGCTATAAACACTAGAAGTGCTGGCACCTCAGCAACAACACCATCATGTTCTTCCTAGACTCCGGCAGTAGCCTCGGCCGGTGTTTCGTCAGCTTCACCAGCAGCAGCCTCGGTAGGTATTTCGTCAGCTTCACCAGCAGCAGCATTAGCAAGTATTTCGTCAGCTTCACCAGCAGCAGCATCACCAAGTATTTCGTCAGCTTCAGCAGCAGCAGCAGCAGCTAGTTCTTTGTCAGCTCCACCACCACCACCAGCAGTAGCAGCACCATCAGGAGCCAGGGCTGCCTGAGCAATTACAGGTTCAACGGCTCCAAGGGCTCCGACAAAGAAAGGGTAGTTGATCCCAAGAAAATCAGATTGTCCCTTCAGATTGTCGACTCTGCTCCAGACTTGCTCTACTGGGTCTTTGGATGGGCATGCGGACCTCGAGAAAACGTCACACTGCAGCGATGGGTATGAAGAAAGTTGTGTCCCTATATGTTCTATTGTATTAGCAATGCTGTTTAGTGCTCCCCTGATATGAATCCACATGAGTTCAACATCCTGTTTTGTGTTGCCTCCGAGAGGTGCCAGGAACCAGCGCCGTGTCCCAGTTTCAGCATCTGCTACTGCATCTTCGATGACCGGAGCTAGAATGATGCGCCGGGATGCGTGGGTACCTGCGTGTTACTTATAGTCAGTAAGTAGAATTTGAATGGGATTTTACATGCTATATGACACCATGACTCACCCCAAATGGACGGCTCCCAAACACGCACGTCGTCGCTAGGTTCAATGACCGCATAAATGTGTTGCGGTTTGTATGAATAGTAGCTGGAGGTGAAGACAGCGTGGACATACTTCTCCGGCCGCAGGAAGTCATCGCGCAAGACTATCCATTCCTTGTCTTCTGGGCATCTAATGAATGTGATTGCCTTGTCGAACACCGCTAAGAGGTCGTACTCCCAGGTATTCCACGTCTCCCATGGTCTATGTGTGAGTTGTACCTTCAGGAGCTCAAGTTCTACCATGTTGAACCTGTACACGAATTCGGAAATGGGCGGCGGCCACCTGTTGTTGAATGCAGTAATGCTGACACCCTCCAAAGATGGCAATGTAAGTCTCAATGATCTGTAGCCATTTTTTAGAGTCCAAGTATTCCCATCCTGGGATAAAAGGACCAGCCACTCGTCGTTCCCACCCACCCAGTTCTGGTCATCTCCCATTTCCGTCTCTTCTTCTTCCTTGATATTCACCACTACTGATTCCGACCACTTATCCAGCACCATCATGTTTGCATGAATATTCTGTAGAGTTTGTTGTCAGTTGGTACAATCACCTAGAATGGATTCCATTGCAAATACAATTTGACAACTGGACCTTCGGATTAAAGTACACAAAATATCGCCTAAATACGAGTGCCTCCTCAGATATCGCCTAAATTGTGCCTGTGTCACTCCGAAGATACCCAATATATGGAGTAGGAGTAGAGCCCCCCGGAACAAACTCCTGACGATGATCATAAACAACTCGAGGCATAACAGCCTTAAATCATCTAATCTGTTTGTTTTTATTTTAGGAAACAGAATATCACCTAGCATGCATTCCATTGCAAATCGAAATTGACTACTCGTCTAGCACCTAAAGTAAGACTGTCTCACTACGAAAATACCAGAATATCAGGTACGAGCAGAGCTTCCGCTGTATAGAATAGTCTTAAATGGTTCAATTTGTTCAAACCGCTCGTGCACACAACACGTTCGACGAAAGGAACATAGGATTCCGATGAGAGTTCAGCACATATAAATCAACGATATGACTGAACCAATAAGCAAGATACTGGAACTTACGTGGCCATCGCAGTCATTTGGCCATTTGCTGGTATCGGGGTAAAGAAGGCCTGGCGTGCCGAACGGTTGTTCGTCCATGTCCCGCATCCTGAAGCGGTAGCCAGGGATACAGCACGCGAGGCGGTCGGCAGAGATGGTGTCCAATCCCGTGGCGATCCTATGCACGTTCGCGGTGCTGAGGTTCGGCCATCCCCAATCCTCGCGGTGGCGGTCACCCTGGCCACCCGCATCGTCGTTGCATGCCTTTCGCTTCAGCCTGCTACTACCCCAAGCTCTACCCATAGCGGCAAATGGATTCTGGAATCTCGTAGATTAATGGAGGCATTGTGATAAGGAGGCGGATGGATTCGAGAGAGAATGGAATCAGGGATGGGGCAGTTGTTCGAGTAGGGATTGACCCGGTGAGGAACCGCTGCCACCGCTGGTTCTCGTCCGCGTGGAAGACAAGGAAGGGGGCATAATTATTGAGGGCACGCACCGGAACCGTCTAGAGGAAGTGAAAAAATAAATCGTAAGAGAGAGAAATGTGTGGCCCGCCTGTCAGTGAGTGAAGGTTGGCACGCGCAAACGTGAGTACGTTTGACATGGATAGTGCATGGTAGACCTCGATTCCACCGCATGCAAGTGGCGCGGAACAAATTTTAGGCAGCGCTAGCATCGACGTGTAAAACCGCTGTTTTTCTTCACCTTCACCCTACTACGAACGATCGTGCACCATTCCAGATATTGGTAAGGGCGGTTCCAATCTTTCACTTCTCTATCTCATTTCCTCCTCCACGGCCTCATCATCTTTCTCCTCCACGGCCTCATCCATTTCCTCCGCCATGGCATCACCCTCTTCCTCTGTATCCTTTCACTCTTGCCTGTAGTCATGGACTTTTTGGACGTCTGAAACAATGGTAGGCAAGCGACTACGCACTTCGACATAGAAGTACATGGCGGGAAGAAGATCAATGTCATCTACACCACCAATCCCGTGACGGTGAGGAAGACTCTGAGTAATTACACGAGTTGGCTATGGTTCGAAGAAAACAGGTTCATAGGTCTCGACCTCGAGTACAGCCGCGATCACCGTAGGATCGCCGTGGTGCAACTCTCCATGAAGGGGCACGTCCTCGTATACCAGCCTTTTTGCGATAAGGGTTGAGGGGATCTGGTAGACTTTGCCATCTTTTTGTTCCTGAATCGTCTGTTTGCAAAAGTTATTGCTATATTATTTGTCTAAATTCATTTTCATGCAGGTGGGGCAAAAGCATTAGGGATCTGTTTCATGACTTTCACGTGAACCAGTACATAAGATTTACTAGTGTTGAAATCACGAATGACACTAAACTGCTTGAAAGCCCGACTGTCAACATTAGAATCCCAAAGGAGTGCAGAGTGGACATCCAGGAAATTTACTGGATCCCAGGGACGAAGGGCGGCAGGACCGGGATGGCCGCTCTTGCCTCCGAACTCATCGACCCATGGTACGCTGACATGAAGGGCAAATTGCCGAGATATTCTTAGAGGCATGTAGGGCACGATTACTGGGAGGATAAGCCGCTTTCTAAACCTAATCTGAAGTACGCTACAATTGATGAGTATGTTAGCCACGAGCTATACCTCCAGATTGTAAAATCACGTTCCAGGCATCGCATCATTGAACCACCACCAAGGCAGGTTGTTTGCCCTAGATACTTGAGTGTAGATAAATCTACAAGCCGGGGCAAGCGACCGAAGGCATCCTGGGATCGGTTTCCTTCTCCAACAGGCTGGGATGTAGACTTTTAGTGCATGATTGTTGTGTTTGTATGGGGCTTGTTATGTTTATGAAACCATGTTATTTTAGAAGTACACTATGTGAGAAATTATGAACTGCTGTGTATTACCTTTGTCAAACTATAATCTGGGTTTGGTTATGACTGTATCCTTCGATATAATCTGGGTTTGGTTATGACTTATGACTGTATCACACCTTATGCAAGTCAGTCCTAGATTCTGTCGCATGCAAATGGCACAGACAGAATTTGTAAGATTAAATGTTGAGCATACAAAAGGGGGGAATGTAATTCATACAGGTTAAGTAGCTAATATCACAGGGATCATACGAGCTTGGTTCTTACACACAGAATGCTTATAAAATACATGCGAGATAAAATACAGGCGAGATGAAACTAGGAACGAAATGCAAAACTAGTCATGGTAAACAGCACACTCACCCACCCGCCAGATCCTGTTGAGCATCTCGTAGCAGACATACGCATTCCTGGCTGCGTACTTGATCGCATCGTAATCCAAGTGCCTCCACTCCCATCGCTCGTGCAGGTGCTTTGGGAACTCAACTTTCATGCCGGCGTACTCGCGGTCGATGATGTCGGCAGCGAGTCTAGCCATCGCGGCTTTTCCCGTATTGCCATCTGGGTACCTCCACAAACATTGGAGATCGACGTGATTGACGACATGAACGAGGAGATCCTGCTCTAGCTTCGGAGTGTCGTTCTTGATGTCGACGCTGGCAAAGTAGATCTCCCTCCTATGTAGGAACTCGCGAAGCTCCAGGCATACAGATTTGGCCCTACATACGTGGTATAGGAGGCAGTGGTTGTGCATGGACAACTGCAAAAGCGCCATCCTCTTCCTATCTCTGGTATACTCGAGGTCAAGGCTGACGATCTTCTACCTGTCCATCGGCTCCTGTAGCGACTGCTCATACATTGCGATGACCTTGGCGACCTCCGCTAACACATTTTTGTGGATGACCGTCAGTTTGGTGGTGCCATGGGCGGTGATGGTGTACTCGTCGGTGAAGTTGCTCCCGTCGCTGAACACGCCGTACTCTGCGTCCATGGCAGCAGCTAATGCAGCAGCGGTAGCCTAGGGTCGGTAGCGGTGGCTAGGACTGGGCATGGCGGTGGAGTGATCTATTGCGGTGGTATGGCCCGGCGGAGGCGGTGCCTGCGGCAGCGTTGATGGTTCTTGCGGTGGCTACGGCAGTGGCAGAGGGCGGCGGAAGGAATGAGTTGGGGATTTTTGCACAGTGATGTGCTGAGGAGACAAAAGGCGATGCTTAAATTGCGTTTACCAATATTCCGGTCATACCCATGTGGAAGCAAGTTTTACCGGGCGAGCACCGTTGGTTTCCAATCCTAGCGATTAAATTCGGCGTCCGTCCTGGTAGGCGATGGGATGGGTATGCGACGTGGCTTTGGCATGGCAGAGACCGGTCATGTAGACTATCGTCCCGTTGCTGATCCGCAGCGGGTGCGCGGTGCTGACAGGACGTAACATGACATGATAGAAGGAAGTGTACATCTATTATTCCTAACAAGTTTAAGAAGTGTAAGCATAGATAGGGACCTAGCATCCCTGCACCCCGAGGCAGCCGATCAGGCCGGCCGATTGCATAAAGCTTGAAATTTCCTTTCTTTAATTTGGTGATTTTTTCTAGAATTTTCCAAATTGAAGCTCATTTGCCCATGCTTCTATAAGTTTCTATGTAGTCCACTTGTGTAAGCATGCATGATCAAGCAACTTTCCAACACACGTGTCGGTGGAAAAACATGAGGTTTCAACGCACCACATAGTTTAAGGATTTAGAATAGCTACATTGTGGAGCTCTAGCCAAATTGCGTGGTAAAGCCAAATTCAGCTTTTTGTCAGATTTAGCTATAGCAACATTATGTCTCATTTGTCCTCACTTTTTCCCTCCCGGTATTCCGAAGCCCTCACATGCGCTCGGAGGGGGTGCCGTCTGGTCAAAGGCTTGGCCATTACGTGCGCCCTGACGCCTAAATTGGAAGTTTTTTTGTTATTTGGCCTTTTTAAGAGCACCTTTTCCCTCTCTCGCTAACAGTTGTGTTTTTTTTGCCCAAAAAGGTAGGAAATCTAGAGCAGCTTCCCTCTTCATTCATTTTTCCTTTTGCCCTCGTTTTCCCCCAATCTGGTAGCAAATCTAGAGCAGCAAAACTAACCAGCACCATAAATAAATTCAGTAAACAGAGCAGATGTAGATAAAGCAGCTAATATAGGTTATATAGTACGGTACTTAACGAGGTTCGACAATTAGGTTGCTCAGCAGCAGCAGCTGATAGGTTCAACACAGACAAGACAAAAGAAGCTGCTTTACAGTAGCAGCAGCTGATCGGTGTCCCCTCGTGGCCTCTGCTAGGAGGGCCTCCGTCTCCTCCCTCTGGCGCCTACTCCACTTCTTGCTCCCCAGCGCCTTGACCTTGGGTACCTTGGATTTGATCGGGGGCATGCGACCCTCCTCGATAGCCACCTTCTGGAGGTTGCGGAGGTGAAGACCGAGCGCCTAGTGCTTGGATATAAAGTCGTGGATGTTCACAGACTCGCCGCAGGTCCTCACGTCCTCTGCATGCTTCATGAGGGAGTTGAAGTTAGTGGCGTGGAGCCTCTTGGTGGGGCAGAAGGGGCACCTGTACACGTCGCCGGCAAAGAAGTTGTTGTAGTGGACCGACTTTAGCCTTCTCAGCACATGACGAGTCTTGGTGTCCTTGGACTCGTCGTCGCTGCGGACGTCGCTGCTATCCTCCTGTTGGAAAAAAACTATAGAGTGCAATAAGGACATGATTGAGATACTTTGATTATCGGGATTGATTATTTGCATAGATTAACCGATTGAGATCTCCCGATTATTCCCCAAATCTCAAACCAAATCCAATACTGATCCCAAATACGAACATGGGGATTCATCGAAAATCGAGATCTAACACAAGAGGATTAGCTACTGTAAAACACTACAAGAAATGTGTTGACTAGTGACCTTTTCTTAACGACCCTGAGTTTTTTGGTCATAGATCTATGACCATTTAGAACCAACTGGTCGTAGGCCATTTGGGAGGGTACAAACCCTGAAAAACTATGACCTTTTTTATCGACAAGGTCATAGCTTGATTACACCAGTTGGTCATAACATAGACATTATTGGTCCATGACCTTAATTTTGGTTGACTACGACCAATTTAAATGGTCATGAGACCTATTCATGATTACTTAAGAAAGACCGATGGCCACCTCAGCAGGTTGATCTAGGTGTCGCGTCCATGTGTCACCTTTCGATGACGTGTGTGCATATGTGTCATATCCATGTGTCAATTTAGGCTTACATGTCATGTCCATATGGCGTTGACATGTTGGCTAGCAATTGCAATCATATCCAATGATATATGGGGCCTGCTTGCCATGTTGGCTTTGACCTGACGCTGATCAAATAATTTTAAATTAAAATAGCATAACAGAGCCATGGATCGAACACATGACCTCTCATGGTCTCAATGAGGATCTACCACCCGTACACCAGTAATTTCCTGTACAAATATGAGTACCAAATCCTTTTGATTACCTCGCACACCGCTCAGTTGGAATTAATAACGACAAAAATAAACGTCCATGGGACTCGAACTCACGACGTCACACTGCTTCGAAGAGGCTCTACCACTAGGCTACAGAGAACACCTTGTTAGAGAATGAGTACCAAATAATTTTAACCAACCCCGCTTGGTTGGTATTAATATAGCGGTAAAAACAGACGGCTGAGGGACCCGAACCCTGGACCTCGAATCACAACTTTACGATGCCAACCAACAGACCAAATCAACATCTATGTCAGGAATTCACACGGGCAGTATAAGGCACAAATTCTAATGGTGGGCTTGGGCCTAAGGCCGATTCGGCCTCCAACTCACAGCCGCTTGGGCTGCTCCCTAGGCTGGCCTTGGGCCGACGGCAGTGTGCGGAGCACGATGGATTGTTGGGCTGACCCATTTTCCTGGAGGTTCACTCGGCCAGCCACCTCGACCAATTTTTTTCTTTTATTCCTTTTTTAATTCTTTTGCAACTTTGTATTCATAACTCCAAATTAAGTCAAACAAAATTCACAGAACTTGTAAAATTTTGGAGAATCTCTGAAGAAACATCATATTGTGAGTCTAAAAATGATTTTTTCAAAAAATCATGAGCATTAGACCATGTACCTGTAGTTCAAACCGGACCCACTTCCTACCGATTCGGTAGACATTTGTTTTTTTCATTAGGGGTGGATGGAAAGGTTTGTGAATCCCCGGTTGGGACATCGTTCGTGTAAGGTGGTCTAGTATTTTTGAAAAATGGGATGGTAACATTTTTGAATTAAACATTTGGTGTTGATTCACAAAACGTCCCGATTTTGGCACTCAAAAAATAGAAAATGGCTTTTCCGTACGACGAAAAGGAAAACTTCCTCCTGAAACATTGTTTGCCATCCCAAGATGCACATGCATGCACAATATGGGCACATTATCACAAACTATATCATGATTCTTGCCATAACATTGGTCGTTTGGCATGAAAGCCATAAAACCTCGACATGATAGGTCATTTCTCTGAAGGTTTTTTTGAGATGCAGTCAATATACCAATTTTGGTATTTTTCCTTGCAACTATGTCACATAATATGACACGTCGCGAAGGATTTACCTTGTTTGGACTATTTTTGAATTTTTCATGCCCGTTTCCAAATTTTCCCGTTTCAAACTATGGTAAAACGGCGGGCATGAAGATAGGGGATGAGCCTCGCTAAAACTTGCACTGGATTTCTGAAGAAACATCATATTATGAGTCTAAAATTTTTTTTTTCAAAAAATCATGAGCATTAGACCATGTACCTGTAGTTCAAACCGGAGCCACTTCCTACCGATTCGTCAGACATTTGGCTTTTTCACCAGGAGTGGACGAAAAGGTTTTAAAATCCCCGGTTGGGACATCGTTGGTTTAAGGTGGTCTAGTGTTTTTGAAAAATGGGCTTGTGGCATTTTTGAATTGAACATTTGTGTTGCTTCACGAAACGCCCCGATTTTGGCACTTAGAAAATGGAAAATGGTTTTTCCGTGCGACGAAGAGAAAACCTTCCTCCTGCAACATTGTTCGCCGTCCCAAGATGCACATGCATGCACAATATGGGCACATTATTACAAACTATGTCACGATTCTGGCCATAACATTGGTCGTTTGGCCTGAAAGCCATAAAACCTCGAACATGATAGGTCATTTCTATGAAGGTTTTTTTGAGATGCAGTCAATATACCAAATTTGGTATTTTTTTTGCTTGTAACTATGTCACATAATATGACACGACGCGAAGGATTTACCTTGTTTGGACTATTTTTGAATTTTTCATGCCCGTTTCCAAATTTTCCCATTTCAAACTATGGTAAAACGGCGGGCATGAAGATAGGGGATGAGCCTCGCTAAAACTTGCACTGGATTTTTGAAGGAACATCATATTGTGAGTCTAAAAATGATTTTTTTCAAAAAAATCATGAGCATTAGACCATGTACCTGTAGTTCAAACCGGACCCACTTCCTACCGATTCGGTTGACATTTGTTTTTTTCATTAGGGGTGGACGGAAAGGTTTGTGAATCCCCGGTTAGGACATCGTTCGTGTAAGGTGGTCTAGTATTTTTGAAAAATGGGATGGTAACATTTTTGAAGTAAACATTTGGTGTTGCTTCACAAAACGTCCTGATTTTGGTACTCGAAAAATAGAAAATGGCTTTTCCGTATGACGAAAAGGAAAACTTCCTCCTGAAACATTGTTTGCCATCCAAGGATGCACATGCATGCACAATATGGGCACATTATCAGAAACTATATCACGATTCTGGCCATAACATTGGTCGTTTGGCCTGAAAGCCATAAAACCTCGAACATGATAGGTCATTTCTGTGAAGGTTTTTTTGAGATGTAGTCAATATACCAATTTTGGTATATTTCCTTGCAACTATGTCACATAATATGACACGACGCGAAGGATTTACCTTGTTTGGACTATTTTTGAATTTTTCATGCCCGTTTCCAAATTTTCCCGTTTCAAACTATGGTAAAACGGCGGGCATGAAGATAGGGGATGAGCCTGCTAAAACTTGCACTGGATTTCTGAAGAAACATCATATTGTGAGTCTAAAAATGTTTTTTTCAAAAAATCATGAGCATTAGACCATGTACCTGTAGTTCAAACCGGAGCCACTTCCTACCGATTCGGCAGACAATTGGCTTTTTCACCAGGAGTGGACGAAAAGGTTTTAAAATCCCCGGTTGGGACATCGTTGGTTTAAGGTGGTCTAGTGTTTTTGAAAAATGGGCTTGTGGCATTTTTGAATTGAACATTTGGTGTTGCTTCACGAAACGCCCCGATTTTGGCACTTAGAAAATGGAAAATGGTTTTTCCGTGCGACGAAGAGAAAACCTTCCTCCTGTAACATTGTTCGCCGTCCCAAGATGCACATGCATGCACAATATGGGCACATTATTACAAACTATGTCACGATTCTGGCCATAACATTGGTCGTTTGGCCTGAACGCCATAAAACCTCGAACATGATAGGTCATTTATGTGAAGGTTTTTTTGAGATGCAGTCAATATACCAAATTTGGTATTTTTTCCTTGCAACTATGTCACATAATATGACACGACGCGAAGGATTTACCTTGTTTGGACCATTTTTGAATTTTTCATGCCTGTTTCCAAATTTTCCCTTTTCAAACTATGGTAAAACGGCGGACATGAAGATAGGGGATGAGCCTCGCTAAAACTTGCACTAGATTTCTGAAGAAACATCATATTGTGAGTCTAAAAATGATTTTTCAAAAAATCATGAGCATTAGACCATGTACCTGTAGTTCAAACCGGAGCCACTTCCTGCCGATTCGGCAGACATTTGGCTTTTTCACGAGGGGTGGATAAAAAGGTTTGAGATACCCCGATTGGTACCATTGTCCATGTAATATGGGCTAGTATTTTAAAAAAATATGGTGGTAGCATTTTGAAATTTTTATTTGGTAGCTGCTTGACAAAACACCTGTTTTTGGCAACATATCGGTCTCTAGCCAATCAGATCGCAGGAACCCATCTCTACGGATCGCCCCAAAAGATAGGATCTGAGCCGTTCGTGGCCCATCGATCCAACACCCTTCAGTTCAGCGAAAGGGGAGAGGACTCACGCACACAGAAGCAGTGGACTGCACATGCGTAGACGACTTTGTCCCTCGATCCACTCTCCAACCCTAGCAATTGCGCAACCCACCTCGTCCCCATCTCATCCCCGCGCTGCCAGGACGCGTCGTCCCGGACTCCGTCTCCTCCCATGCTGCCGCCACCAGATCCTATGCCTCCCACGGCACAGATCCCGGCGGCTGCTAGATCATATGCCTACCACGCCGCCGCATCCTCCTCAGCCATGAGAGGTCACCGAGATTCCTCAGGGCATCTTGCTCTTGCCGATTCACCCATCTTCCTCTCACTAATTCACCATCTTCCCATAGATCCACAGCGCCACCACCACCACCCTACCTACCCTCACGCGCCACCCTCTGCACTGCCCAGCACAGAAAACCGCCGTGCACGCTCCTAATCCGAACCCTAGCGCTTCCACTAATTGCGGCGGCGCCCGCCCTATCATCTTGTGGCCTGGTCTGGAGGCGCAGATCCGAGATCTTCCATCTCACCCTCGACCCCTCTTCGCCGCCTCCGCAGTCCCCCACCGTCGCGGCTTCTATTGCGTCCTCTCGCCCACCACCACAACAAACAGCCACCTCGGCTGCTGCATCGAGGTCGACTGGTCCATCAGCATAGACGAGGACCAGGTGGTGTTGCGGCACCAGTCCCAGCTCATGGTCCCGCTGCCCCCTGCCTCACGATGTCGTCTCCGTCGATCTGAAGCCGGCCAAGGACAGGAAGGGGTGGAGGTTAAGATGTGGGTCGTCTGGAGGCGGGGCCGAAGGCGTGCCCATGCCTGCCGACCATTGGCGCTCCATTTCTTGGCGTGTAAGCATTTCTTGGCTACCATTAGGTGTGGTCTGATGATGTGAAATCATATTTGATTCAGTAGAGCTGTTTGATGCTTAATGCTGATAAATCTATTCATTCAATACTGAACAACCAAACCTAGTATTGTAGTAGACTCTATTCATTCAGTATCTGATATCCACAATTATCTGTGATGTATCTACTTTTCCTTATTTTAAGAAAGCAAGGAGCCAAATCTACTTGTTTAACAAAAGCATATCATGGTTTGGAAGATCATGCAAAAAATTAAGTGAACACATGAGGTTTTCTGCAAATAGCAACATAATAGAATGATCTTATAGAAGACATACACTTGGCCAGTGCATCTGTAGTTGCATCCTTTTGATATACTCAAGCAAAGTGGTTCGATTAAAAGTAAACTGATCCATGAAAAGAATATTCTCCATGTAAATTGCTGCTCTGAACCTGTGTTTTCTATTCCACCATAATTAAATAGTGAACATAAATTCTTGTGTTTGTTGTTCTATAGAACTCGCAAGTAGAAATTCCATATATCTGATTGCACTCTTTGTTTGCTGAATATAGCTTGTGTTTGCTCTCAATTCTATGAAACGATATGCGGTTGTGTTTCTCTTACTGCAAATTATGTGTAGATTGATCTAGTTCACCTGAATCTTGGTATACTTAATGGTTGTTGACTTATCTACTTAATAGTTGTTCACTTATCTACTTAGTGATACTGATCCATTGTTTATTGCTGAAGTTTTTGCAAACTCATTGATGCTTTTGTTTTACTTCACTAGGATCAAGGATTGTAAGTGCAAGGCGCGTCTTCAATGCTGTTGCCACGCTGGATACAAGTTGATTCTTTTTACAAGCTCTTTATGTTACTACTTGTTGTTTCTTGCGGTTGTTGCTTAGTGTGTTGGTGAATCGTTCAAAGACAGTTGCTTGCTTCCTGTTAGTGTATTTCTTGGATATATATGTTAGTTGATAGTGTTGGTTCTTGCCAATAGAACCCAGTTGATGCATCAATGATGTAACATGAATTCTGATTTCTTGGACAGGTAACGTTGGATGTCTTCTGATTGCTGGTGCTACTGCTGCTGGCTTCGCCGCCTCCGTGGGGGAGTGCAGGGTGGTGCCTGTGGGAGAGGCGCACTAGAGGAGCATGCTGGCCAATGGCCTCGTCTCGACTCCACCCATGGGGTAACCTGCTGCTGCTTTAATTGCGGTGCAACTTAGCTTAATCCTTAAATCCCATGTTCTAATCGGCTAATCTCTCTATGTCCTGTTGATTCACAGATGGAACAGCTGGAATCACTTCGCGTGCGACGGTAATGGCGAGGTTGTCATCAAGGAGACCGGTACTACTAGCTGCTACTCCCTTTGCTCTGTTCACTTACTGCCTCTCAGTCCCTGGAGATGTTTAACTGTTCTTTAATCTCAATATATATTACAGTAATAAACTCTTCTTTGTTTTGTTCTCTTGTCCGTTAATTCCTCTGTCTATCTGTCTGATCTTGCAGTTGATGCGCTTGTTTCCACCGGGCTCGCAGCTACCGGGTACACATACATCAATCTTGGTGCGTTGCTGCTACACTCCCATATACCCTTCTTTATCAATCTTGGTGCCCTGGCATATCCTTTCTTAATTACTTAGTATTTCTATATGCTCTGCTTTTGTATCCGTGAATATAAAATTGATTTACTATGAGTGGATAAGGAACACTGAAGCGTGTTTTTGCTGTAGATAATTGCTGGGCAGGGCCTGAACATGATTCGAAGCAAGCAACCTTTTCCCTGATCATGTTTTCCTATGAACAAATATACAAGATGTGTGCCAAGGCCTAGCTTGGATCCCTTGGCTACGAGGAGAAGGACGCCAAAACTTAATGGTATTTCTGCCTCGGCCTCCATGATCTGCTATTTCTTGAAGTTGCGGTTGTCTCTGCCTCAGTCTGATATTTGCCACTCGTCGTCTCTGCAGATATTGCAGTTGCTACTAGCCCGAGATAGTAGCCGGCTTCTCCATTCTAGCTACAGCCTCCACCTCGTCGTGCCTAGCGTCGTGCTGCCAAGAGTTGCAACCTCTGGTAATTCTGTGGAGGAGCACGAGGAGTTGTTGCACATCAAATAGAGGGGAAGCGACCCTGTGCTAGGGAGACCATTGGCGGCTGCATAGTGCAGGGCAAGTGGTTGACGAGCTAGCTAGCTGGGATCACAAACAGGCAAGATGGGATCACGAGCGAGCTAGTGGATCACGATCAGAAGGGGCGTTGCTCTAGCAGCAGAACATATTTTGTAAATTTTAATTGTATTTTGATTTCCTTGTTGGGCTGTTATTTGAATATTCTGAGTTGCTCTGTTTGCATCAAATTACTGGTTATTGCATAAATGGAAAACTAATGAGTTGGATTTGTGTGGAACGTATACTTGACATGTGGGACTAGGACTAGTAGGAAACTGTCACTAACATGTGGTACCAATCTGTTGACATGTGGGACCTATGGTAAATTAAAATTGCAAAAATGTAAATGTTGGGCCAAAGAAAATTGCACAGACAAAATTATATGGGCTGAAGTTTTAGGCTTGGCCCACGAAATAAATGGACAATAAATCTACGGATTAGAAACCAAAAAGCTGAAATTGCTGGGCTTGGCCCATGTAAAGCACCTAACTGGAACGGGCTGAATTTGATCAACGACCATCTGATTTGGTCATGGATTTGCCACGTAGGATCGGCCACGTAGGACCTTCGGTGGACATGGCAGATAGCCCATGACCATTTTTTTGGTCATAGACACCATGACCATCTATTTTGGTCATAACTGCCCAGGACCAATTAAAGAAAAAGGTCGTTAGCTGTCTATAGTGACCCTCGCTATGTGACCTACTGCTTTTGGTCATAGAAAGGTCATAGATGAATTACTATGACCTTTCTATGACCAATATTTGGGGTCACTAGTAAGCACATTCCTTGTAGTGAAAATACGAACAGTCGAGCCCTAATAACATACGATCTAGCATCCAACGATGGGAACAGGGGAAGAACAAGGGAAGGGGAGAAAACCCTGGTTACCTTCGACCATGGGTCGGTGATGCTGGTGTCGTAGGGGTTCTCTGGCCTTATGTAGACAACCTCGTCGTAGGGGTCCCAGCCGAGCGGGATCTGTCCGAGACCGGCGGGGGCCTCCTCGCCGGTGGCTACGGTGGATGCGGGGACAGGGACGGGGGTTGGTACAGGGACGGGGGGCTCCTCGCCAGCGGCCCTAGAGGCGCCGATGGTCACCGCGCCATTCTTCTCCTTCGTCGGCGTGGTTGGGTTTTGTTGGGTGTTTGTAGAAGGTGATGGGACAGTGGAGACGGTTGAGTGAGCGAGTGCGTGATGAGTTGGAGTGGGGAGGCCTCTATTAAAGGAGAAGGGAAGCAACGTTTCGTTGCACTACCGTGCACCGCGTATGCTACTGCACCATGCACGGCCACACGTGTCCGCTACTACCCCGTGCACCGCACACGCGTATCGTGAGTCGCGTTTTTTCCCTCGTGTCTAACCCTGGCAATTTAGTTGTACTCAATTTTGCCCTCGAGCGTAACACTGGCGGTTTGGTTCCATTTTTAAATCATTTTCTATTTTCTATTTGAATCCCTTTATTACTCTTGCCCTTGGTTTTTAAGTTCTACTCAGTTTTGCCCTTGGTTTTTAAGTTCTACTCAGTTTTGCCCTTGGTTCTTAAGTGCTACTCAGTTTTCCCCTCTCTTTGTATCCATCTCTCGCACTTGTGCGCATCTTTGCTGCTACGCTCTGATTGGTCGAGATAGTTGTCACACCGATCGTTCGCACCAACCTTTGATCCTCTGTGATCTAGCGGACAGGATAACCCTTATATATGTCAGGGCACCCCTCTATCCATGCAAAATAACGAGTATGCCACCGGAACTTTAACTCCATAAATAGATGAACTTGAATATAATTTGAAGGGTACGAATATAGAAATCCCCATAGTTTAAGGGTCTAGATACGGTAAGAGAAATAAATATTATTAGTGGTTGGGCCAGCACAGTGACGGGTTGGTCGGCTAGAAGTTGTTGATTCCTAAGTAAGGGGACACTAGGCCAGTCTTGACATACTCCCTCAGGAATTTGCCATAAGCAGCGTGCTTAGCATTGGTCGCCGACTTGTTTTTACTAGTCGGGCTTTTACCATGAATCAAGCTGGCAATCCTCGGGTTAACTCATTTCTTATAGAAATGGCACCTGAGCTCCCCAAGTCAAGTGCGGAAAGGGATTATCCCGCTCTTGAGCTTCTTCATGACATGGTGGCTCTTGTTGTCCCTGGTCTCCTTGTGAGAGTCCTTCTCACTTGAATCCACCTGTAATGTATGGAATGCAAACCGAAATTAGCAAAATAATAAATATATATTCCTTCCACCATTCCGAGTTATTTTCGATGCAATAACATGTCTATACAGGTTCAGCAGTTTATTACGGCCGTCTCCCCAGCCCGCTCCTAAATTAATCTAGTTTGTATTCTTGATAACTTATTAATAAATAAATAATGTGGATTCATTCAGAACAGACTAGATCTCTCCATGTACCGGTTCGTACGTTGCATCTAATCATTAGGACTAGATTTTTTTATGACGCCAGGATAGATTAAGCTCGAGCAGAAAATATGAAACATGTAGAAATAGATGTACCTCTGGGTACACGATGTGTGTTCTTTTCACAAACCACGCATGGATCCACCAGTGTTCACTGCATGTGTGTTCTTTCCACAAACCAGTTCAACTCGTCGAACTCCATGGATGGCATCGTGTCCTTCTCTCCATGTACCAGTTCAACTCGTCGAACTCCACGCCCTCATCGGGGCCTCCGAAGTCGTCAGCACCGACGAGCACATGGTGCCACAAGGGGTTGAACTGCACGTCCTCCTCGCCTTGTGCTGCATGATGCTCCTCTAGATCTGCCGCGTGAAGCACCACCCTAGCGGTGATGCCCGCACACTCACCCCCACGCACTGGTTTCATGGAGAAGGTTCGTGCAAGTACGTTCAAGATTGTGGGGTTTTGCTAGATAGGGAAGAGAGAGTAGTGGATGAGTGCGAATGGAGGACCCGATAGGCTGGGTTTTTAATGCGAGGACGTTTAGGCCTCCTCGAGAGCCCCGGTAGGCAGCTCTTCCGACTGCGGCTGCCGCATGGAAGGTTCGTGTGGTGGGGGCCTGTCGGAAGTGAGAGTGCAGGCGTGCTCCATAGTAAAAATGGTATAGCTTGTGGGTCGTGGATGACCAGTTGCCGTGTAGTAGACTTGTAGCCTTTGTAGACTAGATTAAATGTGACATGACCACTCGACGAGTTTTTCCATGGATGGCATCGTGTCCTTCTTGTAGAAGTCTCGTTGAGGGAGACGTCCATGTTGTCTCGCGCTGTCCTGTGAAGGGAATGACGTGTACAACCAGCCTCGTTGGATCACACAGGATCAACGGCTGGTACGCACGATCTGCGTGACAACTGTGACAACCAATCAGGCCGTAGTAGACAGAGTGGGCACAGGTTTGGGCTTCTACGAAAGAGAGAGAGGTGGCAAAACTGGGTAGTATCAAAAAAGCAAGGGCAAAGCTGAGTAGTATAAAAATGGAAAGTGAGTGTTTTTTACAATGAAATACATCATGACATACATCAAATTCTGCCAATATAGATCCACTAGAGTTCATTGCATGTGTGTTCTTTCCACAAACCACATATGTATCCACTAGAGTCATTGCATGTGTGTTCCTATCATGAACCACATATGGATCCACTATTGTTCATTGCATGTGTGTTCTTTCCATAAACCACATATGTATCCACTAGAGTAATTGCATGTGTGTTCTTTTCACAAACCAAACATGGATCAACCAATGTCATTGCATCTATGTTCTTTCCACAACCCACATATGGATCCACCAATGTCATTGCATGTGTGTTCTTTTCCACAAACCACATGGATCAACCAATGGCATTGCATGTGTGTTATTTTCACAAACCACACATGGATCAACCAATGGCATTGCATGTGTGTTCTCTTCACAAACCACGCATGGATCCACCAGTGTTCACTACATGTGTGTTCTTTCCACAAACCACTTATGGATTGACCAATGTCATTGCATGTGTGTTCTCTTCCACAAACCACATGGATCAACCAATGGCATTTCATGTGTGTTCTTTTCACAAACCACACATGGATCAACCAATGGCATTGCATGTGTGTTCTTTTCACAAAACACACATGGATCCACCAGAGTCATTGCATGTGTGTTCTTTCCACAAACCACAAATGTATCAACCAGTGTCATTGCATGTGTGTTCTTTCCACAAACCACATATGGATCAACCAATGTCATTGCATGTGTGTTCTTTCCACAAACCACATATGGATCGACCAGAGACATTGCATGTGTGTTCTTTTCACAAACCACATATGGACCCACTACAGTAATTGCATGTGTGTTCTTATACTAAAACCAGCACTAGAGTCATTCCATGTGTTTTCTTTTCACAAACCACACATGGATCCAATAGAGTCATTGCATGTGTGTTCTTTCCACAAACCACACATGGATCCACTAGAGTAATTGCATGTCTGTTTTTTTCACAAACCACACATGGATCCACAAATGTTATTGCATGTGTGTTCTTTTCACAAACCACATATGGATACATCAGAGTCATTGCACGTGTGTTCTTTTCACAAACCACACATGGATTAACCAATGGCATTGCATGTGTGTTCTTTTAACAATCCACATATGGATCAACCAGTGTCATTGTATGTGTGTTCCTATCATGAGCCACATACGGATCCACCAGTGTTCATTGCTTGTATGTTCTTTCCACTAACCACATATGTATCCACTAGAGTCATTGCATGTGTGTTCTATTCACAAACCACACATGGATCAACCAATGTCATTGCATGTAGTTTCTTTCCACAAACCACATATGGATCCACCAATGTCATTGCATGTGTGTTCTTTCCATGAACCACATATGGATCCACCAATGTCATTGCATGTGTGTTCTTTCCACTCACCACACATGGATCCACTAGAGTCATTGCATGTGTGTTCTTTTCCACTAACCACACATGTATCTACTAGAGTCATTGCATTTTTGTTCTTTCCACAAACCACACATGGATCCACCAGAGTCATTGCATGTGTGTTCTTTCCACAAGCCACACATGGATCCACTAGAGTCATTGCATGTGTGTTCTTTCCACAAACCACATATGGATCCACCAATGTCATTGCATGTGTGTTCTTTCCACAAACCCCACATGGATCAACCAATGTCAATGCATGTGTGTTCTTTCCACATACCACATATGGATCCACCAATATCATTGCATGTGTGTTATTTTCCACAAACCACATATGTATCCACTAGTGTCATTGCATGTGTGTTCCTGTCATGAACCACATATGGAGCCACTAGTGGTCATTGCATGTGTGTGCTTTCCACAAACCACATATGGATCCACTAGAGTCATTGCATGTGTGTTCCTGTCATGAACCACATATGGAGCCACTAGTGGTCATTGCATGTGTGTGCTTTCCACAAACCACATATGGATCCACTAGAGTCATTGCATATGTGTTCTTGTAGAAGTCTCGTTGAGGGAGACGTCCATGTTGTCTCGCGCTGTCCTGTGAAGGGAATGACGTGTACAACCAGCCTCGTTGGATCACACAGGATCAACGGCTGGTACGCACGATCTGCGTGACAACTGTGACAACCAATCAGGCCGTAGTAGACAGAGTGGGCACAGGTTTGGGCTTCTACGAAAGAGAGAGAGGTGGCAAAACTGGGTAGTATCAAAAAAGCAAGGGCAAAGCTGAGTAGTATAAAAATGGAAAGTGAGTGTTTTTTACAATGAAATACATCATGACATACATCAAATTCTGCCAATATAGATCCACTAGAGTTCATTGCATGTGTGTTCTTTCCACAAACCACATATGTATCCACTAGAGTCATTGCATGTGTGTTCCTATCATGAACCACATATGGATCCACTATTGTTCATTGCATGTGTGTTCTTTCCATAAACCACATATGTATCCACTAGAGTAATTGCATGTGTGTTCTTTTCACAAACCAAACATGGATCAACCAATGTCATTGCATCTATGTTCTTTCCACAACCCACATATGGATCCACCAATGTCATTGCATGTGTGTTCTTTTCCACAAACCACATGGATCAACCAATGGCATTGCATGTGTGTTATTTTCACAAACCACACATGGATCAACCAATGGCATTGCATGTGTGTTCTCTTCACAAACCACGCATGGATCCACCAGTGTTCACTACATGTGTGTTCTTTCCACAAACCACTTATGGATTGACCAATGTCATTGCATGTGTGTTCTCTTCCACAAACCACATGGATCAACCAATGGCATTTCATGTGTGTTCTTTTCACAAACCACACATGGATCAACCAATGGCATTGCATGTGTGTTCTTTTCACAAACCACACATGGATCCACCAGAGTCATTGCATGTGTGTTCTTTCCACAAACCACAAATGTATCAACCAGTGTCATTGCATGTGTGTTCTTTCCACAAACCACATATGGATCAACCAATGTCATTACATGTGTGTTCTTTCCACAAACCACATATGGATCGACCAGAGACATTGCATGTGTGTTCTTTTCACAAACCACATATGGACCCACTACAGTAATTGCATGTGTGTTCTTATACTAAAACCAGCACTAGAGTCATTCCATGTGTTTTCTTTTCACAAACCACACATGGATCCAATAGAGTCATTGCATGTGTGTTCTTTCCACAAACCACACATGGATCCACTAGAGTAATTGCATGTCTGTTTTTTTCACAAACCACACATGGATCCACAAATGTTATTGCATGTGTGTTCTTTTCACAAACCACATATGGATACATCAGAGTCATTGCACGTGTGTTCTTTTCACAAACCACACATGGATTAACCAATGGCATTGCATGTGTGTTCTTTTAACAATCCACATATGGATCAACCAGTGTCATTGTATGTGTGTTCCTATCATGAGCCACATACGGATCCACCAGTGTTCATTGCTTGTATGTTCTTTCCACTAACCACATATGTATCCACTAGAGTCATTGCATGTGTGTTCTATTCACAAACCACACATGGATCAACCAATGTCATTGCATGTAGTTTCTTTCCACAAACCACATATGGATCCACCAATGTCATTGCATGTGTGTTCATTTCCACAAACCCCACATGGATCAACCAATGGCATTGGATGTGTGTTCTTTCCACAAACCACATATGGATCCACCAATGTCATTGCATGTGTGTTCTTTTCCACAAACCAGATATGTATCCACTAGAGTCATTACATGTGTGTTCCTGTCATGAACCACATATGGATCCACCAGTGTTCATTGCATGTGTGTTCTTTCCACAAACCACATATGGATCCACTAGAGTCATTGCATGTGTGTTCTTTTCACAAACCACATATGGATCCACCAATGTCATTGCATGTGTGTTCTTTCCATGAACCACATATGGATCCACCAATGTCATTGCATGTGTGTTCTTTCAGCTAACCACACATGGATCCACTAGAGTCATTGTATGTGTGTTCTTTTCACAAACCACATATCAATCAACCAATGTCATTGCATGTGTGTTCCTTCCACAAACCACATATGGATCAACCAATGTAATTGCATGTGTATTCTTTCCAAAAACCACATATGGATCCACCAGTGTTCATTGCATGTGTGTTCTTTCCACTAACCACATATGTATCCACTAGAGTCATTGCATGTCTGTTCTTGTTACAAACCACACATGGATCAACCAATGTCATTTCATGTGTGTTCTTTCCACAAACCACATATGGATCCACCAATGTCATTGCATGTGTGTTCTTTCCACAAACCACACATGGATCAACCAGAGTCATTGCAAGTGTGTTCTTTTAACAACCCACATATGGATCCACCAGTGTCATTGCATGTGTGTTCCTATCATGAACCACATATGAATTCACAAGTGTTCATTGCAAGTGTTTTCTTTACGCAAACCACATATGGATCCACTAGAGTCATTGCATGTGTGTTCGTTTCACAAACCACATATGGATCCACCAATGTCATTGCATATGTGTTCTTTCCATGAACCACATATGGATCCACCAATGTCATTGCATGTGTGTTCTTTGCACTAACCACACATGGATCCACTAGAGTCATTGCATGTGTGTTATATTCACTAACCACACATGTATCCACTAGAGTCATTGCATGTGTGTTATTTCCACAAACCACACATGGATCCACCAGAGTCATTGCATGTGTGTTCTTTCCACAAGCCACACATGGATCCACTAGAGTCATTGCATGTGTGTTCTTTCCACAAACCACACATGGATCAACCAATGTCATTGCATGTGTGTTCTTTCCACAAACCCCACATGGATCCACCAATGTCATCGCATGTGTGTTCATTTCCACAAACCCCACATGGATCAACCAATGGCATTGGATGTGTGTTCTTTCCACAAACCACATATGGATCCACCAATGTCATTGCATGTGTGTTCTTTTCCACAAACCACACATGTATCCACTAGAGTCATTACATGTGTGTTCCTGTCATGAACCACATATGGATCCACCAGTGTTCATTGCATGTGTGTTCTTTCCACAAACCACATATGGATCCACTAGAGTCATTGCATGTGTGTTCTTTTCACAAACCACATATGGATCCACCAATGTCATTGCATGTGTGTTCTTTCCATGAACCACATATGGATCCACCAATGTCATTGCATGTGTGTTCTTTCAGCTAACCACACATGGATCCACTAGAGTCATTGTATGTGTGTTCTTTTCACAAACCACATATCAATCAACCAATGTCATTGCATGTGTGTTCCTTCCACAAACCACATATGGATCAACCAATGTAATTGCATGTGTATTCTTTCCAAAAACCACATATGGATCCACCAGTGTTCATTGCATGTGTGTTCTTTCCACTAACCACATATGTATCCACTAGAGTCATTGCATGTCTGTTCTTGTTACAAACCACACATGGATCAACCAATGTCATTTCATGTGTGTTCTTTCCACAAACCACATATGGATCCACCAATGTCATTGCATGTGTGTTCTTTCCACAAACCACACATGGATCAACCAGAGTCATTGCAAGTGTGTTCTTTTAACAACCCACATATGGATCCACCAGTGTCATTGCATGTGTGTTCCTATCATGAACCACATATGAATTCACAAGTGTTCATTGCAAGTGTTTTCTTTACGCAAACCACATATGGATCCACTAGAGTCATTGCATGTGTGTTCGTTTCACAAACCACATACGGATCCACCAATGTCATTGCATATGTGTTCTTTCCATGAACCACATATGGATCCACCAATGTCATTGCATGTGTGTTCTTTGCACTAACCACACATGGATCCACTAGAGTCATTGCATGTGTGTTATATTCACTAACCACACATGTATCCACTAGAGTCATTGCATGTGTGTTCTTTCCACAAACCACACATGGATCCACCAGAGTCATTGCATGTGTGTTCTTTCCACAAGCCACACATGGATCCACTAGAGTCATTGCATGTGTGTTCTTTCCACAAACCACATATGGATCCACCAATGTCATTGCATGTGTGTTCTTTCCACAAACCCCACATGGATCCACCAATGTCATCGCATGTGTGTTCATTTCCACAAACCCCACATGGATCAACCAATGGCATTGGATGTGTGTTCTTTCCACAAACCACATATGGATCCACCAATGTCATTGCATGTGTGTTCTTTTCCACAAACCACACATGTATCCACTAGAGTCATTACATGTGTGTTCCTGTCATGAACCACATATGGATCCACCAGTGTTCATTGCATGTGTGTTCTTTCCACAAACCACATATGGATCCACTAGAGTCATTGCATGTGTGTTCTTTTCACAAACCACATATGGATCCACCAATGTCATTGCATGTGTGTTCTTTCCATGAACCACATATGGATCCACCAATGTCATTGCATGTGTGTTCTTTCAGCTAACCACACATGGATCCACTAGAGTCATTGTATGTGTGTTCTTTTCACAAACCACATATCAATCAACCAATGTCATTGCATGTGTGTTCCTTCCACAAACCACATATGGATCAACCAATGTAATTGCATGTGTATTCTTTCCAAAAACCACATATGGATCCACCAGTGTTCATTGCATGTGTGTTCTTTCCACTAACCACATATGTATCCACTAGAGTCATTGCATGTCTGTTCTTGTTACAAACCACACATGGATCAACCAATGTCATTTCATGTGTGTTCTTTCCACAAACCACATATGGATCCACCAATGTCATTGCATGTGTGTTCTTTCCACAAACCACACATGGATCAACCAGAGTCATTGCAAGTGTGTTCTTTTAACAACCCACATATGGATCCACCAGTGTCATTGCATGTGTGTTCCTATCATGAACCACATATGAATTCACAAGTGTTCATTGCAAGTGTTTTCTTTACGCAAACCACATATGGATCCACTAGAGTCATTGCATGTGTGTTCGTTTCACAAACCACATACGGATCCACCAATGTCATTGCATATGTGTTCTTTCCATGAACCACATATGGATCCACCAATGTCATTGCATGTGTGTTCTTTGCACTAACCACACATGGATCCACTAGAGTCATTGCATGTGTGTTATATTCACTAACCACACATGTATCCACTAGAGTCATTGCATGTGTGTTCTTTCCACAAACCACACATGGATCCACCAGAGTCATTGCATGTGTGTTCTTTCCACAAGCCACACATGGATCCACTAGAGTCATTGCATGTGTGTTCTTTCCACAAACCACATATGGATCCACCAATGTCATTGCATGTGTGTTCTTTCCACAAACCCCACATGGATCCACCAATGTCATCGCATGTGTGTTCATTTCCACAAACCCCACATGGATCAACCAATGGCATTGGATGTGTGTTCTTTCCACAAACCACATATGGATCCACCAATGTCATTGCATGTGTGTTCTTTTCCACAAACCACACATGTATCCACTAGAGTCATTACATGTGTGTTCCTGTCATGAACCACATATGGATCCACCAGTGTTCATTGCATGTGTGTTCTTTCCACAAACCACATATGGATCCACTAGAGTCATTGCATGTGTGTTCTTTTCACAAACCACATATGGATCCACCAATGTCATTGCATGTGTGTTCTTTCCATGAACCACATATGGATCCACCAATGTCATTGCATGTGTGTTCTTTCAGCTAACCACACATGGATCCACTAGAGTCATTGTATGTGTGTTCTTTTCACAAACCACATATCAATCAACCAATGTCATTGCATGTGTGTTCCTTCCACAAACCACATATGGATCAACCAATGTAATTGCATGTGTATTCTTTCCAAAAACCACATATGGATCCACCAGTGTTCATTGCATGTGTGTTCTTTCCACTAACCACATATGTATCCACTAGAGTCATTGCATGTCTGTTCTTGTTACAAACCACACATGGATCAACCAATGTCATTTCATGTGTGTTCTTTCCACAAACCACATATGGATCCACCAATGTCATTGCATGTGTGTTCTTTCCACAAACCACACATGGATCAACCAGAGTCATTGCAAGTGTGTTCTTTTAACAACCCACATATGGATCCACCAGTGTCATTGCATGTGTGTTCCTATCATGAACCACATATGAATTCACAAGTGTTCATTGCAAGTGTTTTCTTTCCGCAAACCACATATGGATCCACTAGAGTCATTACATGTGAGTTCGTTTCACAAACCACATATGGATCCACCAATGTCATTGCATGTGTGTTCTTTCCATGAACCACATATGGATCCACCAATGTCATTGCATGTGTGTTCTTTCCACTAACCACACATGGATCCACTAGAGTCATTGCATGTGTGTTCTTTTCCACTAACCACACATGTATCTACTAGAGTCATTGCATTTTTGTTCTTTCCACAAACCACACATGGATCCACCAGAGTCATTGCATGTGTGTTCTTTCCACAAGCCACACATGGATCCACTAGAGTCATTGCATGTGTGTTCTTTCCACAAACCACATATGGATCCACCAATGTCATTGCATGTGTGTTCTTTCCACAAACCCCACATGGATCAACCAATGTCATCGCATGTGTGTTCTTTCCACATACCACATATGGATCCACCAATGTCATTGCATATGTGTTCTTTTCCACAAACCACATATCTATCCACTAGAGTCATTGCATGTGTGTTCCTGTCATGAACCACATATGGATCCATAAGTGTTCATTGCATGTGTGTTCTTTCCACAAACCACATATGGATCCACTAGAGTCATTGCATGTGTGTTCTTTTCACAAACCACATATGGATCCACCAATGTCATTGCATGTGTGTTCTTTCCATGAACCACATATGGATCCACCAATGTCATCGCATGTGTGTTCTCTTCACTAACCACACATGGATCCACTAGATTCATTGCATGTGTGTTCTTTTAACAACCCACATATGGATCAACCAGTGTCATTGCATGTGTGTTCCTGTCATGAACCACATATGAATTCACAAGTGTTCATTGCAAGTGTTTTCTTTCCGCAAACCACATATGGATCCACTAGAGTCATTGCATGTGAGTTCGTTTCACAAACCACATATGGATCCACCAATGTCATTGCATGTGTGTTCTTTCCATGAACCACATATGGATCCACCAATGTCATTGCATGTGTGTTCTTTCCACTAACCACACATGGATCCACTAGAGTCATTGCATGTGTGTTCTTTTCCACTAACCACACATGTATCTACTAGAGTCATTGCATTTTTGTTCTTTCCACAAACCACACATGGATCCACCAGAGTCATTGCATGTGTGTTCTTTCCACAAGCCACACATGGATCCACTAGAGTCATTGCATGTGTGTTCTTTCCACAAACCACATATGGATCCACCAATGTCATTGCATGTGTGTTCTTTCCACAAACCCCACATGGATCAACCAATGTCATCGCATGTGTGTTCTTTCCACATACCACATATGGATCCACCAATGTCATTGCATATGTGTTCTTTTCCACAAACCACATATCTATCCACTAGAGTCATTGCATGTGTGTTCCTGTCATGAACCACATATGGATCCATCAGTGTTCATTGCATGTGTGTTCTTTCCACAAACCACATATGGATCCACTAGAGTCATTGCATGTGTGTTCTTTTCACAAACCACATATGGATCCACCAATGTCATTGCATGTGTGTTCTTTCCATGAACCACATATGGATCCACCAATGTCATCGCATGTGTGTTCTCTTCACTAACCACACATGGATCCACTAGATTCATTGCATGTGTGTTCTTTTAACAACCCACATATGGATCAACCAGTGTCATTGCATGTGTGTTCCTGTCATGAACCACATATGAATTCACAAGTGTTCATTGCAAGTGTTTTCTTTCCGCAAACCACATATGGATCCACTAGAGTCATTGCATGTGAGTTCGTTTCACAAACCACATATGGATCCACCAATGTCATTGCATGTGTGTTCTTTCCATGAACCACATATGGATCCACCAATGTCATTGCATGTGTGTTCTTTCCACTAACCACACATGGATCCACTAGAGTCATTGCATGTGTGTTCTTTTCCACTAACCACACATGTATCTACTAGAGTCATTGCATTTTTGTTCTTTCCACAAACCACACATGGATCCACCAGAGTCATTGCATGTGTGTTCTTTCCACAAGCCACACATGGATCCACTAGAGTCATTGCATGTGTGTTCTTTCCACAAACCACATATGGATCCACCAATGTCATTGCATGTGTGTTCTTTCCACAAACCCCACATGGATCAACCAATGTCAATGCATGTGTGTTCTTTCCACATACCACATATGGATCCACCAATATCATTGCATGTGTGTTATTTTCCACAAACCACATATGTATCCACTAGTGTCACTGCATGTGTGTTCCTGTCATGAACCACATATGGAGCCACTAGTGGTCATTGCATGTGTGTGCTTTCCACAAACCACATATGGATCCACTAGAGTCATTGCATGTGTGTTCCTGTCATGAACCACATATGGAGCCACTAGTGGTCATTGCATGTGTGTGCTTTCCACAAACCACATATGGATCCACTAGAGTCATTGCATATGTGTTCTTTTCACAAACCACATATGGATCCACCAATGTCATTGCATGTGTGTTCTTTCCATGAACCACATATGGATCCACCAATGTCATCGGATGTGTGTTCTTTCCACTAACCACACATGAATCCACTAGAGTCATTGCATGTGTGTTCTTTTAACAACCCACATATGGATAAACCAGTGTCATTGCATGTGTGTTCCTGTCATGAACCACATATGGATCCACCAGTGTTCATTGCATGTTTGTTATTTTCCAGAAACCACATATGTATCCACTAGAGTCATTGCATGTGTGTTCTTTTCACAAACCACACATGGATCAACCAATGTCATTACATGTGTGTTCTTTCCACAAAGCACATATGGATCCACCAATGTCATTGCATGTGTGTTCTTTTCCACAAACCACATATGGATCAACCAATGTCATTGCATTTGTGTTCTTTCCACAAACCACATATGGATCAACCAATGCCATTGCATGTGTGTTCTTTTCCACAAACCACACATGGATCAACCAATGTCACTGCATGTGTGTTATTTCCGCAAACCACATATGGATCCACCAATGTCATTCCATGTGTGTTCTTTTCCACAAACCACACATGGACCCACTAGAGTCATTGCATGTGTGTTCCTTCCACAAACCACACATGGGTCCACCAATGGCATTGCATGTGTGTTCCTGTCATGAACCACATATTGATCCACCAGTGTTATTGCGTGTGTGTTCTTTCCACTAACCACACATGGATCCACTAGAGTAATTCCATGTGTGTTCTTTTCACAAACCACATATGGATCAACGAATGTCATTGCATGTGTGTTCTTTCCACAAACCACATATGGATCAACCAATGTTATTGCATGTGTGTTCTTTTCACAAACCACACATGGATCAACCACTAGATTCATTGCATGTGTGTTCTTTCCACAAACCACATATGGATCAACCAATTTCATTGCATGTGTGTTCTTTCTACAAACCACATATGGATCCAGCAGATTCATTGCATGTGTGTTCTTTTCACAAACCACATATGGACCCACTTGAGTCATTGCATGTGTGTTCTTTCCACAAACCATACATGGTGTCATGGTGGTGTCACGGCAGATGCCATGGATAGGCTAAAGGTGGGGCCAATATGCACTAGAGGAATCCAAGGAGGGATAGTGTGGTGATTCCTCACACGGATGCTTTATATTCTCAAAGTTCACTCAGTTATAGATGCTCCTTGAGCAGTATTAGGGAGAGGAGGAAGAAGAGGCTCTCTTACTCTCACCACAACTTATCTCCCAATGAACAAACTACTCACCCGCTAGCCCCTTCTACAGAGGCCCTAGCGCTCCTTATATAGGGGAGGCTAGGTTCCCAGTTAGGGCATACGTGGAAGCATACTCCTGGGAATATGCCTCTCCCAAAATAGCAATCCGACCGGGTCTCCTTTTCCCTTCATAAGCCATGTAGAGGCTACATAACCCTCTGCGGAGCCAGCGTCAGCCGACATAGGCAACGTCACCTTTGTCGGCCACGCCCTGCTGGTCCCTCCCTCTGTTCGCTTCGCTCACGCTTCAGCGCACAGAGACCATCTTTTGACCAGCGAGATACCTTCCTTCTCTTGCAAGCCTGGTATAACCCGACTCAGGCCTGGTTAATCCGGCCCCGTGGGTACCTGCAGACAAGATACAAAGAACCTGCCGACGTACGATATACGTTGGCCGGGACGCGGTTAGGCGGACATCTTCCAGGTCGGGTTACTCCATAAGTCGGCCTGCCTTGAGGTGACTTGGCTAGCTCTCGCTTTGACCTTGCCTTACATCGGCTAACTTGGCCTTTATACCCCGGCGTGACCCTACCCAGGGGTATCCCCCAACATTAGTCCCCAAAGCTGGTGCGGTCTTAGCAACTTCAGCTGCTAAGGCCATGGGAAGTTCAATCTACCAAGATTTTTGCTCCCCTTTCCAAGTTACCCTGTAGTTCGGATCTTTCGGCTTAACTTTCCCTTGGCACATTCCGAGTTTTCACTCGCTTGCCGGGTTACTCATCAGTTTTCCGTGTTATCCTTCCTTCTCTCATACACTTCCCCACGTCCTACGTGGAGGGTAATCATCACCTTGCCTCATTTTAAGGGCCTATGCCAGTTACTGTATTTATTGTCAGGGGTTACTGTGGCAAACGTCGCGTCGTGGCTGCCTACTCGTTAACTGCATCACCACATCGTGTCATGGGATCCCCTGTTTCATGTGGCCCTTCCTGTGTCTTGCCTCTGATTGGCTAATCCGTCAAATACACGGCCACACCGTGTGGCCTCAGCGCACTGCCTGATCCCACTATCATTGCAAGGGCGTCGTTAAATAAGGGAGGGGGCGCGTCCCTTGGTAATTTTCCCCCTTCTCGCACCCCTCGGCATGTCTGCTCCTTCTTCTTCCTTGCGACAGCGCCGCCGCCGCCGCCGCTTCTGATCCACAGCGCCACCACTGCGCCTCTTCTATTCCATAGCGCCACCGCCACGTCTCTCTTCTTCGTCACGGGGCTACGCCAATCCAAGCCTCTGTCCCCCACCTCTGATTGGGCCAGTGAGGACAGTGACCTGGAGATGACTCAGGAGGAGCTCACCATCGTTGAGGAAGGGATGGAGGAGGAGGGCGAAACCTTGGAGCGCGGTGCCTGGGCCGGTTCATGGGTGTGCCAAGACGATCTTGATTGGCTCTACCGCACCCGCCGTATCCCAGAGGGCGTGATTTCTCGCCTTGCCTCCGAGGAGCTCGCTCCCTCACCCAATCCAGGTGAGTTTGTCGTCTTCATCTCTCACTTCCAGCGCGACTTTGGCCTGCCAGTGAGTGACTTCTTCCACGATTTCGTCAATACCTACGAACTCCAACCTCATCATCTTCCAGCAAATGCCATTACATCCCTCTCCTCCTTCACATCTGCCGTACAAGGATACCTCGGCTTATGGCCTACTAAAGAGCTTTGGATCCGGTTCTTCAGTCTGCGGAGGAATGTAGTCCCGGATAAGGAGCATGCCCCGGAGGACAAACACCTGACCCAATGTGGTACCGCATCCATCTCTCCCCGGAAACAATCTATCTTCCCCTGAGTCACGGGTCTTGAATCTTGCAAGGGCTGGGCCCGGACCTTCTTCTATGTGAGGAATGGCTCGGATGAGGATCTGATCCGGCTGCGCCCCTTCGCGATGGGTCCTCCTAATCCGGCTCTTTGGGACCGGGTTCCCAAGAAACCAACCATCTTGGCGAATCAAGTTAATAAGCGGTTCAAGGAACTGAAGGATCTGGGGCTGCGCAACGAGGATGTGATGATCACGTCCGTCCGCAGCCAGATTTCCCCCCTTCAGAAGCGCACACACAAACTCTGCCATATGAGCTGGCGACTTGATCCCAACCGGACCTCCTCCTTCGAGTTGAGCAACACTGAGATCTTTTGCCGGGTTAAGGCCCTCTTCACGACCGACAAGCACTTCAGCGCTGAGTGGGAGTGGGGGTTGGAGCATTACTGCCGGGACAAGCCTCCTCTTGCGGTAAATCTCATTACCCCATCCTTCTCCGAGTTATATCATATGCCGGAGCATGTTGCTTATTTGATTCCTTTGCATTTTCCTTTTAGTTATTTCTTCAGCAGACCATTGAAGATGGCACCGAGCCTTCCCTCAAATGGGGGAAGGATCGACTTGTTCCCGATGAGGAGGAGCCGTATCACGAAATGTTTTTGCCTACCCCGGATGCAACCAAGCGACCCTCTGGTAAATTCTTTTCCTTAAGGAATTGGGCCTGACGATGAGGATGATTCCGACATTGAAGTGGTAGAGGTATTTGACCCGGTGCCCCTTTCTTACGCATTTCCGGCTTCAGCTAACCCGGCTGCATAGATCCATGAAGATCCCCCTCTTGCTACGAGCGAGCCGGCCCCAGCCGTGTCTAAGAAGCGGGCTACCACTTCAGCTGCTTCTTCCGGGCCTCCCAAAACAACCAAAAGGCGGAAGAAGTCCGGTGACAAGGTCGCCAGCAAACCTCCGACTAAGACCATAGTTTGGAGAGCTCGAAAACCCAAGGAGCCTCTAACCTCTGATGAGTGAGTTTCTTTTTTCCTTGTACCATTTTCTGCTTCTAGTTTCTTTGTCTTCACGCCTCTCTCCCAGTTATAATAATTTGTTATCCATTGTTTAATTTGATAGGGCTGCCGTGGAGGTTCCCTAGAGCGGCTCCAGCATTGCTTCATCTTTTCGGCGTTCCCCATCTCCCCCTCGCGACGATGGCACGCGCCCACTAAGCACAATTTAGGAAAGCTCGGTGGCTAATCCGGATCTTAGTCCACCTCTCCCAGAGGAGGGCCACTCCGGTGTAGGGGGAAGTTGTGCCGCCGAGGACATGCTAAGGCCGGATGCTCCCAGCTCCTCATCGGCTCAGCCGCAATCTGTCGTCCCCAAGATAGCAATAGTAGTATCAGCACCAACGCCAGCACCAGCACCAGCACAAGCATCGGCACCCGTACCACCAGCAGCACCAACAGCATCAGCAGCAGCAACAGCAACACAAGCACCAGCACAAGCACCAACTCCTCCTGCCTCGTTTGAGTCCTCCAAGACTCGGCGAGAAGATCCAACTAGCACTAAGGCTGCGCCCGAGTCCAAATCTACAGCTCAAGCCTCGGCCTCCCAACAGCAACCCAAGGCCAAGAAAGGCTCTGGTGCCACTAGCGCATCATCTATCGAGGCTGGACAGCGCACCCTTGCGTCCATGCTACCCAAGAAAGATGCCTCCTCCGGGTCAGCTAGCAGCAAACAACTTGCACTGCATACCAGCCCTGCTGCCGCCCTAGTTGCGAGGAGAGAGGCTCATGCCAAAGGCTTGGTCGCGCCCCACATGCTTAGTGGAGAGTGCTATCCTCCGGTTTTGATCGAATATGTCGATAATTGGAACAAGACAGAATTCGTCGATCCAAACGATGATCTCCCGGAGAAATTTGGGCCCACCTAGTTCAGCGCACAGATGAACATAGCAACCAAGGCTATCAACATTGTTGGCCGAATGATGGAGGTACGCTGGTTTGTCTTTTCCTTAATATGCACAAGTGCTTAGAGATATCTCCATTAGTCCCAAGCCTTCGGGGGAGTAACTTGTTACTCGGCCGGATGCTCCTTAGAGAACTAGCGTAGCTCCTTAGTAGCTTAGAATATGCACACACCTAGAGCCGGGTTAAGTTCCACTTGGCTCGGATTTTGTAAACTTCAAATATGCACACACCTAGAGCCGGGTTAAGTTCCACTTGGCCCGGATTTTGTATACTTAGAATATGCACACACCTAGAGCCGGGTTAAGTTCCACTTGGCCTGGATTTTGTACACTTCAAATATGCACATAGCTGAGTCGACTTTGCTCTTTTCAGATCACTACCAATCGTCGGACTGCTGAGTTCCAGCGCCTCTTGGACTCACACAAGGTGCTGCGCTCGAAACATGCTGCTCTTCTTGCTGAGTGCGAGAAAAAGGGTACGTTTTCTCTTCGATTTCTCCCCCCATCTTTCTTTGTCTTTTCCTGCCGAACTAATCTGTCATTCGGATTGCACAGCCAGAGTGGAGGCCAAAAATACAATTATGAGAAAAAACTTGGACCAGATAAAAGGTAATTCGCTTTGGTTACTCATTTTCTGTGCTTTCTCTCCTTTCTCCTGGGCTCGGAAGATATTCATACTTCGGCTTTGCCGGGTCAACAAATCGTTGCAGCATCCATTGAAGATAGTGTGCCCATGCCTGATATGATGCTGCATTTTCTCGAACAAGCAGGGCAACATCATGCCGAGCTCAAGAAGAAGGATAACAAACTTGCCAAACTCCGAGCCAAGGATGATGAACTTGCCAAGCTCAAGGCTGAGATGAAAAAGCTCAAAGAGCTCCACAAGATTGAGATGGACAAGGCTGGCCAAGACTTCACCGAGGAGCGAGAACATCTTAGCCTTCAACTTGCAAAAGACCAAGAGTTGCTGAAGGAGGCCGACGTCAAGCTTGACTCGGCAAATGTTGAACTTGAGAAGCTCCGGAAGAGGCGTGCTGATTGCACCAAAGAGCTAACCCGGATCCATAGTCATATCTCCCGTAAGCTCTGTTCCTTCCGCCAACGTATATTTCTTCGGGTTAAACTCCTTTACTTATTTCACTTGTTTTGTTTTCAGGAAAATTCCCAGAGGGCGATGCCGTTGCGGCTAATGTCGTTGCCAAGTTTCGCCGGCAGAGGGGTACCCCAACTGATCCTGGCGATGGACCCATTCCTTATGACATGGAGGATCTGCTAGTCAGCCTATCCTCCCAGATTGAAATTGTGAAGAACTATGGTTCGGGTCTCCTGGATTCAGCCGTCTGGATCTTCCATGCACTTTGGCCTGGTGAGGATCCTCCGGAGGGATCAACTGCTTTGATCAACAAGCTAATGGATTGCGAGACCCAGCTCGACCTCTGGAGGGAATCCGCCGCTCGTGCTGGAGCTGATATTGTCCTCCATTTCGTGCTCACTTGGTATGAAAAGCTGGACTTGAAGCTCCTCGAGCGCTTGCGTACTGGGTCCAAGTGGTCGAATGATCCGGATTGGGTTGCTCAGCACAAGGCTTGTGCCCACAACCTTATCCAGTTTGCCCCTGTCCATCAATGGAACAAAGGACCAAGATTCCTCGGCGTTGTTGACGACGAATACGTCGAAGATAGTTCGGATGATGAGGAAGAGGACGAAGCCTCAGATCTCGAGGAGAATGAAGATGACGACGAGGCTGAAGCCGCTACTCCACCCGCTGGCGCCGAGTTACCCCCTCCTGCTCCTGCTCCTTGAGCACCAAAAAACACTTTGAAATTTATCAGATCCCCGGTATGCCGGGTGCAGATGTATCAATCATACTGACTATATTTTGCTACGAAGCTAGTCACGCCGGATTAACTTGGGCGCAGTCCCCGAGTTTCATTTTCTTGTTTCTTTAATTTCATGGCTCGGCTCGCGTCTACCTTGATTCGGTTTTGTGACTTATTAGTGCGAGTTTCAAAAATTGACTTAACAATACTTGGAAACTTTAGGATTAGCTCAAAATAATCCAGCATAGTAAAGGTAATGTAAACATAGGGTTAGTCCGAACAGTAAATGTCGGCTCGATTACGTTTCTTTCCTTAGTCGTTTTTCGTGTGCTACGCATTTCCAAACTTGTTCTCTTACTCGCCATGAAGCCAATTCTTGTTGGACAGCAGTGATTCGAAGAGTTGAGTTTTTGGTGCTCACACACTACTAATCCGTCTTAGGTAGAAGCAAATTAAGCTAGCCGACATAAAAATAAATAACAATCACAGAGGACAACAAATATTACTAAGGCAGTCCCCGAGTTACTGCTCGAGGTGCCAAGATTTCATTGATAAACTCATTGTCGGCATACATACCGACGTATGAGAAACTCGGAGACACACACTTCCTTGTTAAGTGTAGAATGGATGAAGTAGGGCTACATTCCATGGACTCTTAGATTCCTCGCCAGACCTATCCGCCTTGTTCTTCTCCTACGGTTGTGCATCAATGAGATAATAAGAGTCATTGTGCAATGCTTTGCTTACAATGAATGGCCCTTCCCATGGGGGGGATAACTTATGCATGCCAGCAATACGTTGCACCAACCGGAGTACCAGATCACCTTCCCGAAAGACTCGGGGATTTACTTTCCGGCTATGATAGCGTTGGAGATTTTGCTGATATATGGCGGATCTGGACAATGTCAATTCTCTCACTTCTTCCAGCAGATCAACATCATTTTGTCGGGCTTCTCGCACTTCATCTTCTATGTATTGGGTGACCCTAGGCGAATCATGCTCTATGTCGGCTGGTAATACAGCTTCTGCCCCATATACCAGAAAAAATGGCGTATAGCCTGTTGATCGATTCGGAGTTGTTCTTAAACTCCACAGTACCGCTGGTAGTTCTTCTATCCAGCATCCCGTGATCTTTGCAGCGGCTCAATGAGCCGGGGTTTTATACCGGATAATACTAATCCGTTGGATCTTTCCACTTGTCCGTTCGATGCGGGGTGAGCTACTGAAGCAACATCCACCCGGATCTTCTTATCCCGGCAGAATCGCACAAATGCTCCTTCAGCAAAATTAGTGCCGTTATCTATCATGATACTGTGAGGGTAGCCATATCTCAGGATGATATCTTTGAGGAATGACACGGCCGTAGATCCATCACATTTTCTTATCGGCTTTACTTCAATCCATTTTGTAAATTTGTCAACCATAACCAAGATATGGGTCATGTTTCCTTTTGCCGGCTTAAATGGGCCAACCATATCTAAACACCATACGGCAAATGGCCAGGTAATCGGTATGGTCTTGAGCTCCGACATTGGCATGTGTTTCTTGGTAGCATACCTCTGACAACCATTGCATTTTCTTACTAGATCCTCTGCTTGCTCGAAGGCACTTGGCCAGTAAAACCCATGCCGGAAAGCTTTTGCTGCTAAAGCTCTAGATGAGGTGTGATGCCCACATTCCCCTTGATGTATATCTTGGAGGATCTCAAGCCCTTCTTCCGGGTCAACACATCGTTGGAGGACATTCGTGACACTCCTCTTGTATAGCTTGGCGTTGATAATTGTGTATGCCTTTGCGCGCCTCTGAATTTGCCTTGAAAGCACTTCTTCATTGGGCAAAGATCCATCCTTTAGGAACTAGAATATGTGAAATGCCCAAGCTGGTATGGCTCGCACCGGAAACGCATCCTCATCAATTTCCATTTGATCCACCGACATAACCTCTGCCGGATCACGCTGCCCAGTCCTCGGGTTCTGCGAAGCAGTCCCCGGGTTTGCCGAAGCAGTCCCTGGGTTTCCTGAACCACTTCCCACATCAATGTCCATGGGCACAACTCTGGACTCCGGATCGGCCAGTATATAGATTGACTCAGATTCTAGGGATGGCCTGATAGATGGCTTTCTGAGGTGCTCTAGTGCTACACCTGGTGGGATCGCTTGTCGGGTTGATCTAAGCTTCGACAGTACGTCGGCAGCCTCATTTTCTAGCCGAGGTACATGGTGAACTCACATCCCTTGAAGTATCCTGATATCTTCTGCACATGAAATCTGTATAATGCCATGTTTGCATCCAGAGCATCCCATTGCCCTGAGACTTGCTAAACCACCAAATCCGACTCACCGAAGCATTGGATCCGATGTATTCTAATTTCTTTTGCTACTTTGAGTCCATGCACAAGTGCTTCATATTCTGCAACATTGTTTGATGCTGTGAAGTGGATCTGCAGAACATACTTCAGCTGGTATTTCTTGGGAGAGGTAAGCACAACTCCGGCGCCTAATCCGGTTTTCGTTTGTGATCCATCAAAATGCATTCTCCAGTAATTCGGATCTGGCGACGGTGGCTCATATTGCATCTCGGCCCAATCTACGAAAAAGTCGGCCACCGCCTGAGACTTGATCGCATCTCTTCTGTCGAATTGTGGAGCATAAGGGGCTAGCTCAATTGCCCATTTTGCAATCCGGTCGCTTGCATCCTTGTTGCTCATTATTTCAGATATGGGGGCTTCACATATCACTTTGATGGGGTGCTCTTCAAAATAATGCTTTAGCTTCTTAGCCGCCATATACACACCATACGCCATCTTCTGATAGTGAGGATAGTTTTGCTTTGATGCTGATAATACCTCACTCAGGTAATAGACTGGCTTTTGCACCGACTTACCCTCCTCGTCGCGCTCTACCACAATCACTGCACTTACAACCCGGTTAGTTGCTGAAGGGAATATGCCCTAGAGGAAATAATAAAGTGGTTATTATCTTATTCCATGTTTATGATAAATGTTTATTTTGCATGCTATAATTGTATTGATCAGAAACATCAATACATGTGTGTTTAATAAACAAAAAGGGTTCCTAGTTATGCCTCTCTTATAGACTAGCTTGTTGATTAACAAGATGATCAAGGTTTCCTGATCATAGACATTGGATGTTGTTAATAATAAGGTCACAACATTAGTTGAATGATGTGATGAACATTCATCCGAAGTATAGCATTACGATCAAAGTCATTATGTTTATATTGCTATAACACTATACGAAGTAATCTTTATCCTTAGACCATGAGATCATGTTAATTGCTAACACTGGAAGAGTATCTTGATAACATCAAACGTCACACCATAACAGGGTGACTATGAAGATGGGTTCAGTGCTACGAAGGTGTTATGTTGAGGCTCATGGATCAAGAGTGGAATTTGTCAATCTCGATGATGGATAGATATACTCTGGGCCCTCTCGGTGATATCACATTGAGATAGCTTGCAAGCAAGTGATGTGATCACTAGAATGTTATATCACGGGAACAAGAAAAGCGTGCATGTCAGTAACGAGATCAAACTAGGTATGCAGATACCGATGATCGAATCTCGGACATGTAATATATTGCGAGACAAAGGGATTTAGTTACTAGCGTTAAAGGTTCTCACGATCACAAAAGTCATCGTTGAATGTGTAGGAGTCAGTACGGATCTCCAGGTCCCGCTGCTGATTATTGATCGGAGAGGGGTCTCGATCATGTCTGCATTATTCGCGAACCGTAGGGTGACACACTTAAGAGTTACCGGACACCATTTTGGAGCACATATGTTTCAGACGAAAGAATTGCAAAGGGCAGGAATTGTTTCGATAGAAACCGGAAATTGTTTCGGGTGAAATTGCAGAAAGTGGTTCTGCATGTGATATTGAAATATTGCAAGGAGTTTTATGTGAATGTTTGTTAATTAAAGTAATTAACAAAATTCTGAATAAAATTAATAAAAGAGTTTTATTAAATGAGAGAACAATAAATTTGGAGAAATTTAATGCATTTAAAGTGGAGACTTTAAAAGGGAATGTGAAGAGGCATTTTAATGTGGAGGGGTTACCACCACATGAATGGAGGAGGTGAAGAGGCACCTCCTCCATGCGCCGGCCATGAAGGAGGGGCACCCTCCTCCTCCTATAAAACGCCCCCTCTTCCTCCTTCATCCTCACACCTCCTTGTGAAGTCTCTCTCCCCCTCTAGAATTATTCCCCCATGGTCTCGGATTAGCGAGATACATGTTCCCGGTGGCATTTCGTCTGGAAGGAGTTGCTGCTTCTGTTGGATCGCTAGAGCGAGGAGGTCGAGGTTGTCCGGTGGCTGGAACGTGTGTGCGAGTACGGATGCGCTGCTGAGTTGCGGCGCTCGGACTTCCTCACGATCTTGAGATCGGCAAGTGTATGACTACATCAACCACGAGTTCCTACTCGTTAAAAAAACTCGTTGTCTTCGAGGGTAAGTTCTTGTTGGATGTATGTCCACCCGTTGCTCTGTACCTAGTAGATAGATCTTGGCGTGTAGTTCTCATCGTAGGAAATTTTTTGTTTTCTATGCTGCGGACCCAACAGTTGCGGCTATGTAGAGCAACATTGGCTCTTTTGACAGTGGAGAGCCTAACACCGGTGTAGTAGGTAGCATTTTATTTAACTCGATGAAGCTTTCATTGGTCTGCGGTGTCCATATGAACTTGTCCGACTTTTTCATTAGATGATAGAGAGGCAGTGCCTTTTCTCCCAACCGACATACAAACCGACTTAAGGATGCTAGGCAACCAGTGAACTTCTGGACATTGTTAAGACACTTTGGCAATTCCATTCGCTCTATGGCTCGGATTTTAGTTGGGTTAGCTTTGATACCTCGGCTGGAGACAAGAAATCCGAGTAATTTTCCAGCCGGGACACCGAAGGTACACTTCTCCGGGTTAAGCTTCATTCGGAACCTCCTTAGGTTCGCAAATGTTTGCCTGATATCATCAAGGAGTGTTTTGATTTCCTTAGTTTTCATAACCACATCGTCAACATACACTTGCACATTTCGACCAATTTGATCATGTAGGCATTTTTGCATACATCTTTGATACGTTGCCCCTGCATTACGTAAACCAAAAGGCATAGTGCGATAGCAATAAGCCCCGTACGGGGTGATAAATGCAGTCTTTATTTGATCATCTGGGTTCAGTGGTATCTGGTGGAAACCAGAATACGCGTCTATGAATGACAACAGTTCACACCCAGCAGTAGAATCTATGACCTGATCTATCCTAGGTAGCGGGAATGGATCTTTTGGGCACGCCTTGTTCAGGTTCGTGTATTCGATGCACATACGCCAAACCACTGCTACATTCAGATCATCTTTCTTCTTTTCCACAAGCACCGGATTAGATAGCCAGTATGGGTAAAGCACTTCCATGATGAACCCGGCTGCTAGGAGCCGAGCTATCTCATCTCCAACGACTTTTCTCCTATCTTCGGTGAAGCGGCGGAGAGGTTGCTTCACCGGCTTTGCTCCGGGTCTCACATTCAAAGAGTGCTCGGCCAATTCCCTCGGAACACCTTGCAAGTCATGTGTGCACCAAGCAAAGATATCCCGATTCTCACGGAGGAAATTGACGAGCTCGCTTTCCTATTTCTCAGTTAACCCAGCACCAATTGTTACGGTGCGCTCCGGGAACAGATCATCAATGGGCACTTTCTGTGTATCCTTTGTTGCTTGAAATGAGACACTTCCATGCGGGTTACTCAGCGCCGACATATACGGCTGAGCAGACTGAGCCAATGCCGCTATTTCCTAGATCTTTCTTTTCTCTTGTGAAATCACGGGTGACTCGGCCAGGTTAGACCCGGCTGAAGCACACTCAATGGAACGTCGGAAGTCCCCAGCCATGGTAATTACTCCATTTGGTCCAGGCAACTTCATTTTCAGGTAACTGATGTGAGTACTTCTCATAAATTTGTTCAGGGCTGGCCTGCCGAGTAACGCGTGATATGCGCTTTCGAAGTTCACAACCTCAAACTCCAAATTCTTAGTTCGGCAGTTATCCCTTCTGCCGAATAACACATCAATCTGGACTTTGCCAATGGGTTCACAGGAGATACCAGGCACAATGCCATGGAAAGTTGTCCTTGTAGCTTGGAGCATGTTCTCCGAGATACCCAACTTGCGCATTGCATCCATGTACATGATATTGATGCTGCTGCCATTGTCGATCAGCACCTTCGAGAACCTCACATTGATATTTGGCCCGATGAACGTTGGGTCCAGCACTAGTGCATACGAACCAGGACTCGGCATGATCCTGGGATGGTCTTTGATACTCCAGGTAATTTCCTGATCAGACCAAGGCATATACCTCGTCATCGCCGGCATGACCGCATTCACCTCCATATGTCGGTGTTGCATGCTCTTTCTATCCGTTTCTGCCATGGTAAACACATAGTAACTCTGGTGATGCTCCCTGTATTCATTTCTCCCCTCATTGTCGGTATACCTTTGATCTGGCTGATGTTGGTTTTCCACCTGATGCACTGCATCCCTTCTCTCATGATTCTCATACCTCGGCGGAGGTGATGGCAACATTAACTGTTGCATATTTGCTCCGGAGAGCAGTTGCTGCCTAGGTAACTCCTGCCGAGGTTGATCATTCCGAGGTGCCTGAGCATTCCTCGAGCCACTTTGCTCTATCTTCCTCATCCACTCACATTGCCGGGTTGTATGACCCGCCAGGTTACTCGGATTTGGCGTGTGATATTTGCACGGCTGATCCAGCATCGCCTCATACGGATACCTCGGCGGGTCTTTCTTTTCTTGCCACAGTCTCTTTTGCTCGGGCGTCCAAGTTTTCTTGCCATCATTTCTTGGAGTCCACTGTTGCCCTCCAGTTTTCTGACGCTGATTACTCCCTGCTCTGGGTTGATCTTGATTTACAGCAGCAACTTGTTGCAAACTGTACCTGTAATCCAGTCCATCATCTCTTCTCTTACTCCGGTAATCATTTCGCCGGGATGATCCGGCTCCGTCTTGCTGGTAGTACTCCTCATTTGACTCGTTTGACACTTATCGGGGTTGCGTCAGATCACCCAAAGCATACGAATCAGCAATCCGGATTGTCTCTGCCAGTGTAGTTGGCATATCCCTTTGTAACCTTTGACACACCATGCTTGCATAGCTACACCCTTGCGCAAACCAAGCTATGGCCTGAGACTCAATCACGCCTTCACATGAGTTTCTCACGTTGCACCAGCGAGTTAGGAACTCCCGGCATGTTTCATTTGGTCTCTGCTTGCACATTGCTAAGGTCTATGGCCTATTCGGCCTCTGATAAGTGCTCGAGAAGTTACTGACGAACATTTCTTCAAAATCCAGCCAGGAGTTGATACTACTGGGTGGTAAATTGTTTAACCATACCCTCGCTGGCCCCTCCAACATCTGAGGTACGTATCTCACTGCCCATCTCAAATTGCATGTCGCAATTTTCACTGCCGTTGCGTAGTTGATTAACCAATCCTCCGGCTTGGTGCTGCCGTCATATGTTTTCGTGCCTCTGGGTAACTAGAAGTTAGGTACCGGAGGCTCTTTCATGATCTAGGGCCCAAAGCACGCTGCACCCGGAGGACCTTGCCCCTCAATTTGCTCCGACCTGTAGAGCCGATCCAGCTTTAACCTGGAGTCATCAGGAAACAAGTTCCTGCTTCCCAATCTTGACCCTATCACATGATGATTCGGCCTATGGTATCCTGCATTCAACATTTCCGAATAATCGTCATTGTATCTGTCTTGTTCTTGTCGAGCACCATTTTGCCGCATATCCTAGCCGGCACTCTGCTGTTGCCGAGGTACATTCCGTTGCTGCTGTTGCCGAGGTGGGTTTTGCCCTACACCCGCCGAGTTACGCTGTTCGGCATTGCCATTTTTAGCGTTTCTCTGACCGGCATTGCCTTAGTCGCGGTTACCTCGGCTGACACTTTGTCGATCCTCATTTCCCTATATTGCATTTCCTTTCCCTGCCCTTGCTGGGTCATACGGGACTATATGTTTGTTTATTCTTGCTGAGGTTACCACTTCCTCTCTTCTAGGGCCATCATGAGGGGATGATGCAGCTCCAGCAGATTTCTCCGGATTACCCACTATCGAATAAACGACCTTGGAAGCCCCGGCTCTTGCCGGGTTATCCCTGAGCAACTTTTCATTCTGTCTGTTAGTGATCTGAACTAACTCGTTAACCCTCTCCTGCTGTCTTGGTCGGGCTTCACCCGTCAAACCTTCTAGTTCGGATGCAGCCGCGTCCGCTGCTCTGAGGTTTTTTGGCGGGGTGCTGTACTTTGGCAGCCCCACGGACAACAGGTTCTCTGATTCCTCAACTCTAGTCTCACCTGCTTTGTTCATTTCACTGATGAGGTTTCTCCCTTTTACTTTTACATCATCTACCTTATTTTCTCTTGCGTACTCGTGCAGCGTCATGTTCAACGACTATTGAGCCGCGGCTATCTTTTACGCACCCTCTAGTATTTTCTGCCTAGTTTCCTCTAACTCGGCCTGTGCCTGAGCCGGATCTACCACAGGTGCTATGGGGCTTGCCAAGCTATCTATCGCCTGCTGTAGCATGTTTTCTAGCCTCTCTAGAGGAGGACCTCTACTTTTCCGCGACGCCTTGGGTGTTACCTCCGGATCTGGAGCCGGGTCCTTGCTCGCGCCAACGTCAGGCGCTGTCATCATCACCTCAGCGCGGTCAGGAAAGCGAGTGACACGCGCACCGTAAGCCGCGCTAAGGGGTGGCTCGCCTTCTTCGATGACGTGCTGCGGGTGAACGCATGACATCGATGCCGATGTAGATCTTGTGGGCGCCAAGCTTGACGAAGAGGCCATTGCGCGGTGGAGGTCGCTTGCCGAAGCTACCAGCATTGTCGCTGACGTAGTCTAGCGCTCCAAAGCGCTGAATGAGCCCAGAGACAATGCGCTCGCCGTTGCCGATGATGCTTCCCGTACGGATTTTCACTCCTGCTAGCGCCGCTAGCCCCACGGTGGGCGCCAACTATCGTGGTGGTGTCACGGCAGATGCCATGGATAGGCTAAAGGTGGGGCCAATATGCACTAGAGGAATCCAAGGAGGGATAGTGTGGTGATTCCACACACGGATGCTTTATATTCTCAAAGTTCACTCAGTTACAGATGCTCCCTGAGCAGTATTAGGGAGAGGAGGAAGAAGAGGCTCTCTTACTCTCACCACAACTTATCTCCCAATGAACAAACTACTCACCCGCTAGCCCCTTCTACAGAGGCCCTAGCGCTCCTTATATAGGGGAGGCTAGGTTCCCAGTTAGGGCATACGTGGAGGTATATTCCTAGGAATATGCCTCTCCCAAAATAGCAAACCGACTGGGTCTCCTTTTCCCTTCGCAAGCCATGTAGAGGCTACGTAACCCTCTGCGGCGCCAGCATCAGCCCACATAGGCAACGCCACCTTTGTCGGCCACACCCTGCCGGTCCCTCCCTTTGTTCGCTTCGCTCACGCGTCAGCGCACAGAGACCATATTTTGACCAGCGAGATACTTTCCTTCTCTTGCAAGCCTGGTATAACCCGAGTCAGGCCTGGTTAACCCGGCCCCGTGGGTACCTGCAGACAAGATACAAATACCCTGCCGACGTACGATATACGTCGGACGGGACGCGGTTAGGCGGACATCTTCCGGGCCGGGTTACTCCGTAAGTCGGCCTTCCTTGAGGTGACTTGGCCAGCTCTCGCTTTGACCTTGCCTTACCTCGGCTAACTTGGCCTTTATACCCCGGCGTGACCCTACCCGGGGGTATCCCCCAACACATGGATTAACCGATGGCATTGCATGTGTGTTATTGTCACAAACCACATATGGATCAACCAGTGTCATTGCATGTGTGTTCCTGTCATGAACCACATATGGATCCACCAGTGTTCATTGCATGTGTGTTCTTTCCACAAACCACATATGTATCCACTAGAGTAATTGCATGTGTGTTCTTTTCACAAACCACACATGAATCAACCAATGTCATTGCATTTGTGTTCTTTCCACAAACCACATATGGATCCACCAATGTCATTGCATGTGTGTTCTTTTCCAGAAACCACATGGATCAACCAATGGCATTGCATGTTTGTTCTTTTCACAAACCACACATGGATCAACCAATGGCATTGCATGTGTGTTCTTTTCACAAACCACACATGGATCAACCAGTGTTCACTGCATGTGTGTTCTTTCCACAAACCACTTATGGATCCACCAATTTCATTGCATGTGTGTTCTTTTCCATAAACCACATGGATCAACCAATGGCATTGCATGTGTGTTCTTTTCACAAACCACACATGGATCAACCAATGGCATTGCATGTGTGTTCTTTTCACAAACTACACATAGATCAACCAATGGCATTGCATGTGTGTTCTTTTCACAAACCACACATGGATCCACTAGAGTCATTGCATGTGTGTTCTTTCCACAAACCAAATATGGATTAACCAGTGTCATTGCATGTGTGTTCTTTCCACAAACCACATATGGATAAACCAATGTCATTGCATGTGTGTTCTTTCCACAAGCCACATATGGATCCACTAGAGTCATTGCATGTGTGTTCTTTTTGAAGGAAATATGCCCTGAGAGGCAATAATAAAGTTGTTATTATGTATTCCTCATATATGATAGATGTTTATTCTGCATGCTATAATTGTATTGATCGGAACCGTCAATACATTTGTGTTTAAAAAACAAAAAGGGTTCCTAGTTATGCCTCTCTTATAGACTAGCTTGTTGATTAACAAGATGATCAAAGTTTCCTGATCATAGACATTGGATGTTGTTAATAACAAGGTCACAACATTTGTGAAATGATGTTATGAACATTCATCCGAAGTATAGCATTACGATCAAGTCATTATGTTTATATTGAGATAACATCATACGAAGTAATCCTTATCCTTAGACCATGAGATCATGTTAATTGCTAACACCGGAAGAGTATCTTGATAACTTCAAACGTCACACCGTAACAGGGTGACTATAAAGATGGGTTAAGTGCTACAAAGGTGTTATGTTGAGGCTCATGGATCAAGAGTGGAATTGTCAATCCTGATGATGGATAGATATACTCTGGGCCCTCTCAGTGATATCATATTAAGATAGCTTGCAAGCAAGTGATGTGATCACTAGAATGTTATATCACGGGAACGAGAAAAGAGTGCATGTCGGTAACGAGATCAAACTAGGTATTTGGATACCGATGATAGAATCTCGGACATGTATTATATCATGAGACAAAGGGATTAAGTTACTAGCGTTAAAGGTTCTCACGATCACAGAAGTCATCGTTGAATGTGTAGGAGTTAGTATGGATCTCCAGGTCCCGCTTATGATTATTGATCTGAGAGGAGTCTCAATCATGTCTGCATTATTCGCGAACCGTAGGGTGACACACTTAAGGGTTACCGGACACCATTTTGGAGAACATATGTTTCGGACGAAAGAATTGCAAAGCGTAGGAATTGTTTCGATAGAAACCGGAAATTATTTCGGGTGAAATTGTAGAAAGTGGTTATGCATGTGATATTGAAATATTGCAAGGGGTTATATGTGAATGTTTGTTAATTAAATTAATTAAGAAAATTCTGAATAAATTTAATAAAAGAGTTTTATTAAATGAGAGAGCATTAAACTTGGAGAATTTTAATGCATTTAAAGTAGGGACTTTGAAGGGGAATGTGAAGAGGTATTTTAATGTGGAGGGGTTACCACCACATAAATGGGGGAGGTGAGGAGTCACCCCCCATGTGCCGGCCATGAAGGAGGGGCCCCCCCCTCCTCCTATAAAAGGCCACCCTCTTCCTCCTTCCTCACACATCCTTGTGAAGGATCTCTCTCCCCCTCTAGAATTATTCCCCCATGGTCTCGGATTAGCGAGATACATGTTCCCGGTGGCATTTCATCTGGAAGGAGTTGCTGCTTCCGCTAGATCGCTGGAGCAAGGAGGTGGAGGTTGTCCGGTGGCTTGAACGTGTGTGCGAGTACGGATGAGATGCTGAGTTGCGGCGCTCGGACTTCCTCACGATCTTGAGATCGGCAAGTGTACGACTACATCAACCACGAGTTCCTACTCATTAACAAAACTCGTTGTCTTCGAGGGTAAGTTCTCGTTGGATGTATGTCCACCCGTTGCTCTCTACCTAGTAGATAGATCTTGGCTTGTAGTTCTCATCGTAGGAAATTTTTTGTTTTCTATGCTGCGGACCCAACAGTGGTATCAGAGCCTCATCTATGCGTAGGTGCTTTGCACGGGTAGTACACATATGTTTATATGTGGGTGATGATGATCATGTTATTTCATCTTCTATGTATTTTGGATATTAGTGGCATAGTGGGATGAAGCGGCCCGGACCAACCTTACATGTCATCATACATGAGACCGGTTCCACGACTAACATGCAACTTGTTTTGCATAAGTGGCTGGCGGGTGTCTATCTCTCCTACTATAGTCAATATCTAATTTACAACGAGTTGCTAATAACTTGGTTATCCTCGTTGTGGTTCATGTTCGTAGGTAAGACCGGTTCTATCTCCGAATGCCCTAAACCATGTAAAACTTGCAATTGATAAATTAGAGGTGCCTAGTTTAGATCGTTGCTGGGCTAGTGTCTTGATATGGTATTGTTGTAAGTAGATGTATGATAGATACTCTTACAACACACTCAACGTGTAAGTTCCATAGACCTTGGACTTACACACAAAGGAATGATAGAGATCATACCACAATGCAAATAATAGAGATCAAATGCATGGACCATATCATCACACTTTACACATCAGATGTTAACATCTTATACTACTAGTTTGGCGTTTTTTGTAGCATTGCAAGATGACCCCTCATTTAAATATCAAGATAAAATGTGTTCTTCCTTAAGTATGCACCGTTCTGTGGATCGTGTTTCAAGACATCACGTGATGATCGGGTGTACTCGACTCTACGCTTTCATAAGAACGGGTGTAAGACAGTTTTACACACGCGAATACTAAGGTTCTTACTTGGCAAGCCTAGCATGTACATACATGGCCTCAGAACATGGACCGAAAGGTTAATCATGAGTCATATAGTTGATATGATGCCCATATAGATGCTCGCCTTTGAAGCTACATTGACTCACGTGATGACCGGACTTGGTGTAGTGGATTTGGTTCATGTAATCACCAAAAGGACACAAGGGTTGCCGTTTTTGAGTGGGAGTTCATTAGTAATTTGGATTAGTTGAACTCACTCTATCATAAACTTAGTCTAAATAAACTTTACAAAATTTGTTGAGGATGGCACCACCTGCTTTTAATTTCAATGTGTTCACCTGCTGTTGGTGAATGGTAGCAACTTCACCAACTGGGCTATAAATTTGAGGATTCTCCTCACTCCTGCACAAAAGCAATATGTGCTAGAAGCGCTGCTAGGCCCCCCACCAGCTCCTGATGCCCCTAGCAAGGAAAAGAGTGTCTATGTGACTCGTCAGGAGGACCACAACTTAGTTCATTGCGGCATACTGTATGGGCTAGAGCCAGAACTTCGAAAGCGTTTCGAAATGGTAATGCTTTTTGATACCATGGGAGAATTGAAAATGATTTTCGATACCCATGCTGCCGTAGAGAGTTATAATGCTACTGAAAAGTTCTTTAGCTACATGATGGAGGAGAACAGCTCCATTAGTGAGCATGTACTCAAAATGTCTGGGTACGCCGATAAGCTTGTGTCCCTGGGAATAACGATTCCCATTGACTTAGGCATACATCATGTTCTCCAATCTCTGCCACCTAGCTACAAGAGCTTCGTGATGAACTATAATATGCAGGCATGAAGAAGTCTCTTCCCGAGCTTCTGTAAATGCTTAAGACTACAGAAGTGGAGATTAGGAAAGAACATCAAGTGTTGATGATCAATAATACCACCGGTTTCAAGAAGGACAAGAAAGGCAAGCACAAGGGCAAGTAGGGTGGCAAATCTGTTGCCACACCTGAAAAGAAACCCCGAGATGGCCCTAAGTCTGACACCGAGTGTTACTATTGCAAGGGGACTGGCCATTGGAAGCGCAATTGCCCCAAGTATTTGGCGGACAAGAAGGCCAGCAAGGCAAACAAAGGTATATGTGATATACATGTTATTGATGTGTAATTGACTAGTACTCACAGTAGCACCAGGGTATTTGATATGGGGTCGGTTTCTAATATATGTAACTCGGTTCAGGGGCTGCGGAACAAGCGACAACTAGCAAGGGATGAGGTCATGATGCGAGTCGGCAATGGATCAAGAGTTTATGTGATCACCGTCGGGACGCGAACTCTCCATATGCCATCGAGATTAGTTATAAATCTGAATAATTGTTATTTGGTGCCTACACTGAGCATGAACATTGTATCTGGATCGTGTTTGATGCAAAGTGGTTATTCCTTTAAATCTGAAAACAATGGTTGTTCAATTTATAGGAATGATATCTTTTATGGTCATGCACCTGTGTTGAATGGTTTATTTCTATTGGATCTCGATAGTAGTATTACGCATATTCATAATGTTGATGCTAAAAGTATTAAACTTGATAATGATATATCTGCATATATGTGGCACTGCCGTCTAGGTCATTGTAACACCCTCGAATCGGCCCTATGCAAGTTTTAGCCCTTTCCGCCAAACCCGCATAGAAACGATTCAAGGACGCCCACCAGGCACTTTCGTGCGGGTGGAAAACGAAGTAATACCATTACACAACAGTCCTCGAAGGGACCCACAGAACAGATATATATACAACACGACTCCAAGAGTCAGGATTGCAGATATACACTAGAAAGATCCAAATCACCTTGAAAACGATACAGCGTCCGAGTACGGACAAGATGCAAATGGGGCTAAGAGCCCTCAAGAATAACCAATGGCATCCATAACCCTGCCCAGGCCAAGCCGGAAGGGTAACCCTGCTAACGACGTCGATCTCAAACCTGCTAAAACAGAAGGGGTGCCGACAAAGGGCAAAGGAAAAAGAGGAGCGTCAGTACTGAGGCAAGTACACGGCGAGGCTAGAATTTGGTGGTCCTTGCCTACATAGGTATGGTGGACTGAAGCGGCAGCGCATCAGCACTAAACAACCTATAGAGACTCGATTAACTGTCGGCTATTAGAGAGAGATAAGAAAGACCTATTCGGTTCCAACCTGATACTAACACCAAACATACCCATCCTGGTATTTCCCCCTCAAGACCAAACGAGGAAGTCGGACCAAGGAAGTCACACAGTTGGCAATTTTACTCATTCCGTTATAGTTGCAGCACTTACTAATCAGATATAGATAGCATGAGTCATCCTGAAGCATAAGTAGTGGACAATTTTAATTAACCATTCCGTGGTAGTTGGAACATTTACTAGTCAGATATAATTGTCCAGAGGAATCCCAAAACCCAGCAGTTGTTGGCACTTTTATCACATTCCATTGGAGTTGCAATACTTACTAGGCAAGTATAGTATGACACAGATCACCACAGATCCACCCGTTGTTGGCATTTTTATTATCCATTCCATTGTAGTGAAGCTGAATTACTAGTCACATATTAAGTCAAATTTATAACACTACTTTAGTTATGCTTGTCTATGATCGAGATACTGTGCTCAAAGTCGTCCATAACCGCAGACACGGCTTTCAGAAAGATTTACCCTGCAGGGGTGCACAAATAGCAACACACACACGATCGACCTCGGAAAAACCAACGCAAAACCCAACGAGGATTTCACGACAAAGCAATCACAGGATTCATAAATTATTTCAGGGGGCCACCCCATTAAGCTACCCGCAACGAAGTTGGCCGGCTCCGAGACGGACCCAAGGTTTGTGTGGACGGCTGTAAACGACTGGGAACCCGAAAGTGTGACTGGACTTGTCGATACAGCGAAAACGTGTCACGGTCCTAAACAGTACAGGTGCTCCATGCACAATCATAAATAAAGCAGTAAAGCATGGCATAAGTACATGATAGTAATAAAGCCCCAAACTACTTCGTGGCCCCAAGAAATAAGAATGAATCAAGCTCTGGCTAAGGGGATTCATGGTCCCATATGTGGATAGTGCGATAGTCAAGGAACAGGTATCAAGTACTCGGGGCCTACGGGACACAAGTGGGCATGAAAAACCAAATAACATATATTGCCCACCGGTGCCTCTTTCAGTAGTTATCACAACAATTTAATAGTTGTAATTAAAGACATGATCATCTCCACCATAAACATCTGCCAGCATTCCAACAACTGTGGTACTCGACAACACGAGATCGCAACTGAGCAAGCAACTACGACTCGTAAGGCCAGCTATCTACCAAACAACAGGTATTAGGAGGTGTCCATGGCAATATAGAGGCTGCACAAGATATAACTGGTGCATGGAAACTAAAGCATCGCGACACGGATAGCAATAGATCAACAGGAGGAAATAAAGACTATAAATGCAAAATAGGTAGAAGGGGGAGATATGCTCGCCTGGGAAACACTGCCGACGGATCATAGCCGGAGAACTTGTCGATACTCGCATCAACTCATCGGCCTAATCCGCGAAGAAGCAAACACTAGAAGAAACACCGGATGCAATATTTAATACTACGGCAGAAGATCCGGCATGATTATGATATGATGCAGATGCGGTGCAATTATGCAATATTAAGTGGAATCGGGGTCTCGACAAATAATTATATGGTTCAGTTATTTATCTACCCGGCAAATTAAATGTTGGATTAATAAGGCGAAACAGGGCATCGGTTCGCTACACAATTTAAATGGAGTCCGGAATAAGACTAGAATAGCCCGCATATAGACTCCATATTTAATTTAGGTGAATCGACTATTTAACCCAACCCACCAGATGACATGTATGCAAGCATGATGATTTAATGATGCGACATGTATATGTCATACTATAAAAATAGAGGCTTAGGGTCACACATCTGGTTCGGGAGATCTTGGGTTCCGGGGGTCTGGGGTTCGGTCTCAGGGTTCGACAGGGACGGCGAGGTTCGGATACAAGATGGAGAACTTGTTGTGTTGCGGCGGAGAACTTGGGTACCAAGCGGTCGATCTTGTCGTCGATGGAGAACTTGAATGGATCGGGTACCAGTGGTCTTCGGGTCCATGTAGGAGATCTTGACGCCTGTGATGAAGAACTCGGGTTCGGATGAAGGTCTTGGCGTTCCGATGGATCGGTCTTTGGGGTGAAGAACTTGGCACGTCAGGGTTCGTTCTTCGGATCCGAGTAGAAGAACTTGGCGTTCCGTGTAGACGATCTTCGGGTTCCGGGTCGGAGGGTTTGGTGGTCTTTAGGTCCGAGACTTTTTGCCGATGGAGATCTTGATGGGTACCACTGCACAAGAGATCATGGGAGATGGTCTTGGAGGTTACACACACGGAAGTAGAACTCGGTGGCGACACGGTCTTCTGTGTCTAGCAGCACAGATGGCACCACAAAACAAACTTCTCCACCGTATCACTAACACACGGTCACACAGCCCACATCAAGTACGATCTCGGGGACGAGGATACTGTGGACAGCACACCAACGGCATCAGCACCAAAACGTCAACACGACTTAAACACTTGATGAAGACCATGGAAACATGCTTGGGGAGGCTCTGGCGGTGGGTGTGACACTGGGGAAGTTCTGGCGACGCAGCATGGGGCGGAGGCGCGGCTCCGGCAGCAGCGACGCTGGGCGACAAGGACGTGGGGCGCGCGGATGCGGGAGGAGCCGAGGGTGGCGCAGATGGCCGGAGCAGGGTCGGCGAGGTAGACGAGGGGCGGGGCCGGCTCGGTTCGCCGAGGAGAAGGTGGCAGTGCAGAGGGAGGCCGGGGCCGCGGGAGAGGGAGCTCGCGAGGCGGCCACGCGAGTCGGCAGGGCGAGGTGGAGCTCTGCGAGGGAGGCCGAGAGGAGGGTCGCAGGGGCAGGTACGGGCACTGATGTGGACGCGGAGCAGGGCCTGCCGGCTGCGGCTTGACGCGGTAGGAGTCCGGGCGGAGGGGCGTCCGCGGCGGCGAAGAACTGGGCCGACGAGGTTAAGGCGGAGCTCGCTGCAGGCGCACCAGTGGCGGCGGGGAGGTGCTCGATGCGGTGTAGGCCTCGACGGCGGTGGACGGGGTCAGGGCGCCGAAGGTGGGCACGAGGTGCTGCGGGACTTGGCGGTGAGGTGGTGCAGAGGGACGAGGGCAAGGACGGACCGGCGGCGGCAGGCGTGCGGTGGTTGGTGGGGGTGAGAGGCGAGCGGGGGAGGCGAGGGCGTCGGGGTAGGTGGTGATGGGATCGAGGAGGAGAGGGTTGCGGTTGGTGGGAGCGGGGCCCGGTGGCAGGGAGAAAGGAGGTGGGGATGGATGGCAGGTGGAGACACGGGGCATGGGGATCGGCCCAGGCGGTAGGCTATCGGTCGGCAGGTGGGCTGGCCCGTGACAACGGCAGGTGGGAAAAGAGAAGGAGGTGGGCTAGGCGGGGTGAGGTGGCGGCCTGGGAGTGGCCGGAGTGAGGTGGCGAGCAGGGACTGGTCTAGGTGAGGTGGCGGCTGGGAGGGAGTGTGGCTGTGTGGGGTGCTGCATGAGTGTGTGTGTGTGTGTGTGTTGTGTATGTGGCGGCGGAGGGCTGGGGTAGATAGGGTGGGCTAGGGTTAGGTCCAGGTAGAATAGATTTAGGGTTTGGAGGTGGTCGGCCGGGCTTTCGGGCCTGGCGGGCTGCCTCCTAACAACAACTTAAATATTTATTTATTTAAAATGGGGCTTTTGAAATCTGTCTTTAGACGAAACAAAATATTCCGGAGACCCGGGGTTTTAATTTGAAATAAAGACAGGGCGTTTAGAAAACAAAACCAGGCTTTTCGAAAATAGTTTTGTACAAACACATGCATGATGACATGACGATGCTCAAATGCAATGTGGCATGATGACATGAGCATGCGGTCATGATGATGCGATGCACAAAAACACAGCGCTTTTCTAGTAGTGGTTTTATCGGGGCGCCACAGTCATATTGGCGTGAAACGCATGAAGAAACTCCATTCTGATGGACTTTTGGAATAACTTGATTTTGAATCATTTGATACATGTGGGCCATGCCTTATGGGCAAGATGACTAGAACGCCGTTTTCCAGTTCAATGGAACGGGCGGCAGATTTATTGGAAATCATACATACTGATGTGTGTGGACCAATGAGTGTGTTAGCGCGAGGTGGATATCGTTATTTTGTTACTTTCACTGATGATTTGAGTAGATACGGGTATATCTATTTGATGAAACACAAGTCTGAAACCTTTGAAAAGTTCAAAGAATTTCAGAATGAAGTGGAAAATCATCGTAACAGAAAGATCAAATTTCTGCGGTCCGACCGTGGAGGTGAGTATCTAAGTTACGAGTTTAGCACACACATGAAAGAGTGTGGAATAGTTTCACAACTCACGCCTGCCAGAACACCACAACGTAATGGTGTGTCGGAACGTCGTAATCGTACTTTATTGGATATGGTTCGATCTATGATGTCTCTGACTGACTTGCCACTGTCATTTTGGGGTTATCCACTGGAAACTGCTGCATTCACTTTAAATTGGGCACCATCTGAATGCGTTGAAACGACACCGTATGAATTATGGCTTGGAAACAAACCTAAGTTGTCATTTCTTAACGTTTGGGGATGCAATGTTTATGTGAAGAAACTTCAGCCGGATAAACTCGAACCCAAAGCGGAAAAATGCGTCTTCATAGAAAAACTTGAAGAAGAGTTGTATATGATACAACCTAAGGGTTTTGTCGATCCTAAGGATGCTGATAAGGTATTCAAATTTCAGCGATCCATCTATGGACTGAAGCAAGCATCCAGGAGTTGGAATCTCCGCTTTGATGAGGTGATCAAAGAGTTTGGATTTGTCCAAACTTATGGAGAGGCTTGTATTTACAAGAAAGTGAGTGGGAGCAATGTGGCATTTCCGATATTATATGTGGATGACATATTATTGATTGGAAATGATATAGATCTTTTAAACAATGTTAAAAGTTATCTAAACATCAAATTTTCGATGAAAGACCTTGGTGAAGCGTCATATATATTAGGCATTAAAATATATAGAGATAGATCAAGACGCCTAATTGGGTTATCGCAGAGTACATACCTTGATAAGATATTAAAGAAGTTTAATATGGACGGAAGTAAGAAGGGGTTCTTACCTATGTTGCAAGGCAAGACATTGAGCAAGACTCAAAGTCCGGCTATGGCGGAAGAAAGAGAGATAATGGATAAGATCCCCTATGCCTCGGCCATAGGCTCTATAATGTATGCCATGCTATCTACAAGATCGGATGTGGAACATGCTATTAGTTTGACTAGTAGGTACCAATCTGATCCAGGTTCGGAACACTGGATAGCGGACAAGAATATCCTTAAGTACTTGAGAAGAACTAGGGATATGTTTCCTATATACGGAGGTGAAGAAGAGCTAGTCGCTAAGTGTTATGTCCATGCTAGCTTTGACACTGATCCGGATGACTCTAAGTCTCAATCCGGATACGTATTTCTCTTGAACAGAGCAGCAGTTAGTTGGAGGAATTCCAAACAGCCTGTGGTGGCTGGATCAATGACGGAGGTAGAATATGTTGCTGCTTCAGAAGCGGCGCAGGAAGCGGCGCAGGGTGAAAGAGTTCATAACGGAACTAGGTGTAGTTCCTAGTGCATTGGACCCAATGGTGATCTATTATGACAACAATGGAGCCATAGCCAACGCCAAGGAACTGAGGTCTCACAAGAATTCTAAGCATATTAAGCGCTGGTTTCACTCCATCCGCGAGCATGTCAAGGATGGAGATATAAAAATTTGTAAAGTACACACGGACCTAAATGTAGCAGATCCGTTGACTAAAGTTCTCCCTAGGGCAAAACATGATCAACACCAGAACTCCATGGGTGTTAGATTTATCACTATGTAAACTAGATTAGTGTCTCTAGTGCAAGTGGGAGACTAAAGGAAATATGTCCTGAGAGGCAATAATAAAGTTGTTATTATGTATTCCTTGTATATGGTAGTTGTTTATTCTGCATGCTATAATTGTAGTGATCGTAAACTTCAATACATGTGTGTTTAATAAACAAAAAGGGTTCCTAGTTATGCCTCTCTTATAGACTAGCTTGTTGATTAACAAGATGATCAAAGTTTCCTGATCATAGACATTGGATGTTGTTAATAACAAGGTCACAACATTTGTGAAATGATGTTATGAACATTCATCCGAAGTATAGCATTACGATCAAGTCATTATGTTTATATTGAGATAACATCATACGAAGTAATCCTTATCCTTAGACCATGAGATCATGTTAATTGCTAACACCGGAAGAGTATCTTGATAACTTCAAACGTCACACCGTAACAGGGTGACTATAAAGATGGGTTCAGTGCTACGAAGGTGTTATGTTGAGGCTCATGGATCAAGAGTGGAATTGTCAATCCTGATGATGGATAGATATACTCTGGGCCCTCTCAGTGATATCATATTAAGATAGCTTGCAAGCAAGTGATGTGATCACTAGAATGTTATATCACGGGAACGAGAAAAGAGTGCATGTCGGTAACGAGATCAAACTAGGTATTTGGATACCGATGATCGAATCTCGGACATGTATTATATCATGAGACAAAGGGATTAAGTTACTAGCGTTAAAGGTTCTCACGATCACAGAAGTCATCGTTGAATGTGTAGGAGTTAGTATGGATCTCCAGGTCCCGCTTATGATTATTGATCTGAGAGGAGTCTCAATCATGTCTGCATTATTCGCGAACCGTAGGGTGACACACTTAAGAGTTGTCGAACACCATTTTGGAGCACATATATTTCAGACAAAAGAATTACAAAGCGCAGGAATTGTTTCGATAGAAACCGGAATTGTTTCGGGTGAAATTGCAGAAAGTGGTTCTGCATGTGATATTGAAATGTTGCAAGGGGTTTTATGTGAATGTTTGTTAATTAAAGTAATTAACAAAATTCTGAATAAATTTAATAAAAGAGTTTTATTAAATGAGAGAGCATTAAACTTAGAGAATTTTAATGCATTTAAAGTGGAGACTTTAAAAGGGAATGTGAAGAGGCATTTTAATGTGGAGGGAGTTACCACCACATGAATGGAGGAGGTGTGGGGTCACCTCCATGAGGCGCCGGCCATGGAGGGCGTACCCCCCCTCCTCCTATAAAAGGCGCCCCTCTTCCTCCTTCTTCCTCACACCTCCTCGTGAAGGATCTCTCTCCCCCTCAAGAATTATTCCCCCATGGTCTCGGATTAGCGAGATACATGTTCCCAGTGGCATTTTGTCTGGAAGGAGTTGCTGCTTCCGCTGCATCGCTGGAGCGAGGAGGTGGAGGTTGTCCGGTAGCTTGAATGTGTGTGCGAGGATGGATGCACTGCTGATTTGCGACGCTCGGAGTTCCACACAATCTTGAGATTGGCAAGTGTACGACTACATCCACCACGAGTTCCTACTCGTTACCAAAACTCGTTGTCTTCGAGGGTAAGTTCTCGATGGATGTATGTCCACCCGTTGCTCTATATCTAGTAGATAGATCTTGGCATTCAGTTCTCATCATAGGAAATTTTTTGTTTTCTATGCTGCGAACTCAACACTTTTCACAAACCACATACGGACCCACTAGAGTCATTGCATGTGTGTTCTTATACTAAAACTAGCACTAGAGTAATTGCATTTGTGTTCTTTTAACAAACCACACATGGATCCACTAGAATCATTACATGTGTGTTCTTTCCACAAACCACACATGAACATGGATCCACCAAAGTAATTGCATGTGTGTTCTATTCCGCAATCCACATATGGATCAACCAATGTCATTGCTTGTGTATTATTTCCAAAAACCACATATGGATCCACTAGTGTCATTGTATGTGTGTTCTTTTCACAAACCACATATGGACCCACTAGAGTCATTGCATGCGTGTTCTTATACTAAAACCAGTACTAGAGTCATTGCATGTGTGCTCTTTTCACAAACCACACATGGATCCACAAGAGTAATTGCATGTGTGTTATTTCCACAAACCACATATGGATCAACCAGTGTCATTCCATGTGTGTTCTTTCCACAAACCACATATGGATCAACCAATTTCATTGCATATGTGTTCTTTCCACAAACCACATATGTATCCACTAGAGTCATTGCATGTGTGTTCTTTTCACAAACCACATATAGACCCACTAGAGTCATTGCATGTGTGTTTTTATACTAAAACCAGCACTAGAGTCATTGCATGTGTGTTCTTTTCACAAAGCACACATGGATCCACCAGAGTCATTGCATGTGTGTTCTTTCCACAAACCACACATGGATCCACCAGAATAATTGCATGTGTGTTCTTTTCATAGATCACACATGGATCCACAAATGTCATTGCATGTGTGTTCTTTTCACAAACCACATATGGATACATCAGAGTCATTGCATGTGTGTTCTTTTCACAAACCACATATGGATACATCAGAGTCATTGCACGTGTGTTCTTTAGACAAACCACACATGGATTAACCAATGGCATTGCATGTGTGTTCTTCTAACAACCCACATATGGATCAACCTGTGTCATTCATTTGTGTTCCTGTCATAAACCACATATGGATCCACCAGTGTTCATTGCATGTGTGTTCTTTCCACTAACCACATATGTATCCACTAGAGTCATTGCATGTGTGTTCTTTGCACAAACCACACATGGATCAACCAATGTCATTGCATGTGTGTTCTTTCCACAAACCACACATGGATCAACCAATGTCATTGCATGTGTGTTCTTTTCCACAAACCACACATGGATCAAGCAATTCCATTGCATGTGTGTTCCTGTCATGAACCACATATGAATCCACCTGTGTTCATTGCATGTGTGTTATTTCACAAACCACATTTGGATCCACTAGAGTCATTGCATGTGTGTTCTTTTCACAAACCAAACATGGATCAACCAATGTCATTGCATGTGTGTTCTTTCCACAAACCACATATGGATCAACCAGTGTTCATTGCATGTGTGTTCTTTTCCACAAACCACATATGTATCCACTAGAGTCATTGCATGTGTGTTCTTTTCACAAACCACACATGGATTAGCCAATGTCATTGCATGTGTGTTCTTCCCACAAACCACATATGGATCAACCAATGGCATTGCATGTGTGTTCTTTCCACAAACCACACATGGATCCACCAGAGTCATTGCATGTGTGTTCTTTTCACAAACCACACATGGACCAACCACTAGTCATTCCATGTGTGTTCTTTCAACAAACCACACATGGATCAACCAATGGCATTGCATGTGTGGTGTGGTGGTGTCATGGCAGATGCCATGGATAGGCTAAAGGTGGGGACAATATGCACTAGAGGAATCCAGGAAGGGATAGTGTGGTGATTCCACACATAGTCGCTTTGTATTCAATGAGTTTCCAAGGTTACAAATGCTCCTTGAGGTGTATTGGGGAGAGGAGGAAGAAGGAACTCTCTTACTCTCACCACTAACTAGCTCTCAGGAACCTAGAACCAAACAAGTAAAAATCAACCCACTAGAGATCAACCCTTTCTACAGAGGCCCTAGCCCTCCTTATATAGGGGTGGCTAGGTCTCCAATTAGGGCATACGTGGAGGCATATTCCAGGGAATATGCCTATTCCCAAAATAGTAAACCGACTGGGTCACTTTTCCCCATCGTAAGCCATGCAGAGGCTACGTGAGCCTCTGTGGCGCCAGCGTCATCCGACACAGGCAATGTCACCCTTGTCGGCCACGCCTCGGTGGTCCTAGACTCTGTCCGCTTCGCTCGCGCACCAGCATACAGTGACCTCCCTTTGACCAGCGAGATACCTTCCTTCTCTTGCAAGCCTGATATAACCTGGATCATGCCTGGTTAATCCGGCCACACCTGTACCTGCATACAAGTTAGATACATCATGCCGACATACGATATAGGTCGGCCGGGACTCAGTTAGGCAGACATCCTCCAGTCCGGGTTACCCCGTGATTCGGCCTGCCTTGAGGTGACTCCGCCAGCACTTGCTTTGACCTTGCCGTACCTCGGCTAACTCGGCCTTTATACCCCGGCGTGACCCTACCCGGGAGTATCCCCCCCACATTAGTCCCTGAAGCTGGTGCGGTCTTAGCAGCTCCAGCTGCTAAGGCCACGGCAGGTTCAATTTTCCGAACCTTTTGCTCCTTTCTCCGAGTTATCTCATAGTCTGGATTCCATAGGCTAACTTTCCCTTGGCACATTCCGAGTTTTCACTCGCTTGTCGGGTCATCCTTTGGTCATCCGGGTTATTCTTCCTTCTCTTGTATGCTATCGCACGTGGAGGGTAATCATTATCTTGCCTCATTTTAAGGGCATGCGCCAGTAACTGCCACAGTTATTGTCAGATGTTACTATTGCACGCGTCACATCGTGTCTGTCTCCTTGTTAACTGTATTACATCACGTCATGGGATCCGCTGCGCCCTGTGGCCCTTCCTGTGGCTCGTCGCTGATTGGCTGATCCGGATTATACACGGCCACACCGTGTGGCCCTTCCGCACCGCACGATCCCACTACCCCACTGTGGCGTGGTTAAATAGGGGAGGGGCGCGCCCCTTGGGACTTTTCCCCATTCTCGCGCCCCTCTGCCTCTTCTTCTTCTTATTTCTCCCGGCGACAGTGCCGCCGCCGCACCAGCGTCGCCACCACCCACACGCATCTCCTCCGCCACGGGTCCGCGTCAGTCCAAGGCACTGCCCCTACCCCCGATAGGGCCAGTGAGGACAGTGACCTAGAAATGGCAGAGGAAGAGCTCACTGTCGCGGAACAGGAGATGGAGGAGGATGCGGAGAACACCGAGCGCGGCGCGTGGGCTGGGTCCTGGGTATGCCAGCCCGACCTCGCCTGGCTCTACCGTACGCGCCGTATCTCGGAGGGTGTCGTTGCCCGCCTCGCTACCGAGGAGCTCGCTCCCTCACCCAATCCGGGTGAGTTCGTAGTGTTCCTCTCCCACTTCCTTCGTGGGTTCGGCCTCCCCGTCAGTGACTTCTTCCACGATTGGCTCAACACCTACGAGCTAAAACCGCATCACCTTCCGGTGAATGCCATCACTTCCCTTTCTGCCTTTGCTTCCACCATAGAGGGCTACGCCGGATTGTGGCCCACTAAGGAGCTCTGGATCCGTTTTTTCGGTCTGCGCCGGAATGTGATTCCGAATAAGGAGCTTGATCCGGAGGACAAGCAACTCATGCAGTTCGGCACTGCCTCTATTTCTCCTCGGAAACAGTCCGTCTTTCCCCGAGTCACGGGGCTTGATTCTTGCAAGGGCTGGGCCTGAACCTTCTTTTACGTAAGAAATAGCACGAAGGAAGATCTGATCCGGCTACGCCCCTACGCTTTGGGTCCTCCTAATCCGGATCTGTGGGACCGGATCTCCAAGAAACCCGCAGTCCTGGCGAACCAAGTCAACAAACGATTTCAGGAGCTGAAAGACGCCAAGATGCGCAACGAGGATGCGATGATCACTTTCGTTCGCAACCAGATCTCCCCTCTCTAGAAACGCACACACAAGCTGTGCCATATGAGCTAGCACCTTGACCCCAACCGGACTTCCTCCTTTGAGCTGAGCAACACCGAGATATACCGCCGGGTCAAGGCCCTCTTCACCACTGACAAGAACTTCTCCGCTGATTGGGAGTGGGGAGTTGAACATTTCTGCCGAGACAGGCTTCCTCCCGTGGTAATTCTCGTGTTCCAATTTCTTTCCGAGTTATATTATATGTCGGTGTATGTTGTTTATTTGATCTTCTTGTATTTCTCTCTCAGCTGTTTCTTCAGCAAACACTCGAAGATGGCGCCGAGCCTTCGCAGAAATGGGCGAAGGATCGAGATGCCCCGGACGAGGAGGAGCCGGACCAAGCGACATACCGGTAAATTCTCTTCCATTAGAGATTGGCCTGATGATGAAGATGATTCCGACATTGAGGTGATGGAAGCATTTGATGCTATCCCCCTTTCTTATGCCTATCCGGCATCAGTTAACCCGGGTGGGCAGATTCATGAAGATCCTCCTCTCTCCACTGGCGAGCCTGTCCCGGTTGCGTCCAAGAAAAGGTGAGCTGCTTCCGCTTCTTGTTCCGGGCCTCCCAAGCCAACCAAGAGGCGAAAGAAGTCCGCAGACAAAGCCGCCACCAAGCCTATGACTAAGGCCATAACTCGGAGGGCTCGGAAGCCCAAGGAGCCCTTGACCTCAGATGAGTAAGTTACTTTTCTCCTTATCCAATTTTCTGATTCGTGCCTTTCTTCTGTTGTAACTTATTGTTCGCCGTTTGATTCGGCAGGGCTGCGGTGGAGGTTCCTTAGAGCGGATCCGGCATCGCCTCGCCGCTCCGACATAGCCCTTCTCTCCCTCATGGCGATGATTCTCGCCCGCAGAGCCCCATTCAAGAGGGTTTAGCAGCTGCTCCGGGTTCTAGCCCACGTCGTCAAGAGGAGGGCAACCTGGGAATGGGGGAAAGTGGTTCTGCCGAGGCTGCGGTTGCTCCCAGCTCCACTTCGGCTCAGCTGCAACCAGCCACCACCGAGGTTCCTTTAGCACCCCCGCCAAGACCAACATCAGCACCAGCACCAGCGCCAAAAGCACAAATGCCAGCAGCACCAACTCTTTCCGCCTCGTCCGAGTCTTCCAAGACTCGGCGAGAAGACACATCCAGCACCAAGGCTGTGCCCAAGGGCAAATCCGCAGCCCAAACCTCAACTTCTCAGCAGCAGCCCAAGGGCAAGAATGCTTCTGATGCCGCCAGGGCAGCAACTATCGAGGTTGGACAGTGCACGCTCGAGTCCATGCTTCCGCAGAAGACCCCACCAAAGAAAGACACCTCTTTCGGGTCAGCTGATGCGCAACTTGTCTTGCACACCAGCCCTGCTGTTGCACAAGTTGAGAGAAGGGAGGCCCACGCCAAGGGTTTGGTCGCGCCCCTCATGCTTAGCGGAGAACTCTATCCTCCGGCCTAGATCGAGTTTGTTAACAATTGGAACAAGGCGGAGTTCGTCCATAACGACGATCTCCTGGAGAAATTTGGGCCTACGGAGTTTGCTGCATAGATGAACATAGCCGCCAAGGCTATAAACCTTGCTGGTCGGATCATGGAGGTACGTTACTTCGTCTTTACTTTAACATGTACCAAATATTAGTGATATAACCATTAGTCCCCGAGCCTCCAGGGGAGTAACTTGTTACTCGGCCAGATGCTTCTTAGAGAATTAGTATAGGTCCTTAATAACTTCGAATATGCACACACCTAGAGCCGGGTTAAGTTCCAATTGGCCCAGATTTTGTACACTTCGAATATGCACACACCTAGAGCTGGGTTAAGTTCCACTTGGCCCGGATTTTGTACACTTCGAATATGCACACACCTAGAGTCGGGTTAAGTTCCACTTGGCCCGAATTTTGTACACTTCGAATATGCACACACATAGAGCCAGGTTAAGTTCCACTTGGCCCGGATTTTGTACACTTCGAATATGCACATGATCAAATCAACTTTGCTTTTCTCAGGTTACCACCAATCGCCGGAGCGCTGAGTTTCAACGTCTCTTGGACACACATAAGGCATTGTGCTCGAAGCATTCTACGCTTCTCGTGGAGCTCGAGAAAAGGGGTAAGTTTTCTCCATAGATTTTTTCCACCTTACTTTGTTTTTGCCGCCGTCCTAATTCATCATTCGGATTGCGCAGCTGGAGTAGAAGCTGAGAACACCATTATGCGGAAGAATTTGGACCAGATAAAAGGTAAGTCCATTTCGCTTAGTCTTCTTCTGCGCCCTCTCTCCTTTTCTTCTTGGCTCGGCATATATTCATACCTCGGCTTTGCCGGGTCAACGAACTATTTCAACATCTCTTGAAGATAGTGTGCCCGTGCCTGATATGGTGCTTGATTTTCTTGAACAAGCAGGACAGCATCAGGCCGAACTCAAGAAGAAAGATGATGAGCTTGCCCTCCTCCAGACCAAGGATGATGAGATTGCCAAGCTCAAGGCAGAAATGAAGAAGCTCAAGGCGCTCCACAAATCCGAGATGTATAAAGCTGGCCAAGATTTTACTGAAGAGCGAGAATGCCTCAACCTCCAAATTGCCAAAGATCAAGAGCTGCTGAAGGAGGCCGACATTAAGCTTGAGTCGGCAAATGCTGAACTTGTGCAACTCCAGAAGAGGCGTGACAACTGCACCACCGAGCTGACCTGGATCCATAGCCATATTTCTTGTATGTTCTTTTTCTTTAGCTGGCATGAATTTCTCCGGGTTCACCTCCTTCACTTATTTCACTTGTCTTGTTTTTCAGACAAATTTCTGGAGGGTGATGCCATTGCAGCCACCGCCGTTGCCAAGTTCCGCCAAAAGAGGGGTACCCCAACTAGTCCTGGCTCTTAAAATATTCTCTATGACATGGAGGACCTGCTGATCAGCTTATCTTCTCGCGTCGAGATTGTGAAGAACTATGGTAAGGATATCCTAGACGCAGCACTCCAGATTTTCAATGCCCTTTGGCCTGGTGAAGACACTCCGGAGGGTTCCGCTGCTCTAATCAACAAGTTAATGGAGTGTGAGACCCAGCTTGACCTCTGGAGGGAATCCACCGGACGTGCCGGAGCTGAAACCGTCCTCCACTACGTGCTCACATGGTATGAGAAAATAAATCTCGATCTTCTTGAGCGCATGCGCACCGGATCAAGGTGGTCCAATGACCCGGATTGGATAGCTCGGCGCAAAGCTTGCGCCCATAACCTCATTCAGTATGCCCCCATTCATCAATGGAACGAAGGACCAAGCTTCCTTGACGCTGCTGACGATGAATACGTCGAAAATGGTTCGGGTGAAGATGATGAGGACGAAGCCTTGGACGTTGAAGAAGATGAAGATAATGCTGAAGTCGAGGCCGGAGTTCCGCCTGCTGGTGCCGAGTTACCTCCTCCTGCTGCTCCTTGATACCAAACACTTTGAATATTATCAGATCCCCGATATGCCGGGTGCAAATGTATTAAGCATAGTGATCATAATTTGCTACTAAGTTGCGCGTGCCGGATTAACTTGGGCGTAGTCCCCGAGTTTCATTTTCTTGTTCTTCCAATTTCTTGGCTCGGCTCGTGTCTACCTTGGTTCGGTTTTACGACTTACGAGTCCGAGTTTCAAAAATTGACTTAACAATACTTAGAAACTTTTAGGACTAGCTCAAAATAATTCAACATGGCAAAAACAAGGTAAGCATAAAGTTAGTCCAAATAACAAATGTCGGCTCGATTATGTTCTTTTCCTTAGTCATTTTTCGTGTGCTACGCAATTCCAAACTTGTTCTCTTGCTTGCCATGAAGCGAAATCTTGTTGGACAACAGCAAGTCGAAGAGTTAGTGTTTTGGTGCTCACACACTACTAATCCGGCTTAAGCAGAAGCAACTTAACCCAACCGACATAAAATTTATAACAAGTACAGAGGACAAAAAATATTATTAAGGCAGTCCCCGAGTTACTACTCGAGGTGTCACCATTTCATTGATAAGCTCATCGCCGGCATACATACCGACGTATGAGAGACTCGGATACACACACTTCTTTGCTAAGTGTAGAAAGGACGAAGTAGAGCTACATTCCATTGATGCTTAGATTCCTCAACGGACCTGTCCACCTTGTTCTTCTCCTGTGGTTTTGCATCGATAAGATAATAAGAGTCATTGTGCAATGCTTTGCTCACAATGAATGGCCCTTCCCATGGGGGGGATAACTTGTGCATGCCAGCAGTACGTTGTACTAACTAGAGTACCAGATCACCTTCCCGGAAAATTTGGCGGTTTACTTTCTGGCAATGATAGCGTCGGAGATTTTGCTGATATATGGAGGATCTGGACAATGCCAATTATTTCGCTTCTTCTAGCTGATTGGCTTCTTTCACTTCGGCTTCTGTGTATTGGGTGACCCTAGGCGAATCATGCTCTATGTCGGCTGGTAATACAGCTTCTGCCCCATATACCAGAAAGAATGGAGTATAGCCTGTTGATTGATTCGGAGTAGTTCTTAAACTCCATAGAACCGCTGGTAGTTTTTCTATCCAGCACCCCGCTGATCTTTGTAGCGGCTCAATGAGCCGGGGTTTTATCCCGGATAATGCTAATCCGTTGGATCAATCCACTTATCCCGGATAATACTAATGCGGGGTGGGCTACCGAGGCAACGTCCAGCCGGATCTTCTTATCTCGGCAGAATCGCGCAAATGCTCCTTCAGCAAAATTTGTGCCATTATCTGTTATGATACTGTGACGATAACCGTATCTCAAGATGATATCTTTGAGGAATGTCACGGCGGTAGCTCCATCACATTTTCTTATTGGATTCACCTCAATCCATTTAGTAAACTTGTCAATCATGACCAAGATGTGGGTCATGTTCCCTCTTGCTAGTTTAAACGGGCCAACCATATCCAAACACCATACGGCAAGTGGCCAGGTAATTGGTATGGTCTTGAGCTCCGACATGGGCATATGTGTCTTGGTAGCATACCTTTGACAACCATTGCACTTTCTTACCAGATCCTCTGCTTGTTCCAAGGCACTTGGCCAGTAAAACCCATGACGGAAAGCTTTTGCTACCAAGGCTCTGGACGAGGCGTGATGCCCACATTCCCCTTGATGTATTTCTCGGAGGATGTCGAGCCCTTCTTCCGGGTCAACACATTGCTGGAGGACGTTTGTCACACTCCTCTTGTATAGCTCGGAATTGATGATCGTGTATGCTTTTGCCCTCCTCTGAGTTTGCCTGGAAAGCACCTCCTCACTGGGCAAGGTTCCATCTTTCAGGAATTGAAATATGGGCAGTGCCCAAGCTGGTATAGCTCATACTGGGAACACATCCTCATCAATTTCCATCTGATCCACCGGCATAACCTCAGCCGGATCACGCTGCGCAGTCCTCGGGTCTTGCGAAGTAGTCCCCGGGTTTGCCAAGGCAGTCCCTGGGTTTCGTGAACCACTTCCCACATCAATGTCCATGGGCACAGCTTCCGTTTCCGGATTTGCCGGGATATAAATTGACTCGGATTCTAGGGATGGCCTGATAGACGGTTTTGTGTGGTGCTCTAGTGCTACCCTGGCGGGATTGCTTGTCGGGTTGATTCAAGCTTCGACAATATGTCGGCAGCCTCATTCTCCGCCCGAGGTACGTGATGAAATTTGCATCCCTCAAAGTATCATGATATCTTCTGCACATGAAATCTGTACAGTGCCATATTTGCATCCAAAGCATCCCATTCTCCGGAGACTTGTTGAACGACGAGATCCGAGTCACCGAAGCATTGGATCCGACGTATTCCAACCTCTTTTGCCACTTTGAGCCCATGCACAAGTGCTTCATATTCTGCAACATTGTTTGATGCTGCGAAGTGGATCTGTAACACATATTTTAGCTTGTCCTTCTTGGGCGAGGTAAGCACAACTCTGGCGCCTAACCCGGTTTTTGTTTTTGATCCGTCAAAGTGCATTCTCCACTAGTTCGGATTTGGCAATGGTGGCTCGTATTGCACCTTGGCCCAATCCACAAAAAAGTCGGCCACAGCCTGAGACTTGATTGCTTCTCTCCTGTCATATTGTGGCGCATAAGGGGCTAGCTCAATTGCCCATTTTGCAATGCGGCCACATGCATCCTTATTGCTCATTATCTCGGATATGGGGGCTTCACATATTACTTTGATGGGGTGCTCTTCAAAATAATGCTTTAGCTTCTTAGCCGCCATATACACACCATATGCCATCTTCTGATAGTGGGGATAGTTTTGTTTTGAAGCTGATAATACCTCGCTTAGATAATATACTGGCCTTTGCACTGACTTACCCTCTTCGTCGTGCTCTACCACAATTACTGCACTTACAACTCGGTTGGTTGCGGCTATATAGAGCAACATTGGCTCCTTCAATAGTGGAGAGGCTAACACTGGTGCAGTGGCTAACATCTTCTTTAATTGGATAAAGGCTTCATTGGCCAGCAGCGTCCAAATGAACTTGTCCGACTTTTTCATGAGTTGATAGAGAGGCAGTGCATTTTCTCTCAACCGACATACAAACCGACTTAAGGATGCCAGGAAACCAGTGAACTTCTGGACATCATTAAGGCACTTCAGCAATTCCATTCGCTCTATGGCTCGGATATTAGTTGGGTTAACTTCGATACCTCGGCTGGAGACAAGAAATCCGAGTAATTTTCAAGTCGGGACACCGAAGGTACATTTCTCTGGGTTAAGCTTCATTCGGAACCTCCTTAGGTTCGCAAATGTTTGTCTGATATCATCAAGGAGCGTTTTGCTTTCCTTGGTCTTTATAACAACATCATCCACATATACCTGCACATTTTGACCAATTTGGACATGTAAACATTTCTGCATACATCTTTGGTACGTTGCCCCTGCATTACGTAAACCAAAAGGCATGGTGCGATAGCAATAAGCCCCATACGAGGTGATAAACGTAGTCTTTATTTGATCACTTGGGTTCAGAGGTATCTGGTGGAAACCATAATATGCATCAATGAATGACAACAGTTCACACCCAATAGTAGAATCTATGACTTGGTCTATCCTTGGCAGTGGGAATGGATCTTTTGGACACGCCTTATTCAGGTTCGTGTAATCGATACACATGCGCCAAACCACTGCCACGTTCGGATCATCCTTCTTCTTCTCCACCAGCACCGGATTTGATAGCCAATCCGGGTAAAGCACTTCCATGATAAATGCAGCTGCTAGGAGCCGAGCTATCTCATCTCCGATGACCTTTCTCCTGTCTTCGGCGAAGCGGCGGAGAGGTTGCTTCACCGGCTTTGCTCCGGGTCGCACATTCAAAGAGTGCTCGGCCAACTCCCTCGGAACACCTTGCAAGTCCTGTGTGGACCAAGCAAAAATATCCCGATTGTCACGAAGGAAGCTGACGAGCTCGCTTTCCTATTTGTCATTTAACCCGACACCAATTGTTACGGTGCGCTCTGGGAACATATCATCAACAGGCACTTTCTTGGTATCCTTTGTCGCTTGAAATGAGACACTACCATGCGGGTTACTCAGCACCGGCATATATTGCTGCGCGGATTGAGCCAATGCAGCCACCTCCTGAATTTTTCTCTTCTCTTGCGCAATCACGAGTGATTCGGCCAGGTTAGACCCGGCTGACGCGCACTCAAAGGAACGTCGGAAATCCCCAGTTATGGTAATCACACCATTTGGCCCGGGCAGCTTCATCTTCAAGTAACTGATGTGAGTACTTGCCATGAACTTGTTCAGAGCTGGCATGCCGAGCAACGCATGATATGCGCTTTCCAAATTGACAACTTCGAATTCCAAATTTTCAGTTCGGCAGTTATCTCTCGTGCCGAACAACACGTCAACCCGGACCCTTCCAATGGGTTCACAGGAAATACCTGGCACAATGCCATGGAAAGTTGTCCTTGTAGCCTGGAGCATGTTCTCCGTGATACCCAACTTGCGCATTGTGTTCACGTACATGATATTGGTGCTGCTGCCATTGTCAATCAGCACCTTTGAGAACCTCACATTGATGTTTGGCCCAATGAATGTTGGATCCAGCACCAGCGCATACGAACTAGGGCTTGGCATAAGCTTGGGATGATCTTTGATGCTCCAGGAATTTCCTGATCTGACCAAGGCATATACCTCGTCACCGCCGGCATTACCGCATTGACTTCCATATGTCGGCACTACAAGCTCTTTCCATCTGTCTCTTCGGTGGTGAACACATAGTAACTCTGGTGAGGCTCTCTGTACTCATTTCTCCCCTCATTTCCGGGGTACCTTTGATTTGGTTGATGCTGGTTTTCCACCTGATGCACTGCATCCCTTATCTCATGGTTTTCATACCTCGGTGGAGATGGTGGCAACATAAACTGTTGTGTGTTCGCTCCAGAGAGCAATTGCTGTCGGGGTAACTCCTGCCGAGGTTGATCATTCCAAGGTGCTTGAGCATTCCCCGAACTACTTTGTTCTATCTTCCTCATTCACTCACATTGCTGGGTTGTGTGACCCGCTGGGTTACTCAGATTTGGCGTGTGAAATTTACACGGCTGATCCAGCATTGCCTCATAAGTATACCTCGGCCTGTCCTTCTTCTCCTGACACTGCCTTTTTTGTTCGGGCGTCCAAGTTTTCTTGTCATCACTCCTTGGAGTCCACTACTGCCCTCCAGTTTTTTGACGTTGATTACTTCCTGCTCCGGGTTGATCTTGATTCACAGCAGCAACTTGTTGCGAACTGTGCCGGTAATCCGGTCTATCATCTCTTCTCTTACCCCGGTAATCATTCCGCCGGGATGACCCGGCTCCATCTCGCTGATAGCACTCCTCGCTTGACTCGTTGGACATGAGCCTAGGCTGAGTCGGATCACCCAAGGCATATGAATCAGCAATCCGGATTGTCTCTGCCAATGTAGTTGGCATATCCCTTTGCAACCTTTGCCATAGCATGCTTGCATATCTACACCCTTGCACAAACCAAGCTATGGCATGTGACTCAATTACACCCTCACATGAGTTTCGCACTATGCACCAGCGGGTTAAGAATTCCCGGTGTGTCTCATTCGGTCTCTACTTGCACATTGCTAGGGTCTATGGTATGTTGGGCCTCTGATACGTGCTTGAGAAATTGCTGACAAACATTTCCTCAAAATCAATCCAACAGTTAATACTTCCAGGTGGCAAATTGTTTAGCCATACCCTTGCTGGCCCCTCTAGCATCTGAGGTACAAATCTCACAGCCCATCTCAAGTTGCCTGTAGCAATTTTTACCGATGTTGCATAGTTAATCAACCAATCCTCCGACTTTGTGTTGTCGTCATATGTCTTAGTGCCTCTAGGTAACTGGAAGTTAGGTACCGGAGGCTCTTTCATGATCCGGGGCCCAAAACACGCTGGACCCGGAGGACCTTGACACTCAATTTGCTCCGACCTATAAAGTCGATCCAGTTTTAACCTGGCGTCGTCGGGCATCAAGTTCCTGCTTCCCAATCTTGACCCTATCACGTGATAGTCCGACCTGGGATACCCTGCGTTCACCATCTCCGAATCACCATCATTATATCTATCTTGCTCTTGTGGAGCTGCTCTCTGTTGCATACCTTGGCCAGCACTGCGCTCTTGCCGTGGTATATTCCGCTGTTGCGGTTGCCCTGCATCCACCGGGTTACACTGTCCGACATTGCCGTTCACAGTGTTCCCTTGACCGGCATTGCCTTGGTCGCGGTTACCTCGGCCAGCTTCACCTCGGTTCACACTTCGTCGATCCTCATTTCCCTGCACTGCTTTTCCTTTCCCTGCCCTTGCCAGTTCATTTGGGACTATCTGTTTGTTCCTCCTGGCCAAGGTTACTACCTCTTCTCTCCTAGGACCACCATGAGGAGACGATGCAGCTCCAACGGATTTCTCTGAGTTACCCACTGCCGAATAAACAATCTTGGAGGCCCCTGCTCTTTTCGGGTTAGCCCTGAGCAATTCCTCATTCTATCTGTTTGTGATCCGAACTAACTCATTGACCCTTTCCTGCTGTCTCTACCGGGCTTCACCCGTCAAACCCTCTAACTTGGATGCAGTTGCATCTGCTGCTCTAAGGTTCTTTGCCGGGGTACTGTACTTCGGCAGCCCCACGGACAAACAGTTCTCTGATTCCTCAATTCTAGTATCACCCTCTTTGTTCATTTCACTCATGAGATTTCTCCCATTCACTTTCACAGCATCTACCTTATTTGCCTTAGCGTACTCATGCAGTGTCATGTTCAACGACTGCTAAGACGCGGCTATCTTTTTCGCACCCTCTAGTATTTTATGCCTAGTCGCCTCTAACTCGGCCTATGCCTGAGCCAGATCTACCACTGCTGCTACTAGGCTTGCTAAGCTATCTATTGCATGCTGGCCTCTCTAACGGAGGACCTCTACTCGGTGCCTTGGGTGTTACCTCCGGATCTGGTGTCGGTTCCTTGCTCGCGCCAGCGCCAGGCGCGGTCATCATCACCTCGGCGCGGTCAGGCGAGCGAGTGATACGCGCCCCGCGAGCCACACTAAGGGGTGGCTCGCCTCCCTCGAGGACGTGCCGGGGGCGAACGCATGATACATCGACAGCGACGTAGATCTTGTGTGCGCCAAGCTTGACAAAGAGGCCGTTGCGCGGGAGAGGCTGCTTGCCGAAGTAGCCAACGTTGTCGCTGACGAAGTCCAGCGCTCCAAAGCACTAAACAAGCCCGGAGATGATGCGTTCGCCGGTGCCGATGAGGTTTCCTGTCCGGATTTTCACTCCTGCTAGCGCCGCTAGCCCCATGGTGGGCGCCAACTGTCATGGTGGTGTCACGACAGATGCCATGGATAGGCTAAAGGTGGGGACAATATGCACTAGAGGAATCCAGGGAGGGATACTGTGGTGATTCCACACACAGTCGCTTTGTATTCAATGAGTTTCCAAGGTTACAAATGCTCCTTGAGCTGTATTGGGGAGAGGAGGAACAAGGAACTCTCTTACTCTCACCACTAACTAGCTCTCAGGAACCTAGAACCAAACAAGTAAAACTCAACTGACTAGAGATCAACCCTTTCTACAGAGCCCCTAGCCCTCCTTATATAGGGGTGTCTAGGTCTCCAATTAGGGCATACGTGCTTGGAATATGCCTCTTCCCAAAATAGTAAACCGACCGGGTCACTTTTCCCCATCATAAGCCATACAGAAGCTATGTGAGCCTCTGCAGCGCCAGCGTCATCCGACACAGGCAACGTCACCCTTGTCGGCCACGCCTCGGTGGTCCTAGCCTATGTCCGCTTTGCTCACGCTCCAGCGTACAGTGACCTCCCTTTGACCAGTGAGATACCTTCCTTCTCTTGCAAGCCTGATATAACCCGGATCATGCCTGGTTAATCCGGCCACACCTGTACCTGCATACAAGTTAGATACATCCTGCCGACATACGATATAGGTCGGCCGAGACTCAGTTAGGCGGACATCCTCTAGTTTGGGTTACCCCGTGATTCGGCCTGCCTTGAGGTGACTCGGCTAGCACTTGCTTTGACCTTGCCGTACCTGGGCTAACTCGGCCTTTATACCCCGGCGTGAACCTACCCGAGAGTATCCCCCCAACAATTTGTGTTCTTTCTACAAGCCACATATGGATCCACTAGAGTTATTGCATGTGTGTTCTTTTCACAAACCACACATGGACCCACTAGAGTCATTGCATGTGTGTTCTTTCCACAAACCACACATGGATCCACCAATGGCATTACATGTGTGTTATTGTCACTAACCACATATGGATCAACCAATGGCATTGCATGTGTGTTCCTGTCATGAACCACATATGGATCTGCTAGTGTCATTGCGTGTGTGTTCTTTCCACTAACCACACAGGGACCCACTAGAGTAATTCCATGTGTGTTCTTTTCACAAACCACATATGGACCCACCAGAGTCATTGCATGTGTGTATTTTTCCACAAACCACATATGTATCCACCAATGTCATTGCATGTATGTTATTGTCACAAACCACATATGGATAAACCAATGTCATTGCATGTGTGTTCTTTTCACATACCACATATGGATCAACCATTGTCATTGCATGTGTGTTCTTTCTACAAACCACATATGGATACACTAGAGACATTGCATGTGTGTTATTTTCACAAACCACATATGGACCCACTTGAGTCATTCCATGTGTGTTATTTCCACAAACCACACACGAATTAACCAATGGCATTGCATGTGTGGTATTGTCACAAACCACATATGGATCAACCAATGTTATTGCATGTGTGTTCCTATCATGAACCACATATGGATCCACTAGTGTTCATTGCATGTGTGTTCTTTCCACAAACCACATATGTATCCACTAGAGTCATTGCATGTGTGTTCTTTTCAAAAACCACACATGGATCCACTAGAGTCATTGCATGTGTGTTCTCTTCGCAAACCACATATGGACCGACCAGAGTCATTGCATGTGTGTTATTTTCCACAAACCACATATGTATCCACTAGAGTCATTGCATGTGTGTTATTTTCACAAACCACACATGGATCCACCAGAGTCAGTACATGTGTGTTCTTTTCACAAACCACTCATGGATCAACAAATGTCATAGCATGTGTGTTCTTTTCCAAACCAAATATGGATACACCAGAGTCATTGCATGTGTGTTCTTTCCACAAACCACATGTAGATCCACCAATGTCATTGCATGTGTGTTCTTTCCCACAAACCACATATGGATCCACCAGTATTCATTGCATGTGTGTTCTGTCCACAAACCACTTATGGATCCACCAATGTCATTGCATGTGTGTTCTTTTCCACAAACCACATGGATAAACCAATGGCATTGCATGTGTGTCCTTTTAACAAACCACACATGGATCAACCAATGGCATTGCATGTGTGTTCTTTTCACAAACTACACATGGATCAACCAATGGCATTGCATGTGTGTTCTTTCCACAAACCACATATGGATCAACCAATGTCATTGCATGTTTATTCTTTTCATGTGTGTTCTTTCCCACAAACCATATATGGATCCACCAGTATTCATTGCATGAGTGTTCTATCCACAAACCACTTATGGATCCACGAATGTCATTGCATGTGTGTTCTTTTCCACAAACCACATGGATAAACCAATGGCATTGCATGTGTTTTCTTTTAACAAACCACACATGGATCAACCAATGGCATTGCATGTGTGTTCTTTTCACAAACTACACATGGATCAACCAATGGCATTGCATGTGTGTTCTTTCCACAAACCACATATGGATCAACCAATGTCATTGCATGTGTGTTCTTTCCACAAACCACATATGGATCTACTAGAGTCATTGCATGTGTGTTCTTTTCACAAATCACATATGGACCCACTAGAGTCATTGCACGTGTGTTCTTATAACAAAACCAGCACTAGAGTCATTGCATGTGTGTTCTTTTAACAAACCACTAATGGATCCACTAGAGTCATTGCATGTGTGTTCTTATACTAAAACCAGCACTAGAGTCATTCCATGTGTGTTCTTTTAACAAACCACACATGGATCCACCAGAGTCATTGCATGTGTGTTCTTTCCACAAACCACACATGGATCCACCAAAGTAATTGCATGTGTGGTCGTTTCCACAAACCTATGGATCAACCAATGCCATTGCATGTGTATTCTTTCCACAAACCACATATGGATCCACTAGAGTCATTGCATGTGTGTTCTTTTCACAAACCACATATGTACCCACTAGAGTCATTGCATGTGCGTTCTTATACTAAAACCAGCACTAGAGTCATTGCATGTGTGTTCTTTTCAAAAACCACACATGGACCCACCAGAGTCATTGCATGTGTATTCTTTCCACAAACCACATATGGATCAACCAGTGTCATTCCATGTGTGTTCTTTCCACAAACCACGTATGGATCAACCACTGTCATTGCATGTGTGTTCTTTCCACAAACCACATATGGATCCACTAGAGTCATTGCATGTGTGTTCTTTTCACAAACCACATATGGACCCACTAGAGTCATGGCATGTGTGTTTTTATACTAAAACCAGCACTAGAGGCATTGCATGTGTGTTCTTTTCACGAAGCACACATGGATCCACTAGAGTCATTGCATGTGTGTTCTTTCCACAAACCACACATGGATCCACCAGAGTAATTGCATGTGTGTTCTTTTCACAAACCACACATGGATCCACAAATGTCATTGCATGTGTGTTCTTTTCACAAACCACATACGGATACATCAGAGTCATTGCATGTGTGTTCTTTTCACAAACCACATATGGATACATCAGAGTCATTGCACGTGTGTTCTTTAGACAAACCATACATGGATTAACCAATGGCATTGCATGTGTGTTCTTCTAACAAACCACATATGGATCAACCCGTGTCATTGCATGTGTGTTCCTGTCATGAACCACATATGGATTCATGAGTGTTCATTGCATGTGTGTTCTTTCCACTAACCACATATGTATCCACTAGAGTCATTGCATGTGTGTTCTTTGCACAAACCACACATGGATCAACCAATGTCATTGCATGTGTGTTCTTTCCACAAACCACACATGGACCAACCAATGTCATTACATGTGTGTTCTTTTCCACAAACCACACATGGATCAAGCAATGTCATTGCATGTGTGTTCCTGTCATGAACCACAAAAGAATCCGCTAGTGTACATTGCATGTGTGTTATTTCTACAAACCACATTTGGATCCACTAGAGTCATTGCATGTGTGTTCTTTTCACAAACCACACATGGATCAACCAATGTCATTGCATGTGTGTTCTTTCCACAAACCACATATGGTTCAACCAGTGTTCATTTCATTTGTGTTCTTTTCCACAAACCACATATCTATCCACTAGAGTCATTGCATGTGTGTTCTTTTCACAAACCACACATGGATCAACCAATGTCATTGCAAGTGTGTTCTTCCCACAAACCACATATGGATCACCCAATGTCACTGCATGTGTGTTCTTTCCACAAACCACATATGGATCAACCAATGGCATTGCATGTGTGTTCTTTCCACAAACCACATATGATCAACCAATCTCATTGCATGTGTGTTCTTTCGACAAACCACACATGGATCAACCATTGTCATTGCATGTGTGTTCTTTCTAGAAACCACATATGGATCCACTAGAGTTATTGCATGTGTGTTCTTTTCCCAAACCACACATGGACCCACTAGAGTCATTGCATGTGTGTTCTTTCCACAAACCACACATGGATCCACCAATGGCACTACATGTGTGTTATTGTCACAAACCACATATGGATCAACCAATGGCATTGCATGTGTGTTCCTGTCATGAACCACATATGGATTCGCCAGTGTCATTGCGTGTGTGTTGTTTCCACTAACCACACATGGACCCACTAGAGTAATTCCATGTGTGTTCTTCCCACAAACCACATATGGATCAACCAATATCATTGCATGTGTGTTCTTTCCAGAAACCACATATGTATTAACCAATGTCATTTCATGTGTGTTCTTTTCAGAAACCACACATGGACCAACCATTATAGTCATTGCATGCGTGTTCTTTCGACAAACCACACATGGATCAACCAATGTCATTGCATGTGTGTTCTTTCTACAAACCACATATGGATCCACTAGAGTTATTGCATGTGTGTTCTTTTCACAAACCACACATGGACCCACTAGAGTCATTTCATGTGAGTTCTTTCCACAAACCACACACGAATTAACCAATGGCATTGCATGTGTGGTATTGTCACAAACCACATATGGATCAACCAATGGCATTGCATGTGTGTTCCTGTCATGAACCACATATGGATCCGCCAGTGTCATTGCGTGTGTGTACTTTCCACTAACCACACATGGACCCACTAGAGTAATTCCATGTGTGTTCTTTTCACAAGCACATATGGACCCACCAGAGTCATTACATGTGTGTTCCTTTCACA